>JAJNLL010000016.1:0-747523 GCA_023089105.1 Lasiodiplodia citricola | reverse complement strand
CCCCCCCCCCCCCCCCCCCCCCCCCCCCCCCCCCCCCCCCCCCCCCCCCCCCCCCCCCCCGCGCCGTGCGGGTGGTGGAGGAAGTTCAAACTCACCCAGAGTTGATAGCCAGGCAGTCGTCCTGGTTCTGAACGTTGGCTCCAGATATGTACACGCCAGTGCTCGAACCTACGTCACTATTGAGTGCGTTAGACAGTATTTCTGCTTGAAAGTTGAACGGGGATACATACAAAGCATCAGTGTTGTGGCCGAGGGCATCACCATCGCTGTTAGTCTCATCACCGTCGCTGTTGTCGATGGTAACGTCCTGAACGTAAAGCTCCTCAGCACCGTTGATGGACATGCACTGAACGGGAGTGTTCTTGATGTTCAGGCCCTTGATGGTGGACGAGATGAGTTTGTGGGCGTAGAAGAACTTGGGCTTGGTCTTGCCGCCGTTGGAACCCTCGCCGTCCCACCACTTAGCACCGTTGCCGTCAAGGACGTGGCCGGAGGCACCAGTGATGGTGATACCAGTGCCGGAGAAGGAAACGAGCGGGCCCTCCCACTCTTCGTACTCGAAGCTGGTGGTGCCCTGGAACTCAACGTAGGTGTTGTCCTCGAGGTCGGTCAAGTCAAGCGTCTCACCAGCAGGGACGGTGATGTCGCTGAGGATGATGGTGGCGCAGGAAGACTTGGAGGCGCTGGCGGCAGAGGCATCGGTGAAAGTGCAGGAATCAGCACGCTTGCCAATCTGAGCATCCTTGAGGTTAGGAGCAGCAGTGGGAGCCGGAGCCGGAGCAGCGGAAACAAGGGCGCCAGCGCCAACAATCATGCCCGCGAGGGCGCTGTTGAGTTGAACCATTTTTGCGGAAAAGAGGGAAGTTTTCTTGTTTATCGGAGCGCGAGCAAAGAACGAAGGACGAGGCAGTCAATGCCTGTGGAGCAGTAGTAGTGAAGAAGGAGAGGAGCTGGTGGTTGCTGGCTAAGAAAAACCAAGCCTTGTTGGCGTTCTTGGACTTATATACGTGAAGGGGGTTATCCCCTGTGTAGGAGCAGAATGATCATGGTTTGGATGACGACTGATTGTTTCCGTCAAAGCCGACCATCCGGAAGCATGAAACGAGCACCGGAGAGACGGGCAGTGATGCGGCGGCGTTTCTTGGCTGGCTGCATCCTGGGTAGCAGACATAGACGGGGGTGGAGGAGGGGCGACTATACTGCAGAGCGAAGCGTGATTGGTGGAAGAGAGCAGGCTGGCCGGAGCTTGTCTATCTTGGCGTGGTGCCGAGATGAGAGGGCGTTTCGAATACAGAGGCGAGCCCCAGAGCACGGAGGCTTCCGACTTGCTGCCGCGCATATGTATAATCGACACGGCTCCCATGCGGTAGCTGACGCGTCTATCACCAACCCGCCAACCGCGGTTCAACCTCAAACGAGCCACACCACGCGCCTATCCTTGTCGCCTGCACGGAACGCCTGAGCGGGACAAGACGTGCCCAGAAGTCTTGTATCGCCCTGATGTGACTTCATTCGCGCAACCAACGCTTCAACTGCTTGGCTCCTGGAAGAACGGCACCCGAATGCTTGCGTCAATCGCGTGGCCTCTGGAAAAGACGGCACCGCATCGTCAGAAACGCTGCACCACCACGTCGAAAATGGCAACATGGAAACATCACTGCTCCACGACCGCCGCCCCTTTCATCCGCTTGACCACAACGCCCACCTCCCGCCGATGAAACGGGTATCCCAATGTTTTGCCATCAATCAAGATCCCTGCCGATGTTGGACGCCACGAGCTATTTCCGCCCAATCGCCGCGGCGCGTTTCCAGGAAGAGATGGGAGGAGAGCGGGGCGGGGTTTCTCGAACGTGTTTCTTTTGCGCCATCCTTCTTGTGTTGCAAATTTCACCCAGGAGAAAAGCTGTCGCGCCGCGCATCACTGCCGCGTAAGGATAGGTGCGGCGGCAATTGGGCCCCCCAGCAAGGCACTTCCTCCCCACCATGGTCGGCTCCCTCGCCTATTTTTGTCACAAAAGGAGTTGACGGAAGACGTCGACTGATGGAAAGCCGGCACGGCCCGTGTGAGCTGGCAATGTAGGTATAGAGATCTCCTGAGAGCTTATCCCCGAGCTTGTTCCCGAGCCGAGTCCTGCATCGGAAAAGCCGCGCAGCCTTTGTCCGACGAGCGCTCTTACCATGTGGAGTTAACAGCCGCCTTCTCCTACGTCTCCCTCTCCGGGGGCATTTAACCGTGACCACTCCATTGCGTTTTTATCCCGTCAACTCGACCGAAATGCAACATGTGTACCGTTTTTGACAACACGGCAAAACGCTTATTCGGAATACCGGGGATCAAACAGAAAAGTTGGCAGGATTTACTCCGTGCTTTTCCCTAAAAGACCACCAATGATTGTGCGCGATGGGAATTTTGGCAAAGGCGAGCTGGCGACCTATAAAATCAGCACCAATCAAGCTTCTCGCGAGACGAACCCCGGACGCCACGCCAAGGCTATGCAACACCACTGATCGCCGCACGGCAAAGCTTGGGACCTTCTTCAGAAAGCTTGGTGTCAAAGCGCCCGATGGTACAAGCTTCCTGAAATGGAAGACAAGGTAACAACACCCGCGGGGAAAAACTCCGTTTCCATTCCACAAATCCGCGTTCGCGCACAACAACTTCCTGCATCCCCAACCACTCTCGCATGCACTCATTATGACTTCCTCGAATTGCTACCCGTGCCACGGTGACTCCCTCTGCTTTTCGGAACCAACGTAGTACGTACAAGGTCAAGCCGCTAAGGGTTGCATCTGCAGGCGAATAGTTGCGAGATTTGTAGCCATATCTCTTCAATACTTTTAAGTGATTAACTTTCTCTAACACAGTATATTATTCATATCGAGACCTAATCCCGTATCATCACTTATTGTAAGGTTGTTTTCAAAGAAAAGAGAAAAAACATGTCTACGTCCGTTCATTGTATCCAACGGCGGGTTGTATGGCAGAAAAAACTTCAATATTGCGGAATCTACTATGGCTTAGCTCTTTAATGATATAGTCTTGTTACCTCCTTAGAGACAACTCACATGAACCAGAATCGTGGCCAGCTACTGGCCTGCATATATCGACTAACTGCTCAGTAGGCCCGGAAGCGCTGACCGACGCGCTTCCTCTCAGATATCGGTCTACGGACTAGTCAGGCCGACACGACTAACCAGCTAGGTTGACCTTACTTCCGAATGTCGCTGCTTTAATTCCACATTCTCGTCTGGACGATAGCTTCAACTACCGCCATAAGTAAGATATTGTACAGTGGAATATAGTGTGAAGAATAACTGTGCCTCGGCCGTCGGCAATGACTTTTTCTGGCATCGCGGCGCTGGCTGCTGCGACTTCCCGAACCGCCCCTGCAGGTGGGCGCCACTTCCAAAACAACACTGCCCTGACTGCCCCGAGCAGCGCGCTTTCTCTTAGTGAACTTTCTACTCCAGCCATTTCAACATCGTCTCTCCGTCATTCCCCAGTCTTTGCAAAATCGTCTCTCCGCCATTGCCCGGTCTTGATTGTGAGTCTCTTCCGCCCACCATGTCTCTTTCTCCAGATTGGCAGCGGGGCAGTAGCCGCCATGACGACGAAATCGAACGAGGCAAGAGCTCTCGCGGCGAGAGTGAGGAGTCTGAGAGCGACTTTGTCTCTCCTGATACCTCCTCTTCATTCGCCGCCTCCTCTTCCACCGCCGTCTCCTCTGCTTCTATCACCGACTCTTCGTTCGCCGCCTCCTCTTCTGCCGTAGAGCCCTCCTCAGTCGCTGCCAACCAAGCCGACGAGCTTCCTGATGACGACGAGATCCCTAATGACGACGAGATCGCTGCTCGCGTGGCACGCCTACTACCAAACAGAGAAAACAACGTATTCTTCGGCTTCATAATCGAGGACGAGGGGAATCTTCCGGAACACGTGGTTTCGGACGAATCCATCCAGCTTTTTCGCGACGCCACACCGCCGACCTTCCCACAGCGTGACTACCAGGGCCTCAACACAGCCTTCGCTCTCAAGCAGGGCATCGGACGGGCAAGAAACTGGGCAAGCTCCCAAGGCATGAAAGCCTCGAGGAGCGCAAGGTGTTCGCCGGGTAGGTGGCACCGCATTCGCCTCCTATTGGTGCCTGCGTTGCTATGACTACTGGAGATCCAGTGGCAAGATCCGCCCGGGTATCGTGATCCGTCGGAACTCGGTGCCCAAGCCAGACGCGTGTGCAACATGCAATCTGCCGGCAGCAGAAGTCAGAGGATGGCTGTGGTTCGACGATGTCCAGACGTGGAACTGTCAAGGCTGTTACTCCGGTAGGCGAGAGCAAACCATCCGAAATAGAGAAAGAGCTAGCATCCCCAAGCCCGATCGCTGCCCGCGTTGCCGACGCAAGCCTGGCCAGTTTAAGAACAAGTGGCTTTTCAATAGAAAAACGATGGCTTGGTGGTGCCAGAGCTGTAGGAACAAGATGGCGATACGAGGAGCGAAGGAGAAGATGCTCAAGACTCCGAAGCCAGAATAGTGCCTGGAGTGTCACAACACCGAGGCAAAGAAGGGTAACCCGCTGAGGTGGTTCTGGAATTACGATAACGAGAGGTGGATTTGCCGCAAGTGCCACCAGGCTAAGGAGATGGCAATTCTCCACGAGCCCAATTACAAAGCAACGAACCCCAAGTACTATGGGGGCAGAAATGCACGCAGGCGACGCGAAGAGGCTCAAGAAAAGGAAAGTGCAGGCGGAAATGCCTCGAGGAAGTCGACCGCCGGAAATTTGACGTCCCAGGAAGCTCATATGTCGCAGGAGACAGCTTCCAAGACTCCCCAGCAAGCGGATATTGCTCCAATCTTCATGATGACAAGGCAGGGAGCTCGAGCAGCCACTGAGAAGGTCAACTCCACAACTGAAGAGCCAGAGCACGAGACGACGTTGACCTTCACGGTCCCAGAGAGGCCTGTCGACCCTAAGCCGCAAAAGAAGAAGAGGACTAAGCCGCAGTCCAACGATACGAAGCATCAAACCACGCTTTCATTTGCGAAGGATTCGGGCAAGCCGGAAGAGAATAAGGAGAAGAAGAAGAAGGAGGAGGAGAGTAAGAAGGCTGCCACGGCGAAGAATTCTGAGACGCAGCGCACGCTTTCGTTTGACGGCCCCATGACCGCTAAGACGCCCGCGGCTGAAAAGTCCTCCGGCAAGAAGTCCACCGGCACTCAGCCTAAGACTGAACCCTTGAAGCGCGGAGCTGGGGTCCAGACGACATTGCAACTATCCAAGCACCAGAAGCTCACCTGAAGCGTTGATATACCAGTGGCTGTCTCGAATGCGAGGGACAACGGACACTATTATTGTTACACTTTTCTTCTTTATTTGTGTTTCCCAAGCTGGTAGTTTCTAAGTCATGTAGCTATCGACGGTCAAGGCGGGAGGGTTTAATTGTCAGTGGATATGGGGAGATTTGAGGTTTTACTACGATTGCTCCAGTGCTAATTTAATTTGTTCGGAGGAGAAGGTAGTAGACGATGACCTGAAGAACGTTCAATAAGCATTACAGATACGACACAGATTTAGGTAGTTCAATTAGATAATCTGGCTGCTTGTGAAAAGCTCTCTGAGGACAAAGACTTTTGATGAACTCCCTGACTACCCACGAGATGACGCCGTATTGGAGCCTTTCTTGGGGTTGATCCTGGCGAAAAGAAAAAGAAGGCAGAAAGACCATTCCAAAAGCACAGATTAAACTTGAGTGGACCGCAACTCAGGCCTAAGCCTCCCCCAGATAGTCGAAGAAGATCGCCTCCTGCTCATCCTGGCCAGCATGAGACTTCCGCTTGATGTAGTTGCCTTCGTCCTCCTCGACGACGATCGCATTCTCACACTGCTGGCCTACTTGGGTTATACCATGGAGTGAGTAGAGCGCGCCCGCCCTTTGCATGTCGCCACCGCAAAGAACCACGCAGGAAATGCAGATGCTTTCAAAGCGGAATCTCTCAGTGCAGCCCGAGGTGAAGAAGAAAGGAAAGGCGGTCCAGAGGCGCGGCGACACGATTAAAGCAGCGGGGGTCAGCAGCGGACCTTAATAGATGCTGCTACTAGTATGAAGAATAGTAAGGCCCGCGTAGTTAGTTATGCCTCAGCTCTTTCTCGGAAAAATAACACATGTGGGTAGTTGAAGCGATCGTCCGGACGTGTATGTACAATTTTTAATTCTACATTCTCGTCCGGACGTGTATGTACAATTTTTAATTCTACATTCTCGTCCGGACGATAGCTTCAACTGCCCATGATATGAGTAAAAAAACAAATCCACGTTAGCCATCGGCTACGAACAAAACCAGTGTCGGCATATTCTCGCCCAAAGAGCTAATCCAAGTCGGGGAAAAAGACACGAGTTGAACCGCTGCATAGATTGCGAAAGCGAGCGAAAAGTTGGGGGCGGAGCTCTTTACCATGTATAGCACTTCGACCAGCCTCGGGGAATGGATTAAAGTTTGGGCGTGGTCAGGGTCGCTCCATCTCGCGTCCAAGAAAGTGGCAGAAGGGTCCGGGCGTTCGGCCGGCCGGGTGGGATCCGGGCGATTATTCGACCCTCTTTGCGGCCGGCAAATCGACGGAAGCATCAGGTGATCGCCATCTGTGCGTTGGAAGCATTGGCCGTTGTGGGACCATCGCGCTCGGGGCGTGAGTTGGGAGATGCCCCGGTAGTGCTCGGCCGATCGGACCCTGGGCGTGAGGGAATTAACCTGGTGGATTCGCGCCATGCGCGCTCGGTGCGTAGATTGAGCTGCAGCTGGACGAGTTGTAAGCGCTTGAGTTAGCAGCTGATCATGTATGGGTCGTGAGAAAGTGTGTTGTAGAGGATTGTGAAAAGCTTTTAGGCAGCCGGTAATCACTAACCGTATCTGGCATGTACTAGTCAGTTGCAATAACTCAGCCCGAATACGTAAAATGCTGTCGCTGTGGTATGAAGATGTGCTATCAAGGTTGCTGATGTATAGACACGGGTCAAAGTAGATGCTATTCATGGGCCGGTGAAACAATGACGCGATTGAATCATTGCAAGCTTCTACCTCAGCAAGGATGTAAGATCTGCAATGTTTCCTACCTCACGTAGACCCCATAAGGCCTGTGAAGCTTCCTTGGCCTTTTTGTCTCCAAGGACTGGATTACATTGGTCGAGGAACTTTTCCTCAAGCTGTATATCCGTCATTGGCAGCTGTAGACTTCCGACGGCGTGTCCAATATGCTTCTCCTGCACCGAGCCGTCGTTGAATATAACCTTCACATGAGCTTCATCAGGACGGAGAGCATCGTCAATCGTAGCGTGGACCTTTTTCCGTAGTTCTACCACAACTGGGTCCTGCACGACAGCATCCTCGTACTGAGCCGGGGTTGCTTTTCCGTAGAGTAGCCCTACAGCAGCGCCGTGAAAGACGCTAAATTTGCCTTCTAGACCAGTTTTCGGCGAGTGCTTGCCAGTCAGCTCTAAAACGAGGGCATGGACTGAGACTTCGACCTTCTGAATGGCGGAGACATCCGCCGCAGCGTCTTTCTCGTGCTGACCGGCGGCAAACATTTGCCTGACTTGGATGCAGCCGTCAATGATGGGATGGATAACGATGCCTGATCAACAATTAGTGGCTGAAATGGGAAGGGCTTGGCGTAGGATCATCATGCGAATTGATGAAGCAAAACAAGGACTGACCACAGGGAAACGGCTTGAACGAGTTCTTTTCGATCTCCCATGTCTTTCCCAGGCCCTGCATTAGCGCATCGACATCGTTGGTGGCGCTCACTACGTTAGCCCAGCCGCGCTTAGCCTCCAACGACTGCAGCGAGCTGTCGTATCCGTTCGACGCAAGCACGGCCGCGACGAGTCCGTTCTGCGCAGCGCGGCCGGGGTGGAAGGATTTGGTCATGCTGCCAAACTGCTCCCTCAAGCCGGTGACCTGGGTGGCAGCAATGCCTATCGCCCACTGCATCTGCTCTACGCTGAGGCCCAGCAGCTTCCCGACGGCCACGGCGGCGCCGATCGAACCCGCCGTACTCGTGATGTGCCAGCCGACATTGTAGTGGTCCGGCCACACGGCGAGCCCAGCTTTGCACTCAGCTTCGATACCGGCGACAAGGGCCAAAATGAAGTCGCGGCCGTCTACAGGCGCCTTCCACTCGGCGGCGGCCAGCAGAGCTGACGCTACGGGACCGGACGGATGTATGATGGTATCGAGGTGAGTATCATCGTAATCATGCACGTGGCTGCTGATGCCGTTGAAGAGGGCGGCTGACTGGGCATCGGCGGGCTCTTGGCAGCCAAGGACGGATGAGGTCGGGGCGCCAGCGAAGGGCGAGAGCGAGTTGCGAGCAATGACTGCTGCGGCGTGCTGGGCGCCGCCAATGGCGCAGCCGGCATAATTGTAAAAGCTTCGCACAGCAGCCTCAACGACCTGGGGCGGCAGGTCGTGGAAGCGCAGGGCCTGGGCCCAGGCAGCCAGCTGCTCGGTGGCCATGTGTAACCAGGGCACGTTCGAGATGAGGCTCGGAAACGAGATTATTGTAGAGTGCGGGCCGAGGACAGACGGGACGCCCGGCGCTCCCGGCAACACAGCTGGTGACGATGTCGACGGTTGCTGGACGTTGGATGACGCAGTGGCAAGGCTTGGCCCTTACTCCAGAGAAGGTAGCTGGTGTGAGGGCGCGTCGAGGACCTGTGCCCCTGACAGCAGCCCGACCGGCGGCGGCACATCGCGCGTGCCGGCTGCAATTTGCCCGCCAGCCTCCCAGCTCCACCACGCGTACTTCTTTTTTACCACGAGCTCTGCAAGACTTCTCTGCCTGTCCGCACCATCCGCCCGCCCTCAATTGACGCCGGAGCGGTCGCGCAGCCTCCCGCCAGCCCCAGCAGCGCGAACAGCCGCCGTCGACGCGTCGCACCGCAGGGCTGTGAGCAGTAGCGCCCAGCCTCCGCCGCAACAAACCCGCAAGCTCGCGTGCGCAGGTGAGTCGAAGCTGTTCCCTGCGCTATCCGCTTGTTCTCCGGCGCATCCGGCCGAAGCGCGCGTTTTCTGCCGCCCGCCCCTTCGCCGCAGCCGTCCCGCATTCCCTCGCGCCGAAGCCCTGGCTGACCGCACTCTCTTCGCCCCAGACTCTCCACCGCCGCCAGCTCGTCTCTCCGTCCGACTGCCTGCGCGACAAGACCACGCCCAACTGCGCAGAGCTCGAACGATCCCTCCACCTCCTCCAGGTCGCCGATAGATTAGAATCATTTGCAATGCCTGCTCGATCGATAAACCCTTTCTCCAACAATTCCTCCATCTCCACCTCGCTTGACGAGAAGGCCTCGCGCCGCTCCTCCTTCTCCAAGGCGAACACCAAGTTCTCCTCGCTCTTCTCCACCTCGCCCAAGCCCTCCGCTCCCGACGCCGTCGCCGCTCTCCGGAAGGCCGTCGTTGCCCAGCAGCAAGCCCTTCTGGACAACCCCTCACCGCCCCCGGGCCAGCCTGTCAATTCGCCCTCTCTGTCGCTACCGACCATCTCGCTGTCCACTGCGACCGGCGAGAAGTACACCAAGATGGAGGACTCCTCCACCACAACCACCACCATCTTCCAGCCGCCCTCGCAAGACGAGAAGCGCCGCCTCGCCAAGCAGCACGCCGAGTTCGGTCCCCTGGGCTCCAAGGCGCATCTGTACTCGAGCAAATTCCTGGACGACAAGTTCCCCGACCCTGTCGAAGACGAGCCGCCGTACTTCTTCCTCCTCACCACCTACATCAGCTACCTCATCCTTATCATATTCGGCCATGTGCGCGACTTCTTCGGCAAGAGGTTCAGACAGAACAACTACAAGCATCTGAGAGCCCAGGATGGCTACGCCCCTCTGAACAGTGATTTCGACAATTTCTACGTCCGCCGCTTGAAGATGCGTATCAACGACTGCTTTGCGAGGCCCACCACTGGCGTTCCCGGTCGCTACATCACCCTTCTGGACCGCAAGTCCGACGACTACAACCTGTCCTTCAAGATGACTGGCACCACCTCCGAGACCTTGAACATGAGCTCCTACAACTATCTCGGATTCGCCCAGTCCGAAGGCCCGTGCGCCGACGCGGTCGAGGAGGGCATCAAGAAGCACGGCATTAGCGTTTGCAGCACTCGCGCCGACGTCGGAACCACCACCTTGCACACCGAAGTCGAGGACCTGGTCGCCAAGTTTGTTGGAAAGCCTGCCTCCATGGTTTTCTCCATGGGCTTCGTTACGAACGCCACGACCTTCCCCGCTCTGGTTGGCAAGGGCTGCTTGCTCATCTCCGACGAACTCAACCACTCCTCGATTCGCTTCGGTGCTCGTCTGTCTGGCGCGATGATTGAGATGTTCAAGCACAACGACATGCGTGATTTGGAACGCGTGCTTCGCGAGGTTATTGCGAATGGTCAGCCCCGCACGCACCGCCCGTGGAAGAAGATCCTCATTGCTGTTGAGGGTCTCTACTCGATGGAAGGCACTATTTGCAACCTGCCAGCTCTTCTTGCGCTCAAGAGGAAGTACAAGTTCCACTTGTTCATTGACGAGGCGCACTCGGTTGGCGCGCTCGGACCTAATGGTCGTGGTGTTTGCGATTACTTTGGCGTTGATCCTGCCGAGGTCGATATTCTTATGGGCACTCTGACCAAGTCTTTTGGAGCCAATGGTGGTTACGTTGCGGCCGACAAGGCAATCATTGATAAGCTGCGCGTTACCAACGCTTGCAACATCTTTGGCGAGGCGCCCGCTCCCCCGGTCCTTATCCAGATCCAGAGCGCCCTTAGATTGATTATCGGAGAGCTTATGCCCGGTCAAGGCGAGGAACGTCTGCAGCGCCTTGCCTTCAACTCCCGCTATCTCCGTCTTGGTCTTAAGCGCCTGGGCTTCATTGTCTATGGTCACGACGATTCGCCCATCATCCCGGTCTTGCTCTACAACCCTGCCAAGATGCCTGCCTTCTCCCACGAGATGCTGAAGCGCAAGATTTCCGTCGTTGTCGTCGGCTATCCGGCTACCCCGCTCGTCTCGTCTCGCGCTCGTTTCTGCGTTTCGGCCGCTCACACCAAGGATGATCTTGACCGCTTGCTTGCTGCCTGTGACGAGATCGGCGACATTCTGCAGCTCAAGTTCTCCAGCGGCATCGCGGGCGGTGCCGAGCCCCTGCCTGAGGGCATTACCAGTCAGATGGAGCAGGACTACAAGAGAGAAATGGAGATGGCCGGCAAGATGCCGCAAGTCACTCCACCCAGATGGAAGCTTGAGGATGTCCTCAAGCGCGGCGTACAAGACGTCAAGGTCGCTCTGAGATAAGCCATGGGCGCCCGGCTTCGCCGGTTCACACCTGCCTTTTCAGCCAGCCTTTGCGTCCTCCACTCGTGGCTTCTTTCACGATTAGATCACGCAGCGATTCGCGTCCCTTCGTCCCGCGCCGGGACCATGAACCTGGGACATGCATAAAGAACACGGCGTCGCGCGTTTTCGCACTCAATGTAACGATATCATCAGCTCGGATGAAGCCAATGGGGTCGGTCACTGTTTTGCGGCCTTCGATCCCTGCTTCGCATTTCGTTGTTCACTTCATGATGTGCAGCCTAGCCGCATGGACTGCGCTATGGATAATACCTAATTTTTTTTTAATGAACCTTGGGCGGATTCCAATGTACATTGAGACGGAGGTTGAGAGACTATTATTTAAGCCGCCACATCTCGGCGGTGAATGAAAAACAATCCACGTAAAGTTCAATGCAAGTTTGGAGCAATGAATCAATTGAGAAAGTTACCTGTTGTCCATGATAGAATCGTTTCACTCGCTGCAACGTTGGCATCAATCCTCGCCTGCTTCTTTTTCTTGAGGTCGTGGCACGACGTTCTGAAGTACATACACAGTAGTCCGGGAACCCCTGTACCTGATGCAGACAAGACGTAGCGCTCTCATGTGGTGCTCCCATGCACTACGAGATACGCGTTTGCGTATCACCATGCGTACTTACTTTGAAACAATCACCACCAAAAGCAAGATGTTTTGCGATTTGAGATATGATTGCAATGAATGACCAATTCTTTGTCCGGTGCCTACCTGCTCGGCTTTCCTTCATTCAATCGACGATGAAGCTCAGCCTTGCTTTGCATGTGCTTATCTGCGTGTGTTGGAGCGTTCACCGGTGAAGCACGCCACAGTAGCCCCCATCCTTCGCCTTAGCCTTTCCTACCTTTTGAGTCCGATTTAGTTGCACCCCCCCAAACGCCGGGGCCAGAAATGTTTTGCCTCTAGGCCTGGCGAGCCTCCTCCCTTGTCTACGCTAGGCAGCCGTGCCAACGCATCCTGCATGCTGGTGCGCGAACGCAACGTCGGAGAAAGAAGGAGATCGGCACTGGTCGAATCCCTGTCTGCCTGCGCCGCCGTTTCTCTTGCTTTCGCAAGGAAGAGAAGGATCGGGAGCGAAAGATGCGCATCCTAGCTCGCAATCGCGCGTTTCGCCGGCAAATGTCATGCTGGATTGGAGGAGTGGTACGTACCTGTCGGTGCAACGTTGTCCCGCATTACGAGCGGCAGGTACGTACACAGTAGGTAGCGCTTGCGTCTCCGGGGGCGAGACAACGCGAGAACACGTGGAGCCGTGCGGCTCTGCTGTGGGGCTACCCGGCTGGGGTTGCGTTCATGCCCGTCTTCTGCCTTCTTGACGTACATATGCGCGTCCTTTGACCGGTAGACAGGGTGTTCTTGAGAGGATTGGCTGAATCGTGGGATCAAAGGACCAGGCTGAGGCTGAAAACACGGACGAGGAGGGGCAGATGGAGGGTCGCTTGCAAGGCCGAGCATTTGCCCTGCCAGGCGTTTTGCCCTTCGCCTTGTAGGACCAGCCGGATGGCCGCTGGCCACTCGAGTCCAGCATTCTCCCTTTTCGGCAGCGCTCGTCCGCGCGGCACCGCCCTTTCCATTCGTGTTGCGTTGCCCCGCAACCAAGCTGATTGTCGAACACCAGCATCAGTCGGGCGGTGTGAGCCTGGGGTAGAGACTGTAAAGTATCTGGTCAGCAGAAATCTGGCTGATGTCGCGTCATCTCATCCCCGCTTCGCCGCCACCTTCCCCACTTTTAGCCGTTATACTCCACTACGCGCCGTGCCGTTGTGGCGGGGGGTGTCGATGAATGTCTCGGATCGTCATCGGCGAGCGCGGATCGGGGAAGCCGTGCAAACGGTCGGTCGTCGTGGTCATGCTACCGCGGGCACTGCCGTTGCCTATTCCGCCTTCACTTTCTCATCTCTCTCTCTCCTCTCATTCCGATAGGCTGCCCGGAAGGTAAGAAAGAAGGCAAACGGCGCTAAATTGGGGCGCAGTCGCGCGTGTGCGCGGTTGCGAGCAAAGCGGAGGATTGATCCTTGACTCGCTGCTTTTCTTTTTCTTTTTCTGGAGGAGTTCGTAGGTGGACGTGTGAACAGCCTTGCAGGTTGGCAGCGCTGTATGTTTTCTTTTTCTCACTTACCTGGTACAAGTCTTTGCATGCTGTTGCAATATAAGGCTGTCACACCTCGTATACTGCTTCGTAAAGTAGCACACAGGCAGAAGCGTTATTTGAACGTCTCTAGAAGTCAAAATTCTGCCTTTCCATTGCACAACGGCTTATTGTTCTCCGTTATTTCGCTCAATGTCTCGCCCTGCGCGTAATTCTCGCATTTTGAAAAATAGACAGGGGTAGATGCAGAATGGGGCGTCGTTCAGGATCAAGGCAGCTAAACCGGGCAGAGAGGGCGGGCGCCAGGACTGCTGCCTGCGAAGGCGCTTCTTCTTCAGCTTACCGGGCCAACAACCTTGGCAAGGCTGATTTGCGAGTGGGGTTGATTCAGCTGCTCCTGCGCGCAAACGCGCGCGTGTGAGGCGTGCGCAGCGCGCAACGGCGATAGTCTGCGCTGGCACGCGGCCTCTTGCGCCTCATTTGCCCGCTTCAAGCTCTTGGCCTTTCTGCCTCAGCGTGCGCTCGGTCATTGGGTGGAAAGAGCTCAATGTCTTGCCACACAGCCTTCCTCGTGCTCAATTGCGTGAGGATGTTGTGGGTGATTGAGAGTAAATCTTGCTGCACCTACGCCCTCTTTGTTAGCGCCGTTATTTTTCTTTCTGAACCCAGAGACAACACTCCTGCAAGCCTGTAAATCTTCGCGGTGTCTTCCGGCGACGCCATCAGGCAACTTCGGCCTCGGACTTGGCTAAGTTTGCACCAATGATGCGTTTCTGGTTGGACTTGTGACCAGGCACGCGGCCACCTCCCCTGCGTTGCTTTGAATCCCAAGTTCGACCTTCTGCAGCATCGTTGCTGTTCGCTTTCGTCAGCAGCAGTTGCTGAAATGCATGCTGCAATCCTGGTCAAGACCGGTGAGGAAAATGAGGCTCTAAATTGGCCTTGCTACTCGTCGGGAGCGCCGGACAAGGCTGCTACCTGGGTCATCATGGGACATCGCTTCCGCGGCGTAAGGCAGCTATTTTTTTTTTTTTTTGCTTCCATCTCACCGGTGCCAGGGTCGTTCGGACCCGGTAGCACGGCAGATCGATATAGCTCCAGGCCATGACTGTCGTAGGCCCCGACGGGCTGGCTGGCTGACGGACGATCGATTGGCCAACCCGCATCGAAGGGGCTGCACGCAAATGCGGAGATCATCTTGGTTCTCGCCGGGAGAGAGAAACATTCGAGTGTGCGACTGAGTTGGGACGAAGGATGAGCCGCGGGACTATTTAAATAGCTCAGCAGGACCACGGTGCGTGGGGCGAAGCACTCATCGTCTGGCAAGAGTCATCCCGGCTATCACACATACCAGCCAACTCTTCATCCTCATACGCCGCCTTTCTCAGGAACCAGCCCCCAATCTGCCTTGCAGTCAACCTGACTTCCCGCCTTGAATATCATTTTTTCTTCCTCCCCTTGGTCTTATCTCTCACCGGTCTTCCTTCTCTTCTGCCTCATTTTCTCTTGTCCAACTGCGCCTCATCTGTGTCTCGTCTGCCTACACGGGTGTCGCGGCTTGAAGCGCATCCATTGGTCACGCTCACGACATCCCGTCCTCAGTTATGACCTCCATGTATGACGCCATGCCCGGCCCACCACCTCCTCCACCCATGCCGGGCGCAGGTCCCGGACCTGGTGGTCCGCCGCGACCGCCAGTACCTCCAGGTGGAGGCGCAGCAGCCATGCCTGGTGTCCGCCCTGGCGGAGGGCCAGGCGGCATGCCACCAGGAGGACCAGGAGGACTGGGACCTGGGGGGCCAGGAGGCCGCCCCAATGCCAACATACACCGACCGCTCGATCATCAGCTAGGCAACGCAACGGGCCCTGTGCCTCGCAGTTTCCACGGTTGGTCCTTCCGCAAAGACCGCGAGCCGGGCGTTGAGCCGTCGTGGGCCCGCGCGCGCAAGACACCGCTACCCTACTCGGCCGACGAGCTTCTACGCATCGTGAACCGGACCACGACCACTTCCTCAACTTCGTCGTCGAACAAGAAGGGGAATGGAAAGGGCACCGTGTCCGAGCAGTATAACTCCCTCCGGTCGTCACATCAGCGCGCACTGGTCGACGGTCTACTCGAGGCCGTAAAAGCCGAGGAGCGAAACCAGAATGCGGAGTGGACCTTGGCGTGTATCGAGCAGGATATAGCCGAGTACATCCGTAGGGACCGTGGCAAGGTGAGGGAGGTTCGGGAGATGCGTGTCGTGTTGAGGAGAGGGCCAAGAAGAGATGCCCCCGGCGCCAGTGCCCCGATTGGAGATGGGCTACCCGGCGTCATAGTCGATTTGCTCAACGGGCAGGGGCAGGGGCCTCATCAGGGGACGCAGCCTTTGCATCAGCAGCCGTTTGGCGCTGCCCCTGGCGGAGGTCTCGGTCTAGGTGGTGCTCCGCCGGGTGGTGCTCCGCGACCCGCCATGAATCCTGGAGGGCCTCCCGCTGCCGGCGGACCTATGGGCGGACCTTTTGGCGGACCTGCTGGTGGACCCGTTGGCGGACCTGGTGGCGGACCTGGTGGCGGACCTGGTGCCAGACCTGTTGGAGGACCCAGTGGCGGACCTGTCGGCGGACCTAGTGGAGGACCTATTGGCGGACCTGCTGGTGGGCCTATGGGTGGACCAACAGTACTTCCACCTCCACCAATAGCCCCTCCATTCGGCGCTCAAAAGGGTGGCGCTGGTGGTGGCGCTGGCGCTGGCGCGCATGGTCCTGCTGGCCGTGGCTCCGTTAAACCCCCTCCTGTTGCCTCCGGAGGCCAGAAAGCAGGAAAGGGACCGAGCCATCCAATGATAATCCCTGAAAGCGAATTCTCAGACGAACTGGATGACGACGATGATTCGATTGGATCGTCCTTCGGCAGACCACACAAGCCCACCGTCAAGGGCAAGAAGAGCGGCGACATGCCTCGTGCTTCAATGCCCTTCGGCCGGGGCCAATCGAGAGAGAGGGAGAGGAAGTCGCCTAAGATCCGCGAGGCTGAGCCTCACCAGAACCCAACAATCATCATCAATAACAAAATCCCGCAAGAGAAGAAGAGAGACCGTCACCACAGAGCACACAACCGTCCGAAGCACGAGAGGTACTACGGCAGCAGTAGCGAGGAGAACTATGGCTTCACTCCCGGTAGCAGCGAGGACGACAACGATGACTGGTCCACAGGACCGTCGTCCATGTCGTCGGGTTCGCCGCCCCGACATCACCACCGGTCATACAGCAGGGAAAGGTACGACTACCCCACTGTCGGCATGACCCGCGAACACAAGAAGCCGTCTCCACAGCATCGGCCTATCTTGCGCGGCTATCAGCGCCAGCCAGGAGGCTACCCGGTGGATGCGGAAGGATACTATGAGAATGGCGGTTACGACGCCATGGAACAGCGCCGCTTTGATCCTGGCGAGGACTATCGCCGATACCGTGCTCCGCACCCCGCCCTGACAGATAGAGGGCATCGGGCATACAGTCCGCCGAATCAATACCATGAAAGACCCCGGTCGGGAGGAAGAATGAGACTGCCGCCAGCGCCAGAGGTGAACGCATATGAGGCGCTACGGAGGAGAGCCGACGCGATGAGGAGATTGGAGGAAGAGGAGCTGCTTGAGAGGGAGGCAGCAGCGCAGGCAGATCTGGATCTCTACATGCGAAAGCAGAGAGTACGGACTCTGGAGGCGGCGGCGGATGAGACGAGGGGCCGACGGTACGGGCGAAGAGATGATTGGTGGTAGAAAGCAACAGGATAGACTGACGTGGAGGAAAACGAAGAGGTCTGGTACCCTTCAATTCTTTCTTAGTCGAGATAGAAACGGCCTGGCTCTTTCTCAATGAATCCAATTCGCTCTCTCCATCAAGTGACCTTCTCCCATTCGAGCCGGCGACTGAGTGCGAGATGCAGAGACGGAGCTCCCACACGACATATATCTGCTGGCACTGCGGATGGGATTCATCATTTCGGACCGCAGGCCACAGGACGTGTGCCAGCTCATGCGTACATGCTGTTGGCTGGTAGGCGAGCTGGGGCCGTGCAGATGAGGCTGCAGGGCCGACCGAATGAGGCAGAATTAGCAGCGAATAAGCAGGACGCGCAGCGCAGCGTTAGGCGGCCCAGCGGAATGCCGAGGTGATGGATCATCGGAGTTCACGGCGAGGTGAGTTGTTAGGAATCGGGAGTTTGGGAACGATGAGCTCCTAAAAGGCCCGACCGATGCCCCTCCTGCCCCGCCATGACGCCAGCCAAACCTTCTGCACCCAGCTGATCTCACATCATAACAAAACCACCGCAACAGTACGACTCTCTCCCTATCTCATTTCCCTCCCACATTTAAGCTCCATCTAGCACCCTGCCTCCACCCAGCAACTGATACCCCTACTGTTTTCCTAGCAGACCTCGCACAGCAACAACCGCCAAAATGCCTCGCCAATTCTTCGTCGGTGGTAACTTCAAGATGTACGTCGAGCTTTTTCCCCTCGCCGCCGCCGCCGCCCGGTCCCGGAAGCAGCGACAGGCCTAATTAACAATGCTTCTCTCGCAGGAACGGGACCATTGAGTCCATCAAGAGTCTTGTCAGCAACCTCAACAACGCCCAGCTCGACCCCAACGTCGGTGAGTAGCTCGTGCCACCTCAGCCCACGGCCACCCGCGTCGTTTTCCATCACCACACCATCTGTAAAACGAAGAATTGCAGCTAACACGGGCGCCTTTAGAGGTCGTCATTGCTCCTCCCGCGCTGTACCTGCTCCTGACCCGCGAGCACCTGCGCAAGGGCATCGAGGTCGCTGCTCAGAACGTCTACGACAAGCCCAACGGCGCCTTCACCGGCGAGATCTCCGTTGAGCAGCTCAAGGACTCCGGCATCACCTGGACCATCCTCGGCCACTCGGAGCGCAGGGTCATCCTGCAGGAGGACGACTCGTTCATCGCCAACAAGACCAAGGCTGCCATTGACGGTGGCCTCGGTGTCATTCTCTGCTGCGGTGAGAGCTTGGAGCAGCGCGAGGCTGGCAAGACCATCGACGTCGTCGTCAACCAGCTCAAGGCCGTCGCTGCGCAGGTCAAGGACTGGTCCAAGATCGTCATTGCCTACGAGCCCGTTTGGTGAGTTTGCCCGTTTCGCCCGAGTCTTCAATGCTAACTTCTGCAGGGCCATCGGCACCGGCAAGGTTGCTACCACTGAGCAGGCTCAGGAGGTGCACGCTGCCATCCGCGAGTGGCTGAAGAAGGACGTCTCCGCCGAGGCGTCGGACAAGACCCGCATCCTGTACGGTGGCAGTGTCAGCGAGAAGAACTGCAAGGATCTGGCCAAGCAGCCCGACATTGACGGCTTCCTGGTTGGCGGTGCCAGCTTGAAGCCCGCTTTCGTTGACATCATCAACGCGAACCAGTGAATCTATGGAAAAGGGAATCTGTAATGACTGAACGGAGATGAGCATCCGCTACGATAGCCGAAAATAAGAATCGAATATCCTTTTGTCAACTTCTTGATGTATCTTCCTCGATAAGCTGCCTTCATTGGCATGCCGTCGTCCATAAATACGCGTATATATACAAGCCAGAATCCCAATTGATGCGCCGCCCATGCCGTTGTACAAAGCTGTCTGCCGTGCTCCACACTCCATCGCCATTCTCAACAGCTCGGTCACTCTTGTAAGCCAATCATATTTGGTACTTCGCGCCATGGAAGGGACTCCAGATGCCTCTGACGCTCTCGTTCAAACTCTTAACGGGCTTGTTGATGGTGCGGCGGTTCCGCTCGCCGGAGGCGTCGCGCAGCAGATTGGCCTTTTGGAGGATCTGCTCCTTCTCAAGCTTGCGGACACAAATAGCCTTGGTACGGCCGTTGATGTAGTAGCCCTTGATGACTGGCTCCTTGCGGGGGCGCGGCGACACGGTGATCTCGATGGACGGGTTCCTTTTGGCGAAAGCGGGGAGTGTGTGCTCAAGGAACGACTTCATGCCCTTTGATGAACCGGACCAGTCGCAGTAGTGAAAGTCAAGGCGCTTGCATTGCCGAATGAAAGCGCCGACACCGTTCTATGGGTAAAGTGAGGTTAGCTACGCGATCCAGAATTATCTTCCAGAGGAGGGCCGGAGCATTGAGGAACGAACGGACGCGTGCGTCCAGCTCCGGCAACGCTACCCGTGAGGCAGACGTACCTGGCTCTTGGCCACAGTCTTCAGAGCAGCGAGAGGCATGGTGGGCGGCGTGGGGCGGTTGGGTGCTGCACGGCGTGATGCTGCTCGTGGTGTTTTCGGGCGCAGCGGCGACTTTCTGCCGGCAGCCACCGCCCTTGAAGCTCGCGCGTCCTGTTCTCTCGTCTGCCTGTCGCGCCATCCAACGCGCACCTCGACCACATCCATCGCCCGCACAACCCGTCTCGGGGTCCTGCGCATCATCGACGATCGAGGGGACTTCCTACCTGTGAACCCAGTCGCCAATACACACCGATCGCGCCCACAATGACGGACAAGCTACCCCCAAACCTGCTCGCGCTCTTCGCGCCGCGCCCGGCACTGCGCTACCTGCCGCCGTCCGACCATGCGCCCGAAGCACGCAAGACGATGCAGATTGATGGCGTCGGCAGCTACTTGCAGGCGCTCAAGGACTACGAGGACGATTACGTGCCTACCGAGAGCTGGTTGCAGCGCAAGGATCGACTGAAGCGAGAAAAGGCTGAGAAGATCGAGAAGACTCTCACTGAGGGTGTCGCCAACTGTTTGTTTCACCTGTGATCAGTGTTTGGAATGTGGACTAAATTATCCCCAACAGTCAAGCCTGCCGACGACCCTAACGTGCGAGGCGACCCCTTCAGGACGCTGTTTGTCGCGCGGTTGTCTTACGACACTGAAACCAAGGATCTGGAGCGCGAATTCGGTCGCTTTGGTCCGATCGAGAGGGTAGGATTGCTTCTCCCACTGTTGCTCCCGTGGCTGACATGACTGGTAGATTCGCATTGTACAAGACACGACCAAGCCTGAGGATGCGCCTTCTAAGAAGAAGAACAGAGGTTACGCATTCATTGTTTATGAGCGCGAGAAAGATATGAAGGGTAAATCGCCCCCCGTTACTTTCCCCCTTACCTTCCAGACAATGCTCCAGATCTCAAGGTAAAACATGCGATTGTTCGACTGACACAGTGGCCACTTGGTCGTCTCATCATGCAGCTGCCTACAAAGAGACCGATGGAATTCGCATCAAGGACCGTAGAGTTCTGGTCGACGTCGAGCGTGGCCGTACCGTTTCAGGCTGGCGCCCCCGCCGCCTTGGTGGAGGACTTGGTGGACGCGGATACACCAAAGCACTCCCCGCTCGCCCCTCAGGTCCTGGTGGTTTTGGAGCTCCCTCGGGACCAGGTGGCTTCAGAGGAGGATATGGTGGGGGCTTTCGCGGTCGCGGCGGCTTCCGTGGAGGTGGCGGCGGCTACGGCGGAGGCGACAGAGGTGGTGGGTACCGTGGTGGCGGTGACCGTGGATACGGAGGCAGGTCCGGAATCGGCTATCAGTCGAACGGCTGGGGTGGTCAAGCACCTCCGGAGGGCGCGCCAGCAGGTCCTCGCGGCGGCGGTAGATCTGGCGGCTACGGTGGCCGCGATGGCCCGGGCGGCGGTGGTGGTGGATATGGAGGCAGTCGCTATGGCGGCGACAGGTACAGCGACAGGGACCGTGGTGCCAGCGGTAGCAACCGGGAGCCAGTGGGATCGAGGCGCGAGTATCGCGACCGTGATCGCGACGGTGGGTATGGCCGCGACGACTACTCATCCCGCAAGCGCGGCTACGATGGCGACAGCTACGAAGACTCCAGGAGCAAGCGAAGGTACTGAGCGCGGCCTCACGTCCGTCCCAGCTCAGCCTCTCATGACGCTATTGGTTTGTGCAAACAAAAGGTTACCTTTTTCTTCTTCGAAGTTTTGTCGCCTCCATCCAAGATCTACACCCCTTTTTCAACAAGGGTAAGGCACCATTACTTGAAGACTCATGCACATTGCGTCGAGGGGCAGCCATTTTCTACGGACCCACTTCCTCAACCACATTTGCCTTCTGTCAGTCATTCAGGGTAAGGCGTCACAAGGTATTGCTACGTCTGAACACCAAGATACAGAGGCGGTCAATGCTTTCTGCTGCCAAAAAGTCCTCCAGAGAAAACTCGTTGGAAACGACCCTGCTTGGAAAATCTGGCTGCCAGCTCTCAAGCGCTGTGTGTTGCCCTCAATGCTCTCTTTTTTTCTTCGGCTGTCTTAGTAGCACTCCCACCGTCGACTGCGGAGTTTCTGCGCATGGATTCCTCTTGGTCGCCCAGATCACGGTTCTTGAAAAGCTAGTTTTAACTCTCTTTCTTCTGGACTTACTGCCTTCATCCTTTCTTCTCGATCCGAGAGTGCGGTAGGTATAATGCCGGTTGGCCGTCTACGTGCCTAGCTGGGTAGGTAGTCGGTGTGGTAGTGATTTCCCAAAGGCACTGCTTTTTTCAAAACGTGTAGAATGGAGAAGGTAAGATCACTAAAGTGAGTCAGACATGCATCTAGCAGATCTTCTTTGCGCTCTAGATGTGTTAATTTCTTACTACGACGATCTTACCACTCGCTGGGAGACCTACTTTTTTCCTACATGTTGCTTGTTTCATTCAGCTGCTGCCTCTCTTTACGTGACATGATCAGACTTCAGATCAACGTCGTTCGGGCAAAGCGGATACCGCTGGTCTATTTTCTCGGAGATGAAAAACGGATGTAGAATACGACAGGTACTGACTGCGTAGGTAGCGCGAATGATATCGAGCTCTGCTTCTTTCTGTTTCTCACCTCTCTTTGTGGTTCCTGGGATTATACCTATCGCACACATGGTAATCTTGTGTCATTCTGGGCCCACGAGCTCTTCGTCATTCTTCTTTTATCGGCTCGTTCTCATTATGTTTTTTGCCATAGCTCAAGAGATTGGATGGAAGCCATACCCACGCAGCAAGTTCCCCAACCAAAGTCTTCTGACCATGAACAGATTCAAGGCTTCCAACCCGATTCAGCAGCAACCAAGTGAAACTGTCAAACGAGACTCAGAGCGCTTTTAAGGTACCTTATCTTATTTTTTATTTTTATTTTTCCCCACGCGTCCTAATAATACAATACAATCCTCTCGTCCACTCTATCTAGTAGTTACACCTCACACTGCTCACCGTCCGATCAATCCCGTACTCGGACGTCTTGGCCGTGCCGGGGTGCTTGATCCTGAACTTGGGCTCGCCACCCTTGCAGCCGGGCTGGCTGTGCAGGATGCAGTAGTGCGAGCCCGGGTCCGGGCCGAACGAGTTGATGTTGTTGTCCCAGCCGCGGGGGAAATTCATGCACTGATTGATCTTGATCCACGTGTGCGCGCAGGGCGCGCGCCAGCCGTTGTTGCGGCAGTAGTAGATGCCGACCCAACCGTTGCCGCGCTTCTGGCCTGGCGGCGTCGCTACTTGGAATGAGGAGCCGTTGGTGAAAGCTGGGCCGACGTCTGCTGGGATGAGGGCAACTTCCTCGAACAAGCTGCTGTTGGTGGGGGTGGCAGCGGTAAGGGTGGCGAGGAGGGGGAGGAAGGCGGTTGTCAGCTTCATGGTTCTGGATTGGGTGTTTTGGTTCGGTAAAGGATAGACTTGGGTAAGTGATGACTGGTATCTTCGGAAATGGTATACTAGATCACTGTTGTAGGGGGAATATATCTGTGAAAAATGTACAAAGAGGACAAAGATAGACTCGAAGGCTCGAATGTGGCAGCATTTGCGATAATGGAATCGTACCGCCATAGAGAACAATACGAAAGACAATACTAAGGAAGTCTTAACAATTTCACCAAGGTACAAGAACCAAACCTACCGCCACATCTTCATTTTCATGAGTCAAATGCCGGGCCAAATTTCCGGGGTAGTAGAATGATAAGGAATACTTTTTGTTTCGCTAGATGGTCATCTCATGACTTTCTGAAGCTTTGTGTAGCTGCTAGGCAGCAGTTCTCTTATTCCTCTCACCGGTCCAGCCCATCAAGTTCGACCAGTTTTCTTACAATACCCACAACATCACTACCCGCTAAGTCCGTAGTTGGATCGTCAATCTTGCTTGCCAATGCATCGTCCAGCATCATGCGTAGTCTCGAAACCAAGACACCGATACGGGCCCATCCGCGCAGACGCAGCCATCCGTCTACAACGACACCGCGGCCCATCGTGTCAAGCGTAATTGGTCCGGAGAACAGCAGCAGAGAGTAAGCGTTGAACGCTGTAATGATTTGATTAGCGAGCTGTGTCGACACATTAGGGGACCTTCTGTGATAAAGACTTACGTGTCAAGTCCCTAATGAAAACCTTGCTCGTCGCCATCTTCGTAAAGTAACTCATGAAGGCCGCACCGCCAGGAAATCCTTGGGCATCAAACAAGGTCGAGCTTGGGTGAACGAAAACCCTACCGTTCTCCTGGTTGAAGTACTTGATAGTCTTGGCTTCAGGGTCGAGCTCCACCGCACCAGACACAGATGCTGCGAATTTCTTGTCTGGAAAGTCGATTCGAGCAATCTGAGGATTGAAAGAGCCAGCGACGAGAGCGCGAATGAGGGAATCGTTTGCGCTGTGACGGTTCAGCGAGGCGACCACCTGTGCAGCAGAGTCGCTGTAAGATGAGTATCGTAGAGGAATGAAGCCCGTCTCCTGCATCGAGGAAAGGTATTGCCGCCGGGTAGAGGTGATATCATTGAGGGTTTGGGTACTGAGGAAGTTCTGCTCGCACCAAGCACGTAGGTCTCGGGGCGAAATGCCTTTTTCCTTGAGGCCGGTCCAGTGTTCGTAGGCGCGCAAGTCGGCAATGAGATCACCTTGGCCCTTACCAAATGCTGACCGAGCTGCCTTTGATTCTTCTCGTTTGGCCTGAGGCGACACAAAAGGACTGCGGACAGTGAGGATCGATGCGATGATGAGGCAAGGCTCCAGGCAGCCGAATGTTGCTCCATATACCATGAGCTTTGCGCATCGAAGGTCAGCAGGGACAACGGCAAGGTGTCTGCCCAGGGCAGTCATTTCATCGCCATCAATGGCTCCCATCCGTCCGAGGAGCTCCAGAGCACCTTCCACTGCTACGCTGTCAGGCGGTGTTAAAGCACCCGCGAGGAAGCCAGCTACATCTTTCACGCCCATTGCCTTGACGGACAGGCAAAGTTGCTCCAGAGGGACTCGTCGGATCTCGGGATCAGGTCTCTCCATCATCTTATCTTTTTCGACGTTTCGCGTATAGAGCTTGTAGCAAGTTCCAGCCCGGACACGGCCTGCACGACCACGGCGCTGCTTGCAAGCAGCACGAGACGCCCATGTCTCCGCAAGCTTAACCATGTTGTTTGCTGGGTCAAAGCTTGTCTCTTTGACCCTACCGGTATCGATGACGGCCACGACATCCTCAATGGTAATTGAAGTTTCCGCAACGTTGGTAGACGCAATCACCTTTCTCTTGCCTTTAGGTGGTGGGGGGAAGACTCGGCGCTGTTCAGCTGGAAGCAGAGACGCATGGAGCGGGAGAGCATGCAAATTTGGCATGGAGCGGAGGGCCTTAGATATCGTCAGCATTACAGATGTTTATTATGATATGTGCACGCAGCTTACCTGTATCGTCCTATCAATCTCCATTGTTCCAGGAAGAAAGATAAGGATGGCACCGTCCTGGGACCCCAGTTCCATGTCAATGTGCTGTACCGTTTGCGCGATCAAATCATAGTTGATCCGCATGCCAATACTCCTCAGCGTGCCACCGATGCTCTTCTGGGTCTCTTCGTCCTCCCAGTCTTCGTCTGCTGTGTGGCCGTTAAAGCCAGACATTCGAATGACATCGTCAACATAGTAGTCCGTCACAGGGTGCGTGCGGCCTGCTATTTCCACCATTCCGACCTGACCCACGGCAGGCTTGAAGAAAGATGCAAACACATCCGCGTCGAGAGTAGCACTCATAAGAATGACCCGAAGATCCTTGCGCTTCTTCAGAACATCCCTCAACAGAACGAGAAGGAAGTCTGTATCCAGGCTGCGCTCATGAACTTCGTCAACTACAACATGAGTAACGTCAGCCAAGGAGGCTACCACATCTTCAGGGCGGCCACCCGACGTTTGAAGCCGGCGAAGGAGAACACCGGTAGTCATAAATGTCAACTTTGTGACTCCAGGCTTCTGTCTAGACTCGCCACGAATTGAGTAGCCGACCTCGTCGCCAACGGCAGTGCAACGCTCATCGGCGACTCTGTCCGCCAAACCAAGTGCGGAGATTCGCCGAGGCTGCGTGCAGACAATGTTGACTGCTTCACCAAGTTGACGTTGAATCATGTCATCGAGGATGAACTGAACTGACTGCGTAGACTTTCCAGATCCAGTTTCTCCAGAAATAATGACGACTTGGTGCTTTTTGACCGCATCAACGATATCCTGCTGCAATTTCCAAGCCGGCAGGTTTTGCCTCGCACGAAGCATGCGCTGTTGTTCCGGGGAAGTCTGTCTGGCTTGCCACTGTTCAAGTGCGCGTTGACTGGCCTGAGAACCTGGTCGTAAATTGACTGGTTTGGGCCGACGCTGTCTCTTCTCCTTTTGTTTGATCGCTTCAGCATGAACACCCGTATCGGCCGCGGAAATTGCAGAAGAAACATCCGTAAGTCTTCCCGGATTGTCGATTATGGAGGGTATCTCATGCTCCAACCAGTCCACAATGTTGAAAATCATTTGCTCGCCAAGGAAATTTTCCTTCGCGTGGCTCAATGCTTGTCTAATGATGCTCAACCGGATGTAAGCTGGGATTTTCGCGTTGATCGAGATAATGGGTAGGATGCTTGGATACAGTCCTGCAGGCCTGCGCGCGTTCAATAGAAATTCCGTCTTGGTCCCATCGGCAATTTCGAGTCGAATTTGGCATTGATCTGGTCCAGCCGTGGAATATTTTTCGTCATAAATCGAAGCCAGAATGATCTGTTCTTCGGCCCAAACGTCCTCGTCCCATCCACTCTCATCAGCAATTGTTGCGTCAGACAGTTGCTCTGCAAGCTCGTCATCACCCAAGAGTCGAGCTTGCAGCAAGCCAGCTGCTTTAGCTTCATCGCCATCGAATGTATCAAGGGCTTCTTCGCAAAGTTCCACAGCATAACCAGTGGCCGCGAGACGCTTGATAGCCGCCTCCCGCTTCAAATTTCCGCTGGCCATGCTGATGCCTGCAGTATAACCCTCGGGCAGACTCCAAGGCGGAAGATCATCTTCCGGCACATGGATGAGTAACCATTCGAGAATTTCTTCCCGGTCTTTGCAGACTTCTGCGGCCTCTTCAACGTGGCTTTTGCGGAAACCCAGTTTGACAACCTCATCGATAAGGGCAGAGCGTTCGGCGGGTGATATCTTGACGCTATGGGGGTTCCAAACAGCATCCCGCCGAATCAAGCGCTCGATTTCTGCGCGGATCCTCTTACCCATGTCGAGCTTCGGAACACGAGTCCAGCCGCGCATGATGTTACTGCCGCCACTCGATTGTCCTCCAATGCCAGTGGACTGGCTTTTCTCCTTCTCCCGCTGTTTCGCAACTTCCTCTCGTTTCTTCTCAGCCTCGGCCTTAGCCTGTTCCCTCTCCTTCTGGGCAACGAAAGGGTCAGCTTCGTACATCCACCCTTTGCCACTTTTGACATCCTCTTTCTTCATGTCCGTGAATGCGCCCTTCCACAAGTCCTTGTATGTCGGGGGCATCATCATGTGGATGTTCTTCATGGAAGCGACGCGGAAAAGGGTATAGGTGGCAGCGAAGTGGCGGGCTTCAAGAGCGGTCGGTTGCAGCGCAAGATCTTGCTTCTCAACTGGGAGCCTTATGGGAGGTAGGGTGGTAGTCTCGCGGGTTTTGGGGTTCGTGGCCTTGAGGATTACGTGCGAGACGAAGCCATTTTTGACTTTGTTCTGCAGAACGTTAGCAAACCAAGGAACATGAGCATGCGTAGCAACCAATGTATACCATTGTATACTCGGGCTTCTCCCACTTCTGCTTCTGGCAGTGCTCCGAGAGCATGTTTACAGGCAGCTTCCCGGTCCACGACGCGCCGCCGATTATGGTGCGCACGTCGGGTTTCTTAGGCGCATCCTCAGGCTGCTCAGGCGCACCCTTAGTCTTCACCTTGCCTTTATCGTTGGTGTCATTTTTGGCGGCGTTGTCCGCTTTTTTGCCTTTCTTGGAATCCCCCTTCGAGTTGGAGAAGACGATGTAACTGGTGTCCTCAGCGCCCGAAGGGGGAGGGGCGGATTTCTTGGAGCCACCGCCTCCGCGCGGAGGATGAGGATTCTTGGGCATCCTCGCGAGTGTCGGGCGGGCCGGAGTGACGGAGGTGCAGTGGTGAAGCCATCGCGATGCACGGCGTGGGGAAAAGCTCAAGATCGGCGACCCGTCGACGAAATTCACGGCCCGCACGCGCCTTCCTGCGTTGCCGCTCCCGCCTCGCTTTCTGCGCCCCGGCCACGCTCACCGCACAAACCCCGCCGGCAACCACTTAACGGCCCATGACGCAAAGTCGTTTCCTAACACCATTTCCCTTCACTGCGCAAACCCGCTTTCCAATCAAACTTGGAGGCACAAGCTCTAGTGCGAGTACCTCGCTGAGGAGATTTACTCAAACCTTTCCGGTCATGGCAGCAATTGGCAACGAACACGAGCATCCCACCACTGGCGAGGAAGTGAAGGGAGAGACGATAGCTGACACCTCCAGCTCCACAGGCGACAAGCGTCCTAATGCTTGTAAGAATCCTAAAATACTACAGAGGTCACATGCTAAGTGTTGACAGTCACAGAACTCATGTCTCGCAAGCAGGCCAAGTCGTCGGCGAAAGTGGCAAAAGAAAGCCGCAAGTCAACGACCGTCGGCACCAAGGTATTCCCAGGCATGTATGGGCTAGGAGCATACATCGACCAGCCTGAACAGTTCGAAAAAGACCGCGTGATCGACTACAATGACGAATTTGTCATCATCAACGACCTGTTCCCAAAGTCTGTCATCCATTGTCTAATCCTACCCCGGGACAAGACAAAAACGCTCATGCACCCATTCGAGGCGTTTGAGGATGCGCAATTCCTCGAGGCTTGCAAGACCGAGGCAGAAAGAGTGAAGAAGATGGTGGGCAGTGAGCTCCGCCGCAGGTACGGACGGTTCTCCAGGCAAGAACGGGCGCGCATAGAGGCAATGGAGTCGGAGAATCCGCCTGACGAGGAGCAGCTGCCGCCGGGACGGGACTGGACGGCGGATCTGCTCGTGGGGATCCACGCTGGCCCGTCGATGGCCAACCTCCATGTTCACGTTCT
The DNA here is from genome assembly GCA_023089105.1 of Lasiodiplodia citricola. Classification (NCBI taxonomy): domain Eukaryota; kingdom Fungi; phylum Ascomycota; class Dothideomycetes; order Botryosphaeriales; family Botryosphaeriaceae; genus Lasiodiplodia; species Lasiodiplodia citricola. The sequence goes on along the minus strand of JAJNLL010000016.1, from coordinate 718,709 downwards.
GTCCCCAGACCGACACTCGGCCTGCCTGAAGCACCGGAAGCACTACAACAGCTTTTCGACGCCTTTCCTGGTCCCGCTAGATGCATTTCCACTCGCGAAAGACGATGCGAGAAGACACCCGGGTGAGGGGGGCTATCTCAACCGGGAGTTCCAGTGCTGGCGGTGCCAGCGGAGCTTCGGCAAGAGCGTGCAGAAGCTCAAGGAGCACCTTGCGGAGGAGTTCGAGCAGTGGCGGAGCGAGTAGTTTCGATTACCCCACAGAATCAGCGGAAGCTGCGGGGTGGCTTGCCTCCTTACTTGGTTCGGTGACAACAACACGGGCGGGCTCACGATGATCGGATGCGGAGAGGGGGCGTGGGCGTGCGAGACGGCGGCTACTGCACGGAATGCTTTAGACTGGTAGAGGGCACATCACGATGGCAGCATTGTCCAATGGCACGCGGGCAGCGCGCTGGCTAGAGCAATCCTGCCATTTCCGTTGAGTCGAGGCGTGTCGCAGCGGGCGTGCTCAGGTGCACCTGCCTCTTTGACGGGCGAGGAGAAGTAAGCTTCGCGCATTCCTCCGCGTTGCCACGCCTTGCCCCTCTGGCCGGCGCGTGCATAAGGCGGGCGGGCGCACCAGACGCGACTCGTGACTCGGCGCTGACGACGGCCATCGAACACCTCCCCATATTTCGCCCATTCGCGTCCTCACCACCTCTCACAGCTCGCAATTGGCAGTGGGTGCGAGGCTGGCGGGCATTGTCGATGCGCCGTCTCTACCCTCGCGCGACCCACCTGTCGGCACCGGCGATCGCTGCGAAACCCCGCCTTCGCAGCCCTCTCTCTGGAGCTTCAGCGCGCTGTGCCGTCGCAAACCGAGACGCTGAACCTCGACGCAGCCATGTCAAACTCGACGCCCTCGCACAGCGCCCAGCACGACAGCGCCTCGCCGCCTGCGAAGTCGGCCTCGCAGCAGGCCCAGCACACCCGTACCTACCAGGCCTGCATCCCCTGCCGCCGCCGCAAGGTGCGCTGCGACCTGGGCCCCGTTGACAACCCTCACGACCCGCCGTGCGTGCGCTGCCGCCGCGAAAGCAAAGAGTGCTTCTTTTCCGCCACCCGCCGCAAGCGAAAGCCCCAGGATGGCGGCGAGGGCCTTGAGGATGAAGAGCCCGCCGATTTCGAGATCCACAACGGCCGCAAGCGCCTACGCGAAGACTCTGAGACCCCGCGCCGCCCCAGCTTCGCCCAGCAGCCGCCCATACAACGCCCGCTGACGCCCGGGGGTTCGGTTGGCCGCCTGCAGCCCCTGCGCCGTCCCAACGCCAGTCAGCAGTCCTCACACGATGATCAGCAGCAGGTGAACAATGAGACCACTGCCATCCTGCAGTCGAAAGAGGTCTTCAGCGGCCATGACGCCCTCAACCTGCTCTTCGAGGCTGCCGGCCGCACCGGCGACATCGAGCACCACAGATCCGACAGCACCACCATGCACCAACGCACCATGAGCACCGCTTCTCTCAGCGCCACCACCCCGGGCTCCCAGCCGAATCTGACCAGCCCTGGGATCAACGGCTCCCAGCCTTACCCTAGTCCGGGCACCCGCTCCACCACCGAACCTGTGATAGATCCGGCCATCGCACAAGGCCAGGTACAGAGCGAAGTAAACACCCAAAGCGGCTTCGAGCAGGCTATCAAGGCATGGTCGCGGTTCCGGTTCGTCCGTGCAGGCTGGTTCACCGCCAGAGAAGGCATCGCATATTTGGACTACTTCTACAGGTATCTGTCGCCGCTAACACCCATTGTCGTGCCCAACTTCGAAAAATATGAGTCCCATATCACTCTGCTCACCGAGGAGCCCATGCTCGTTGTCACTCTCCTGACCGTATCCTCACGCTACATGACCTTGACTGGCCCCGGCTCCAGCTCCCGCCCGTACGCGATTCACGAAAAGTTATGGAGCTATCTGCAGGGCATGATAGACCGCATGATTTGGGGCCAGGAACAGTTCGGCGGCGGATTCTGTGGTGCCGGTGCCCAACAAGGTTGCGATGTCAACCCGCTATCTCGAAAGGGTCTCCGCACCTTAGGAACCGTTGAGAGCTTGATGCTCCTCACCGAGTGGCACCCCCGCGCTTTACACTTTCCCCCAGGAGATGATGATGACGAACTCATGGCCCCTGATGAGGAGATGATGGCTAACATGGCCAACGGTTGTCTGTCTGAGGCGGTGAACGACCAGTACAGAGGGGTAGGCGGTCAGAGGATCGACAACTGGCTGGAACCTTGTTGGAGGAGCGACAGAATGTGCTGGATGCTGCTCGGAAATGCTCTAGCTTTGGCCTATGAAATCGGCGTCTTCGACGACAAGAGCGAGACCGACTTCAACGAAGAGAACAAACACCTTCCGCCTGCGAAAGTCGAGGCTTACTTTCGGCGGAAGAACCATCTCCGCGAACTTCTGCTGATCTACATCACGCAAACCAGTGGTCGAGTCGGGCTTACTTCGATGCTTCCACGCTCACAGCGAGACAAGACGTTTCTCAAGAGCCCTGATGACCGCTTGCAAGATCGCTTCTCGATGCTGAAAAGAACCGGGAAGATCATCCGCGAGGAAGCTGGTAGTTCGCCGAACACGGAAAGAAGAATCAACAGCCAGGAAATGGTCCTGTATTTCTGGATGGAGATCGCCGTTATCATGGAGAAAGGCAATCAGGACATGTTCTCCAATCGCCGCCGCACCCGAGAGCTCATCAGGACACAAGAGTACAAGAAGCTTTTGGCCGAGTTCCAGCCTATTCTCAGAGAATTCCGCTCTCATTTGGACAGGTATAAGAATATTAGTGAGTGGTGGCTTTCTTCAGGTGTCGTATGTACTGCTGATCAGAGACAGTTCCCAAACTTATGCACGACGTCTTGGCAATTGAGTATGAGTACAGCAGAGTGTACATCAACTCGCTGGCGCTGCAAGCCGTGGTTGAAAGATGCGTCACGAATACACATGCCGCCGCCGCGGCTGCTGCCAGTGATTCGAACGGTATGGGCTCCTTACCGACTGGTACGATTCCTCCTCACATGCTTGTGCGGTGGTACGGTGATGACCGTCACTTCATTCGAGAGGTCATTGATGGCTGCCGCAACGTGCTGCAAATCGTCACCAAGGGTCTGGAACCTGGCGGTTATTTGAAGCACGCGCCTGTGCGGACATTCTTTCGCATCATCTCCGTCACCATTATCCTGCTCAAGACCTTTGCACTTGGCGCCACAGAAGATGACGTTGCGCTTTCTCTTGGCCTGATGGAGGAAGCCGTCTCAGCATTGCGCAACTGCATTGTCGATGATGTGCATGTGGGCAATCGTTTCGCAGATATGCTAATCACTCTGATCACCCGTATCAAGTCCCGCTTTGTGCGCATGGCAGGATCGGGCTCCGGGAGAGGTTCATTACAGGCCAGCCGCGCCACAAGCCAAAGCCCAAGCCTGCCTACCGCGTCCGGTATTACGTCCAATCAGCAGAATTTCAACAATCCTATGATGCCACCCCCTCATCCGGGCCATGGATACAACAATAGCGGCACCAACGGTAACAATCCCCAGTGGCCCAACTACAGCTCTAGCGGCCTGAGCGGTCCTGCCAGTCCTGTTGCTTCCAATGGTCGTGCAACGCCAAACCCCAGCCACCCACTTTGGGGTATCAGCACTGAGACATATGATCCAGGATCGAATAATGTTTCAATCATGCCGCCGCCGACATTTGGTTCGCCCTACAACCCGCAAAATCAACTGTCGAATAACAATGGCGGAAGTGGAGGTGGTAGCGGTAGCAACAACAACAATAACAGCAACAGCAATCAGTTCGCTGGGTTCGGTAGCGACAACGGCGATTACGGCGGCTTCGGAAATGGCGGAGCCGACTGGCTGGCGCTTCCCCTCGACCCACTTCTGAACTCGTATGGCGCAGACGTAAACAGCAACGCCTATGGGCCAGATGTTGGAGGCTACGATCTACTAGACGTACTTTTGAATGGGACAGAGAATATGGGTTGAGCTTCCAGGAACACGGTGCCCTTGTGGTGATGAGAATACGACCAATGAAAACGGAAAGAAAGTTGATGGGGATCTGTACGACACGATCCCAATGGGATATGGCATGAACTTCAACAGCAGAAAATGGGACACTTGCACGGATGGCTTATTGATTCTTTGGCTTAATCACTGACTTTTGTTTGCATTCAATCACTGATACCCCAGGGTGGCTTTACTCATTTGCCCTAGAAGACTACCCTTGGATTGTTCGGAAGGACATCTGCTTTTCGTTCAGTTCAGTTCATTTCTTTCACCCTTCTGTTATGTCTGGTCTGGTCTTGCTCTACGGGCGGGTCAAATTATTTAGCGCAGGTGCCAAAAGCTAAGTTCAGATGCTTCTTAGAAGAGATCTCCTTTCATTTCGACTGGCTGCGAAGCCTTCAGCGAGATTGGAATTAATATGACTAAGGCTTGCCTTCCCTTTGGCGATTGCGGTGTAGCTTATTGAGAGAAATTATGGACTTTGCGGTTGAGTTCCTCGTGCACTGATCAAGAGAAATGAAAGAACATGACACGTCTGGATTTGCGCTGAGCGCTTGACTACACATACAGACTAGTTTCTCAATGAACACATTAAACAAGAAGAAAGAGAGTCTTCCGACTGGGGATGCACGAAGCCCTGTCGGTTGACATCATTCCAAACGTCATAATATCGTTTTCTTCTGCTGCTTGCTTTTACGTTCTTTCTTTTCCTAGCGAGTTCCTTTTTTATACTGTCCCCTCTCGCAGCCGATTGCTAGCGTGGATTTGTTTTTTCACTCATATCATGGGTAGTTGAAGCTATCGTCCGGACGTGTATGTAGAATTTTTAATTTGTCATTCTCGTCCGGACGATGGTTTCAACTGCCCACATATGTTATTTTTCTAAGACAGAGCTGGGGCAGTAGCTCCCCGGGGGTTGCAGATCATAATCTTTGTTTCTTTTCGCTCATTGCTTTTGTCGTAAGAGCAATTAAAGCAGACAAGGAGATTGCTTTCTCCACTCACTAAAAATATCTACAGTGACATGCTCATACCCAAGCAAAGGCCTTTCCTTAAGCCATTGCCAATCCCTTGGCTCAATCGCCTTACTGAGACCATACGGTATCTACCCTTAATTACCTTGTATTGTCCTACGTGACGATCGTCATACCTGGGCCCCGTTTTCAGGGCAGGAGCAATAGTAGAAGAAATGTGGACTGGTGAAGGAGTAAGGTGTAAATTATGAAGATAGTTGCTTTAAGGCGTGGTAAACTAAGGACAAAAGATAGCATGAGCATCCCTGAAAATTATAACTTATGCTCTCGTAACATCCATGAGTCGTTATTCAGTCCTATCCCAATGCTATCACCTGATATCCATCACGATCTACTTACCCGTATTCCATGCCCCCTGTTTGAAAATAGCCAACAGGCTTATTCGTGCTCTACAAAGGCCAGAAACCATCGGAATGCCGAAAAAACAAAAACGTAGTGAAGTGCCACCACGCGAAAGTCGAGCTGGACCAACTAGGTCAACATCCATGACGCCTGATGCGCCATCCGACAACTCCGTTTCCCAATACTCAGCCCCAGTACTCAGCCCAAGACTCAGCCCCAAGACCACAAACCTAATACAGTCTTCCGCCAGCTGCTCTCTTCCTCATGACCCTAGCCCCACTTCCCTCCCCGGCATCCGCCACCCGCCCGATACGATCCACTGCCCTCATGCCGTCGGCGGTACCGCCTGCACCATCTCCGTCTACTACCTTTCCGCCTAGTCGCCTGATCAGCTGCACACGCTCCGCCTCATCCTCGCAGTCACCCCACACGAGCGCCTGACTGGCCGCCGGTTCCTCGTCCCAGGGCGGGGCAGCAGCCGTCTCCTCACCTTCCCCGGCAGCGGCAGATCTCGCGGCGGTGGAGAAGGAGTTCTGCGCGGACAGTGAGGATGGCGCAGAGCCATTGGACGTCATGCTAGGCGCGCGGCCCAGCTGCCGGCGACGTTGCTGCCGGTTGTTGCGGGCTGAGCCGCTACCGGCATTGTCGGAACCGGCAGAGACGGGGCGGAACGACTCCTTCTGCTTCTTTTGAGCGAGTAAGGCAGCAATGGTATTATTGAGATTAGTAGTCGGGGTGTCGTCGGTTAGGGGCGGAGCGGCAGCAGCCGGCGGGGTGATTGCGGTGCTGCTAGAGAGATTGTCGGGAAGCTGCGGCTGCTTCCGCTGATCTGCAGGTGATGTGTCTGTGGGCAAGGGTTTCCGAAGCGCATTCGCGTCTGATTGCGACAATTCCTGCAGGTGTTTTGATTGCGACGAAGTGTCGTCATCGGGGTAGGGAGGTACCGGATCGTCATCCGGGACAGCCGCGCCGCCGGCGCCTTCGTCCTCGTCCTCGCTTGCCGATTCGTACAACGGCAAAGCGGGTCTGCTCGCACGAGCTTGTTTCCGTTCTCCAGGTTCCCTAGCCCCTAGTTCCGAACGGCTTGCCTGTCGTTCCAGGCCGTGGCAATCCGGAGACGCGGGTTTCGATGGTGTGAGTTTATTGTGACGACTGTGCTCTCGTAAAGCTCTGTGTCAGCAGCACTTCATGTATGAATGACGTGTGTGCGGGTGCGACACGGACAATTAGAGATGACCTTGAGAGACAATTGTGTCCTCAGTCCCGTCTCTGCCGTAGAGACGAACACCCTTGGCCGAAATTGGCTTACCCTTCTTTTGTAGTGACATCCGTGTTTGATGTAGAGCTCTTCCGCGTCTGTGGCTGCTGCGACGACTCCCTGGATCTTTCGGGTGGTAGATGTAATGCGTGTGCTTCAAATGGCTGCCGCTCGCCCGTGGAGATGCAACCCCACAGCCAGGACGGGGATACAACGGGAATAGAACGCTCTAGACAGAACCTGGCTTTAGGGTTAATGGGCGAGTCTGAGTTGCAGATCAAGACCGACACGGTTTCTTTCAGGACTTCGTCATAAGTGGCACCTGATTGACGAAGTGGTCAGTGCACATGACGCAGATAATCGGGACGCAACTAACCCATCAGTTTCACGACCTTCGATACATGCAGGCGGTCATAATCAGTAAATGAAGTTGAAGAGATGATCAAGTCTTCAAAACCTGCTGGACGTCAAACATGGTCATATTGAAGCAGCAGAAGACTTACCATGGATTGGAATCTGAGGGAAAGGTCTGCAAATCACTTCTTTGATAGGGTCGACGATCTTCTTCTGATGGAGACATTTCTCCACCCACCACTCGTTGACGCGCGTGAGACCCTCGGCGACAATAGGTAGGTCCTCAAGCGCGTCACGAGCAACATCCGAGGGAGTGATCAAAAAGCCAGACTCTAATTCTGAGTCCTCGTGTGAGCAGAGTTGTTCTGGTGTCAAAACAAGCTGGGCTCCATTCTGGTGGAGATGTTGCTGTAGAATTCCGGTCTGTGTCTTGTGAGTATGATACCCTCAAGCTTGCCTAACGGTGCGGATACGAACCTTGGCGCGATCAAACCCATACACGTATATGATTCTGCCATCGAAACATCCTGCACATTGCTTGAATAGAGGGGGCTGGTTGTGCGCGCCATGCGATTGATCCAGACTTGCGCTTCTGTGAGTGTCGGCTTTGTTCATAGCAGGGACCGCCTCTCTGCTGACCACACCGTCCTTTACGGATTCTTCTTGCTTCACGCCAAAACTCCCAGTTTCAATTTCGTTCCAAATAGCCGAGCTTTGGCTTCCCAACTTGGTGCTTGCAGTCCGCCTCAATTTTCGCTTGCCTTCTCCATCTTCTGTAACAGACGTGCGCAAGCGCTTGCCTAGTGGCGTTGACTCGGCCGGTAGCTTCTTGAACGCTCCTTTTCCGCGAATTTCTTCTGGTAGAAACGGATCGTACAATGCCTCGTCGAGAGCCATTTGGCGTTCAATGCTGTCTGTAAGCCACTGCGACGTGACAGTCTTGACGCCCCACTGCCGAGCAAAGTCAAACTTCTTGCCTGAAGGTTCTTTCGCAATAAGGTGAGTGACAGCCTTTGTTAGATCGCCTTGGTATACCGCGCCGTTAGCGGTGACCGTCTCTTCGAAGTATTTACGTCGCGACACTGCCTCCCGTCAGCGCCTGCACCTGCACCTCCATGGCAACAATGGCTGCTCACAGTCCTCGAATCCCGTTATGCATATGCGCAGGCCATGGAAGGTGGGCACGCGGTACTCCTCTTCCAGCCTTTCCACGTCCGTTTCCCCGCCCTTTAGCCATGAGTCCCGCACGGCTGCGACCCAGGCAGGCAAGACAACCTTGACATCTGGACGCTCCTTGGCGACATACTTGTACTTCTGGGTATCTATGTGGCCGACGACAAGGTGGGTTACGTCAGAAGTAAGATCGAACTTGTGGGCGGCGCCCATATCGGTTGCCCATTTTGCGAGTTCTTCCTGCGCAATGTTCAGTTTAAACGGGCACGATTGGCGGGCGAGATGGGTTACGGCGTACTCTCTGGTCGGGGCCAATGGAGGTGCAGCAAAGGATAGCGCCCAGGAGAGGCGACTGCGCCCGGGCTGGCAGCTATTAGCAATCAGTGCGGCTGGGGCATAGAGTAATAGTAGGAGCTTACCCTGATCTGCTTGGTCCGGCATTGTGGGGAAGCTTCAGCGCTGGCGTTGCAGGCGGGTTGGAGTCGGCTGCGACGCGACTCGAAGCTCGACGCGTCGGCGCCGCGGGCACGTGAGAAAGCTCTCCTCCACACTCCGGCCTCAGCGCCCAATCAGAAGCAGTACCGGCTCGCCTACCATTATCAATGCAGCGTCCCGATTGGTTGTCACGCAGCATGCCTCTTTTGCGGAGAGCAGACCAGGAGGCAGTCTGCCAAGCTTCTGCCATCGCAGCCAATGCTGTCAGACGCAGGAGATCAGTCCCGGTGGCTAAGGTTCCCCACAACACCACCATGCGCTTTTTCATCCTTCGTCCCAAAAGGAACAAAGGGTCCACGGACGACGTCAAGAGGTGGCGGTCAGGGCCGTGATGGGCCTGACGGCTGTCAGAGCGCGCAGAGAAGCGCGAGGCGCGAGTCGGCGGCGTGCGGCCCGGGGCTCGTCATATGGGGCGGAGGTTGAAATTTTTCATCATGCACGCGTCGCGACACCTTCTGCGATTGAGCAGGGCTTCCGATCTCCGGAGCTGCTTTGAGGAGGTATGCTGAGCACGCGGGTTAATAAGCGCAGATCCGGGCACGTTTTGGATGGTCGACAATGTCCATGAGGGCTGGCGCGCCAAAGATCGCGGCATGGGCGACAGGGGCCGACTGGTGCCTCGGCCGCACTCCGCACTTCACCGTCGCATCATGCTGCGTGACGTGGGCCGCTCAAGAGGGCTGCTTGTCGGGATAGCCTGGGCTGCGCGCAGCGCGCAGAGCGCCAGGCGGCGGCCGCTGCTGCTGCAGCAACAGCCTCCAGCCTTTGGGCCGTAGCGTGGCCAGCGTGGCTCTTGCGCAGCACGCCTGGTTGCAGAGCGCGAGCATCCAAGAGTCGAGACCAGAATGCAGCACCCGGAAGGCTCGGAAGGGCGGCCGCGGCACTCGTTGATCCTGCTGTCGCGGGTGGTGAGGTCACCGTTCTAAGCCGCTCTGGGCTGGCCGCAGTGCAAGAAGGAATCATCGGTCTTATTAGGGAGCGCACTGCCGGGTTATTGGCCATCAGAGCCCTCTCTCGTCTTGCGATGGTGCTGGCGCTGCACTGGCACTGACGCCGCCCGCCCTCCACTCGAGATCTGCCGCCGACCTGCCCGTTCGGCGCCGCGAAAGCTTCGCTACCCTGCGTCGCCAGTATCCTGTTTCCCGCCGCCAGTCGCCCCGGTCGTTTTAAGCAGGGAGCAGCGGTCTCAGTAGTCGTTTTTGCGTGGAGCCCGCGCATGACATTCCACGCCGGTCCATCAAACCCTTGACCGCCCGCGAAAAAAGGCACTCTGAGCACACCGGCATGCTGCATGCCTGTCTCCGCAGCACCGTTAGTCGTTTCCCATATCGTCTCCCCAGATCTGTAAGTCTTCATCAGCCCCGGCCCTCAGCCGCTGTCCTCCCACTCTTCCTTTGTCCGCTCTCGTCATCTCGCACCGCGTCGTGCCCGCCCTCACGCGTCGCCCGCGTCTTACCCCCTCCGGCACTCCTCTTATTTCTCTGAAACCCACTGTCATTGCCATTCGCGTCCTTGTCCCTGCTACTTGGATGCCTGCACGCGCCGCTCTCGCGCACGATTGACGCTCACGCCAATCGCCATCATGACAGAGTATCTCCGAGTCCACACCGAACGTGGTCGCCTCAGCTACCTGCCCGACGAGCGCCAGCAAAGTAACCGGCACTCGGTGTGCACCTCGACGCCTTCGGACTATCTCCAGACCAGAGGTCCCATCTTCAACCCCCGCAGCCGCCGACCCCAGCGCATTCACATTGCTCGCGTGCCACCCGATTTCTCCCTCACCCGCCGCAAGTCAAGAAGAAGTCGACCAGTGGTCATAGAAAAACTGGCAGGCCCACGGGAGAACGCAAAGCGTTTCCTGCGCTCATTCATCGCCTCTCACGGCGACAAGGACAAGACCTCGCCCTCTCCCACCCGTGCCCCCAGCGTCCGCGGCGGAGAGAACGACCAGTCTTCGGCCGAGGGCCAACGCGCTGTGAGCTGTGAGACTCTGCGCACAATGCCCCATCCTCCCATCGGGGGTCCAGTAAGCGGCATGATTTCAAGACCGGTGCTTGCCGAAACGGTGCGTTCGGCGTCTGGCCGATCCACCAGCAGCAGAAAGAGCGTTGTATCCTCCATCGCCCAGACTATCCCAGACGACAAGCCCCTGGCCTCCGGCAATGGAATCAGCGTCGGCATCGCATTGGCCGAGCCTGTGCTCTTCCTGCAAGGGTTCGAGCAAAGCGAGCATTCGGAGAGAAGCACTGCCATGCTGCGCGGAAGCTTGCATTTGAGGATCACGAAGAGTGCCAAGATCAAGGCGGTGACGCTCAAGTTCAAGGGCAAAGCTACCACAAAGTGGCCCGAAGGTACTTCCTTTCCATGCAGCAATTGACAGGCCTGCAAGACTTACACAAGGCAGGCATACCCCCAAAGAAGACCGAGTTCGAGGAGACGGACCATATCATGAGCCACACTTGGCCCTTCTTCAACGCTCAATTCCCAACTGCCGAACATGGTACTTGCGCGGATCACGTGGAACTTCACGAGCGGAAAGAGAGCACCCTTCAAGTGCCATTAAGCGGCAAGAATGGCAAGCTTTCCTTTGATTTTGACCGCTCGCCTATGAACTCGAGCACAAATCTCAGCTCGAAGGATGCAAAGCGGCTCTCGTTGCAAGTCAACCAGTCCAGAAGTTTCGGCAAGGGAGAGTCTTCCACGGGTGGACCGTCCATAGCCCAGAAAGGTTACCGAACCTTCCAGCCCGGTGACTACATTTACAACTTCGAACTCCCGCTCGACAGCCACTTGCCAGAGACCATCGATGTCGATCTCGGCTCCGTGAAGTACGAACTCGAAGCGGTGGTTGAGCGATCCGGTGCATTTAGAGCCAACCTAGTGGGGACCAAGGAGGTGGTTCTCATCAGAGCACCTTCGGAAGGCTCTCTCGAGCAAGTCGAGCCTATTGCAATCAGCCGGAACTGGGAGGACCAGTTGCACTACGACATTGTCATTTCTGGCAAATCCTTCCCACTAGGTTCGCAAGTGCCAATTGCCTTCAAACTCACGCCGCTGGCGAAAGTGCAATGCCATCGAATCAAGGTGTTCGTCACCGAAAACGTCGAGTACTATTGCAACAACAAGCGTGTGCACCGGATAGAGCCCACGCGGAAAGTGCAGCTCTTTGAAAAGCGAGCCGACGGGCCGGCAAACAGCACGTATCCCGGAAGCACCATGAGGATAATTTCAGGAGGAGGTGTGCCATACGACCAGCGGACCGCTGCGGCACGGGGAGACATGGACAACATTACTCTTCAGGATACTACAAATCTGCTCGGTTGCCTGGACGGCGAAAGCAATATAGGACCGACTGAGATGGAGTTCAATGTGCAACTGCCGAGTTGCCATAACCAGCGCGAGAAAGACTCGAAGGTGCACAAGTTGCACTTCGACACGACGTATCAGAACATCCAGGTGCATCACTGGATCAAGGTATGTTGACTCTACACAGCAGAGCAGGCCGATCCGTTACTGACGTGTTCCCCAGATCGTCATGCGCCTGTCACGGCCTGATCAGAATGACCCGGCTAAAAGACGGCACTTTGAGATTTCCATCGACTCACCATTCCACATCCTATCCTGCAGAGCCACGCAGGCAAACACGGCGCTGCCCGCGTACTCGTCCCCCGAGACGGGTGAGGACATCTCAGCCATGCCGGAATGCGGGTGCCCTGGGGCGCCAGTTCGGCGCGGATCGCCAGCATCATTCATCCCGACGATCAACGCGCTCAACAGCGCGCGCACACACAACAGTGTCCCTGAAGTGCCTAGTCCTCAACTGGCTCGACCGCAACAGGCCCACATTGGTGGGCCAACAGACCCACGTCTGCAGCGACCCATCCACCTCCTGCGCCAGCCGTCGTTCAATCCGCCGGGGTTCGACGACGAGGAGCCGCCACCGCCTCTCCAGACCCCGCCGCCGCAATACGAGAGCATCGCCAGCCCAACATCGGGGCTGGCTGACTACTTCTCACGACTGTCAGACGCGTACGACGAGGACAGTGACGGTGAAGGACAAAGCGCACGGACGCCGGGGCGGGTGGACGTGCCGCTGACTCCAGGCAGCCGAATCAACCGCAGCATGGACGAGCGGCGGACGTGGCTACCGCTCGACCGGTAGTGAATGTTGTATAGCACGATTTACGATTTTCTTCACGACTAGTAGACGATTTTGGAAACGATATGATTTGACTGGGGGCCATTCGGAACGGCAAGCGGGGTTCTGCGAAGCTTAGAAGGGGCCGAGACCGACCCTTACACAGCATGGCTCAGTTCCGTTGGTTTTGTTCTGTGTGCTATATTTGCACGACTGCACAGCTGCATCTGGGGCGTTGTTGGGTTGCTTCTAGACTTTTGACATTTTCCCGCCAAAACGAGCGCGAGCGCCGGGAGTTGGGTTTTGTTTCTGCGTATTTGTATGGCAGCCGGCGTGCTTGGCAGATAAGGACCACACCGCATAGTATGAAGATAGTTTCAAGAATGTATGGCGTGATTGGCTAGCAGCGACGGTGCTCACATGGTTGTGGCCTTGGATTTGGGGCCTTCGCTTGCGGAGGCCCGGCGTCCAGCACACCCCGCGCGGCGCGCCTCAGATCCCGCAGTCAAGAAAAGATAGGCGGTCATCTGGAAGCGGGTGCAGCGATCAGCAAGCGCTTGCTCATGTCCCCTGCGACTTCTTATCTGAGGCGGTCTGCTGCGGTGGCAACCACGGTACGCCGTCGACAATTCCCCGCGGGCCGCAAGTCACGAGCCAGGGCGAGCAAAGAGACTCCCACCATGGATCCGCAACAGCCGTCTCGGCGTTCGAACCGAGTCAGCCTGGGTGGAGCAGGCGTTCGGTGCAAAGTGGTTGATTTCGCAGCGGGCGACCAAGGCAGAGGAGAGCAGTCGGGAGGCGAGGCATGCGATTTGCTGCGGCGGCACTGCAGCCAAGAGCCAAGCCTGAGCACGCCCGGGCTAAGAAATCCGCGCGGAGGTTGCGATGGGGATGCCATGGCTGCCACGGCGAATACAAGTACGAGACGCGGCCAGGAAGGACCGCCGCAGTGGTCGCGAATCTCACCAAGCCGGCTTGCCTCCTCTTCGCCCTCTTTGCTGTGCGGCTTCGCGTTGTTGGCAGCTTGGCGCATTCCACCGTTCAAGAAGCGTGCCGTTTAATCCGTGGAGGAGGCTCTGCACCCCGCGCACAGAACAGCAGGCGGCGGGGCGCCTCTCCGTCATCGCCCAGCAACGAGTAAGGCCGAGCGGTGGGCTCCATCCACTGCTGCGTCACCCGAAGCGGCAAATCCATGTAAGTACGGCTTGAGTCCCGATCCTAGTTAAACATTGAGCGCCCGCCGCGACGCTGCTTCCTCCCGCTCCTACTGCTCCCCTGCGTCTGCGCGACGACCAGGACCGACTTTCGACTGCCGGGCTCACCACTGCCGTGCACCCTGCAGACAGACTTTCCCAACGCTCGGGGCTCCTAGCGCCCTCCAGAAGATTCGCTGCCCTACAACGCCAGCTCTACCATTTGCTATCCCACCGTCACCGCCGTCGATACCTTCCTCCCCCTACCACACCGCCCACACGGCTGAACGGAGCGGCGACTGGGCGCAACCAGCGACTACATGCAGCACACCCCGGCCTTCCAATTCACGGCGAGCAACCCGAGCGAAGGCGTCTGCCATACGGCGCCCTCCGTTTTCGTTGGCACATAACCGCCCTGTCCTCTCGCACCACCCACCGGCCGCCTGTCGTTACCGCTACACCCGTTCGTTCCTCAGAGCGCAGGGCTACGCTAGTCGAGAGCCGCCACCATGGCCTGGGAACACCTTTCAATCACCAAGCCGCACTTGGTGTACATCATCCTGGGCGGCTTCACCTCGCTGTTCATGCTCTGTTCCTCCGTCATCAAGGAGCGCTTGTACATAGGTGAAGCCACCGTCGCCACCATTTGTGGCATCATATTCGGCCCACATGCCGCCAACCTCATCAATCCGCTGGAATGGGGCAACACCGATCTGATCACGCTGGAATTTTCCCGCATTGTCCTGGTCGTCCAGTGCTTTGCCGTCGGCGTCGAATTGCCCAAGGCCTACATGGAGCGCCACTGGAGATCCGTTACCGCCCTGCTGATCCCCGTCATGACCTTCGGCTGGCTGATAACGAGCTTGTTCATCTGGGCCTTCATGCACCACAGGCTCGACTGGCTGGACAGTCTCTGCGTTGCTGCCTGCGTTACCGCCACCGATCCTGTCCTGGCCTCTTCGGTCGTTGGTAAGGGCAAGTTCGCGAAGCGTGTGCCCAAGCATTTGCGTGATCTTCTGTCCGCCGAGTCCGGCTGCAACGATGGCATGGCCTTCCCTTTCATCTACCTGGCTGTTTACATCATTCGTTACAGGCATCATCCCAATGAGGTCGCTCTTCACTGGTTCTGCTTTACCATCCTGTACGAGTGCATTTTCGGTGCCGTGTTTGGCGTGACCATCGGGTACATTGCCAGGCGCCTGATCAGATACTCGCACGAGAAGGATCTCATTGATCGTGAGAGTTTCTTGGTCTTCTACTTTGTTCTTGCACTGTTTTGCGCTGGATCCGGAAGTTTGCTTGGCATGGATGACTTGCTGATAGGCTTCGCATGCGGCGTTGGCTTCAGTAATGATGGCTGGTTTTTGGAGAAGACAGAGGAGTCCCACGTATCCAACGTCATTGATTTGCTCATCAACTTGACTTTCTTCGTCTACTTTGGAACCATCATACCCTGGGAGCAGTTCAACTCCGACATCATTGGACTCAGCGCCTGGAGACTCGTCGTTATCGCAATCCTGGTCCTTCTCTTCCGCCGGATCCCCATCATGATGCTCATGAAGCCCATTATTCCAGATATCAAAACGTATCGCGAGGCGCTTTTTGCTGGTCACTTTGGGCCTATCGGAGTCGGCGCGCTCTTCGTGGCCATTCTCGCACGTGCCGAGCTGGAGACTGAAGAGACAACACCTCTGGCTGAGTTACCGTCCTCACCAGACTTCCCACATTTGGATATTATCGAGTTGATCTGGCCCATCACGTGTTTCCTGGTCATTTGCTCCATCGTCGTCCACGGCTCCTCTATTGCTGTCTTCACGTTGGGCAAGCACATCAATACGTTGACGCTAACCTTGTCCTACACTCAAGCAAATGAGGATGGACCCAGTTGGATGGACCGACTGCCACGTATTCAGTCTCGTTCCAAGAGCTCCATGTCCCTACGCCGACCTGGAGAGCCTGAGACCGACTCCTCCTGGGATGAGAAGGGCGACTATGGCTCCGAAGGCTTCCTCAGCGTGCCGCGCAATTTCCTTGGAAGGAAGAAGGATGACGACGCTCAGAGTCGGTCATCCAGCCGGCGGCCTACCAGAAGAAGGAGAAGCATGGGCCCAGGTGGACCTATCAGCCAGTCTGCAATCACTCCTGCACGCCGCGAGCATGATCCCGCCGATTCGCCCCCCAACGCACGTGACGATTCGGATACGACCGCTCTGAACAGCGATGATTCTCCTGACATCGACAAGATCAGGTCTCCCGAGCAGGAAGTCTATCAGGAAGGTGACAAGATGATCTTTGAGGATGAAGAGGGCAACGTACTAGACGTCCGAGACATCAAGGACAAGTCTAAGGACGAGATCAAGCGAGAGGCCAAGGAGGATGGTCGCAAGCTTATGAAGGAGAAAGACGTAGAGGGTGGCGTCGCACAAACCGAACACAGCCAGCGCGCCGGTGGGGGCCAAAAAGCCGCCCACGAAACCAAGGACACCGCCGAGCATCCGAAGAAGCACTGGCGTGACATGCTTCACCGCCGCCACACTGGCGCCGAGGGTGAGCAGGGACAGAAGAAGAAGCGCGGACCCGCTCTGGCCTACCAGTTCGGCAACACGATCATCGTGGAGGACGAAGACGGTGAAGTCATCAAGAAGTACGACATTCCGGCAGAACAAAGCGAGAAGGCCGCAGTCAGTGACAAGACCCGCCAACGTTTGGCACGCATGGGTACCTACCTTGGCATGTCCCACGGCGAGGCCGAGGCCGCAGCAAACCAAGGGGAGGTTACCGGTGACAGCGCCAACCCCCGCGATGAGAAGAAAAAGAAGAGGATGCAAGAGGAGGAAAGCGACGATGAGCGCATCCGCTTTACTGTCAACGCTGGTGGTCGCCGCATGAGCAAGGCTGAGTTCATCCAGCAGATCCAGCAGATGGACCCGAAGGCGCGCACCAAGTTCGTCGAGAACAGCGATGTCCCTGAGCCTGTCAAGGAAGAGGCCCGCAACGACGCGAGGGACCACATGCGTCTGCAGCAGCAACAGAACGAAGCTGCCGAACACATCCGCAAGGCCTCACCCGCCGCCGCAGCATCCGACCGCGTGAGCGACTCGGGCGAGGAAGATGACATCCCCTTCCACAACGTCCGCGACGCGCTCGGTGGCCGTGAAACGGCAGCAGCAGCCCGCCGCCGTCAGGCTGCCACCGCATCTTCGTCTCGCTCACCGGGCATATCGCCGGGTGCCCCAGCTCGTCCACTCAGCCGCAACAGCACCGAGGGCTCGTCATCCACCCGTCGGGGAGGCGTGGCCAAGGCCTCGGGCCGCACGGAGACCGGCGAGAAATCGCGCGCGCAGCCGACGCACCTTGACGAGGGCGAGACCGCGGCGGAGCGCAGGAGACGTGAGGGCGCGCTGGGTCTCGGTGGAGGCGACGAGTCGACGGACAGCGAGAGCGAGGAAGAGGACGGCAAGGGCATCAGGAGACAGATGCCAGCGGAGAAGAAGGCGGAGCGGGAGAAGGCGAAGGCCGCTGCTGCTGCCGCCGCTGCCGTTGCCGAGCAAGATGAAGAAGAAGCGAAGGCGGAAGCGGAGGCAGAGGCAGAGGCCAAGGCCAAGGCAGAGGCAGAAGCGGCTAAGGCGCAAGAGCAGGAACAAGAGTCCGAGCCGGAACAGCAGCAGCAGAAGACTCCCGGTATCAGATTCGCTGAACCGACCCGTCCGACAATGCAGCAGGAGGGCGGTGAAGACGGCGCAGAGAACGGTGAGGGAGAGGCATCGGAAGGTGGAAATGGCGGAAAAGGACATCACAAGAGGACTTCAAGCGGTCTGAGGTGGTTCAAGAAGTAGGAGGAGAAGAAAAAAAAATAACTGGGATATGATGGGTATGAAGATGAAAAAATCCGATGGGAAATGATGCGGCATGATGAGAGAACCTGATTAAACAAATATGGTGGGGGGATGATATGATGATTGGGTTGGGGGTGGGAAAGAACTTTGCTTCTTGTAGCTTAATTTTTTTTGATTCCTCTTAGGTTATTTTTTCCCTGTCGATATGGCCGGAACAGTATAAGTAATGCGCAAGCCCCTTTTACACGATATCTCGAAAGAATGATTGGTTGATGGTTATTAGAAGAGATGGCATCGGGAAAGGGGGATGGCAGGTAGCATTGTCGTAGTTGACGGGGAAAGAAAAAAAAAGATTGAAGGTGGAGCGGCGAAGGGAAGAGATTGAATGATGTCAGACAGCGGTATACCAGGATACATTTTATCTTTCGATACTTTAACTTTCTAAGCTACTTTTGTGATATTGGTTCGGAGCGGTGTGCTGCTAGAGTGACGAGTGATTGACGAGTGATATAAAAGCTTATTTGGGTATAAGATCTTCGTGTACTTGCGTTTGAATATGGAAACACGGACGTGTATATGTCAGAGCAGGCAAACTCTCATGCAAGTATTCGGACACGGTAAGATATGAGACTTGGACTTGTGAAATGTTGTGTAGCTGCTGATATAACGGGGTAAACGTGCACCAGATGGGGGCCGTCGTTTACTAGCGAATTGGCCATTCCTGTGTGTCCAATTGTTTGAAAGGGGGAAACTGTGAAGAGTTGAAGAGAATAGAATGAGGGGGTATTTCGATGCCTAGTCATCCATCAAAGCCAGCCACTTGGCCCTCTCTACTCATGAAGTGTCACCTTCCTACAACCTCCCCCATATTCTGCTAGCTTTCCATGCCAGTGCGTACTGCTCCTCGCCACCTATGATCAGATTCAAAGTGCCAGTTGTAACTATGTTCATGAGAAATAAAAGAAACTAGCCCCAAATGCGCAACCCCCGTTCTTTCAAGATATCGGCGAGGCTTCATTCTCTTTTCCCCAAGCCTCCTATTCCATGATTGATTTCTTCCTCACTCCCTACGCGTCACCCTGAGCCTTTACGATATCCCTGTTCAGATTGATTTTCTCCAAGATGGCGGAGGCGCCCCTCTCGACCAGGGCCGCGGCGACGGTCCTGCCAAACTCGTCGGCAGCCTCCCTGGAGTCGATCTTGGTGGTCAGCTCGACCTCGGCGGCGTTGGTGCCGTCCAGGCTGGTGACTACGGCACGCATGATCAAGTCGTCCTTGTCGTCGGCGAGCCACTCGGTCTCGACGCCGATGGGGACGCTGCAGCCGCCCTCGAGGGTGCGCATGAGGCTGCGCTCGGCGAGGCAGGCGCGGGCGGTGCGCTCGCAGCCGACGCGCGACAGCAGCTCGAGGGCGTGCGTGTCGTCGTCGCGCACCTCGATGCCCAGGGCGCCCTGGCCCACGGCGTGCAGCATGCCGCCCTCCTTCTTGCTCAGCAGCGACGTGATGCGGTCCTGCAGGCCCAGCCGCTTCAGCCCGGCCGCCGCCAGGATCAGCGCCGTGTACTGCACCGCGTCCGGGTCGGTGCTGTCGAGCTTGGCCAGCCGCGTGCCCACGTTGCCGCGCACGTCGGCGAAGCGCAGGTGCGGGTACAGCCGCTTGAGCTGCGCCGACCGCCGCACCGACGACGTGCCAATGACGGAGCCCGCGGGGAGCGAGCCGATGGTCGCGTGCGTCGAGGCCGTCGCCGGGTCGGCTGCCAGCGAAGCCTTGAGGACGAAGGCGTCGCGCGGATCCTCGCGTGGGAAGATGGCACCGATGGCCATGCCGGGCGGTAGCTGGGTGGGCATGTCTGTAGGTAGTTGGTATTAGCTGTATGCTATTATTAGGGATCCCAGCGCCTCTGTTTTCTGGGGAAATGCCTTCACATGAAAGACTAGGAAATAAAAAGGCGGCGCAGGACTCTAGAAGCAAGCCTTCGAGCGCCAAAACCAATGTGACCCACCCTTCAAGCTATGCACAATCATGTCCAGCTCTCCCTTCGCCAGAAGCGCCTCCAGCTCGTGCGTCCACAGGCTCTTGGCCCCAAACTCGTGCAGCGCCGTGGTCTGGTTCTTGTCGCCCATGGTCGCCATGGCGTGGATCGCGTACTTCCTGCCCGGCCACGCCTCTTTCAGCGCCGCCTCCACAATGTCCGTCTGCACTCGCGCCAGCACTGATCGCCGCGTGCCAATGTTGACCACGGGGAGTTCTGAGGTAGTGGAGGACGAAGTTTGGGTCGCCGGCGCCGGCGCCGCGGCCAGTTCGGTGCCTTCGGTAGCCATTTTCGAGCGTGGGGTTCAACGGAACTTGCAGTCTGCAGGGAAAGGAGATGCGGTCGATAGCAGGCGATGCGATGGCGGATCAATGGCGGTTTGAAGTGGTCGTGGGGAAATTTACGTGTGGAGTCGGCGAGGTGGGATGTGCAGTTCGGATTGACCGCGGGGCACGGCGCGGTTGTTCTTCGCCGCAGGCCCGGCATCGGTCCCGAAATAGCACGTCGGCACCTCCCGGTATCCGATCCCGAATCTTTATAATCTGGAAATCGCAAACATGGCTGCAGGACATGGCGCCTTGAAGTTTTCATTGAATTGTGTCGCAGCATATACGCCGCAAGTGCCTAAGCACATGGTTGATATCCTTGGTTATTTCCGTTTTTTCTTCTCTCTGGCAACTAATTGTTTCCACCTCTCCATGTCAAATCAAGTTCATCCTCCGTTAGGTCCCTCCTACTTCTGCATACCTCGATGGATGAGCAAAGTCGAGCAATTACATCGATGACTTTGAGATATCATCCCCCATACTTCATGTATTACGCATCCTGCACTTTGTTCCCTTTGAACATGCCCATCGAGTTCGTTTCAGCAACTGATTCCCCTGTTCATCATACCATCGTAACGCACATCGAGACCAAGTTCAGCGTCTAGGACCAAGCCACTTGTTCACCTCGTCCCAAGCTGCGCCATCTCTCACCAGGCCACACTCACTTGCCTTCTTGATACCGGCGTATACGGCGTCCCACAGCTTGAAGGCAATGTCAAGATCGCCGATGAAATCAATACTCTCAGGGAACCAATCACGAGCCGCACGAGTCTTGGTGCCGGCCTTTGCCTCGGGGGTGGTTGGGTCAGACTGGATGTGAAGTTCATCGAGGTAGGACTTGACCGCGATACCCATCGCACAGTCGTTGGGGATGCCAAAGGGAAGCTTGATACCGAGATCGGTGTAGTCGCTGCGGTCACGCTCGGCATCACCGTTGAGAAGGAGGGTCGTAAGGCTGACTTCGGCGAGATCACGAAGGCTGCTGCGCACCGAAGAGATGACCGAGTGGTAGCCCAGCAGGTGCCTGCTAAGTGGGCCGGTGAAGCCGATGGGCTTGTGGCGGAGTCTGCCCAAGCAAGCGACGCGTGATACAAGGAGATTGTTGCGCTTGTCCGCCTCGGAACCGCGGATGGGCGGACCACCGTATGAAGGGAACATGTTCTTAGAGGTGAGGATGTTGAGGCGGGCAAGCTCCATAGCGATGAAAACAGACTCCTCTAGCTCAGAGCGCCCATTGAGCGCCGTGATGGCGGCGTTCAGAGCCTCACCCCACGGCGTGAGGTTGTGCTTAGCGTCAACAAACTCGCGCAGCTGCAAGAATCGCCAGACCGAGTTGTAAAGAAGTTCATCACTGGCGCTCAGAAGCTTCGAAGTGTCCTTCTTAGTCAATGTCTTCGCAGCAAAGTCGGCATCCTTCAGAGACTGGATTGCAAAGCCAATTGTCTCTGCTCCCTCCAACGACTTGACCTTCTCCTGGATCAGCGCTGCCTTCACGTTCCAGTTGCTCAGGATGGGGCGGAAGTCCGACGTATCCCTCAACGTGATAGGCTTGGCATTGGTGCGGTCGAACCATGTGTACAGGTTTACGTTCTTATGCTGGTAGAAGCGGTGAAGAGACGACGAGAGGAGGGAAATAGTAGTGTTGCGAAGGGGAATAAGCTGGTCGCGCACGAGCTCACGGTATTCTTGGGATTCACCACCGTCCAGCGGAGCAATCTCGATGATTTCCGCAGACGTACGCACAGTCAAAACCCTCGAGCCAATTGCGCCCCTGGAGAGATAGAAGTAGACCTCATCGGGAAGGCGCTGGCTCATGAACTCGTGGATATCGCTGGGGGCGTGTTCGTTGTTGAGGACTTCGACTTTGCCGTCAAGGGTGAGAACAATGTGGTGTTGGATGGACATCTTGGCGCGCATGAACCGGTCGGTGTAGTTCATGGAGCGGAGCTTAGGGTCATCTTGGTAGTTCTGGCAGACAGACATGCCGGTACGACCTAGCGACATCATCATCTCGACAGCACTCCTGATCTTAGGCTTGTTCCTGCGAGTTTCGAGCATGGGCAGAGGAGGCAACAGCTCAGAGCCTGCCAACAGGCATGCATCGACAAATTGGTCGGGGCCCAGGTTGCCCAGGTCGCTCATGCACTGCCGCCTTCCCATCCACGTGAACTCGCCGCGCTCCCAATCCCATGCTGTGATCACTCTCTCGATGTCGAAGAAAAGCAGCTCGGACGGACCAGCGATGGCTTGCCATTGATGCTTGGCGTTCTTCTCGAGGTATGCGAGCTGCAAGGTGATCAGCTAAGGGTCCTTTCTCTGCCAATTGGTGCACCTACCTGGGCCCACGCGGTGTAGGGTGCGACAATGAACTCGGCGCCGGCCTCATTCAAGAGAAACTGGAAGTTGCGCAGGTAGTCATCGGTCCTGGTCGAAGCTGTGCACGTCAGAGCGACTCTCTTACGATCGGGGATGAGATGACGTACGAGCCTCCCCAAACGTGGACACAGCGCGTTCGGCCTCACTCTGGTTGTAGAGCTCCCAAGCTTCGGCGGTGACGCGTGAGGCTTCGTCTGAGGTGCGGAAGGATTTGTCGCGCTTGCCAAAGTCCAGACCGTTGAAGATGAAGAACGGTGTGATGTTGTGGTTCTTCCAGCGCTGCAGGTCGTCGAGCACCAGGCGCTTCATAGAAAACGGCAGACCGCCCAGGGCGGGGAGCAGCGGCTCCTTCCATTGAGGGTCGTTGAGCAGACGATTAAGGTGGTCGGCGGCATCGATAGCGACAGAACAGCCAGAGAGCTCCTCAAGCTTGGAGTGCTCGGCCAGGTTGGCGGCCCAGTCGTCCTGGGTAGAGATCATGGTGCGAGGCTAGGCCGTCGGGGATGAGGAAAGGGCAACTGGCAATTAAAGACAGGGCGATTTGAAGGAGAGGATGCGCAGCAGGGACGCACTCCGCCGAGGGCGACGGGAAGGTGGGAGCAGAGGTCGGGGTGGAGGGCGGCGCCTGGAGGCAGCTGCTTGTGGTGGTTGTCGAGGAGCTGGGCGCAAGCTGCGTGGTCAGTGGTGTCGCACCGCGGAGGCGACGCCCGCAACAGCAACGCGCTAGCGACCGCCTGCCCGCTCAAACGCGGCCCCTGCACCCTCAGCCCTACGCCGCCTCAACACCACGCCCGTACCTCACTGCTTGCATCCACCCCACCCCCAAGATGCCAGCCGCCACCGGTTCCGCCGCGGTCATTCCGGTAATCGACGTCGCGTCACCCACGACTGAGGCGGCCAAGAAACTGCTCGAGGCTGCTTCCACTCATGGATTCGTCTTTGTCAGCAACTACCGCGACATTCTACCGCCTGAGCACGTCCGGGCGGTCTTCGAATTGGTATTCCAGAATATGCATTCCCGTTCGGGCGCCCTCTGACATCTCAAGTCTCGTACTTTTTTCAAATCGCCCTACGAAGTGAAAGCTGAATGCTCTTATCAAAAGGGCAAGAACCAAGGCTGGGTGGGCATGCACACCGAGACCCTAGACCCCAAGAGTCAAAAGGTACCTACTTCCACCAGCAGAATCAGATGTCTATTCTTGTGGGATTTAATCTGCTGGCGATCGACTTTGGCTTGACTTGTGTTTCTCTGGCATCCCACTTTTGAGCCTTACCTAACGATTTACAGCGCGGTGACTTCAAGGAGTTTGTCTCTCTTCCTCTAGATGCCTCCCGAGTTGACTCTTAAATCCTTGTCAGGGCCTTCAACATTGGTGAATACACGCCCTCCAACCAGGCCCCGCAGCCACTGCCCGCGCCCCTGGCGCCACATGAATCTCAGCTTGGTGACTTTCAGGCCCGGTGCCATGCCCTCTGCAACCACTTGCTCCGCCTCTTCGGCCTCGCTCTCCGCATTCCAGCTTCTGAAGGCGGCGAATCCTGGTTTGCGACACGGCACGACAGATCCGCGGGCCCGTCCGGCTCAATCCTCCGCCTGCTGTACTACCCAGCGCTGCCGCCCATTGACAGCACCGACATCCGCGCCGGCGCCCACTCCGACTATGGCAGCGTCACGCTACTCTTCCAGCAGCCGCGGGGCCAGCCTGGGCTTGAGATCCTGACGCCCGAAGGAGCGTGGGCACCCGTTCCCGTCAACCCAACAGGCGACGAGGCGCAGCCGCCCGTGCTCGTGAACATCGGGGACCTGCTGAGTTACTGGACCGACGGGCTCCTGAAGAGCACGGTGCACCGGGTTGTGTTTCCGCGGGAGGATGCAGGTGGAGTGGGAGACGATAGGTATAGCATCGCGTACTTCTGCCACCCCGTGGACGATGCGAAACTGGTCCCGGTGCCGAGCGACGTGGTGAAGGAGAAGGGTGGGAAGGAGGGTGCGGGTGAGAGGGCGACGGTGCTGACGGCCAAGGATCACTTGCTGGAACGGCTTGCAGCAACCTACTGAATGTAGTCATGTTCAATTGCTCAGCATCATCCTATCACCATTTCCTGTTCTTTCTCGCTCCCTTTTTGGAGCCTGCTCACTCCACTTGAGGCTGACGCTCCTGCTGACATGCGTCTGATCCCTTGGACTACACGGTATGGATGATTACACTCCGAAAGAAAGCCGTGGCAGCCCCTCAACCTTTTTCGCCACTTTTGCAGTGGCTTTCCGCAACCCTCATTCGCCTATTTCTCGGTTTTCAAAATACATCCGAAAATCCAGAGACCTCATTCGCTGTGGTGCTCGAGTGCCGGCGCTGCCGAATGAGGATTGCCGTATGCAATGCCGTCTCGGCATGCTGCCGGTTAATGTGCATCTCCCAACAGCGTGACAACCGGCAAGAACCGGACCACGAGAAGCGGGCCCAAGGCTCCAAATAGCCTGCACAGACGAATCTCACCAGATCATGAGAGGACAATGGCCCATTTTATCAGGGGAATACTTAATCCTCCAGATGACCGCCGCTAAGCTCCGGCTGTCCCCCTGCTCTGTTCCTTTTCCCTCGCAGTTTTGTTCCCTCGCCCTGGCAACCCTTTATGCTTGCAGTCAAACAGACCATGCTACAGACCGCTCCTTCAGGGTTGTGCCAGACCCGAGAAACTCACACACCTGCTAGAAAAGGTGGTGAATGGGCTTGAGTCAAACTAATTTCACATGAAAGACCCGACCGTCAATAGAAGCACTTGCGCGATCGCATCAGCCGCTATCGTAATGACGTCCAACCAACGCTTCGACACCAGCGTAGCAGCTCCTATCGAATCGTCACAATCCGCACGGCCTGCATTATCCACCCTAGCCAACTGTAGCTTCCGAGGTTCCGTCTGCATGCCGCTTGTCCTGGAGCTATCGCGCCAATTATCCCAATACCATGTCCCAGGACTCTCGGCCCGCCATCCAACTTAGACGTGGTACTAGGACAGTCACAAAACCGGATGCCTCGGAGAAGTTCCTGGAACAACACGTCAACAGCCCGTCATCTCGCCTTTGGCTAGAACCGCCGATGTTATACGAAACCTCGGGCCTCGATAACGAGCATGTGCGCAAACTCTGTCATGCCCGACATGACACGTCGTGTTGATCCACCCTTTCCCCTGGCGAGACAATAGTCTGGTGCCCAAGCAAATCGCCAAAACCCGAAGAGCCTAGGAGCCTGTGGATACTTGCTTCTCGGAGGAAAAAAAAAAGACTCAGATACGGACACCCGATGACGGCTCATGGTAAGTTTATGCCTTGACGTAGCTACTGACCATGGGAACCATTTTCAAATTTGGTTGTTCCGGGACTTTTCGACCGCCTGGATGCTGAGGCCACCGTCGGAGTCTCTGCAAATATCACCTTGAGTTATTTTGTAACAAGGCCCTCCTGATGGGCTACGAAAGGCTTAGTGTGAGTCAGTTAACAGTGTAGTAGGAGTCAGAGCCACCAATTCGACGGAGCCAAAATTTTTGTGAAAATAGCTGGATGAACAGGAGATTAGCAGGATTCGACCAAGTCGCAGGCCCGGGCCTGTGAGTATCGTCATATACACCCGATAGATGCCGATCGCCGGGAGGAGCACGATCGTGGAAGTGGCGCTCGGTCCCCAAAAGAGACGAAAATCAACCGGCGAAAGCATCCGCTCAAAGGGGCATTCCTGGATCTTCATCATCCGCTCGTTTAACCCGATAAGGACGCGGCGATCTCCCGGACGGCCTTGGCTCTCCACAAACCCTGCTGGTGACTCAGCGGCGACAACGGCGCCGAGTTGGAAGTATGTGTTCCTATCATGCACAAACACATGCTCTATGTGGTCTGACTGAGCATGGGCGACCCTGTCATGTCTCGCGGAACCTGTTATCTCGCTTCCGGAGACGTCGTTCGTGGATTCCGATGCAGCAAGGTAAAAGAAGAAAAAGAAAAGGAAAACCAAAAAATACCTCAGCAGGACGTTCAAGGTGAAGCAGACAGCAAATCCCTGGCGCTGTGGGACTGACGCGTTGACAGCGGTGATTTAGTGAATCACTGGCCAAAGTGATACCTGTGAGCGGTAGGTAGGCATGCAAAGCCTTCCGCAGGCTGTGGTTGGAGTACAAAGGCACAAGCTCAGACAGGTTCTGTCGGTGAGGATGTGCAGAGTCATCCCGACAGCTCGTGTTGGACTGGACTCAGACGTGGCGTGGCCAGAACAAATCTTTTTCGGGACGTTGCAAGTGCCGGTCAGCAGAGGATCGTGGCACAGGGCGGCGAAGCCAGGGACGATCGACGTGGTACATGGCCTGGAAGCGGGCCGAAGAACGGGCACTAGACGTGGACGAAAGTCGGGAAGGCTCGGCGGTGGAAGGCTGAGAAGGGGGCTCTGCTGGGTGCAAGGGATGGGGCGATCGAATGAGGCAGCATCACTCCACCACCTACATTCGTGACAGAACCCTGGCCGGCGAGCGGCAGGCGATTGGCTGCGCGTCAGAGATACAGGTGACGGCGGCCCGTGCGCGCTGAGGATCACCTTACTTTCCCGCGGCCCCGAGGCGCCCCCGACGACAGCAGCCCTCCCGATTACTCCCGTTCTCGTACACCTTACGCACACCTGCGTCGCACATCCCGATTTCCAACTTTTGCGAAAACCACTCACGCGATAAGCCAGAAACACGCGAACACGCCATGGCCGTGCGAGATACATGCGAGGCGGCCCGGTGCCCATGCTCGCGCTCCTATTATCGGCCGCCTTAGGCGCATACTACATATATACGCCCGCCAAACACTGCTACATTCGTCCATCATCAGCAAACAGCATATCAATTGACAAGCAATCACCACCAATCTCCACACAAACCACCATCGGAGAACCACCAACACAATCAACAACCATGGCTACGACGACAACAACCACATTCAACCAACAACCCGCCACCATGACCCTCCGCGGCGCATCACCACCACCGCAGCCGCAACCCACGCCAATGCCGGAGCAGAAGACGCAGACCTCGCCCTTCCTCCGCCTGCCGGGCGAGCTCCGCAATGAAATCTACGAGATGCTCCTCACGCCGCCGGATCTGACGCAGCAACAACGCCGCGCCGCCAGCTACCACTCGTCGGCGTGCCGCAACCTGCCCAAGGCCGACATCCACCCGGCCATCCTCAGCACCTGCAAGCAGATCCACGATGAGGCGACGCCCATCCTGTACGCCCGCAACACCTTCTCCGCCCACGGCACCCTCCTCACCAAGATGCCCTTCCTCATCGAGCCCGCCAAGCCCGTCCTGCGCAACTCGGTCTCGTCGCAGATCCGCAACTGGCGCGTCAGCATCCGCCTGGACACCGACCCCTTCTTCACCGCCCAGGACGTCGCCGCCGCCTTCTCCGGCTGCGACTCGCTCGAGGTCGACTGCTGGCAAGCCCAGTTCGAGGCTTGCGACTACAGCGTCCTGCGCCTCTTCGAGGACGTCCGCGGCGTCGGCAAGGCCAAGATCACCGGCAGCATCGAGCCCGGCTTCGCCCACTGGCTGGAGCTGGTCATGGAGAGCCCCATCGAGACCGAGGAGGAGATGAGGAGCGGCAGCTCCACCCCCGCCTACGTCGAAATGGAGGGCGAGGATGGCAGGAGAGCCGCCAGAGGCCCCGGTGGCTTGCCTCTTTGGGTCTTCCACTAGAGAGTGTGTAGAGGAAGAGGACACCGGATGTGGGCTTTTGAGCGCTTTTTTAGAGCAAGACTGCGGGTTTTTCTTCGACGCAAGATACCAAGGATTTTGGCGTACTGGTTTTTTAATATTGGAAGCATGGAAAAAAAGGCGTTAGATGACTGGGATTTGGAATCATGGATCCGGGGTTCCATGAAGCGAGCTCCTATAGAAAAGGATAATGTTTTAGATGAGCCGCAAAGAAATCAAGATTTCTTCCGATCAATTCTGCTTTCTTCAGTAATCCAACAATTCGTGAGCAGGCAATCTTAACTAGATGGCCAACTTACTCGTGACAATAGGTCCAATTGATCGTGCTCGGTTAGAAAATTTAGTTCGCACGGCTCAAAAAGAAATATTCGAGGTTGTGAACAGGCCAAGAACATGAATCGAACTTCTCTTGATTTGGTATGAGCCACCATGTATGGCAACTGCTATGTTTCGGTCGGACAGCCATTCCTCCCATCTCATTGACAGAGTTAACTCGCCACCAACTTTTTTTTTTCGTTCGCTGATTGTCGAAGCCCGAGGAGCAACTGTACACAAAAGAAGCCGTATCCGACCGTCCAACGCCGCATGCGCCGTATCATTCCCGTGATTTATTGTGAGCAGCAGGGAGATCATCTTTCCTTCTCCATCCAACACCTCATGGCCAACAAAGCGGCACACGAGTAACAACGCTGCTCTCTCAGCATCTCCAGCCCCACCAGTAATCCGCAAGGAAAACCCTCACACAAATGCGTTACTTTCCTCGTTTCAACGCCTCACGCCCTTCGAGGCCTTGAGCACGGCCTTGGCGACGCCGTCGTACGACTCCTTGTACTCGGCCTCGTCCTCGGGCTTCTCGTCGGCGGCGCCCTTCTTGGTGCCGCGGTCCTTGCAGATCATCACGACCGAGGTGGGGCGCTTGGTGTTGCCGGCGGCGCCGAGCTCGGCGCGCGAGCTGACGAAGATGTAGGGGATGTTGTGCTCCTCGCACAGGACGGGGATGTGCGAGATGACGTCCATGGGGCTGATATCGGCGGCAATGATGACGATGGCGGACGGGTCCTCGATCAGCGACGAGGCGGGCATGTTCGTCGGCGACTTGCGCACGGCCTTGACGACTTCCTTGACGCCGCGCTTGAGCGTCTTGTGCTTGGCGGCTGTGTGCGAGGGCAGGTTAGCTGCAAGCTTCTATGACAGGATATGTGCGCTAATCCCCTGCGCAAAAGGTAGAGCGGTAACGTACCCTTCTTCACGGTCTTGAAGAGCTTCTTGGTCGTCTTGTCGTCAGCCAGCGGCACGGCGAAGGGAACCAGGTTGGCGGAAACGAGGGCCGGGCGGGCAGTCTCATCATCGCTCTCGTCGGCGACAGTCCTGATGGCGACGGTGGTCTTGACGTCGGCCCCAGAGCTGGCATCGCTCACGCTGGCGAGGAGAGCCTCAGTGACGTGCTCGGACTTCTTCTCCTTCTTGTCCTTCTTGCTCTTCTTGATGCCGTCGGACTCGGAGCGCTTCTCCTTCTTCTCCTTCTTGTCCTTAACCTTGTCCTTGGCCATTGTGCAGCGACTGACTTTCCGACTGGGAGCGAGTGAGAAGGAAAGGGAAGGGTCGTGGAGGCTGGCGGGTGAGAAGTGGTGGTGGTGTTGTGGAGCTGCCGTCGCAGTCGTGAGAAGCTTCAGTGCGGGCGCTCCAAAAATTTCGAGCAACTTTTCGATCGTTCCGACGTTTTGCCGCGCCTGTCGCTCCACCTCGTGCCCACCAATCCGAGCTCGCTTTGCTTTCCTCAGTCTCGCACCTGGAATTTCATATTAACGACGCATCGAGTCCGATGAACATGCGTCACTGTACCAAGGTCAATTCGTGAGAACATTTGCAATGGGACCTAACACTGCAATGCCACCTAGCCATGAGCTTGAGATCGTCTCCCACTTCTGTAGACAGCGACAAAAAGTGAAGAGTTTAATAGTTGACTCTACAACAGATGCGCCGACCTCGCTCATGTCCTCGTCTTGGTCAGGAGTGTAAAAGGTGCTAGAAGGGCAGGCGCTTTCTTTGGACCATAATTTAATATATATATATGTCCAGAATCATGAAGTGCTTTTTATTGAACTTGGACTCGAGATGTCAACAAGAGGCCGTGCTTCTATGCCTTCAAAGCATCGATGCAGACGAGCGAGCGTGCCTCACTCAAGCCAACTGCTTTCCTTTAAGGGCAAACCTCACGGGGGGCTATCTTCAGCTAATTACATCTCGACCGATGGTCTGATCTTAGAACCTCTACCAACTGTATTGCTGTCGGCGTCTTGATACAGCCACCTCTCGCAGCCGATGGCTAGCGGAAAGAATAGCAAGGCTTTAGAACATAGTGTAACTATGCCCCAGCTCTACCTTAGAAAAATAACACATGTGCTATGGTCCGGACGTGTATGTAGAATTTTTAATTTGAAATTCTCGTCCGGACGATAGCTTCAACTATCTATAACATGAGCAAAAATACAAATCCACGCTAGCCATCGGCTGTAAGAGGGGACTGTAGATCTGGAATATCTTTATTCGAACTAAGCTTTTCATTATGCTAATGTGCTCAAGTGATCAAAACAAGCAGTGATTTTACTCTGATGAAAATCTGTCAACCAGCCCTGTCCGTTGGTGCAAGAAATGCTTCCATAAAAAGCCGCCCGGTCAGCCACAGCCTGAAACAACTGTCTAATAGAATATACCCCAGATGCCTAGCCTGTACAGCAGAAATATGACACATAACCCTTTGGAACCGACCACCCAGATCCTGGCATTTCAACTTAACAACTCTCTGATGTCTTCAATCCTCTGCACCTTCTTCTCTTCATCGCTCATCATGCCCAAGCTACTGGCGATGAACTTTTTCCTTTCCTGAATCTTCAGCATCTTCTCCTCGATACTGCCCCGGACCACAAACCGCTTTACCAGCACCTCGCTCTCCTGGCCCATTCTGTGGACGCGATCGATGGCCTGCGCCTCGACCGCGAAGCTCCACCAAGGGTCCATCATGTAGACGCGCTTCGCTGCCGTGAGATTCAGCCCTACACCGCCGGCGCGCAGTGACAGTAGTAAAACCACGCCTTTTGCTCGGCTGGTGAAGTCCTGAAGCACGGCCGCACGTGCTTTCTGCGTCATGCTGCCGTCGAAGCGGACGAAAGGGATGTTATCGCGGGCGAGGGCGGGCTCGATGAGGTCGAGGAAGCTAGTGAATTGCGAGAAAACTACTGACTTGGTGGCAGGTTCCTCGCGGCGGACCTTCTTGAGATGGAAGAGGAGATTTTCAATCTTGGCGGAGGCGGCGCATTTGACCCGTCTGAGGGAAATGCGCGGGGTGTGATTGCCAGAGTTTCCGGGTGAGGAATAGAGCGCTTCATCCTCATCATAGCTATCGTGACGTACGACAACGAACACATCGCGTGAGTTGATGGGTTCTCGACAGGTGAAACAGCGCGGAATCTCTCCTTTGTCACGTTGGTGCTCAATGAAGTCAAGCAAGCACTGTTTGCAGGCAGAATGCCAGCAACCTGTCACGGCTTGCTCCTCCATCGGCTCCTCGGCGCAGATGGGACATTCAGAGTGCTGCTCTGCTTGAATCTGTTTCAAGACGTGCGCACCGAACCGGTTGGCGTCCTGCTCCCCGTTCTCGTCTTCAGCTTCGAATTGTTGGATCAAGGTATCAAGGTCCATGTCGTCAGCCAGACCCTTCGAGAGGTCCTCAGCGTTAGCAGCATCTTCTTCTTCGGCAACAATATCTTTGCTGCGGGTTAGTAGAGGATGGCAGCAACTCTGCCGAAGACGTAAGATCTGGGCAAAGATAGTGGTGTAAGATTTCATGAGTGTTCCAGCCTCAACATTAGCAGCAAACGTCCGTTTCGCTCTGGTATAAATCCAGTCGTAGACGTCCTTCTCAGCTTTCGAAAGCTCAATTGATTCAACCTCAATCTTTCGCGGCGGAAGCGGCACCAGTGCTTCACCATCCGGAGTCTTCATCTCCTTCGTACGGCGCATGACAAGAGGTTCGAGCACTGTTTGAACAACGTCGAGAGCCCGGATGAAGTCTCCTGATTCAAACGGAACAGTGATAAAGGTCTTCCAGAACGAGAAATTTGACCAGGGCTCTACTCTCAGGAAGTGCACGAGAGAGAAGAGATCTTCGAGACGGTTGACGATGGGTGTGCCAGTCAAAACCCAGCGGTGTTGGGCAGAAAGCTCGTAACAGGCCTTTGCAGTCTTGGATTGTCTGTTTTTGATAAAATGAGCCTCGTCGAGGATGATGCGGAAATACTCTACGGAGAAAAGACCGCCGTGGGAGCCACGATTGCCGTCCATGGCTGCGACCTGGTTGAATTCCGAGAGGACGACGCCATACGAGGTGATTATGATGTTTGGAGCATTTGCCGCATTTGCCTCGCAGCAAAGCTTCTGGAGATTAGCAGTCTTCTCAGAGCCATAGTACACCATGGTCTTGAGAGTCCCCGGTTTGGAGGCTTTCTCGGCCTCACTTTGCCATTGAGCGAGCAGTGACATGGGTGCTACCACAAGCGTAGTCAGAGGAGCTCTTTCAATTGATGATGAACGAGCCGGCAAGCGCGCAAGATCGTTTACTGTTGCTAAGACGCCGTCGGATGGGGAAGAAAGGTCGGCCGTGTGAGAATGGATCAGACTGAGCATCTCAATAGTCTTGCCCAAGCCCATCTCATCCGCCAGAATCCCACCCAAGCAGTTTTGCTCTTGCACAGGAAAGTCCAAAGACAGCTCTCCAGAATAAGGGTTCACGTAGAACGCCGGTTGACCCGCGACTTCAGGCAGTGGACTGTCATCCACGTCCTTGGTAGGCCAAGCGTACTCTTCCCAGAGTGGGTGCATCGACATTTCTCTGTGATCGGACTTCTTATCCTTCTCTTTGCTTATCATCCAGTGTAGTGCCTGCTTTTGATACTTCCGGAGGTCCATAGCAAAAGTGCTTGCAGGTTCTGCTTCAGGCGTATTGAAGTCAAAAGACTGCGCCTTCTTGTAAAGAGAATCCAGCTGGTCCTGCTCGAGTTCCTCGCCTTCTTCGGTCTCATCTGATGGCGGCGTCCCAGGTTCGTTGCCGGATGATTTTTGAGACTTTGGATTGGAACCTCCCTGCTGTTCGTTCTTCTCCGCAATCTCGGCAGCCTTGAGCAATCCCTGGCGCTTATGCTTGTCGGCTTGGGCGTTCACGCGGGTGGGGTGAAGGTTGATTTCGTCGAACAGCTTCACCATCGCCACTTGGCGCAGGCGTAGGTTGCGTTCCTCTTGGGTTTCCTTGGCCTCAAAGAATGCAGATTCACGATTCGTGTTGGCGGGCCTCACGAAGGC
Source organism: Lasiodiplodia citricola (assembly GCA_023089105.1). Classification (NCBI taxonomy): domain Eukaryota; kingdom Fungi; phylum Ascomycota; class Dothideomycetes; order Botryosphaeriales; family Botryosphaeriaceae; genus Lasiodiplodia; species Lasiodiplodia citricola. The sequence goes on along the minus strand of JAJNLL010000016.1, from coordinate 685,005 downwards.
GGCCGCATCAAAAACAGTTCTCAACAAATAGGCTCGAAGCTGAAGGTAGATGGTATCGTTGGTGCGTATCCTGTCGGGGGTATATACGCATGAGCCTTCGAAGGTACACACTCTCTGGTCAATCAAGGAGGAGACCCAGGCGGCAGACTCATTCTCCAAGCGGCCAACTTCTTCGCCACGCGCATTCGTAAAACGCACAACAATATCCTGTCGTTTGTTTGGTATTTTCTTGCCACTGCGACCAAGCTTCGTTGTCGGCTGAGTTCTTGCACGCTCGATGTTCACTTTCTCGCCGAACTTGATCAGGCCGGTTCCGCTTCTGGTTGCCCAGCCGGTGACACCAAACGCACCAATATATCGCTTGTCTGGCATGGTTGTGCTTGCTCGAGGTCGCTGAGGCACAGCAGAAGCGGGATCATCTGTTGCAGAATTCACCTGCGGAGGCGAGTCTTTCGGTTGAGCGAAGGAATCCAGGGTGCCACTGAGGCGAGGAGGCACGGCGGTGGGCGCAGTGTTCCATGAACCATCGAAATACATGTTGATAGCTGTGCGGGAATCACAATCAGCACCATGGAGCGAGGGCTGGGTGTTTGTGCCTACCGCGCTGGATGTCATTGCCGCTAGCTTCTTGCAGTCTCTTCAGGGTATCTTCCGGGACGCTTTCTCCCACAAACGACGCGAATAGGTCGGCGTCGAAGCCTGGGGTGCTTGCATTCTGGATGTTGTCTTGCTCAGCAGAAGCGGGAAGCACGTCGTCCGGCGATGAGGGCTTCTGGACGGGCTCATCTTCGACGAAGAAACGGCGCTTCTTGGCCGGGCGCTCGTCGAGATCTCCAAAGCTCATACTTCGCCGAAGGACGCGTCGTTTTAGGCGATAGTCGAGCAGAGGCGGAGCGCGCGGCGTTCGGGCGAGCGAGTCGACGCGCCTTCACGCGCCGCCGACTTATTAATGCACGGCCCACACGTCATAGTCGCGCAGTCCAATCGCCGTCGCGCAAAAGCCATTACAGCTCCACCACGTCGCTACTCTTCTCTTCCGCTCCCTGCACGCTTCGCTCCTCCTCTTATGACGCTCCTCCGCTCTTCCTGCCGGACAGGATGGCGCCCTGCGCGCTCTACGCTCTGCCGGAGCTGTCGCAGGACATATGCCGCCTCAGCAGCTTCACATGCTGAATTGGACAAAGCCCGCGCATACTGCGCCAATCTTTTGCGGTAGCTGCCCTCCCACCTGCTCTCCTCCGTCAATTGGACGCTGACCGCGTGCCTGCAACCAGCCACTATGACTCGCCGTCCTTCACCCTGCAGACCTTTATCCCTCCCCACGCTCGCGATGCTTACCTTGCCATCCGCGCTTTCAACGTCGATGTCGCCCGCATTGCCGACCAGACCTCAAACACCACCGTTGGCCGCATGCGCATGCAGTTCTGGCGCGATGCCGTGACTCGTGCTTTACAAGGGTCCCCGCCTAAGGAGCCTGTCGCTGTGTTGCTTGCGCACGCTGCCGAAGCTCTAGACGCTCGCACTCAAGGCCGCGCCCGTCTTGGGAAGCCATGGTTTTTGCGCATCGTCTCTGAGCGTGAAAAAGCGCTCGGAAATCCTCCTTTCGCCACTCTCGCAGCTCTCGAGTCGTACGCGGAAAACACATACTCGACTCTGCTGTACCTGACCCTTCAGGCGCTTCCGCTTGCCTCTATCACGGCCGATCACCTTGCCTCGCATATTGGCAAGGCGACCGGTATTGCCACTGTTCTACGCGGGCTTCCATTAATCGCATTTCCTCCGCCGCCGAATCACCACTCGAACCAGGCAGCATTTGGAGGCGCCTTGCCTGGCGGTCGACAAGGCGCCGTGCTGCTACCGTTGGACATAATGGCTGAAGCGGGCGTCAAGGAAGAAGAAGTTTTGCGGTATGGAGCGGATGCGGATGGTCTTCGTGATGCTGTTTTCGCTGTAGCCACGCGAGCGAACGATCACCTCATCACTGCACGATCAATGCTGAGCGGCTTGCGTGCCGGCAGCGAGGTTGACCATGACTTCGAGCATGCCCATGAAGAAGAGCACCGGTACAGCCCTCAACAACTGAGCGCAGGTACTCAAGCGCAGCTACAGGATGTCGAAAAAGGATTTGGCGCCCTGATGCCCGCCGTTGCAACTGGACTTTGGCTGGAGAAGTTGCAGAAAATGGACTTCGACGTCTTCAACCCCAAGCTGAGGACCACTGATTGGAAGCTACCATGGAAAGCATATTGGGCTTTTAGTCAGAAAAAGCTCTAGTTACCTCTAAAGTAGGTCTATCGAGGCGAAAGGAAAAGCAAGAACACAAGGACAGGCTCAACTGCCGGATCACTGACCTGGCCACGGTCAAGATCGCGCAGAACGCTGGTCGCCGTTCGCCTAGACGTTTGGTTTCTCGTGCGCTTCTCTGTAATTGAGACCGCCTGCAATCAAACGCTTCGGCGGGACATCAGCAGTTCTGAGCTTTGCCTGTTAGAGACAGCCGGGCATTTTGGCACCGCAGCCGACAATGAGCGCAGGCATGTGGTTCCCCAGGAGCAAGAGGATGCAGTGTGGAAGCTCCAGCTTGAAGGTAAACGCTTGATTCAGATCGGATCCAAGCCATTTCATCGAGAGCTCCATGTCCACGTAGGACCTGAACGTCCTTGTAGTGTAGATTTGCGGTTGTGCAGTCGCCTGCACCATTGTATTATATTGTATGAAAGAAGGGAGAAAAAGAATCCCGCCCTCAACTCAAAATTTATAGCAGCTTTAAATACGGGTTGTATACCTCGTTTGAAAATGTGGTCGACACGGGCTATTGTGATCATTATTTCCTTCGATCAAATGCTTCCGAGCAGAAAACTGCAACTTTGAGTGATAGACGCTTTCTACTCTTTCTTAGACGTGTCCAGCGAAGGATCTTGTACTTTTCGCTCCTATGCGAACAGTTGAAGCCCGCCTATATGTAGATGCAGGATTTTGAATCTCAGCTACTCGCATGACTGGTGGCAGAAGATATAAGCCTTCTATGTCACACGAATGACGTTACACTCTTCGTTTATTGGCAGTTAAAACAGATAGCTTAATGCGGATGTAAACAATGAAGCTATAAATACGTCTGGACAGTATTAACTGCCCATATGAATATGATTCTAAAATTTCTAATGAAAAGGGTTGGGAAGATCTCCTTGACTTGTTACCCCCCATGCCCTGGAAACGGGAGATGGATCTCAAATTTCTTCACGTGTCTTAGATGAACACGATCTTTATAGCTCACCACGCTTTGGTGGTTGATGTTAGTGTTATGACGTAGGTGGGTGTCTATTGAGCGGCATTCCGAGCAAGAAGTACGGTTAAGACCAGCATGCGAAATGACTAAGTAGATGGTACCCATCTGAAAACGAGCGCCTGGCCCGTGAAATCATTCGCTGTCGAGCGCTCTAGCATCCTACGCACTGATAGGAAGCAAATGGGCAAAACTCGATACAGTCAGGAACCTCGATGCAGCGTGACGCAATTCATATCTAGATAATATGCAATTGACGCGCGTTATTGCAGAACTACAGCGCATATGTGTACGTGCAGCGCGGTCCGAGTCGTCGTTCCAGGTACATCCACGTACATTCCAGGATGAAACCTCGGCGGCAGGGACTTTTAGATCTTAACAGCCAGAATAATGTAATGCGTTGCATTGATAAACTCTCTTCACTAGCACGGTGACTCACCGGTGAAAGGGCCCAACAGCCAAGACCGGGAGTGCACATATAGCTCGGCCGCAGTATCCATGTAAACAACCAGGGAAGCGAAAACACGTATGAGCCGCCGACTCGCTCACTCACCCACGCCACGAAATTTGACGACGCCGCCCCTCCTCATCAAACCGCAGCGCACCGTGCATTTCTCAGCCCAACTTCGCAGATCCTTCGCTTCGTTTCTCGCCCTTTCCCCTGTCCTACCCACCCCTCGAAGTCACGATCCCGCACCGATCCAAGGCTGACACCGAACCACCTTATCGCACTTGTCCAATCCGGTCTTTGGACCGCGTTGCCGTAGAGGAGCTCGTCACCGACCCGCATGACAAGTAAAAACAAGGTTCGTCAGCCACGCCATGCTCGGCAGGCTGGTCTTTTCGTGGCTCAAGGTGTGGTGAGTAAGAGACTGAATCGTGAAGTTGTGCTGAGCTTGCATATACGGTAAGAAGGCACGATCCTTCCTGCCACTTGTAGAAAAAGAAAGGGCCAACAATATCAACCAAGGGGGGTGGAGCAGGGGAAGGGGTTTAAGTAATTAGCAGCAAATAGAAGAAGCCAGAAGAGCTTATCACAGCGAGTGTGCGGCGCTGCACGCATCCTGGAAATTTGAGGGGACACATCTGCTTAAGATAGGACAAGAGTCTGGAAGTCCAATGTAAATCGTTATTTCTCTCGTTCTTTTCTCTGCGTATAGTTACAAGAAAGGAGAATTAGTCTTATTGATCGGAAACGAGAAGAGTTTCATTGATGGTTTTAGAAAACGAAGAAGCAGATGGTAAGACGGGCGAAGAGGACTCGCTTGGGAATATCGTACTAGAAACCCGTCAATTTGTGGATACTGAGCTCGCAGAGGTAGGTAGAGGGTAGAAGAAATCTGCCCTGGTGCTCAGTAATGAAGTGATGAGACGGGCGTTAGTCTTCAAGTGGGCGACAGCCGTTGTGAAGCCCGTAGCCGGAACGACGGTGGTAGATAGTGAGGGGCCTTTAGAAGGCGTAGGGCTTGCAAATTAGTCATCACTAGTAGAGTACCTTAGAGACCGTACGTAATAATATGTTCTATGAACTCTCAGCACCCACCGCGCTTTCCTGGGCCACCGCGGTTCCATGATAATAAATTCCTCTCCATCTTCTCTCTGTGCCTCCTACGCAAGGTTACCACTTTTTTTTTCTCCACGTCGTTTTGAACATTTAACAAAAAGCGTGTGTCATCTACGATAACAGTCGAAGATATGAAGTCCAGCTGATTCATCGAACATTGTGCTGGTGGTTCGGGAGTGTTCTGTGAATGGTGTTTCGGAAGCCGGACGAACAGTAAATTACGCAACTGGGTAAGAACGGGATCGTGTTGATCCACCTGGTTTCAAGAAGAAGAATAAAGGTTAATCCATAGTACAGTTGCCGTGTTGGTGTGGAGGTATAGACGTTCCGTATTGCCTCACAAAATCTTTGACAGCAGACTAGTCAAGCTCTGAGAGAATCAAAGTTGATAGGAAAACTGGAAGAACTCTGATATCCATGCTGGTCCAAAGTAGCTGCTTGCGGGGTTCGACATGGCTGGATCGCTTCTATCCATAGTGCGGACTTGTATAACTTGTAATGGCCTTGTCAATCCCCAAATTCTTTTGCAAATAACGTTACCTTACTGTTACTGAGCTGAAATAGTGGTAAAGCAGGAGCGAATCCCCCCTTCACAGAATTACTTAGCGTCAAGGGTATTGTGACAGCTAGAGACAGGAGTGATGCGGGCCCCCAGATGGATAGTGCATCTCGTGACGCGTGCGACATATTCATACGCAAGAGATATGCTTTCATTTCCCTCGGTTGTTAAGATTCCAAAGGAGGTCAGGCCGGGCCAGCACGGCTCAAGGTAGAAGGAAAAAAGGACGAATGCACTCGCTTCCGCATGGTTGCCGGCTGCGCGTGATGAGTGGGCGAGCACCCAAACTTAAACATAGCATAACAGAAGCAGGACCCCTAGCGAGGCAGGGGCTTACCATGGAGACAGGTACGGATCCGGAGGACCAAGCGAATCCTTATGTGGGCCATGTACGATCTGGACGAGCTACAGGTACTTGCTCCTGACGAGCCTGCGAGGGCCCTTGTGACACCCATGCCAGACTTCATCTGGAGGGCGGTCCGCAGCACAAGGCAGCAGAGAAACGCTGCATTACCGTGGTACGGGATCCCGTGTGGACAGGGATGTCTGCTCTGGGTTGTTGAACGATCGGAGATGTGTCAGTAGGGTGAGATACAACAGTGGCGAGGCCAGCTAGGGCGCTTTGTTGAGCCGCTCAGTGAGCAGGCGACACGTTGACCACAGGGCGGTGGTGTAGGTCGTCTGAGGGGATTTGGACGTAGCACAATGCTGGAAGTTCAGAATTGCAGTCCCAGATAGGAAAGGCGTGATGCTTTGTTCAACACCTCGCGCACGGCCAGTAGCGTGGTGGATGTGATGAGCTGCAAGTTAGTGCGAGCAGCTGCACCTTCGGGTGCAGCAAAGCCATGACGTGAAGCGCAGGCAGCACTCAGACGGACTAACATTGCATGTGCGGCTGAGGCGCAGCCTAGCAGGGCGATCATCTGGTGCACGCATCCGGACAAATGGGCACAGGAGCAAGTGCGGGCCGTCTTGCCACCGGCGACAGCAGCGGGCCAGACTTGTCGTGCATCTCGGAGCTGGATCGCGAGGAGTGCTGAGAAGGTGGTGACGAAGAGAAGCCGGCGGCGTGTTGGGTAAATAGCCGGGAATGCGAGAGGGCTGCACTCGTTAGTGCTCAGCTGTGGGCGGGGTAGGCGAGGGACGGCAGCATGATGATCTCTGCTCGACCCGACGAGTGTGTGCGTCTATCTCGACCGGGATGGCTCGCAGGGCCGCGTGACGGGCGCGGGCGCGAGGAGAGGCCCTCGGCGAGTGGGCGCCGAGCAGCCATCTTCACCTGCACACTGCATGTCGAGCGTTTTCGTCCCATGGGTGGCAGGCGGGCACACGGGGCCGCAGGCGGCCAGTGGCGGTGAAGCTTGGCTGGCTGCGAGGTAAAGCGCCGTACGATGAGTCAGGCCCGAAAAAGAACTAAACGAACAGCCGACAGGCAGCCGGCTGGTGCGCGATTGGCGGTGGCCCGTCTCAAATCCTGCGGACGGTACGGAGGACGCCCACGGTTGTCAGCGCCTCCGCGTACGCGCGCTAGGACGGGCAGCCCCTCTCCTCTCCTGTGTACTTACACATCCTGGGCCCCAGCCTGCATTGCGCGCCGGAACACCGGCCGTCCCACGACGTGTAAGATGAGAGGGCGAGGTCGACCGCCGCCCGCCCGCAGTAGACAAGGCGTGGTGCAGCATGACCGAGTCTCCGTTGCGCTGTGCCGCGTGGCTTCACCACTACTGTGTGCGATCGGCCGGCCACCCCCTTGCCCTCCTGGGGGTTTGCTATGTTCCATCAAGGGGCAAAACCTCGGCTGTGCCCGGTCGTCAATGTCGAACGCAGCTGATATTGTGTTGTATGCCTGGCCGTTTGTGTTCGGTGCCCGTTGGCGGCTGCTGCGCCCTGTCAGATCAATGACGCTCTCGTCGGTCGCCAGCAGATACGACGTTGGCTCGTTTTAGTCTTGCAACATTCGACCCCTCCGCAGCTGGTGTGCGAGCAGAGGCCCGACAGCAGCTTCAAGTCGCGCCGGCCGTGTCGCAGTGCTAACTTCGGCGAATCGTCCTCTTGGCCCTCGCCCAATCACGCCGTGGCATGGCTGCAAGTCGCCGGCGCCGCCGGGCAAAAAGGAACGACTTGCACGGTCGCTGTCCTTCTCGGCCGCACGCAGCGCCTGATGCGAGCCCATACGAGACGAGCGATGGCGGACCCGCACCAATATTTCCAGCGAGCGTCAGCCGTGCGTGACACAACCAGCGCTCTAAAGTCTGCGTGCGACTGCTCCGCCCGCAATTCGGCGGCGGCGGCTTGAGCGGCGGAAATTTCTTGCAGCCGTCGCACGCTGGAAGATCAGCGCTTCTGCGGGATGCGAGCCGTGTGTCTGGCCATCATGCAACGTCTCGAGTGGGTACGGCGCACACCAGTCGGGGCGTCCCTCGCCATGCTGTCACCGGCACGCACACGACGTCGCCGGGTGGTTAAAAAAAAAAAAAACTCCACAAAGGATGTGCTCCGGGCAGGGCGACCGTATCGGCAGGCGAAGGATCTGGGATTCGCGTGCTGCTCGGCGGCTGTTGCTCGCGGTCTCGCGTGTGCCGGTGTACGCGTACGCTGCTGCTGCGATGCTTAACCAAATGACCGCACGCCCAGCAGGCAGCGAGTTGCGGCGACGTGCGTGGGCGAGGGTGGGTTATTGGTGGCCGGCGCAGCCACGGCTCCGGCCTTGCGACGCGCTTCGTGCCGCAGGGAGCGAGCGAATGGCGGCGTCCGGGGGACACGGCCAGTCAGAGGCGGAGGAGAGTCGAGCGCCCGGCAAGTCGAAGGTTCGAGGCGGAAGATGAGGATCAACGGGCGCGCGTGGGCAGCAGCATGGCAGGCATGGCATGGCACTTGTTGAAGAAGAGGAGCCCTGTTTGGAGCCACAGGAGGAAGCGACTTCTTTCTTCGGTGAATGACTCGCGCCGGTGGCCGCCTCTTACATGACGCTAGCCATGGGACGGGGCTGCTCCCTTGGGCGAGGTCTGGACCTGCGACTTCCGCATTGAGGCTTAAAGCCTGTCGTGGCTCCTGGCGTGGGCCTCGTCCGGGATGTGCCGCGGAAGGGAGGCACAGGCCGCCCCCAGTGCACCGCCAAAGCGATCCATCTTCTGCGCAGCAGCAGCACGGAAGCGCGCGGAGACTTTCGGGCGGATTGCCTATTGGGGCGGGCGCGGCGAGCTTCATCGCACTCACAGCCACGTTGCTTGCCGTTCGGTCATATGCCGCCGCCGGTACGTCATCTTCCCTGCCCATCTGCGGTGCAACCGCTCGCGCTGCGCAGGAGCTGCCTCGCCGCCTGCCGCCCGCCGGGCGTGTGCGTGCGTGCGTGCCTGCCGGCCTGTCGTCGAGGGCGGCCTCGCGCCTCCTGAGGTGGAGCGCAGCAGCGTTTCACTGAAACCGCCGCCGGCTGTCCCACTTGGGCCATGCCATGACGCTGGATCGTCGCGGCGACGGAGATGGCATACATCAGGCAGAGTCAGACGTCCGCCGTGGCCGCGCTGAGCCCTGGGTTTTGAGTGAGTTGTGGCCGCCGACCCTGCAGATCTCAATGGTCGCGGCACGCTCAGGAAACCCTGCCAGTGCGGTGCGGGCATGGGTCGCGCGAGCCCCAGAACAAGCGTCTTCCCTAGCCTCTCGTACCACGCTACGGTGGAATGTGCTGGACGCGGCGGGTCGGGCGCCTTGCGTCAGCCTGTCAGCCAGCGCACACAGGAGCAAGCCAAGCGAGCAGCCTTCCAGTGGAGCCCCAGATCGCACGTCCATGCAGCTTGTTGCTGCACAGGCCGATCGACGGCCGGGTGCGCGCCAGGGGAAGCCCTTTCGGCGCTTCGACGGCTCACGTCCACCAGGAGTACATATGTATGTACGAGAGTCATCAGCAAGCCACCCCGTGGGACGGCACCGCGCTGCGCTCGGCGGCATCGGCCGTCTCCAGCAGTCATCTCGACGTGCCAGTGAAACGCCGTACCTGGGCTCCCGCTGCGCGCTGATGCTGATGCACGCCGCCTGATCCGGCGAGCGCGGACTTGCGCCCGGCGAGGCTCTCCGCAGCGTCGCCCCTCACCGCTCGGCGGAGTGACATGACGGCGGCTGATCCGTCTGACGTGCGGCTTTCAATCAATCAGCATTTTCGCCGTTTCAGACTCCACTCGCAGCGACGAAGGCGCCTGGGCCGCCGTGCAGCCGAGCAGCCGTGGGCTCGCACGCAGCGGCTGAGCGCCGGCAAGGGCCGTCTCAATCTCCGTCGAGCGTGTGGCACGGCCGTTGCAACCCCAAGCCAAGGATGCGATCCTGCACCACCAGCCCGACGAGGACCGCGCTCGGTTTAAGGCCCGGTGCAGAAGCCTGGCGCGCAGGCAACATCCCTGTCGCGCAGGCTTCCAGAATTATCATAGGTCCAATGGCAACGCTTACTGCTAGCGTCGTAGCCCCGGATCCTAGCCGGCGTCCCAGTCAACTCCACCACCACCACCAATACCGCGCGCCGCGAGACCCAGCAGCCAAAGACCCCTTGGCGCCCTGCCGGCCGCCGGACAGATCTTTAGGGCTCATCGCGCGCGCGCCATTGGCTCGCGCCCCCGGCCCTGGCCCTCCACATCACGGCGCTCGCTTTCGCAGCACCAGCGCGGCTAAAGCGTGGGCGCGCGGGCAGGCCGTTCGGCCTGCCGAGCCTCATGCGCGATCGTCCTTGCTCGAACATCGTCCAAGCCTAGTGCCACCGCGCCGCGATTGACCGCTCCCTCCAGCCACGGCCCCCATCGTCATGCGTCGAATGCGGTAGGTCGGTAGCTGACTGCGCGGCGTGCAGCCGTCGGCTCTCTCGTCACCCTACCCATTTCCGTCGCACATCCCTACCCGCAGCGCGGGTGGTGTTTTCGCGCCTCCTGCCTAGCGTCCAGGTTCCAACCAGCGCGTGCGGCAAGGAGCTCCGTTGCGCCATGATACATACCCGCGCAATCAAGCCGCCTCCGTCGCTTGCCCGCTTTAGCACTGTTCCCCGGCTGGCCCTCTGATTCGGCTGTCGTTAGTTTTTCGTCGGCTGCATCCACGATCATGATTAAAGATCAGCTTGCCCTGTCCAAGCCCCCAGCCCGTGCCACACCGGCTACCTGCGCCCAGCTAGTCGGTTTGACGATGCGCACGTCTGCTGCCATCCCCGTAAATGGGATTTCCGCTAAGAACGGGCGACCTGCGCAGGCCTGGCCCCAGCTGTGAACCGGGAGTTCCACCGAGGGTACATGACCCTAGTACAGCCCACGAGCCGCCGTATACTACCCACCGAACCTTGACACATGGAGTAATACTCGTCTGTCTGAGCGGGCTCCCGACCTAACGATCCTTTTAGCTGCCTCAGCCCCTTGTCCCGGCGAACACGTATGTTGGCATCAATCCCATATAATTATATCCATGGCCTGCCTGCTCCTACGAAGGCCTTTTGGACACACCACCCTACCAACACAAACACACCAAGCATGGACACCACATCGCCACTCTCCACCACCTCCACCTCTCCCCTCTCCTCCTACCGGAGCTCCAAGCGCTCTTCTCGCATCGAGAAGCCGCGCAGCATCCACAGCAGTCCCACCGGCCTCGAGAGACGGAAGACCACCTCGGCCGGGAAGCGCTATGTCACGCTGGAGGACCGCTGGAACATGATGTTCGGCTCGGGCGACGAGGAGATGCAAGACAGCAGCACTACGAGCGGATTCTCGTCATCGAACCGTCCCGTTAGCTGGCACCCGTCCTCCTCCAACTACTTCAACTCGAGTCCAGCCAATGACCTTGATGCTGGCTACGGTTTCCCGGATGGGACGTCAGCATACCCTAGTCCCGCTTCCGGCTACGCCTCAACCTCCGCACTGGCCTACCTCTCGGCCTTGGCACAACGCAAACGAGAGGCCTTTCCCCTTGCAACCCTCGACAACGACACCTCGATGGACACCTCCCCTTTCCCGGACTACCATGAGCCCTCTGCTCAAATTACATCATTTCCGGAGATGGCCTCTGTCGCATCCCAACAAGACTGGATGTCTACCGACGCTCCCACCTCTCACCCCCAGACCCAGTCAGAAGACCAGGAAGCCGACGCCGACTGCATGGAAGACGAGTCACCCAAGGAGTCCGGCAACGTGCTCGTGGGCATGGGCCTCTACGACCCACCCAGCTACGAGTCGATGCTGACGTCAGGGCTGGGCAAAGGGCTCAAGCTCGAGGAGACGTGGCAGCCTCCCCCAGAGACTGAAGACGACGATGCCGAGGACGACGACGACGACAGCTCGGATGAAGAGAGCGTCGAGGAGGCGCCAGAGCCGCTCAAGGCGGTCGAAGAGGCGGACGACAGGCAATGCTGGACGCTGCAGGCAGCAGCGCAAGTAATGCCGGCAGCAGATCTCTCTGGCCAGAGCTTCCTGCTTGAGGACGAAGAAACGTACACGAATGAATGGTGGTACCAGCAGCTGAAGCGCCCCACGGCACCGGTTGCTGGACTGGGATACGGCTGGCTGCAAGCTCAGTATTAGGGCACGGGAATGATGACTACATAGCATAGCGATTGGCGTTTTGTGTATCCGCTGGTTTCAGAGCCGCGTTTTCGGGACTTTCGTCCGCGCGCTCGCCTCCAGGAACCCTTGGCGGCTTGGACGGCATTTAGAGATACCCCACCAGCGGCACCATGCACTTTGGTAGATAGCGAAAAATCAAAATTACAATACGATAGCCAAAAAGCAACGGCGCGGGCAGCGGTGTCTGGGATTGACGTGGGCGCTCGTGTCACGCACGGCTCGGGAATGTTTTCTGCGGCACGGGGTGGAGCGGACGAACGCTTCGCGATCGGTAGGGGTAGGTCATGCAGGGCAGGGCTCAGAGCGAGCCAAAAAAAAAAAATAAATGATAGTTTGCTGCGAGGGTGGGTCTGGTTGCGGCAGCGGGACGGCTTTGGCCATGTGCAACGCCCACGGCTTGAGGCTTGGCTGATGTCTCCAGCCGGTCGGATTTGCATCTGACTCTGGAAAAAGGCGGGCTGCGTATGGCGGGGGCCGGGCGGACAGGGGTGGCGGCGCGGTCGTGTGCCTGCGCAGGAAAAATCGTACAACGCGAAACAGCATCCATTGTGGCGGGGCGGGCAGCATGGACAGGGAGGGGTGGGCGTGCGCCGCGGCATCCTCCAGCGAGTGCAATCTGCGTCTGGAAGGCGAGCTGCGCGGCCGGACTAATCGTTAGCGCCTTCTTTAATTCAGCACAGCACACCCGCCTGACGACCGCCCGGCCCGCCAGCGAGCCGCCAACGCCTGTCTTGAGCTTGAACCCGAACCACGCAAAATTGGTCACATCGCTCCTGCCGCCTTGTGCGCGCGCGCTCGACAATCCCCCTCGCAGCCGCCATGCCGCGCTTCCAAATCACCCCCTGGCGCCATCACGCCGAGCTGCTCGCCCTCCGCGCCCGCCTGTACCATGCCGGCCCCGAGGAGCGCCAGAACGCCGTCTTCCTGGTGCGCGGCCCCTGCTTGGCCCCCGCTGCATGATGACGGCGCCGTGCTCACCCCCAAGGCAGATCTCCGCGTGGAAAAGACGAGCGCCGTTGCCGCATGCTCTTGACTCGACCGCCCAGCTTGTCGATGCCACGCTCCACGACGATCCCCAACGCGCCTCGGTGCTGGCCATCCGCAATGCCTACTGCGCCGCCTTCAACCGGTACGCGCTTGACACTCCTTCTTGGAGCCCGCCCCCCCTTTGACTCGCCCGTGGACATGTTTCCCTTTTCGACCAAGCCTCGTCTGATGCAGCCTGTCGTGTAGGTTCGTCACCGGCTTCTGCGACACGGTGCAGAACAGCTTCAAGAAGATGTCCATGTACGACATGGCCGCGGAGCTGGACATGCCCAGCAGCTTCGTCGAGTTGCGCCATGAGGCCACGCACGAGGACCTGCCCTCGCTGCGCAGGCTGCAAATGGCCACCGAGCAGGCGCTGCAGTGGCTGTGGCACCATTACTGGGCAAAGCTCGATGCTTCTCTGCCGGCGCCGCCGCCGGAGAACCGGGACCAGGTCGCGGGCCCTGAGACTCGCGCCAGCCTGCACCGCATCCTCAGAAGCTTCGTCAGTGGGAGGCGAGAGGAAATCAAAAGAGACGGCCCGAAATCGGGCGTAGAGGCCCGCTCGAGTGGAAGAGCCATCGAGCAGATTGTTGCACTAGGGGCCGCGAAGAGACCAGGACTGCTCCGTGATGAGGTAATCTCGCTTCTCCTTGCTGGTCGGATGATTGTGCCTTCAGATGCCAGGTGGGTACCGCGCGGCTTCTCTGCATGTCCCCAGCCTGCGAAGCTGACCACCAACGACAGGGTTGGCGACTCCCTGGACGGTGCGCACCTAATCTGGGACAGTCTGCTGTGTCGGCTGAACTCCGACTTGCAATATGTTGAGACTTTAGTCGAGCACATGTTCCGGTACATGCTTCAGCCATCCAAGGCTGATGTCAAGTCTGATGCATTCAAGGCGGCCATGTACAACTGGATCCTCCATGTCTTGACTAGCGAGGCGTGGTCATCGTCTTGCTCATACGACGTGCGCCAGCGTTTGTGGGCGACCACCATGACCGCGTGCATGACCCAGCCGAGCTACTGGTCGAAGAAGCTCGCGAAGGAGTTGCTTTTGGAAGGAGACGATGACTTCCAGGACGAGTGGCTACCGATTCTCGAGGCTAGCCTCCCCGAAGCTCAATCCGAGAGTGAGGGGATGTCAAGCGAGCCCCCTGGTAAAAACGAAGCCGTGCCTGAGTCCCAATCAGACGAAGAGATGCGCGACGCCATGTACGGGCACCCAACCTCCTTTCCCGCGTTTCCTCGTCGAAGCGAGCCAGTCGTTGACATTTTTAGCAACAGTGCGGATTCCCCGGGGCACCCATTCGCTGACGCAAAGATTCAGCCACGTCCAGGTGGCTGGCGAAAATGGGAAGGAGAGTGGCGATCAACACCCATCGGCCTCGTTCCTACATAACCGTTCCTTGCCCGGAACCTACCGAAGTACACAAGGCGAGGGATGAACAGCAATATTTTCGCGTTCCGTGACCACAGCATGTCCTAGACTCTTTCCGAGCGCTAAGACCCCAAAACCATCCACAATTTAGAAGAATATGCTCATGGTAGCACACTGTTTACTGGACACATTCACTGGCGCGCCTCAGGCATGGATGCTCGGGTTGTGAAACCCACGCCTCAGTTGATCTGACGGCATCTTCGGATTCGACGTACTGGCTGTCGTATCGGAACGCGCCAGCATGAGTGAGAGAGCGTGGGATAGGGCTTACGGACGGTGTGCGCTCGGCTCATCGTTTCCCGCTACCCACATGCCGCTCGTGTCACAAGAATAAACCGGAGAATGTGGCGTTCATGTATGTCACCTTTGCATCGCAGGACGTCCACTGGACAGCGCTTATCAACGCAAGTCAGGTTCCTAGCTCCACTTTCTGCAGGATTCATGCTTTTGAACTTTCCCGCACGCTAATCGTTTTGCATGCAGTTAAGTTGAAGCGAACAAAAGCAATATCTCGAACAGCACGCCCATGTTTCCATGATCACTCCACTCTTAAGGGCTTTGCTCGGTGCTTATTGCAAATCTGTGATACAGGCCTCATGCGGGTTTGTTTGTGCCTGCGCGGAAGGAAAAAAAAAGAAATGACACATGCCCCAGCCGTGCTACCCAGGTAGGTCTCAGCGCCCCACACACAAGCTCGAAAAATCAAAGGAGTGGCACTATTCAAGAAGCATGGAAAGGACTCCAGGTACAACATTTAGGGCTGTCCTCCGGCAATAGCGAACCTTTACCGTTTCTACCGGGTTCTCCCAGTACAAGGCTCCCCAGGATAACCATCGCGAGTACCACCTATTGCTTTCGTCAAAAGTTCACCAATCTACCAGGCTCGACTTTGGTTTTTCGTCTCCACATTGGTGCTCCATCTAGGGGATTTTCTCAGACTTTTTTTTTCACCTTTTTGTCTCACCACAATGTTTGCGTCACAGCTGAGTGCCGCCGCCTCCGCGGGGGCGTTCTTTCACATGCTGTGTTGCACTTTGCCTGTGCTTTGCGTCTGCGAGTCCCATAACTAGTAGTATTCTGCGGAGATTCGCCTTGACGCTCCTTCTCCTTGTTTCCCTTGGCAGCTGCACAGGTCCTGTTTGCGGCATCTTCTGTCGACAGTGAAGACATTGTGGCTGGCATGTCAGCTGCGGCAGCCACAAGAGAGGCCGCGTCGCCGGTCTGAGGCGCGTTGTCTTTGCATGTTGATTGGGATTGCGCCTGCGCCTGCTGATGTGACGACTCATATGGCTGAGTAGCCGCATAGTACTGGAAGAGGGGAGCAGGCGATGGCGACAATGAGAAAGGGTATGGATATGGAGAGGGATAAAGATAATGATGGCCACTCCACCAGCCTGGGAAATGCGGGGCATATCCATCATGTCGAATTGGAGGTGATGGTGGAGTGAACTCTTGTTCTTGCTTCGTGGTGTAGCTGAACCGATTATCTTGCCACCCTCCCCTCGCATCTGCAGAATTGTTTCTATCAGAACTCTCCTCAGTTGATGCGGATGAACTGTCTGAGCTCTCAGCCGCCAAATCGTGTGCGTACCAAGACCTCCCTTCCCGATGACAGCCCACATATCGCATGCCTTGGGGCTGCCGCTGTCGTCCCCACCGCTGTTGTCTTCCCGCCGCATCTTTCATGCAGGCCGCTCTTACGTCCTCAAGTAGCGATCGTCCCTGCTGGCCACCCCTAGCTAGAAGCGCGTTCCACCGCCTTCTCCATCGATGATGCGCCTGTAACTTGTCTACATTCGAAGCCATGCTCGACCCGTCCTCACGGCAGGATAGGAAAGCTCGGGACCAAGAGCGCAATTGCTGCGACGGCTGCACCTCGCCGCCATCGTCGGAGAAGTATATGGTTTCGAGCAGCGTGATTGGGTCCTCGTCCGAGGACAAGGCGTGACGGGTGTACAAGCGTCTGATCGCGTAAGACGCAAGCTCTGAGAAGCCGATGGCGCTGGCTAGGCGATAGACGCGGATATCGCGCAGGTGGGCACATGCTTCATGCTCCTGATCATCGCCACCGTCTTCCTCATCGTCGTTGCTCTCGCTGTCAATGCCGCGAACATCCGTTCGGACACCTTGACCTTTGAGACGGCGGTGGCGGCGGCGAGCCTTGTCCTCGGTTTTTATGACAGGTGCTTTCAGGTACGAACCGCATTCTGTTCCTTCATACTTTCCTGGTCCTTCTCTTGCTGCTTTCCGCGATCTTAGCACCGGACGATACGTTTTGCTCTTCAGAAATGCCATCAACGCGCTCAATTCTCCTTTCTCCACCCCCGTGCGTGGCAGTTCAACCCAGCGCCTGCCGTCTGCAAACACATCCAGTCGCAGACTCGCGAATCGCTGGACGACGGCGCGGAGCACGCCAATGGGCTTGTCCCCGTCGTATATGAAGGTAACGTATGCGGACGCCTGGAGGTCCATTGTGTTGTAAGGGATTGGAAGAAGGTGGCCGCCGGACGAGTAGGCGTAGAAGTTGCTACGACGCATGCAGGCGGGCGCGGCGAGGAAGGGCGCGCACTCAGTCGTGTACCAGCTGGAGGCGGAGTCCAGGGTAATGATGGGCACGGAGACAGGGCAGTGAGTGCTCTTGAGGGAACGGCAATTGGAAGAGGGAAAGCCAGTGCCGTCAGTGCCGCTGCTTCTGGAGCTGGAGGGGGCTGGGCTCTGCTCGGAGCTCGCAATGCTCTTGTTGGCGTGCTTGGTGCTGCGAGAATTCCGGATGGATTTGTGAGATCGGCCGTCTATACAGACAACGCTTGGGAGCCTATGACCGAAGCCGATGGGTAGAGGCCTATCGTCGTCTGCTTCATGCTTCGCGGCCTGGGCCCGTATCTCCCACAAGATAGCGGCGAAAGCCTTGCCGTGGGCAAGACGATCATCGTCGTTGCCACCATCACCATCACCCACCCTTTCTCTTTCGAAACCCCCTCCTCCACAACCAGCGTTTCCATAGCGTGGGCATGTTCCCGCACCCTCGCAAACAACGAGCAAGTACGCATGGATCATGTGGTGCAACAGCGTCCCTACAATTTCGTCCCTGTTCGCACCCTGCAGTGCCACAGCGTTCAGCTCAATCTTCACCTTGGCTTCTTCACCCCCCGTTTTTTCATTTTCTGCAGCGCCATCATTTCGCTCGCTCCTCTTCTCTGGTTCCCCCATGATCACGGTTCTCCCGCTGACCTGCCTATCCAAGCTCGTCCAAGCTAGTTCTACAACATGTTCGTCCAATAGGCCATTGAAGACAGAGACACTGAGCGAGCTGAATATTAGCGATGGGTATGAACGCCATGCATGAGCTGAGACAGGGTAGGTGCGGGCGGTAGTGATTGCTTCTCCAGGAGAAAGAGTGGAAGAGGATGAGGTGATGGCGATTGGCTTCGGAATGGACACGGGTGCTGAAAAGGTGCGAAGATGATCAAGCAGGTGCGCCACAGCGTAGTTGCTGTTCCATGTGCCAGGTTTCGGGTTGTGGTTGGAGTTGGAGTCCAGACGGTGATTTTTGGCAGTTGTAGATCCCGCTGACGGCGTTGAGATTGCTGAGGGTGATAGCGGACGTCCTTTCGCTTTGGCTGCGCTCCGGTATCGGAAGCCTGATGCAACTCCGCAGCCTCCATCGGATGAGGTTGATGTTGACGATACGAGAGAAGATTCAGACTCATCCCAAAAGGAGTTGAGGATAGAATTCGACTCCATCATAGTATTGCGAGGTATCGTAGTGCTTGGAAATCATGAGCCGCTGGGCACACTGATGCAGCAGCTGGCAAGTATTTGTACACTCCCTCTGTTAGTGTGCCTTGGTCTACGTTTTGAACGTAGACTTACCTCTTTTGGCAGAGTATCCGGGTGCGTTGCCTGATAGTTTAAACATGTTACCACAGCTTCCGTTTGTGCACAAACTCGTGTGACTTCGAGCTCTTATCAAACTTTGCAGTCAACCAAGATGGCTTGCCAGCTTCGTAGCGTTTCGATTGTAAGGACAAACGTCCGATAGCCAGCACCTATAGACAGATACGGTAAGCCACGTGGGAGCAGAGTCTGGGAGTTTACAAACCCCAAACCAAGCTGAATTTGATCATGATGATCTGGGAATGAAGTCATGTAGCACCTCTCTGTAAAAAAAGTTATGCCGAAACGAATCACCGGAGAACGGAGTGACGCTCCAATTGGAATGACCAGACAGCCGTGCGACAAGTAACGCCGGTATTAGTTATGGAGAGACGAAAAGAGTGCAGCAAGCGTAGGTCTTCTGAGTCCAACGAAAAGAGAAACGCAGTGGGGATATATCATTTAGACTGCTCATAAATGAGGTACCTCCAGCCAAGGAGGGATAAGTAGGAAAGTCATGAAAATTTACAGCTTCATCCGCCATGTCATATCAAAGATGGGGTGCCGAACACGTGCGATTGGTCAATTGGCGGAAGTCCACTACCCCCGGTCTTTACCGAGCGGTTGCCAACCGCCGACTTCGCCCACCTCGGAGGCAACGGAACCGGAGCGCAAGACCTGAAATACTTCTATTTTGGCCATTAGAGACGCCTTGCTGGTAAAATGTGCGCTGAACAGTGGTCTGCAGCCGTTTAGTATCGGGGCCTGCCGTATTCGTCGCGGTCGCCAACGGTGCTGCGGCTGTCGCCGTAGTGCTTTCTCCTGAGCGCAGCGAGCCTCTTCTTCTTGGTGTGGGCGTTCACGTAGGTTCCGATAATGAAGCCAATGATGTTGAAGAAGGGCACCCAGGTCTCCTGGGGCAGGAATTTCTGGGCGAAAGCAAGCGCGATGGGCGAAGTGATCCAGCTAACCTTCATGACGGGCATGAAACCAGCCTTGACGGTGGCGCGCACCTGGTGGAAGGTGCGCGCACCGGCAATGACGGCCATGGAGGTCAGGTAGACGGCGTTTTGGATGGGCGAAACCTAAGGATGGAATGATCAGCGAGATGAGCGCGCAGTAACGGCGCAGGGTCCAACGGGAAAACGCACGACCAGATTGCTGACCAAAATCTGCAAGATCTTGGCCTTCAAGCTCGTCCGTCCCTGGAACAGCTTCTGAAGAATGTGAATGAGCACATGGCCGAGAGGGGCGCTGATGAAGGCGCCGTATATGGCCATCTTGGGGACGCGCGAGGTGAAATAGCCGCCGTCCTTGTTGCGGTCATGAGCGATCCACGAGGCAAGGAACTCCTGCAGGCCGGACAGGGTGCCCGAGGTGAGCATCTTGGTGCGCAGCGGGTTGCTCTGGAGCTGCTTGAGATAGGCCTGCACGGGTAAACATCAGCGGCGATTGCAGTGAGTGAGGTGCGAGAGGCTCAGCGCACCTGGAGATAGCCATTGGCGCCGCCGCCGCGGGTCAGGGCCTCGCCGACGTCGTGGACCAGATCGTCGTGCTTGCCGCCCTTCGGGATGGGCGCGGAGGTGCCCGTAGTGGTCCTGACGGACTCCTTCTCGAACTTGACCGACATGGCGGGTGCAGCGGGCGCAGGAATGGGCGGCCAGGGGCGAGAGTGGAGAAGCGACGGCAGGCGGGAGAGCTGGGGCGGCGCGGTGGAGGAGGACTGGAGTGTTGTTGTTGTCCGGGCGAGCAGCTGTTGTCGGCGGCGGCGGCCGAGGCAGGCAGGCGCCCCAGCCTTCGGGATTTGGCGCGATGCGACGGCAAATCGAATGGCGCCAATGCGGGGAAGGCCAACAAACCACTCGTCGCCTATAAACTTCACTCCTCATCTCCCTGCACCAACGGCCACCTCGAAGCTCTGCCCGATGGTATCCGCCCGCCGCGCCGAGTGCGCTCCAAACACACTGCTCCTGTCTGCTCTCCCGCACGGCTGATGATCGGCGCGCTCTCGTGAGACCTGGCAGGCGACAAACGGCTGGCGAAGAGGCGCCGAACGGACCGGCTGGCGTCGCGAGGTCGGGCGACGCTGTTTGCGCAGCCGGCGACGGCCGATGCGAGCGAGGGGCGCCGGCGCGTTGGGGTTGTGGTTGCGGTGCTGTCAATGCTCGCGGGACTGGAATGCCGAATTGCGATAAGAGATGCGGAATTGGATAAGACAAAAAGAATTGCTTTGCTACCTCACTTCATTTCCTCCGACACCCCTGCGGGCTCAACTAGTCGGTGAGAGCGGCTGCTGCTGCTGTCGCGCATTCAACTGCGCTGGCCACACGTCGCTCCTGCCTATCATAAACACCAGACAAGCTCACAAGATCCCTCACAACACCAGCCCACTCCCTCCCTCTCCTCCGCCACCCGCTCGCTGCCATTCCTTTGCAAGCTCCAGAATGGACAAGCCCATTGTTTGACTCTGCGACACACTCTCCCACACACAACCGTTTCTTCTGCCATCATCTGCTGCCGCGCTTCAACACCACGCCGCCCCAGATCTTCTGAGCCCGATTGCTCGCACCGCCATGCCTGCCATCCACGACAACCCGCCTCCGGGCGTTGACTCGCCCAATCCTGACCCCGAGCCGCCGCCAGCGCAGGAGGTGCGTATCACGCGACCTCACTCGAGAGCAATTTACTGACTGCGCCACCAGATGCCCAAAAAGACTCCGGACGTGTCGCAGTTTCCCAGGCCGCCGCGCGCTCCCTACACGCCGCAATGCACTCACGTCAACATGACCCGCGCCTACGGCGCCACTTGCCAGAACTGCAACCGCAAGTCTCCCTTGGGCTGGGTCTGGCAATGCACCTATGACGAGGGCGACGACCCGTGGACTGCCGTCAAGGGCCGCCAGTCCGCTGTTGATGCATGCAATCCCTCCGACCGCATTGGCGTGATGAAGGCGCTCCAATTCCATCAGTCCGTCATTGACCAGGCTGAAAATGGCCTCTACACGCCTGAGCAGATCGAACGCCTCATTGCCCAGAAGCAGAAGGTGCTGGATACCATCAACAGCCAGAGCCCCGACAAGGTCGCCGAAGGTAATGTCGAGCAGTCGGAAGTTGTGGACATACCCACTTTGATTGCTAACTTGGTGCGCCAAGAAATCCGCACCCAGCTCTCGTCTGCCAGTGCCACCACCGTGGCCAAGGAGCGCGCCAAGCACGCGAGAACCGTCCACCCTAGGTGCAGGTACAAGTGCTGTCAGTCTTGCCGCAGTGACTTTAGGGTAAGCGAGTCCTCCCAGAGCTGCGAGTAATCCACCACTTACCAATATGTCCAGGGCCGTGCCTTCGAGTCCTTTGATGCCGTGTTCAATGGAGAAGTGAAGCCTCTGCGACCGGCTGACATTTATACCTTGCCTATCCGCGATGTCCAAGTCATGCGTAATATAGGCATGAAATCCCCTCCCCCCTTGGTTGAAAGTTCAATTCCTACCGACTCAGAGAACAGCGAGCCCGAGGACAGCGAGCCCGCAGACAGTATCCGCACCTGGAGGACCACCGACTCCGCCCATGAGTTCCGCAGCCGCGAGTCTGCCCAAGCCAGAGCCTTCTACAGAGTCGAGCCAGTGAACGACCTGGGCATGTACGAAAGTATGCACTTCAACGACTTTTCCTTCCGCCGAAGCGTTCGCAACAGCGTCTCGCTCGCAGTCAAACACGTCTTCGGCAAACGTCGCGACTCCTCTTCTGATGGTTCTGCAGTCACCCTTCCAGTCGCTCGTTCCACAAAGTCCTTCAAAAATCTGCAGGATTCCGGTCTCAGTCTTCCAGGATCCTTCTTTTCCCCGCGCAACACCTCGATTTCGGCCGTGGCTCCCAGCACCATAATGCGCGAAGGAATTCCCACGCCTGCGCCTACCTGCTCTTCCAGTTCCAACAGCAGTGTTGTCGATGATGATGGTGGCGTCAGTCTGGCTGAAGAGTCAGCCCGGCAGTCCACGCCCGGTCCTCTACCTCAGACACTCATTACTCAGGCTTAAATGGCGTTCGTGAGGGTACTCTGGTTTTCTATTAAGCGGTCATGGCGCAACAGAGTTTTCGGCACTCGCGGTTATATCATCAGCAACGAGCATGGTTTGGTGTATCACTACGAGCTTTCCTTTTCGGTACAGGTTTTTCCACAGAGTTCTCCCTATCGGTCATAGGGCATTCCTTACTTCGGCTCTGGCATGGTGCATGAGCACCTTAAGATTTCTAATCGTTTCCTTCGATCCTGCGTTTGTTTCCTCGGATTTTTCTCTTTTGCTGGCCGCCGAGCTGAACCAGGGACGGAACAATTTTGGTCTGGGTATCACAAGATCATTGACCGGGGAGCTATTGCACAGTGTACAATTAGATGATGAGATATCCAGGATGAGATATCCACAAGAAAATGCCATTAACATGGTTTGTAATAGGCAATGAAGTTGCATGAATCGGCAGCGGAGCCAATGCATGAGTACTAAGACGTGATGATGCTGTTCAAATTTCTAGGTACAGGGGTACTGCAGCCGAGGTCAGTGAAGAATAGTAGTGTCCTACCTAGGAGGAATTGTGCCTCAGCCCTTTCTTTTCTTGTTCCTTGTTTTTTTTTTTTTTTAAAAAAAAACGCGTAGGTAATTGAAGCTATTGTCCGGACGTGTATGTATAATTTTTAATCCTACATTCTCGTCCGGACGATGGCTTCAACTACCCATGACACGAGCAAAAAACAAATTCACGCTAGCCTTCAGCTGCGGTGCCCCTCTATAATGCGAATAGATGCCGATCAATAAATGTTGCAAGTGGTGGTGTGCCAAGAGAATTAAGCTAAACCTAATCCGGAAAGAGCAATGGCTTGGTAGCAAGAAGGAGCAAACCAAGCAAACAGAGCAAACAATCGTTAACCTCATGGCAAAGTTTGTCCAATGGGGTTTGCCGATTTCATTATCCCTAACTCCAGAAATCGTTGTGAAGTATCTAGAGTTCTCTAAGCCATGTTGGATATCCCTTGCCCAATCTATGTCATTTCCAGGACGCCTTTTCATTACTGTACCGAGTTGGCTAAACGCTTCTCGAAAAACGCCGACCCCGTTGAGCGGCATCTGTCCAATTCAATGATGCCCAAGTCCGCATCTGACTGTCCTTTTCCTACTCCATGGATTTTTCTTCCCTCTGCCCTGCTGTTTCGCAGCACATCAGTTTCACCTTTTTCTTTCCTTGGGCTGATTTACTGCTCGTCACCATCTTTACCACTCTTCCTTGAGAACAGCCCCGTCACCTTCTTCATCGCCTTACTCAAGCCACCAAAGAGCAGCCCGAAGCCAAACTTCCAGCCCCTGACGCGCACTGAGTACACGAAGAAGTACACGAGTGCCCAGTTAGTCACCACAAATACTAGGAAGATGCCGAAGTCGCGCCACTTGTCGTCGGCGCTGATGTTGAGAGTTGAGAGGTAGTCATCGCCGGTCGTGAAAGGGCAGTACGCGCACGCGCTCGTAGCTTCAGGATTGAGCAGGTAGCCGGGCGAGGCATCGGCAAAGGCTCCGGCATAGGAGCCGCAGGTTTGGTTGGGAGGCGGATCGAAGCGCGCGGTTTCCTCGGTGGTGCATTGCACTGGCTGGTTTTTCAGCGTCGCAGCCAAAACTCCCCCAATCCACCAGGTAGAGGGGTTGACGTAGTACCTGTTGAATTATCGTCAACGGTCTGTTTTGCGTTGGAGGGGTTTGAGGGAGATAATGAGGCCCCCTTGTAAGGAGGAGAATGTTACAAAGGGCGGGGCCGTCTGTGCCCGTGGAACACTTACATCCAATATCTCCAGAAGACGGGAAGCATTGAGTACGGTCGAACGACGCCGTTGAATAGAGAGAACATGACGAAGAAGAATGGCAGCACGTTCGCAATGACCGTAAAGGATGGCGCGAAGGCGGTGATCCACTGGCCCCAGCTAGCTTGGAAAAAGAAGAACAACAGAGTCATGAGAAATACGTAACCAGCCGTGGACGAGTCCGTAGGAAGACCTGTACTGAAATACCACAAAACAAAGTAAACAACGGCGCCGATAATCGCTGGCGGTACTTCTCCAACCACTTGCGATGTTGTGAAGGCAGCCCAGCCGTATATACGTGAAGGGTGCTCACGCGCCTGCCACAATGCCATATTTTGAAAGAACTTGGGGACGACGGAGTTGACGATAGCTGGGGGAAAGACGATGATTAAGAAAGCCGTAAACATGCGATTTTGCATGTCCTGCGCCGAGTTTCCAAGTTGCCAAAAGGTGAAGCCGTTAAATATACCGATGATGACAGACACGAACAACTTGCCGTAGAGATAACTGGGGTCTCTCCAGAACTGGATGAATAGACGTTTGGTGAGCATGGTGGTCTGAAGCCAGACTGGAGCAGCGAACTCTCGCGCTTGGCCTGCTTGACGGGGCACCCTGTCCTCCTTCCTCTGGCTGTTGATGCGGTCAATCTCTTCCAGGAGCCGCTTGTTGTGCTCGGACTCCTTCCACTCTTTATTCCAGTCGATCTTCGTGCCATCGGCCTTCCTGCCACCCTTGGCTGCCGTCTCGAGAATGAATTCAGCGACATTCTTCTGTGGTGGGCAGTGGACACCACGCTCTGCGAAGTAGTCAATGACGTCTTTGCCGTTTTCACCCACAGGACCGAAGTAGAAGGTGTTGCCGCCGGGGTTCAGAGCGAGGATCATGTCGAACTGCTGAATCAGAATACTGGATGGCTGATGAATAGTTGCAGTGATTGATTGTCCAGCCTGCGATAGCTTTTTCAAAAATCTCACGATGGAGTAGGCCGAGTTGCTGTCGAGTCCACTGGTGGGCTCGTCAAGGAACAAGAGAAGTGAAGGCTTAGCAGCAAGCTCAACACCAATGGTCAATCGTTTTCTCTGTTCCACGCCGAGGGAGCTGATGATGGCGTCTTGCAGGTCTCTAAGCTCAAGCAAGTCGATAATTTTATCGACATAGTCGATTTTCTCCTGGCGAGGAATCTCTCTGTCCTGGCGCAGGATCGCGGAAAACTCTAGCGCTTCCCTTATTGTAGCCGTCTGATCGTGGATATCCATCTGCTCGCAGAAACCGGTACCACGCTGGAAGTCGAGGTCAAGTGGTCTCCCATCCACGAGCATGTCACCAGTGATGACACCGACCTTTTGCCGCTGGGCAAGGGTGTTGAGAAGGGTTGTTTTTCCTGCGCCTGAGGCACCCATTAGGGCGACCATGACGCCAGGTTTAGCAAAGCCAGAAACATCATTCAGGAGCTTCTTCTCTCCGCTGAGATAGGGGACTGTGTAGGAAACGTTTTTCCAAGTGAAAATGCTGTCGCTGTTGTTGATTGACTCGAGGGCTTCCTCCGCCTTCGACTTTGTCTTCGCCATGGCCAACTCTGCGTCCTCGTTGCTTGTGGGAACCCCCATCGAGCCAGCAGCCTTCTCCTCGTCGTCGGGCTTTGCCTGTTCCTTCAATGCCTGTTTTGCCCGCTTGCTTCTCTTGAAAACCAGGGCGCCGCCTCCGCTATGCGCAAAGCTGAAGAGTTCTGTTGCGGCAGCAGTGATTAGGATATATAGAACCGTGAAGGCGATCACGACTCCAAAATTGCGCCAGAGGTGAGATCGGGTGTACGTGTATGTAATACCAATATAGTCGGAACCTTGGACAACCCGAGAGTTAGGTGATGCGCCAGAGATGGCGCAGCCCTGATACGCAGGATCAACGCCCGGCCCTTGCGGAACCAGTTGTTCGGGAGCACAGTCCATTGTCCTACCGGAGAACTCGTTTGATAGGACTGCCTCGAAGGAATACGAGATTGGATTGACGTAGTATAACCAACCAAACCAGATGTAATTGCTTGTCAACTGGGGCTTGACGATGACGTAGCCGGTAAAGATGACGAGCAAATTCAAGGCAATGCCGCTAAAGCGCACTGCATCGTCGATCGATGGTGACAGTGCAGCAAACATGCGGTAAAGTGCGGTGATGCATATGGTTGTCGTGTAGATAAACAGCATGTAAATGAAAAATTTGCCAGCCTCGATGTCCAGGTTTGTCATGAAGTACATGATTACGGCAAATACAATGACTTGCACCAAAATCATGGGAAAGTCGGTCACTACTCGTGCAATACTGACTGCAGAAGGGCGATAGAAGGCGTACTCCTTGTGGCGAGCGACAACAAGGCGTCCACTAACCGCCTTCATCAGTTCGCTAAGCTGGAGCCAACCCAGGAAGAGGATAGAGAAGAAGAGAGCACCACCTCTACTGAACGCACCCTCAGTGCTGAGAGGTTGTCCATAGAAAAGGCTGCCAACGATGAGTGCGTTGCTGATGATGATGAAGGCCTTCGTGATCAAGGTCTGCCGGTCGCCAAAGATCAACCAGAATTCTCGCATTGTACAAGCAGAAACCTGGCGAATGAAGCTGACGGTGTAACTCGAGTCCTTCATAACTGTCTTGCTCTTTTGTTCTCGCGTGGTTGTTTCAAACTCTCTGGCGTCGGCGTAGTCATTGTGCTCCAATTCGCGCTCGTACTCTTGGATGTCGCGCAGAACTCCTTGGTACACATTGGATGATCTGTAAGCCCTCTCCAATTCCTCGGGAGTTCTCGGTGCCTTGTCCTTGAAGCCGTCTCGGAACCGGCGCTCGTTGGGATCGGTGACTGCGGTGAGGAAGTCAGGAGTGGTCTGTCGCTCAGGGCAGAAGTACCCAAGGTCGATGAAGTACTGTTTTGCATCCTTTGCGGGGCCGTTGTAGATGCACCTTCCGGAGTCGATGACAAGCACCTTATCCATGAGCTCATAGATCTGTTCTCCTGCCTGATAAAGCGTGACAAACGTCGTCCGATCGCTGACATCGGTCATAATCCGGAGAGACTTGGCGTAGTCCAACGCGGTAGAACTGTCCAGGCCGCGAGTGGAGTTGTCCCAAGTGACGACTGCCGACTTTGCCGCCAAGGTCTCTGCAATAGAGACACGCTTCCTCTCTCCTCCAGAAACACCGCGGACAAACTCGTCACCGACGAGAGTGTGTTTTGTGTGACTTATTCCGAACATCCTGAGGAGAGCTTCCACGATGATGGGAATCTCGCCCCTCTCTCGCTTTTTGGTTTTGTTCATGAGCGAAAACTTCAGGGTTTGCCAAACGGTCAAAGAGGCGAAGTGTTTGTCGTCCTCCGGGTTGTAGGTAACCTCGCCCCGAAATTGCTTCCTTTGCTTCTCTGCGCTGATGCCGCCGTAGTTGACTTCGCCGGAAACGGCGGCGTAATCGTCCCGCTTGTTTGAAATCGCCTTTAGGAAGGTGGAGCAGCCAGAGCCCGGGCGACCAAGCACAAGCATCATTTCGCCGTTGCGTACGACTCCATGAAAGTCGTGGATGAGGTCGCGGGTCTTTGCATGCTTGTTGAGGCGAAGAGCTGGAACGAAACGGCTTACGATGCGGTAGAGATCCGGCCCAAAGGTTCCCATAACAGCATCCGGGAAGGTCTTGACAAATGTTGCTGTAGAGCCAGTGCCTTGGACGGTGAGGTTCTTCCAGACGACGCCAACTCTCTTGGTGGAGCGGCCATCTGCCCGTTTCTCAAAGTGGCCTTCACGCATGAACTCCTCAAGCTGGAAGTCTTCCTCTGACGAGGAGTCGAGGTGGGTGTCGCCGGTGGTTTCCTTGGTCTCCTGAGGCTCCAGAGCTTCTCCATCGGTGTCTGCAAGCTCAGACTTGCTGGACGGCGGGGCATCGACGGGCAAACCGCTGACGGCGCGGAACAAGGACTCGCTGTCGGCTGGCCTCGAGCGCGGCGTGGACTTCTGCGAGGTTCTAGAGCGAGTCTGGGCCAAGGCTGAGAGATCGCGGCGGAGAGTTTCATATTCGTGGATGGCATGACGTTGGTCTCGAATGCCAGTGTCTTGCTCACCCCAGGTCCCCTCGACGCTGGCACCAGAGCTGGACGCGGCGCCAGTAGTGATGTCATGGTTATTCGAATTGGTTGCAGCCTCGTCGCGTCTGTCCGGTGGCGAATTGTGCCATGGGTTGTCAGGCGGATGCCGGTCTTCGGAAATTGAGGTAGCCCACATGGTGTTGAGTGAGGCTAGGGGTACGCTGGAGAGTAACGAGAGCTGGAGGTGGCTCCCTGATTTAAGTAGGTCACCAGGTGAGCTTGCCTCTCTTGGGACACCGCCAGGATAGGAGGGAGGAGATGGCGGTGTCAGGACGGTAAAAGCGTAAAGGGTGCAACGGGCATAAGCTAACGCCGACGATGCCCGCCTGCAGTGCTCTAGGCGCAATTGGCTAGCGGTGAGCCTAAATGGTCCTGAAGGGGCAGTGAGGTCATCGTGGAGATAGCACACGCTCCCCGATTTCTAATCTGCCCCGCCGCCCATCGTCCGGCGCACGGGCTGCGTGCCCGCGTCTTCGCAAATTTTGCAACACAACAAGCGGGAGCAATCGTCCGGGAATAGGCGTATTAGGAGATGCGGACCGGAGTACAGGGGCGGGTCGCGTAGCATTGCACCTATTAACCATGCAGATGATGCACCCACCACCATATTCCCCGGGCGCCCCATTGGCTCAGTGCCGCGCGAAAGCCACCGACACCACGCGAGCGTGCAGCGGCTGCGTCCGCGGAGTGCAGAGGGCAAATGAATCATCTGGAAGCAGATTCCTGGTCCGTACGGATCGGCAAGGCGGGGATGCAGCGTCAGCAGCATGCATGCTGGGCAACGGGGCACATGGCAGCGCGCGCAGGTTGTGGCGGCGTCAGCTCCGTGGAATAAGCAGTCGCGGGATGACGAGCGGGCTGGCGGTGGGCCAGTGTCGGCGGCTCTTTCTTTTGTGATGCAGATTGTCGATCCACTGGCGCCCGGGCCTCAGGCGCGTCCCCCAACTTTATCGCAACGCCAGCTGCCCGCCCGCCACAACGCCCCGCGTCTTCGCCATGCCCAAGCCCACTGCCGACTGGGAGCGCGTCGGCGACCGCTTCTACCGCAAGCTGCAGCTCTACACCGACGTCTTTGACCAGGACCTGGAGCTCGAAAACTTCCACGTTGTCGCCGCACCCTACTCTGGCGCTGTAGGTATGCTCCCGCTGCCTGCCCGCACCCTTGCCCGTGCTGACTCCACCCAGCCATATATCGCGACGAAGAGAAGCTCCAGACCTTCCGTGCCTCGCAGCAGGCCAAGACTTCCATCGACATCTACAGTTGCGCCGGCAAGCTCATCCGCCGCATCACCTGGGACAAAGGCTCCGTCAAGGGCCTTGGCTGGTCGTTGGACGAGAAGCTGCTCGTCGTGACCGAGGATGGCACTGTGCGCTGCTACCAGCACCTACACGGCGACTTCGTGCCCTTCACCCTCGGCCACGGTGCCGACGAGGTTGGCGTGAAGGCTTGCCGCTTCTGGGGCTCTGGCTTCGTGGCTCTGCTCAACAACAATCGCCTCGTCTCCGTCACCCGCTACGATGAGCCACGTCCCAAGCTGCTGGCCCTTGCTCCCGAGGACCCCGTCGAGTCTTGGGCCTTGATTCCCCCCACCGAGACTCTCTCGCGCTCCGTTGAGGTGCTTCTAGCAATTGGCGAGACCATTTATCTCGTCGACGCTACTGACTGCGAGGACCGCATGCTGCAGCGCGGCCCCTTCAGGTACACAAGTGTCTCGCCCAATGGCAAGTTCGTTGCCCTGTACACCGAGGACAGCAAGGTCTGGGTCGTCAGCAGCGATTTCCAGAACAAGCTCAGCGAGTATGACTCTAGAGCGAGGACTGTGCCCAAGGACATGCAGTGGTGCGGTAACAGCTCCGTTGTCCTAGCTTGGGAAGACGAGATCCATCTCGTCGGGCCCAACGGCTCCGCCACCAAATTCTTCTACGACAGCTTCGTTCATCTTCTGCCCGACGTTGACGGCATTCGAGTGCTCACGAATGACGTTTGTGAATTCATCCAACGTGTCCCCGACATGAGCGAGGAGACCTTCCGCCTGGGCTCTACGTCTCCGGCCGCCGTGCTGCTAGATGCGGTCGACCACCTGGAAAAGAAATCGCCAAAGGCAGACGACCTGATCCAGATGATCCGCCCGAATCTTGCCGAAGCAGTTGATACTTGCGTGAAGGCTGCAGGACATGAATACAGCATCCATTGGCAAAAACAACTGCTCAAAGCAGCATCGTTCGGCAAGTCGGTTCTTGACCTTTACAACAGTGACGACTTTGTCGACATGTGTGAGACGCTTCGCGTGCTCAACGCGGTCCGCTTCTACGAGATTGGCCTGCCTCTTTCCTACGATCAGTACATGCGCTTGACGCCCGAAAAACTAGTCGAACGTCTGATCAACCGCCACGAATACCAGCTCGCTCTCAAGATTTCCGATTACCTCCGTCTCCCGACGGATCGCATCTACGTGCATTGGGCCAGCCAGAAAGTCCGCATCTCTAACGATGACGAGGAGAGCATCTGCCGCATGATTGTACAGAAGCTCGAAGGTAAGCAAGGTGTGTCTTTCGAGGAGATTGCAAGGGCAGCGTATGATGAAGGCCGTGTACGCCTTGCAACCGAGTTGTTGAACTTTGAGCCACGGGCTGGAAAACAAGTCCCCCTCTTGCTTGACATGAAGGAAGACACGATAGCGTTGGACAAGGCAATAGAGAGTGGAGACACCGATCTCGTGTTCCATGTCCTTTTGCATCTGAAGAAACAGCTCACTTTGGCAAGCTTCTTCAGAACTGTCACCAGCCGGCCGGTTGCCACCGCACTGGTGGAGTCTTCCGCGCTCGAGCAAGACAGGGAGCTGCTAAAGGACCTCTACTACCAAGACGATCGCCGCCTTGACGGCTCTAATCTCCTCATCGCCGAGGCGCTTGAGCAACCCAGCACAAGCCTTTGCACTGATAAGCTTAAGCTTGCCAGCAAGCTGCTTCAAGATTCACGTGAACACAGCTTCAACGTAAAGGCCATCGATGAAGCACAACGCCTGCTGAAGATGCAAGAGACGTTCGAGAAGGACCTGGCAGTAACAGGGTTTGTGGGTCTCTCCACCAACGAGACGGTGTTCCGCCTCGTGCGTGCGGGTCACATGAAACGGGCACAGAAGGTGCAGTCCGAATTCAAGATGCCAGAAAAGACATACTGGTGGCTCAGGCTACGTGGACTTGTGGCCAAGAGGGACTGGAATGAGTTGGAGGAGATTAGCAAAACCCGGAAGAGCCCCATTGGCTGGGAGGTGAGTCTTCATTCCGCCGCCTATCTCCGTGCCCTCTCGCGCAATCTTAGTGCTGACGCTCGCCCGTGTAGCCCTTCTTCAATGAGATCCTCTCAGCCGGAAACACACGAACCGCGGCATTATTCATCCCGAAGTGCACCAACCTACCGGTTAGTGACCGCATAGAAATGTGGGTCAAGTGCGGCCTAGTCGTGCGGGCGGGCGAGGAGGCGCTCAAGGCGAAAGACATGAACAGCTTGGCCGAACTGAAGGCCACGGCCACAGGCAGCGCCGTCCATGAGATTGAAAGGATGATTGGGCAACTTGCGGGTGGCAGGAGGTAGTATGCGACCCATGCGGGTTGGTGGGGTCTTAGTATGTCCGCCTATCGCCGTTCATCCGGGTCCTTAATAGCCATCGGCCGAGGGAAAACTGCGGCTGAACTTGGATAGTAGTCGGTGAGATAATGTTGATGACTGTACGAATTAAGCCTGGTAAAATTTCCCGCTGTGAATGACATTTCATGGGGAGTTGAAGCTACCGTCCGGACGTGGATGTTGAATTAATAATTGTACATCCACGCCCGGACGCTAGCTTCAACTGCCCATTGCGCGAGCAATAAAACAAGGTTACATCAGCCTTCAGCTGCAACACGCCTCTGTAAGCGTGACTATGTCAGGCGGCCATCAGCACTGGCATAGTCACGCTGATTGTTTCTGATGCGTCAGCGCACGTTAGCCATCGAACCACCAGCTCGGATACCTGAGTGTGCCTTGCATAGTAGGTAGGCAGTGGCATTCCAGACAAACAGAATGCGACTCTGATCACCCATATCTGCTTTTTTTTTTTCGGGGTATGCTTCGCCCGCAACCTTGAACTTCTTGTATGGGCAGTTGAAGCAAGCTATAATTACGTTCGGATAGAAGCTCCGACTACCCACGAACAGAGGGGTATTATAGCCAACGGGTAGCGTGAATTTATTTTTCGCTCATACCATGGGTAGTTGAAGCTATCGTCCGGACGAGAATGTCGATTTAATAATTATACATTCACGTCCGGACGATAGCTTCAACTACCCATACATGTTCCTTTTCATTGTGAGAAAAAGGTCGAAATTTGCGCACTGTTATTGAATTTCGACGCAGGCGTGTATGTCCGCGTCTTACGACGACATGCAATCTCTCAGGGAACGTATCGAAGAATGGCGAAGCAACCGCCATACTACAGCCAGCTACCATGACCGTCCTTGCGATCTGAATCTCGCCAGCATGGGCGTTAACCAACAAGAGTACGAGTACCTTCTCGGCCTCGTCTGCCCGTTCTCGATGCGAGGAAAGGCTGGCAAATGCAAGAAGCACGGTTGACCCAAGCTGCACATTTGTTCGGATTTTTTCCACGACCACATCGATAGGATGAAGCAGCTGGGTGGTGATGCACCTGGTACTGCTCGTCCTCTCCGATGCACCAAGACGTTCGTGCATGACGGTCTTATCCACGTCCTTCGCTCCTGTCACAGCATCAGCACGCAGTCTTTTGATTGCGACAGCCCCAACTGCCACTATGGCCATGACTTGGTCGAGACTCGCACTGCAATCCAGCAGCAGTTCCGGGCCGACCGGCGCTTTAACATCAACAGGGAGAACCTCCGCCCTACCCCTGGAAGAGACAGGAGAGGAGGGTTGAGCAAGAAGGCGAAGAAGGCGCGTGGTGAGCAGGGTGAAGTCATGCAGAACCCAAGTCCTACTATCGAGGCTATCAAGAGAGACATGTTGGCCAAGACTGTCACTGCGAACAAGGAGTAGATTTGCAAAGGAAGTAGCTCAAGATCAAGTATGAACCATCAATACATGTCTTTTCAAGATCAAATGTTGCTGTGGAGCCAGTGCCCTTAACAGTGAGGTTTTTCCAGACGACGCCAACCTCCTTAGCGGAGCGGCCATCTGCCCGTTTCTTAAAGCGGCCTTCACGCATGAGCTCCTCAAGCTGGAAGTTTGCTTTGCTTATTCGTTCGTTCATGTCTTCATGTCCTCGTGCCTTTACGCGTGAAAGAATGTACGCACGGACTTTACTAACAGTACAGCCCCCTCTCGCAGCCGATGGCTAGCGTGGATTTATTTATTTTTTGCTCATGTCATGGGTAGGTGAAGCTATCGTCCGGACGAGAATGTCGAATTAAAAATTCCACACACACGTCCGGACGATAGCTTCACCTACCCACATATGTTATTTTTTCTAAGGTAGAGCTGGGGCATAGTTACGCTATGTTCTAGAGCCCTGCTATTCTTCGCGCTAGCCATCGGCTGCAGCACCCCTCTGTACTAACGGTGCTGGTGGCGCCAGTGGCGTTGGTGGCGCCGGAGATGCTGGTTGCAATTCAAATTGCCGGTTTTCCGGTGTGTCTATATTTAACACTAACAGCGGCTTCCAGCCACTGCCGAAAGGTGGGGAATTTTGCTGATGTAGCGCCAGCGCTGGCTAAGGGCACTAGGAGAATCATCAACGCAGAGCACTAAACACGTGCTGCAATGCTATGATTCTCGGTGGTGTTTATACACCGCCGGCCCAGGATTTCTAATTATAGATGGCAGAAATCTTTCCCAGTAGCAAGTCATTTCGATAGAACAAATTCGTAAGGTTGAAGTAACTAATAATTTTTTCATTTTCTTTATCTTTCCTCTAGGTTACATGCTTTTACTTTGACATAGTTTCTAAGTTTTTCGAAGAAGAGCGACCAAAATGTCATCGATTTTCCCCTCAATACCGACGGCATTGCCTTCAGCTTCTAGGTCGAAGTCAACAAGACCGGAGGCCTGCTCACCACCCCTTATCAATTTAACCTTCCCTTCGCCCCAGCGAACCAATTCTTCATTTGGCCATCTCAATACACCGGGCGTGTTCATGCCTACACCCAGCTCGAGAATGGCTAGCGTCTTCCCTTCACGTTCCACCTCGTCCAAGAAATCTTGGTATTGCTCCTCTCCCCTCTGAAAAGGGCGCTCATTGAACCAATCACCTGCACGAACGCAGAGGAAAACTTCGCCGCCGCAGTACTCGCAGACGGGAATCTTAGTCTCGTCGGTCAGGACTTGAGCGTGAGGGTCTATAAGAGGCAGGGCGGCATCGAGGTACGGCTTTGAGCGGAAATATGCATCCGGGCGGCAGTTTCGAAGACATTGCAGGTACCTGAAGGCACCTTGAGGCGAGGAAAAGCGCTCTTCTGGGAAGCCGTTGGCGGGGAAGAAGCCATCGGCGTTGGAGGTGCGCACAAAGAAACGGTCGGCGAAATGGGTGGTGGCGAGATCGAGCAGGGATGCGTAGAGCGGCGAGGCGGGCCAGGTGCGCGTCAGCTGCAGCTGGGTGAAGTAGAAAGCCCATTTGTGCATTTTTGAAGGCCACTCGTCGAAGCCGAAGGTGTCGTAGAGGCGGTTCAAGCCAAGGCGGCGGAATGCTGGAAAGTGCTTCTGGAAGAGCGACTGCGAGGTAAAATCGAGACCGGCAGCAGCGCTCAGGCCGGCACCGGCGGTTATCAAGAGATAATCTGCTTGGAAAAGCCAGCTGCGTGCAGTCTCGGTGATGGAAGGGACGGTGGGCAGACTGGCTGGCACTTCGTCGACGAAGCTGGTTACTGTACCTGCGGCAATAGCGTCTCCGAGGATTTTACGATAGTAGTCCTCGTCTTTTTCGAGAAAGACGTCAAAAATAATATGTGTTACAGGTGTGTCTGGATGACTTTTGCACCAGCTAATTACAGCATCGACAGCAATCTGGGCGGCAAGTCGGCCGGGGAAGCAGAAGAGACCGGTGGAGATGCAAGGAAAAGCTACAACAAGACGGCCGTCTGGAAGAGGGGGGAGGTCTTCAGCCTCGTCGAGGCAGGACTTGTAGCAGCTCGCCAGTAGCTGTTTGTCGTGGTCTGTGGGAAGCTCGCCCGGGGGCAGCTGGGGCCCGACGGTGTGCAAGATGAATTTGGCAGCGGCGCAGTATGCTGGCGTGACCTTGGCTGATCCCACAGGCTCGGGGCGGCCTTGGTGCGCCATAAGCCGGTTGCACTCGGCACGAAGGCGCGGGCCGGCAGCCGAGTGAATTACATTGTCGATGCAGCGATGAGAGGGCTGGAAGCAGCCGAGGAGGGCCGAGTTTGCAGCATTGACGATGGCGGTAACTTGGTCGAGTGCGGTGATGTCCCCTCTCCAGAGAGAGATGTTGACAGCGGAGGGGCCATCCGAGGGAACCCGGCAGAGCGGCGGGATGGAAGAGGCAGGTACAAGGATGCGGCGGCGGAGCTGATGGCTGAGGATGCAGTCGATGTCTTCTAGAAGCTGGGGCGGCAGGGGCGGGACGGCTGGGCGCTGGCACAGCAAGGCACGGAAGGTCTGCAGCTGGTGCCAAGTGTCGGCGTGGCGGAGATAGGCGCGGATGTCGTGGTTGTGGTTGTGGTGTTGCTTAGCCACCGATTCCTCGAATAGGAAGGTGAGCACACGCGTCAGCCTCTGCTCCATGGCGGCTGTTCCTGTCGAATGCGAGACCCGAACAGCTGCAGAGTGCGACTTGCTGCGAAAATAAAGGAAAACAGACACTGTCTCCTGTTGCTGAGAGATGGCCGCGGAATTGTGGCCGCAGTGCCGTAAGCGACCGCCGTGCACCTCCCATCGGCATCGCCGGTGACAAAACAAGTGAAGTCTTTCATGCTTAAGAATGCAGTATTCCGATCACGTGGGGGGTTGAATCCGTTTCATGGATGTAATTGTTCGCTTTTGGACCCTGAATGCCTAGGTAAGTAATGTGAGTAGCGCTCCTGCTTCTTTGTGGGGCTCGAGTCGTTTCCTTACTTGCACCTCCACCTTCACTCTCACCTTCACCTTCACCGTCACCCCGACCCTCGCGCTCGCTCTCGCCACCGCAGCCGGGCGTTGCATCCAGGCCATCGCACCGCTTTGCGCTCGCAGCCGAGGTGACACGGCGCCACGTGTGCCATTGCAGCTACCGTTGCGAAAGCCCGGAATCCTTCACGTCTCTCGCCAGTGTGGGTTGACACAGGGTAGCACGAAGGATGCAGGGCATCGCTTCCAGTAGTCTCCCCGCCTGCTGCCAAGACATGACCCCTCCAATACCACCCCCGGAACGACTTGGCGCTCGTCTGCTCTCGCTTGAGATTCATTCACTATCTGCTTTGCGAGGCCGGTGGAGCTGAGCTTGTCTCGAGGCACCAACGCTCCTTATCTCTCGTCCATCCTTCCGCTGCCTGCCAAGCCTCTGCCTGCTGCAGCTTCCGCCGTACTGCGCTTATCGATGCTTCTTCCGCCCCCCATCCCGTTCTTGGCACTGTTTACTGTGCATTGGCAACCTAGAATCCTTCTGGAAGGTCGGCTTCCTATGGCGCTCCCCAAGAGGCCCCCAAGATCCAGTGCCCGCCCCGCGGCTCCGCCAAGCGTTCCCCAGACACTCGTATTGATCTTCCACCCAGCAATGGCAGTCATGCCGTGCCTCCCAGGCCAAGCCTGCCTTATCGCTGCTGTGCAGCTTAAGAAGAATCCCTTCCCTTTCGCATTTTCCCTCACGCCTTTCCGCCTCCCTTCAATCCCTTCGTACATCTCTTTCACTTCAAGTCCAACGCCGCCATGGCTGACAAGGCTGACAAGGCCGACGCTGTGGAGAAGGGCGGTATCAAGACCAGCGGCAGCGATGAGATGCCTCCGGTCTACTCGGAGCCACAGGGCGGCTACTCTGAGGTCCATGAGGAACAACTGGGCATCTGGACCAAGATGGGCTTCACCCCCAAGTCCTTCCAGCGCCGCACCAAGGCAGATGTGCACAACCAGCTCAACCAGTCCTTGAAAACCCGCCACCTCCACATGATCGCCATCGGCGGTTCTATTGGAGCTGGCCTTTTCGTCGGCTCCGGAAGTGCCCTCAACCGCGGCGGCCCTGCTGCTGTGCTTATTGACTTTGGCATCATTGGGTACTTCGACCCTCCGCACCAACAAGCTTCCAGCTAACCCGCTCAAAGTGTCATGATCTTCAACGTCGTCTACGCTCTCGGAGAACTCGCCATCATGTATCCTGTCAGTGGCGGCTTCTACACCTATTCTACCCGCTTCATCGATCCGTCATGGGGTTTTGCCATGGGCTGGAATTATGTCTTCCAATGGGCTATCGTCCTCCCTCTAGAACTTGTCGTCGCCGGCATGACCGTAGGCTATTGGGGTGTCGACATCAACGTTGGTGTTTGGATCACTGTCTTCCTCGTGGCCATCATTTTCATCAACATCTTCGGCGTCCTGGGCTATGCCGAGGAAGAGTTCTGGTCCTCGTTGCTTAAGCTGTCTACTATCATCATCTTCCTGATCATCGGCCTCATCTGCGTACTGGGTGGAGGGCCGTCCAATGGAAACTACAGTGAGTACTGGGGTGCCCGACTCTGGTACGAGCCGGGCGCTTTCGCGAATGGCTTCAAGGGCGTGTGCTCCGTCTTCGTCACGGCCGCCTTTTCCTTCTCTGGAACTGAGTTGGTTGGCCTTGCCGCCGCCGAGTCCGAAAACCCTGCCAAGCAGCTTCCAGGAGCCGTCAAGCAGGTCTTTTGGCGTATCACTCTGTAAGGCATCCCGCCTCCACGCTGGTCTCTTATGCTGACTGTCGTTGCAGCTTTTACATCCTGTCGCTGCTTTTTGTCGGACTTCTAGTTCCTTACAACGACGACAGGCTTCTCGGCGCCAACCCTTTCATTGATGTTGCCGCGTCTCCTTTCGTCATCGCTGCCAACGACGCCGGTTTGACTGGATTTGACAGTTTCATCAATGTCGTCATTCTCATTTCTGTCATCTCCATCGGCTTGTCCGGCGTTTACGGCGGATCGCGTACTTTGACCGCCCTTGCTGAGCAAGGATATGCCCCTAAGATCTTTACCTACGTCGACAAGGCCGGCCGTCCTCTTTGGTCGACCATCGCCATCCTAGTCTGCGCGCTGTTGGCATACATCAATCTCGATGAGGATGGCCAAATCGTCTTCGACTGGCTGGTCGCCCTGTCCGGTCTAGCTGCGCTATTCACGTGGGGTAGTATATGTCTCGCCCACATCCGCTTCCGCGCTGCCTGGGCCTACCATGGCCATAGCGTCGACGAGATCCCCTTCCACGCTGTTGGTGGTGTGTACGGCTCGTGGCTTGGCTTCATTCTCATCGTCCTGGTCCTCATTGCGCAGGTGAGCCTACCCTTCCATCTTGCAATCTCCTATTCTGCTGCTAACATCGCCTTTTCAGTTTTACACTGCCGTCTGGCCTCTCGGGGGAGGCGTCAACGATGCTGAGGGCTTCTTCAAGTCTTATCTTGCCCTTTTTGTCGTCATTTTCTTCTGGATCTGCGGCTACTTCTGGAAAAAGACTGGCTGGCTGAAGCTGTCCCAGATTGACGTCGACAGCGGCCGTCGTGAAGTTGACTGGGATCGTGTCATGGCCGAACGCACGAGGGTTGCTGCCATGCCCAAGTGGCGTAGAGCCCTGAACGTCGTCATCTGATTTCTTCCCAAGTGGTTGATAGCTTGGAGTGAATCTTCGTAGCTGCGTTGATCCCACACAAGCGCATAATAGCATACTGAGCTCTTTAATGCTACAACTGGTGGAACAAAGTAATAGAATATCCATGTGTGTCTATTTGTATGGAATTGCCTGTTCCAAGTCTGCCGCCAGGAGATGAAGACGTTTCACACGCAGTTTTGAATCTACACCCACTTACCGATAATCCGGTAAACGGAACAGCCGTTCGCTGCAACTGCATCTCGATCATGACATAGATCTTCAAATACAAAGCTTCTTTCCACACAGACACCCACATGCCTGCAGAAGAGTCTTGTCGCTGCGCCGAGAAACAGAATCGACTGCAGCAATCTCAACAGACTGCAAGCGAGCAGCTAAGCTTTGCATCGGCCCGGCCCCTCGCCCAATATGCAGCTCTTCATATGGCGGGCGACTAACGAGGATTGCCTGCGCTTATACGGATGATGTGATTTGCCACGACCAGCGGGACCTGGGAAGTTCGGACGAGCGACAGGGACATTCTGATACCGGGGGGAAAAATACAAAGGGGAGGAGGGAGATACCTACTCGCCCAAGTCACCGGGCTCAACAGGGATTTGGTTGCGAGGATGCTGTAGAGGGGTGTCTCAGCCGGAGGCTAGCGTGCTCATGACATGGGTACTTGAAGCTATCGTCCGGACGTGTGTATAGAATTTTTGAATCGATATTTTCGTCCGGTTAATTGCTTCAACTACACAGCTATGTTGTTTTTCCGTAAAGAAAATTGATGAAGCATTACTCCATATCCTAGGGGCCCGGGAAGTATTCTTCGCGCTGGATTTCGCTCTGTGCATCCTCTCTCCCGTGCTTGTGTTGGTTGTGGTAAGTGTCTCCGGGCCAACTCATAAATCCAAAACGCGTCCTTTGAACACGTCTGGTCCTTGCAAATCGAACCTGTACAAGATCATCGCACATGGACATTC
This sequence comes from Lasiodiplodia citricola, assembly GCA_023089105.1. Taxonomy (NCBI): domain Eukaryota; kingdom Fungi; phylum Ascomycota; class Dothideomycetes; order Botryosphaeriales; family Botryosphaeriaceae; genus Lasiodiplodia; species Lasiodiplodia citricola. The sequence continues at coordinate 644,974 of JAJNLL010000016.1, read as the reverse complement.
GAGGGTGAGCGCCACAGCGGCTGGCAAAGGAGTTGGATCTTCACGGACTTTTTCATACCTGCTCATTGTCAATACACAAGATTGCGGCCGAAGGCTAGCGCGAAGAATAGCAGGATCATTGAATCTAGAGTAGCTATGCCTTAGCTCTTTTCTTTGTTTTTAAAAAAAATAAAAAGTAAGACAACGTGTGGATAGTTGAAGCTATCGTCCGGACGTGTACGTAGAATTTTTAAATTGACATTCTCGTCCGGACGATAGCATCAACTGCCTATGACATGAGCCAAAGGGAAAAAAAAAAGAAAAGAAAACGTAGCCTTAAAACGCCTCTGTACTGTATACCGATGAATTGGAGACATGATCAACACGATTGCACATACTGTGAGGTCAAAACACATGAAGCACGTAATGTGGACTTTTGGACTTCGCAAGCTACTAAGATATATTTGTGACGAAGTAGACGCTGCAGTCTATTGACAGCAGACGGTAAGTATTTAAGTGAAAGAGAACGCGCAAGTATCTACAAAGAATATGTTGGTGTTTGTTTTGTCTTTTCTCGCATCATCGCATCAATGCTCATGCCTTGAAGGTACGGAAAGAGCGCTTGGTGGCGTTGGAGGTAGAGGAAGCGCCGCTCCAGAGCTCGGGGCCGGGGAAGGGGTAGCTGTCGATGTTGGCGTAGATGTTGAAGACGGTGTCCTCGGGGGTGTAGAGCTCGGTGCCCTTGACGCCGTCGGTAAGCTTGCCGGAGCCAGAGCCGGTGACCTTGACGTTGTAGCACTGAGGGTAGTTCTGGGGGCCGTTGACCTCACCGCCGGCGTGCAGGGCGATGATCTCGTTGCGGAGGACGTAGTTGCCCGGGGCAAGCGAGGAGGGGATGGTGACCATGGTCTTGTTGTTCGAGATGAGCTCGTCGGTGGCCCAGACCTGGCTGTCAACATCACCGCCGGTGATGAGACCCTTCTGGTAGACCTTGGTCCAGGCGAGGTCGGTGACGTTCAGGGAGGTGCAGTCGCCAGTAGCATCAGCACCGCCGCAAGGGGCCATGTAGGTAATGATGGGGCCGTGGTGGCTCGTGGGCTTCATGGTTCGGTTAGCTTAGCCACAGTAATGATCGACTTGGAAATAAATGCTTACCCAGGCGCTGGGAGGGTTGCCAGGGGTACCCCAGGAGATGGCGATCTCGTCACCGGCGGCGGCCTCCATGTAGATGGGAGCGGCAATAGCGTCGTCGTGGCAGTTGATGGAGGCGGTCGAGTACTGGGTGCCGACAATGGGGCCGTGGCCGAAGCCACCAGACTGCCAGGCAGCAACCTCAGGGACGGGGTTGTAGTAGACGTAGCTGGCGTCCCAGCCACCGTAGGTCTTGCCGCCGGACACGATGTCCAGGATGACACCGTGAGCGTTGGCGGTGGCCGCACCAGCGGCGATAACAGCAAGAGACTTGAAAGACATGGCGTTTATAGGGTTGGGGTGAAGCTGCAAGAGGCACCAGGCCGGGAACGAATGAAAAGAAAGTTGGTGCGAGCGAAGTGACTGTCTAGCAGTGGGATGCTGGTCTTAATTCAGCAGGCGGGCGGCAGGTATATATGTCATAGTGAAGATGTGCTGCGTGGGTCTAGTTTCAACGGACCGCACGGTGTTTGTCTGCCAAGCGAGGCATGGGTATGGACTGGACCGCGCGGCAACTTGATTGCGGATGTTTCTCCATCAATAGGAAAGGGGAGGTCGTGGGGACGTAGATTGCCTGGATGCGGCGGCTGGTGGATGTTCTGGCGCGCAGGCGGGTCGGGCGTCGCGCTTTGCCGAAGATTGATGAAACGGCTTGGCGTTCATGCATCGAAACACGACTGTTTCGTATGCCGGGGCAGCCCAGAAAGAGCGGAGACGACGAAACAAGTCTATTTTCTACAGTCAAAAAGGAGCCGCTCGCTGAGCCCGGGGCGCGTAGCGGGCTGGAGCACGTCGAAAGGGAGGCAGCGCTGCTCGCGTAGAGCTCTCAGGCCACCTGCCGGCGGGCAGACCGGAGTGGGCGTCGTCGGGGGCCGATGCTGGGCCGGCTGCCGTCAGGTATCACGGCCCGCAACGCCATCGGCTCGTCTGCTCCGGCTTTGCTCCAACTCTTCAAGCCGCTGTCTGGCGCCACTTGTCGCGGAGTCCCACCCCGCCGGCCACCATCCCGCACAAGCCCACCCATCCGTCGCTCACACATCCCTCTTCCAGGCTCCAGTGCACCGTCAGCGGCGCATAGGCCGCGTTGCTGATGAGGTCCCTCCACCACCGCTGGTACTTCTTCCTCCTCTCCAGCTTCTCTTCCTTCTCTTCACCCTCGGCCCGGGCCTGCTTGGATTCCTGGTGCCACACGTAGCCCAGCCTGAGCAGATCAAGGCCGACGTGTGCAGCCCAGAAGCGCGAGCTCCACAACCACCACGACGTCTGCCTCTTTGCGCCCGCTTCGCCCGTCCAGCCGTCCGTGTTCAGGATGCCCTTGCTGGCAAGGTACGCGCCGTTCTCCAGGAATTGGTACAGCACATTCACGACGACCTGCGTCCAGGTGATGGCCTTGACGACGCTGTCTTCAGGAGGGGAGAGGTAGGTGCCGCGGCCCCAGATGTACAGGTCGAGCAGGCCCCACATGCGGACAAAGATGCGAAAGTCGGAGATCAGCTCCTCGAGCTTCTTGGTGGCATCGGTGGTGCGCGTGAGGCGCACTATTGCGGGCGTGGGCGGGAGCGAGGCGATCAGAGTGTCGCCAGGCAGGAGGGCATCCGACGCCTTCTCGGCAATGCCCAGCGCGAGCGCGCGCAGCTTGGACTCCAGGTGCTTCTGCAGGCCAGTGCGCACAAATGTGAGGGTGTAGTTGATGGTGCATAGGGTGCTGTCGACGCCGGCGGGGTACGATAGGAGCTTCGACAGCCGCAGCAGGTTGGTGTCGGTCGAACGCAAGGAGCTGGCGAGCAGTGCGCGCAGCTGCTGGCGGCGCAGGGCGGACGGCGGACCGCCCTCTGAAGAGCTCATGGTGCGGAGCTGGCAGCGGTATCCGAAGTGGTGGGTTCCCGATGTCGTGGGTTCCAGCTCGGTGGAGGAGAGCAGGCGCAAGATTGAAGATATTAAAAGTTAGATGCTGGGCGTGACGCAGTTCGCACATGGATAGAGCTCCGATAAGCCGAGGCCCGGGGCAACGCATGCGAGTCATGCTAGCCGACCTTGCTCACTCTCATCCCCCATGCGCATGTGCGTATGTCCCTTTGCTCAGCTACAGCTCGCAAAACTCTCTGATAGCAAGCTCCAGGTTGCCTGGTCTACAGATGCATGCCTTTTCGTTGTCGCCCCCGCTGCGGGATTCCATTTCCCAAAGAGGAAGCGCGCCCCGCAGCCCTACGGAATTGCTCCGCGACCATGGAACGGCATGTCACAGCGAGAATCTCCAAATTTTCAAGTCCTAGACTACCAAGCTATCTCCCGTAATGCTGCCGCTGATACTCGTACAATACGATCGCCGCTGCCGTCTGTACGTTCAGACTCCTGGTTACGCCGACCTGTCGGATCTCAACGCAAATATCGCATTCTGCCAGCACTGTGCCGGGAATGCCCTCTCTTTCGCTCCCCATCACCAGCACACACTTCTCCGGCAGATCACTGCCTGGAGCACCTAGCACAAGGCTTCGGTCCGTTTGCTCTACACCCACCACCTTGTATCCGTCTACTTTCAGCGCCCGCAGAAATTCGGGAAGTTCGGCTGGCGGCAGGGCATGGATCGGGAGGTGCGAGTGTGAAGAAACCGACACCGAGGTAAAGTCCTTGTGCTTCAGCGTATCCAGAGTCCGCATATACATCGAAGCGCATCCGAAGATCTCTGCCGCTCTCGAAAGCCCGCCAAGGTTATAGGCATTGTCGATCAAAGATCCGACAAGAACCAAAGGCGTGCTGGGCCGCGTCGATGACGCCGCCGGCGAGGCGAGCAGGGCCTCCTGCCATGCCATACCCTTGGTCTGCAGAAAGCCGACAGTCTCGTCCGCCCCAATTGCTGCTGAAACCCAGTCCTTCGCTTCGCCTACCGAGTTGCTAGCCCCCTTCCCCGTCTTTTCCTCTCCTAGGGGCATCTGTGGAGGTGGGAAGTCATCTCCTTGCTCATCCTCCGCCCATACAGCCTTGAAGTCATCAGCCGAGACGAGCCTCGCCTCCGCCGGATCGAAATCAAGGTATCTCCCGCCGAACAGAAGAACCAGACTGTGGTCCTTGATCGGATCCAGCCATTCAAGCGTCCGTTGCGGCGGAGGTGTTGAGTACTTGTCGAGGGACCTGATGTGAGTATTCAGAGCTGAAAAGGCCGGGTTGCTCGTCACCCTCGTCCACCCAGAGGCTTCTGCATGGTCCCAAAGAGGCGGGAACGACCATTGAGCTTCGTGCCGGATGACAATCTTCGGGCTTGCCGATAGCGGGATCAGGAATGTCATGAGCTTGTGCGCAAACTCCTCGTCCGAGTCTGGGAGGCGGGCTACCATTACCGCTATCTTCATTACTGAAGCCAAGTGTTTCGGATTCGTATGGTCATCGCTTCCGAGAACTTCTAGCAGCTCTTTGCGTTGTTCAGGTTCACGTACATAGATCCGAGCAATCATCCACTCCCAAAGAAAACGATACCGAGGCAGCGGCTCCATCGAGAGGATCTTTGTGAACTTTCGCAGGTACATTGCAACCTCCTCCTTTGGCGCGGCAGCCAAACAGTTCTGAGACAGTAGCAACATTGTTTGCACCTGCGTTGTGGCTTTCCACTTGCTGACCATAGGTATCGGCATCTTCTGGTTTACCCAGGGCTTCAGGACTTGATCGAGAATGCGCTTGGCAAACGCGTTGTCGGATATGGGAATCCTGTTGAGCAGATCGAACATAGCAGCATATCCCTGCGACTCTCCTGGGCCGTAGTATGAGGCGTATGTACGATGTGGGACTATTTCAGCCAGTTTCTCGGCCACGGCGGCCTCCATCAAAAATTCCAGCTTCGCCGTTGGTGGGTGATCAGCGAAGCGGACAACAAATTCCTCCATCGGTAAGAAGTCGGCCATCTCTGGAACATGGAAGTAAGCTCTTCGAAGTGCCTTGACCAGCGGTGGTAGAACATAGATTCTTCCCTCGGCGAAAGTGTGAAAGTCGGGCAATGCCCGGGCCAAGAGAGTCCGTGTTTCTTCCGACGCTGCACGAAGGCAGTTCGGGTGGTAGAAAATCTCTGGAAGCAGCATGAGAGAAGGTCTTGGGTATTCCTGGGTTTCCATTTCGTCCCATATCGCTTCTAGCGAGGTTTGCAAGTCTTCGGAATCCAAGTCGCTCTGTTGACGGACTACTTGGACCAAGTGGCGACAAGCAGCGAGAAGCCCGTCACCCTGTAGGCAACGGTATTTACTGTCGCGTAGTGTCTGCACGAATGACTTGAGGGATGCCTTGTTTTCGGCATCTAAGCTGAGCCTGCCAATATCGAGAGCGGGTCCACTCTCAGCATCATTCTGACTGCGAACATCATCCCAGCGTTGCTTTAAAAGCTGATAGCCAGGCGTTGTATCCAAAAGCTCTGGGTGGTCCGAAGCGGCCTCTTCGATAAGGACCGATGCTGCAGCAGTGGAGAAGTCGCGCGCAACCTCAGGAAGACCAGAACGGGTTGCCACTTTAACAAGTAAGAGAATGTCTTCGACTGCCAGCTTGGTCCTGGCCCCGCCTTCTCGCGCAAACCCATCGATGATTCCCTGTAAACAGTAGGGAAGTGCATGCTGGAAGAAGTACTGGCCCCGCTCATGGATGAAGGAGAGAATGGCCCTTGCAAAAGTTTGCCGGGACTCGTCGTCGGCGCAGTTGTTGAGAAGTTGAGAGATGAAAGAACTTAGACTCTCGCCGTGTTCACAGCGAACGTGCTGGCCGTGACGTCGGAGACTTGCCGTGAAAAGGAAGCCTTGCGTGGCCCAGGGCAGAAAAGCTGATGCAAGAAGTCCCTGGTAGGCATCAGAAGCCGAATCCGGCACTGGGATGAGGCCGTGCAAAAGTCTGGTACCAATGAGTTTGCGAATGCCGTCCTGAACTCCAGAGCGGAGAGAAGCTCGCAGGAGGGTGATGATCCATGTGGGGTGTATGTTTGATTTCCAAGCCAAGTTCTGTAGATCCGGCATGCATTCCTCGACTTGATTGAGATACCTTCCAAGGATGATAGTCTCAAAGAGCGTACAATACCTAGTGAAGTCGGTCTCGAAGCCGGGCTGTGTAGCACCTGCGACATACGGATGAAGATCCTCACCTTCAGCTATGGCCAGGCGAACAGACGCTGTCAGGATATGCAAGCAGAACTTTCGCTGCTCGGAGAAACCTTCCCGCAAGCCTAGTTGCAACAAGTCCCAGTACTGATGCTGCGTCAAGATCGAACGTGAAGGGCCGAGATCTCCCTTAAGTGCAAACCATCGGAACCAGATATGGAACGCAGAAGGCCAGTAGCCCAGCTCAGCCGGGGTAGAGAGCAGGTCGGTGATTCGGCTCCATATGAATTCTCCGACGGGGATGCTTATAGGGCCGAACACTCCTGAGACGGCTTTATAGGTCCCATCGAGAACGGCTTTGCCAGTATGAAGACTGTGAAAAGCAGCGGCAAGGCAATCTCTGCTTGCGTGTGCCAGCTTTTCAGAACGGGCGCCTAGAAGAACAAGCAGAGCTTGGAGGAGATCTACAGAAACGGTGCAAGCAGCATCGGACCAGAAGAAAAGCTTAAGAAAGGTCAGATAAAGGACAGTGCGGCCGTCCTGGTCATTGCTGTTAGCGGGCTCCGGCGAGATCACGGGAGTGGTCCAGCTGATGGCTGACGATGGGGCAGCGAGGCCGCTTTCATTCCTAAGCCGAGCAGAGGTCTGGGCAAGGAAAAGGGTGGCCTCGGTAAAGACATGGCCGGCCAGCGATGAGTGGCGAATACAAAGTTGGACAAGGTCAGAAGGAATGTCATCGCATGCAGTGTTGTTGATAATCTCCATCAACACACGGCCTAACCGAGCGGCTGATGCATTTTTCTCGCTCGTCTAGCAACAGTCAGCGCAGCAAAGCAGGGGGCGAGAAGGGTGCCTTCTGCTCACTTTCACCTCTCGCAGGATCGTCTCACCTCAGGACACTTTTTCAACAGCTCAGCAGACAGTTCGGCAGACAAAATTGCGGACGGGAAATCGATATGGCGCGCTGTTGTGCGCTCGTACAGGTCGGTGATGACGGCGTCCACTGCAGCAGGCTGTTCGCCTGGCGGGAGGCGGGCCAAAAAGAGGCGGGCCAAACCCTCAGCGGATGAAGAGGCCATCCTGAGGAATCGCTGGCGAGGGGCAGCGCAGCGGATGGACGGCGAAGAGCCAACAAATAAGGCACGTCGTATCGCGGCCAGGATTTTTTTTTCCTTTTTGCGATGTGAGGCGCAGGCGTGAGGCGTCGGCGGCTGCGGATTTTGCAGAGCGGCACAGCGGCGAGGCGGCCCGTGCGCTTGATGCCTCAGGCATTAATTCTCAGGCACGTATTTGCGCTCACACCACCTACGCAGACAATCATCGACTGGGACAATTCATCTGTCATGTAACAAAAAAGCAGATGCTGACCAGAGTAGATCTGTCCATGGAGGCTCGTCTACGGAAAATTTAAACTTCTGAGAAATGCTCGCTTCTGGATAAGTTTTTGCGGTCCCTCGTGAGTGGTGAGGCCGTTGCGCTAGGCGTCGGGCTCTTGCTGGAACGCGGTTGTCAGGGCACGCAGCGGGAAAGCAAGCGCCGCGTCTGTCAACAAAACGCGTTGTGCGTCCACCCGCCGGCGACTGCATCTCCAGCGCGTACTCGCAGCGATCCGACCCACTCAACGTTCGCACGGTTGCGCTGGCAGTCCTTGACAACGCGCTGCAGGCGCCTCCCCCGGTCGGCGATCTTACGTCATCCCTCCGGCTAGGCGCAATCCGGCAAAAGGCAAACACTGCGCGCGCATGTACGCCTTCCTCGACATCCGCCGGCGCGACGTGCTTGCAACGTGCTGCGCTCTGCTAGAAACCGCCATGGATTCCCACGCCTACCGCAACTACAACTACGACTACGAGTCCACCGCCTCCACTCCCTCGCTCCGCGCATTCGAGCCGCAGCCCAACCCGCAAGCCCAAATGGACGACGCCGGCAACGTCAAGGTCGTTGTGCGCTGTCGCGCCTTCGTGCGCAGAGGTGAGTCCTCCTGTACCACCACGCCCACCCGCGCCTCTGACGCTGGGCAGAGATTGAGCGCGGCGCCGAATGCCTCATTCGCATGGACCCTAGCACCCAAAAGACCACCCTCCTGCCGCCCGCCGAAGCCAATGACCCTGCGAATTCGCGCGCCGCCAGTCGCAAGGTCTACGAGGAGAAGTCGTTTATCTTCGACAAGTCTTTCTGGTCACACAACGAGTCGGATCGACACTATGCCCATCAGGAGGACGTCTATCGATCGTTTGGCGAGGAGTTTCTCGACCACAACTTCGATGGCTACCACACCTGCATCTTCGCCTACGGCCAGACCGGCTCCGGCAAGAGTTACACTATGATGGGTACCCCTGAGCAGCCCGGCCTCATCCCGCGTACTTGCGAGGCTCTCTTCGATCGCATCAACAACGAGCCCAGCCCAAACACCACCTACAGCGTTCACGTGTCCTACTTCGAAGTCTACAATGAGCATGTCCGAGATCTGCTGGCCCAGCGCACTAACCCACCCATTTATCTCAAGATTCGTGAATCGCAAACGGATGGTGTCTACGTCCAGGGCCTGGCCGACGCTCCTGTACGGAGCTATGCAGACGTCGAGCGTCTCATGAAGATTGGTGATCATGTGAGTTCTTTGATACTACTTTCCCCCCGTGGCATGGTCTAATGCACTTCAGAATCGCACGACAGCTGCCACCAAAATGAACGATACTTCTTCACGTTCCCATGCAGTCTTCACTATCAACCTCAAGCAAATGCAACACTCTCTGCTCACCGATGAGACGATCGAGCGCTCGGCTCGCATGCGCCTTGTTGACCTCGCTGGATCCGAGCGTGCCAAGAGCACCGAGGCAACAGGACAGCGCCTGGTTGAAGGTGGTAAGATCAACAAGTCTCTGACCACTCTTGGTCGTGTCATTGCAGCTCTGGCCCAGAACGGTGGTAGCGGTTCCACTTCCGACGGTCGGCCCCGCAGTGGCCATGGCAAGAAGCGCGAGCTGGTTCCCTACCGTGACAGCGTCCTCACCTGGCTGTTGAAGGATTCTCTCGGTGGTAACAGTAAGACTGCCATGGTAGCTTGCGTTGCCCCTGCCGACTACGACGAGACGCTGTCCACGCTCCGCTACGCCGACCAGGCCAAGCGCATCCGCACCCGCGCCACGGTCAATCAAGACTCTATGTCGTCCGCCCAGCGCGATGCTCAAATCGCTGCTATGGCCGAGCAGATTCGCCAATTGCAGACGTCCGTCAATGCCTCTACCATTCGTCGCCAGCAGGCTGAGGCGGCAGAGCTCGAGGATTACCAGCGCCGGGTGGAAGTCATGCAGCGTCTCATGGAAGAGACGCGCCAGGTGTCCGAAGCCAAGATCAAGGCTTTGACCGCAGAAGTTGAGGAACTCCGTCCTCTCAACCAGACGCTGCGTGCCGAGTCAGAAGCTTTGCGTCGTCATCTGACCCTTGCGTTAGGCGAGCTGAAGAATCCCATTGTGCTGCCGCCTATCCAAGGCCTGGACCTGTACGGCGGACTGGAAGAAGACGAAGAAGATGAGGAAGATGGGGAGGATATTGAAGCCGGACATGATGACAAGGAGAACGAGCCCAACGCGGGCAAGAAGCTTGTCGAAGAGGAAGATCCGCAAGACTTGCTCGCTGCAGAATTGCAGTCGCATGCGGATGACTTCCTGAAAGACCTTGGCCTGTTCAGGCGGAAGGTCAATGACGACTTCTCTCGTTTCGGGCCAAGAAGTCCGCTGACGGATGTTGTGGTCAACTGAGGGGACTGTGCTGAATGGAAGCGCTTGTTGCGGAGAAACTAACGATTGGATGATCAGCGAATGTTTTGGTAAGGCGATGTCTTGGATGGGCGTTAAGCGATAACGACCGGTTATGATGAGAGCGATGATTTGGCGTTGTTGGGAAACAGCATGTAGCGTAGCATAATTATTGAAAAGGGCCGTGGCTAGGCTCTTCCCTGTGTTGTCTTAGAAAGTAGTAGCATGGTGACGGTTTGAATCGACTGAAAGGATACTAGATCAATGGCCTGCTTATTTCTGAAATCAGGTTATTCATCCTGTTTCTGGTGGTATATGGTAGGCTAGGGTTCAGATTTTTCATGAAAAGGCAACGTCGCACTAGCTATCGGATGCAGAACCCTCCTGTACTTATTGCTTCCGCCGCGTGCTTGGAAAAGCTTGTCGGCCAACAAGTACTCGTTTGTGAGCACTCCCGTCATTTATTCATCATGCGCTCTTCACTTTCCCTTGCTTCTCTTTCCATGGCGCTGGGCGCCACTGCGGAGCCGTGGAGCAATGGATTCAAGTACGGCAATAGTTTTCACTCAGGTCCCACCAGTAATGCCTACATTACGAAGGCTACCTACTCTGTGATTCCCCCCGATACTCCTTGCAACTACCACACCGGACTTCCTCAAGAGGAGCTTTCGTTGTGGGTTGGTGTTCAAGCCGACCCTACCAACAACGATGTTGTGGATATGAACCTTGTCCAACCTCTGGTAAACTGGGCGCCCAACCAGAGCCTCATGTAGGTGAATGTAACCGCAACATTAGGCATGCGCTTATGGATAATAGGGGCTGTGATACGGATAATGAGCATTGGTGCGTTGCGGCAAGCACCTATACTCCTTGTGAGGCTCTTCGGCAACCCCCACCCTGAATACTTCATGTTGATGATTAAGTAGCGGGTCAGAAAAACCAAATCTATCAGGCCATTCCTACTGGTTCCCAACTTGACTTCGAAAGTTCGTTCCTGCGCAGGCTTACACATGGCTTTGTTGATACTGACTTGATTATAGTTTCTGTCAACTCTGAGACCACCAAAATTGACCAAAAGGATTGGATTTCAGGCATGCTGGTCTCCTCTCAATCAGACAGTACGGCTTTCAGTATTAAAAATCCCCAAGAACGAAACTAACATTTTCCAGGTGCCGGCATGGAGCCTGCTGTCTTCTACGGTGCCAACGAATGCGTTAACTACTCTTGCGGAACTCTCAAGGCATACAGTAAGTCTCTCGCAGATACCCGATGAAGCGAATCTCTAATAAAAATATGCAGGCTGGTCCAACATCACGGTGCACCTCAGTGACGCCGATGAGAACTACGGTAACACTTTCTCCCTGTTCAACGCTACCTCGTCCGGCCCTACCACCTCGGACGGCGGAAAGACCTGGCACATTGATTCAATTGAATTTGCTAAGGACTACCTCTATGAGGATGACTCCGTTCAGGAGTGCTCTTAGGCGGTCTTCAGTATGCCATGCCTCCGTCTGCCATCACTTTTCGAATGACTTTCTAGATTGGGACAATGTGCAATAGTGGAATGCGGTAGATAAAAGACTGTCTATAGAAACAAACCTAACTCCGCGCCAATATGACCCAATATCCCCAAATTATCTAAAAAAAAAAAAAAAACCAAAGCTCCTACCCCCTTACGACATAAGGGAAAGGCAACGTACTCGAAAATGCCTCAGACGCCTACCCTACCATTCCGTACCGCGCGTGCCGCAAGGATAGCAGCAAAAAGAGCAAAGGATGCTCCAGCCACCACCATTGAATTTTTCACGGCCGCAGTGCCGCTCTCCTTTTCGTCGTCGTATGACCATTCGTGCTCGACCTGAGGCAGACCAAGTGTTTTCAGTCTAAGCCCACCCGTGATGAAGGAGCTGTAAAAATCGGTTGCCTTGGCGTCTGATTGCAATGGAATGATGTACTTGGAAAGCAGCTTGATTCCCCATGTATCCCAGGCAGCTGCGTATTGAGCCTGCTGGCAGCGTTCAACCATGTCGACAAGCCTGGGAACCCTCTGAGACTCTATCGCGGCAAAAGCACTGCTCAAAGCGTCGAGAGGCCAGGCAGGCGCGGCCACGCCAGAAGACCTCGACAGGGCGGCGGTCAACTCGTTGACGAGCCCAGCGCACGACTCGATGCAGCTGTTGCCGCCCTGGCCGACAAGCGGGTTGAACTTGTGGCTGGCATCTCCGATGATGACGATACGCCCGAAATGCCACCTCCTCATGACGTAGTGCGGCAATGCCGTCACAGCACTCCGCTCGAGGTTCCTTGCTACGTCTCGCAGGCGCAGGCCATTGTCTGCCACGATGACATCTCCTCCGCGTTCAAGCTCCTTGCGTTCGTCCTCCTTGGTGAAACGTGGGATGCTGTCGACCGGGCAGGAGTGCATGGTTGGCGGCAGTTTCCAGAACCAAAAGAGGAAAATCTCATGATTCCTGCCGCCCATGCAGCCCGCTGTAGAATGAGGCTTAGCAGCCGCGATCACGTCACCAGGTGCAACCCCCGGGGTTGGCTTGGCAAGGCCGAAGACGCAGGCGTATTCGCATTTGATATCTGGAGATCTGTAAGCTGTTTGATATAGCAGGGGCGGGGGTTGACGATACGCACTCTGCCTGTCCTCCTTTGGAATGGCTCCTGGGTCTTGCTCTTCTGCGTTCCTCCACATCTCCTTCCTCACAGAACTGTGAACGCCGTCGGCGCCGACGACGACCTGCCCTTCAAACGTCGTCCCATCTTCGGCGTGTACCAGAACCCTGTCTTCAAAATTCTCGATCTTTTGAACTTTCTTGTTGGTCATGATCCTCTCTTTCTCAAGAATGTGGTTGTAGAGCACACATAGAAGTCCATAGCGCTCCATGAACATGGGTGCATAACCATGTCTTGCCTCCAGCATAGGTCCACAGGGCATCTTCGTCAGCCTCTTCCCGGTTTCGCCATCGCGGACGAAGTGAAGTTTGGCAGACTGTGCGATTTTGCACACATCCTGGTACACTCCGAGTTGGTCGAGGACCCGGAGACCGTTTGCGTAGAGGCCGATGCTGGCACCAACGTTGGGCGTCACGCTTTTGTACGCTTCGAGGAGGACGTAGTCGATTTTGAGGTGCTGGAGCATCAAGGCCAAGGTGAGCCCTGTGATGCCGCCGCCGACAATGATCACTTGGTGCTTGGATTCCGAAGCCATCGTATGCTGTGGTTGTGGAAAGATGAATTGGATAGGGGCCATGGGGGCGACATTTTGATGTACATTTATTTATCTCGAGAGTCGGGGGGCATATGTCCGCTAACTCCGGGGCCATGGTGCAGTGATACGCTACAGCGGGCGGTCATGGTGGTTTGAGCTTAGATGTGTCGTGCAATCGAAGTCTTTCAACGTTGAAGGTTCATTTCTTGCGATGCCGCAATCGGAATCACTCCTCGTTTGCCGATTACCGATAGCCGATATAGGGCCTCTGGCCTTGTGCCGAAGCCCCCGAAGTAACAGCGGGGGTGTGTGCACCTGGCAGCAGCTTTTCTCTCTACTCTCAGAAAATATAGGCTTTTTAGCTTCAATGGTAAACCTAGTACTTCTGTGAATTTCGCTTCTCTACGTAGTCTTAGGGCGCGCTGAAAACTTTGTTGATTTGATCGTGAGTTCCCTCTGCTCTTACTCAGCGAACTTGCGCCCGAAATTTTGGTGAGAAGTGCACATGGCGGGTTCACTTCTTGGCTCCGGCATGTGTAAGATGCAGGGGAGCCGCAAGTCATGCTACAATGCAGACCAACGTACTATCCGAGAAGTAAGTCTATGCGAGATAGAGGACGAGCAGAATTAGAGAAGGACTTTTGACCTTTTCATATCTTATTGGCTCGGTAGACTTTAGTCACGGTCGAGATATCGAAAAATAGATTCCGCCAAGCCCATTATAGTGGAGCTATTCGTGATTCGATGCCCGATTCTGACCCTTGAACAATCGTCTTGCCAAATTAGGATGTAACCGTTTATTTTGAAAGCTCGCCGTTAATTTCTTCAATTATCCACCTAAGGAGAGTGTCATAGTATTCTGCGTCCAGAGCAAGGGGCTCAAATATTGTATAACCCAATATGGAGCGACAGCTGGCTGATCTATAATACATAGCGCCAGGCCTTATCTACATTGACACCATGTATTCTAGCAGCCCGGCTGTTATAAACCACGTATATCACCTCTTGAAGAATCGCAAATGCCATACCTCCGGAGACCAGAATTATCATAGTACGCAGCCCGTTGTTGTAACTGTCTGTGTCAGCAGGAAATTGAGGATTAACATGGTTTTACTTACAATGGCACATCGTCACCCCGAAAATATTGCGTACCTGCCATCAGGCCGCTGATTGCTGACATTACCCACATGCTGAATTTGTCAGTAAACGCGTTCGCTCTTGTGAATAGCACTTACGCGATGCTGACACTCCTTTCTCCCGGCTCTCGACAGTTCAGCTGCACCCAGCTATTATGAACCGGATGGTAACCGACAGCAAACGCATTGACGGCGGTCCACAACCCCCAACGGCTCCACTTTCCAACGTGCGGATGTGCTGAGTGAGCGACAATGAGAGTGATAAGATAACAAGCTTGCGCAGCAATGACTGAAAGCCCTCGTTTGTTGGTCTTGTCGCTAATCCATGCAAAGAAGAACACCACGACCAGTGCCAAGGAAGCACCGACTGCAGCAAGAGCATTTGCAGCGATTCTGGAGAACCCTAGCGACCTTGGTCTTGTCAGCATCGAGAACGGCACTAGGCGAGGCGAGACTAACATGATGATAGAGGGAGTATACGTGGTCAAAGGACTCCATGTTGAGAACACTGCGCATGTAGAGATGAAGTGCGGCCAACGGCGGTAGTGGCAGATGGTCTTCCAAACAGTTCGAAGTGGGATGCGCATTCCCTGAGCGCCATGTCGGTTTTCAGAATTGTCAAGCTCAAGCCGACGCTGAAGGGCCGTTTGATCGCTTGCCGAAAAGCGCACTATACCAGGGCTAAGCAGTGGCTTCGGGCTGTCCGGGCTTCCTGGAAGCAGGAAAAGTAGCATGATCGAAACGAACATGGTGAAAACACCTTCAACTGCTTGTCTATTAGTATGCCACAGCCATGGAATAGTAGCACCTACTGAGGAATAGCCATTGCCAACCAGACAGCCCTTTTTGGCCATCGAGCTTCAAGATACCAGAAGCCAGTAATGGGCTGATCGCGTTCCCTCCAAACATGCCAAAGAAGAGGGCTGCAACCCGCTTGGCTAGCTCGCGCTTTGTATACCAAGTTGAGAGGGTGTATATTGCACCTGGGATGTAGCCCGCCTCGGCCAATCCAAGGAAGCTTCTGGAGACAAGAAACCCGTTTCGCTCCTTGACAAAGACCTGCAGCGAAGCGATGAGACCGAAGACGAAGACCTGTCCTGAAATCCACTTCCGTGGGCCAACCTGCAAGATCAGTCTGACGTCTTGTCAGAGAGCGTTTGACTCACTCGCTGCAGTATGAGATTCGACGGAATCTCCAACACGACAATTCCGAGAAACATGAGCTGGTTACCCAGATTCACCGTGTTTTGGCTGATTGCGACGTCTTTGGCGAACCCTCCGGTGAGTGCGCTTGCCAGGTTCATGCGATCCAACTGGAAAACGAGTAGTCCAAGGAAGAGAAGAGGGAGAACGGAAGAATCAATTCTGGAAATGTGAGGCTGAGGTACATTCGATCTTGAGCTAGCACTTACTTGTGCCGTGCACGAAGGCCTTCGGTTGGATCCAGGCTGTCCGGTGGCTCGTTCTCATACACATTTTGTGCGCTCTTCTGATCTTCCATTTTGCCAAGACGTGCAACCCGAGGGTTCGAGCTGAGTGCAAAATTGACATCTCGAGAGCGGGGAAAGTGAGTACAAACCTTGATAAGAGAGTCAGATGCCGAACATGCCGCAAGTGGTAGTAGGTGTTGGCTTGGCCCGATAGCGCAATGCTTCGTCTGCGTCGCGCAATTCTCTCCAAGAGATGTGGCCGGCGATTGGCTATCTTATCTAGCGGCCCCACCGCCATTAGGGTAGATAAATTGCTTTGCCAGCCTAGCTCGATCTTCCACAAACAACATGGCACGCGTGAAGAGAGTTGCTGTAGTGGGCGCTGGCCCCGCCGGAGCGATTGCGGTCGATGCCCTGGCCCAAGAGAAGTCATTTGATCTGATTAGAGTGTTCGAACGTCGCGAAGGGCCTGGAGGATGCTGGTGAGTTTTTCAAAATTCCGAGCGAGTACGGCAATGGATAACCGCAGTAGGATTGCCGACAATACGCGCCCACCAAATCTTCAGAATTTCAGAGCTCTTGCAAGACGCAACGCTGACCCCCCGCTGGATCTACCACCTTCGCTTCCAGCACGGACACCAAAATCCGGGCGCCAGCGTTTTGCTGAGTCCTCAATTTACCCTTACCTGGAGACCAATGTTGCAGCACTGCCCATGTCCTTTTCTCAAGAACCAATCCCTGAGGTTCGCTCAGAATGGTCGATTGCGGCACACGGGCCAGACACACCGTTCAGGCACTGGACAGTGATGCAAAAGTACATCAGTGATCTTATCCAAAGGCATGGATATCAGGATTACGTCGAGTACAACACGACGGTTGAAAGGATCGAGAAAGAAGGAGACCAGTGGAAGGTCATCCTCAGAAAAGAAGGCGCGGAAAGCGACTATTGGTGGAAAGAGTATTTCGACGCAGTTGTGGTTGCAAGCGGGCACTACAGTGTGCCTTACATCCCTGACATCGAAGGACTTGAGGATCTCGAGCTGCAACGGCCGGGCAGCATCCTCCATTCGAAGATGTACCGAGGACGCGAAGCATTTCGCGGGAAGGTCTGTTGATCTCTCCGAAGCGCGGGCAGGCGCTAACAGGTCTCAGCGTGTTGTCGTGGTGGGGGCTTCGGTATCTGCGGCAGATATTGCGGTAGATCTTGTGGGAGTGGCTCAGTCGCCAGTGCATGCAGTGGTCTTGGGGCACAAAGCCAACGTTTACTTTGGCGACGTTGCATTCAAGCATCCGGAGATCAAGGAGCAGCGGTCAATCTCACACATCGACACCTCTGGCGGCACTCGGACTGTCCATTTCGAAGATGGCGGCCGCGTTGATGACGTTGACCACATCATCTTCGGCACGGGATACTCGTGGTCGCTGCCATTCCTCCCCGGGGTGGAGGTGCGTAACAACCGCATACCTGGGCTGTACCAACATGTTGTCTATCAGAAGGACCCGACATTGCTGTTTGTCGGCGCTGTAGGTTCACCCATTCCGAGGCCGGTGCTGTGACTAATCGTCTACAGGTTGGAGCAGGGTTAACATTCAAGATTTTCGAATGGCAGGCCGTGTTGGCGGCCAGGATCCTCGCTGGACGGGCAAGACTACCGCCTCTTGAAGAGCAGCAACGATGGGAGGCTGATCGGATCGCGGCAAGGGGAGACGGAGGGGGATTCACGCTCGTATTCCCAGAGTTCGAAGCCTACTTCGAGACAGTGCGTGCTCTTGCCGGACCCGGGGTGGAAGGCAAGGGTAGAAAGTTGCCGAAATTCGAGCAGGCGTGGTTCGACGCCTTCATGGCAGGGCACGAGAGACGCAAGGCTTTGTGGAAGCGATGGAATGCGGAGGGCCGGCGGGCCAAACTGTAGAAGAAATAAATGGTGGCCGGTGGCGCGGGCGCAGGCGCTAGGGCGAAAGCGGGCGGGTCGCAGAAACTCTCCGGCCCACAACAGTCAACAAACCCCACATGTCCTGTCTCAGCCCGAGTCAATTCTGCCGACTCGTCTCGGCGACCAATTCGCGCGCATGAAACCCTTCTGGGCTGCGACAGAGAATACGCTGCGAATCCACTCCTTCGGCAGCCTGACTCCGGATTATGGCTGCTTTCTTGTCGATCCTGCAGAGCCTCGGCTGCCCAGCTCCTTTTCCAGCGCCAACGACGCCACGCTGGATGCGGGAGTGACGGCAAAGGCCTATACATACAGCAATGAATGAAATCTCAATGTGGTGTCCAGAACCTGACTCTCGACTTCAGCCGTGTGTGCGGATGTGCGCAGATCTTGAGCTGATGAGCTGGCTGATCGTCAATCACTGTGAAGATTTACCGCTCGTCATGCAAGGTACGACAGGAACTCTCTGCCCATCACGGATTTCCCCGGAGTTTTTGACCGGTCATGAAACCTATGGCTTCGTACCGACAAAAGTGCTGCGCTGGCCTCCTGCTGGAATTCGGCATGGCGCTCCACATATAAAAAGTGGTACGTGAGCCTCTCACCGCCCTTAGGACCTATTCCTCGAGCAACCCGGCTCTTTGCTTCGATCAACACCGCCATGGCCGTCTCTGATGCTGAAAATGCTCGCCCTGACGACGTTGCCATCATTGGCCTTGCTTTCCGTGGCCCCGGCGATGCTTCGAGCCCCGAGAACCTCTGGGACCTGCTAGTCGCCGGCCGCTCCGCCTTTTCCACCGTCCCCAGGAGCAAGTGGTCCCATGATGGCCATTACCACCCATCTCCAGCAAGAGGAGGCAGCACCTCTGCCAACGGCGGCCACTTCCTCGACACCGCCCAGGATGGCGCCAAATTCGACGCTGCCTTCTTCGACATTGCCCGGTCCGAGCTGCTTTCCATGGATCTCCCACAACGCATTGTCCTGGAAAGTGTTTACGAGGCCATCGAGAATTCCGGCTTCGCCCTGGAGCGCCTGAGAGGCTCCAAAACAAGCGTCTTTGCAGCCGCTACCAACGATGATACTCGTGCTATTCTTGCCATGGACCCCGACCTTGCTTTGGAACACAAGCACACGGGAACCTCAAATGCTATCATAGCCAACCGAGTGAGCTGGTTCTACGACTTTAAAGGGTGCAGCATGACCCTTGACACGGCATGCAGCAGCAGCCTGGTGGCTTTGCACACGGCTTGCGCCGACTTGCGTCAAGGCCACTCTACAATGGTCTGTGCTCCACTCCCATCTCTCTTCTACCATCATGCTGACAATCTAGTCTGTCGTTTGCGGCGTCAATGTCATTGAATCTCCAGAGTCAATGTACGCCATGGATCGGAGGTAAGTACATTCTTTACGCAGCCGAAGGCTGGTGTGAAGAATACTAAGGCCCCGGGCGTTACTATGTCTCAGCCTTTTCTTCCTTGGAAAAACAACATATCATGGATAGTTGAAGCTATCATCCGGACGTAAATGTCGAATTAAAAAGTATACATTCGCGTCCGGACGATAGCTTCATCTACCCATGATATGTTCACACTAGCCTTCGGCTGTGATACCCCTCTGTACTTGCCTTTATTGACACGTGCTCTAACTCTTCAGTGGCTTTCTCTCGCCGGACGGCAAGTGCTTCCCATTCGACTCTCGTGCAAACGGACTCTCTCGTGGTGAAGGTGTTGGCACACTCATTCTGAAGCCTCTTCAGGCAGCCGTCCGCGACGGCGATACTATCCGTGCTGTTATCCGTGGGACAGGTGACTACCACCAAAAGCTTTGTCCCTAATGAGCTGGGGCTGACTGCATGCAGGAGTCAATCAAATTGGCCGCAGCGAAAGATTAACACTATCCAGTCAGAAGGCTCAAGAGGAATTGATTAAGCAGGTGCATGCTTCTGCTAATCTAGATCTCAACACAACCGCTTTCGTAGAGGCTCATGCTCTCGGCAACCCTACTACTGATGCGGAAGAAGCGGGAGCGATCGCTAGCGTCTGGAAGGACCGGCCGGACCCACTATTTGTTGGAGCTGCAAAAGCAAACTATGGCCATCTTGAAGGCGCCTCCGGAATTGCCTCAATCATCAAAGTCGTCCTAGCTCTAGAGAAGGGCATTATTCCTCAGAACATCAATTTCGAGAAAGCACACCCCCGGATTAACACTGAGGAGTGGAACATCAAATTCCCTCTCGCACCAACACCCTGGCCTGTGGAAGGCGTTAGAAGGGCTTCCGTGAATGCTTTCGGATTTGGTGGTACAAACGCGCATGTCGTGCTCGATGATGCGTACAACTACCTTCGAGAGCATCAGCTACGTGGACTCCATCGGACAGAAATCTCCGAAAGCCGTAGGACGTCAACAAGTGGGGCCTTGGAAGACCGCCCCAAATATAGGATTTTCACCTGGTCAGCCAAAGACCAGGACGGCATCAAAAGATATCTTTCAACCTACTCACACCATCTAACGTCCCTATCGGCTGGAAACCGGCATGCATATCTACGCGACCTGGCCTACACTCTTGCCGAGAGACGCACTCGCTTTCCATGGAGCTTCGCGGTTGCCGCCGAGTCTGTCGAGGAATTGAACGAGGCTATTTCGGACCCCTCAGGAGCAGCTCGTCTCGTGAACCCTCCCAATGTCGGCTTCCTGTTTACCGGCTCAGGGGCGCAGTGGTATGCCATGGGAAGAGAACTTCTCGCATATCCTGTATTCAAAGAGTCTATCGAGCTGGCAAGTGATTTCATCGCATCGTTGCGTTGCCCCTGGAGTGTGTTCGATGAACTCCTGAAGAGCGAGGAGGAGAGCAGAATCGACGAGCCTTACATTGCACAAACGCTGTGCACTGTAATCCAGATTGCTCTGGTCGACCTCTTGTCATCGTGGGGCATCACTCCTACCTACGTCCTTGGCCATTCTACCGGAGAACCTGCGGCTGCCTATTGTGCGGGCGCCTTGGACCAGCGGAGCGCGTGGAAGATTTCCTACTACCGTGGAATGATTGCGTCAAGACCGCCATCGACTAAGGGCAGTATGCTTGCTGCACTATGGGCTTCTGCGAGCGATGCGAACAGTAGCAGATATCGCTCCTTGGTTGGCGACCTTGCAGTGGGAAGTCCGGCCGGTGGCAAAGATGTCCAGATCTTCTCATCTATCTCTGGCCAGAGAATTGAACCCGCGGAAATGAGCCGAGCAGACTACTGGATTGAAGCCTTGCAGGCAACGTCGAAGTTTGATGACGCTTTGCAGAGCTTATGCTCGGCTTTGGTGAACGATGATTCGGCGTCGTCGAAGCTCGTGGAAATTGTAAGTAACGTTGTCATTGCACCCCGCAAGTCAGCTAACCAACCGAATAGGGGCCTAATTCGACGTTCGGAACCGCACTGGAGGATGCTGTAGCTGACGAGCCCGCTTTCGAAAAAATCGAATATCAGGCAGTCTTGCTCAAGAAGAAGCACGCTGCAGCCACCCTGTTATCCACAGTTGCCACACTGTTTGCAGACGGTTATCCTGTGGACCTCCAGAGGATCAACCACGGCGACGAAGATCCCGAGCTCTTAGTAGATCTCCCACCTTATCCTTTCGATCGCACTCAAGAGTTTTGGTGGGAGAGCCGACGGAGTAAACAGTGGCGTTTCCGAGAATGGCCTCGACACGATATTCTGGGAGCCCCAGTGCCGGACTGGAACGTTAATGAGCCACAATGGAGGAATTCCATCCGACTATCGGAACTCCCCTGGCTCAAGGACTACAAGATTACTGGACATTATATACTTCCAGGTGAGACCTTCCTTGCTATGGCCATCGAAGGAGTCAAGCAACTCGTCTCAGGCAGGGGGGAAATCGCCGGGTTCGACTTGCGAAACGTCATCATCTCCCACGCCCTCCTACTTGATGAGGATCAAGAAACGGAGGTGATGCTCTCAATGCGGAAATCTGCCTCGGGGGTTGATATGTCCTGGGATTTTGCTGTTTTCGGCTACAAGCAGAACACCTGGCTTGAATGTTGTCGAGGCTCCGTCGCGGTTGAACTCGCGTTCATGGCTGGCCCTGTCGACGCTGGCCGTGAAGTTGCCGAGCACAAGAAGCACTTTCGAGAAGTGCTTGATCAGTGTGAAGTTGCCTGTCACAGCAAGAGAGACCTCCGCCGGCAATATGCCGAACTTGAGCGAGTTGGCCTTGAGTTTGGACCGCTGTTCCAGAACCTTTCAGACGTCAAGTGCGGGGATCTCGAGGGGCCCGTCGGTCAAGCCATCGCCACTCTCCGCGTTCCGGACGTTGCTAGCTGTATGCCATGCAGCTACGCCCAGCCTCATACTATACAGCCTGCGACCTTGGACAGCCTGATACATATGATTCCGTTCGCTTTGCAGGGCGCTGTTGGCGCAAACACCCTGAAGGAGCCATCCGTTCCGATATCCCTCAAAAGTCTTTGGATCTCTGCCTACACAGAAACCGACCCTGGCCACGTCTTTACTTGCCAAGCTTCGGCAAGGTCATCTTCGCACAACAAGTTCAGTGCCGAGATCACAATGTGGGATGAGAAGAGCCGCCATGCCAGAGTCATCATCAGAGGTCTTGAAATAGGTCCTCTGCAGGAATTTGCACTCAGAGAGGCTGGCCAGCGGCAACTTTGCTTCAACGTCAGCTGGAAGCCAGACATCGACTTGTTGGGAGAAGAGGTGCAGAACTGCTTCAGAGAATCCCTGAAGGCTTTGGAGGATGACGATCCGACGAATTTGAAGCGGATTCAGGACCTCCAACTGGCTGCCGCCATCTACATCCTGGAAGCGGTCGAGCATTTCGATGACGAGAGTAATCGGCCCAAGGAACTGGCTCCTTACAAGCAGAAATATTTGGACTGGCTCCGCATGCAAGCACGAAACTATGAGAAGGAGCGCATGGGACATCAAACAGAGGAGTGGGATGAACTAAGAAAGGACAAGACGCGAAGAGATGCCTTTCTCAAAAACATTGAGGACTCCGGGCCGGAAGGCAAATTGACGGTGCGCATGGGCAGCCACATCATCCCAACCCTGAATGCCGATCAAGATGCGCTTCATCTCATGTTTATGGACTCTCTTTTGGAGGAATACTACAGTCATATGGTCGGCACGGATAAAGTCCACGCGTTGCTCAGCGTTTATCTGGACCTGTACAGTCATAAGACCCGGGACCTACGGGTCTGCGAAATAGGTGCAGGCACAGGTGGAGCGACTGCTTCCATCTTGGAAACGCTTTGTCCAAACGGCTTACGAGGCAAGCGTTCGACCCGCCTCCGCAAGTACACGTTCACCGATATCTCATCCGGCTCGTTTGAGAGAGCCCAGGTTAAGTTCACAAAATGGAGGGAGGTTTTGGAGTTCAGGGCCTTGGATATCGAAAAAGACCTCACTGGCCAGGGCTTTGAGGAAGTTGAAGGGACGTATGACGTTGTCCTCGCGGCTAATATCCTCCACGCGACGTCGGACCTGTCCCTGGCCCTGGAAAACATCTATCGCCTTTTGAAGCCGGGTGGCAAGCTCATCATCCAAGAATTCACTCAGCCAGATTTTCTCCCAGGACCGCTCTCCTTCGGTCTTCTCCCGGATTGGTGGCGGAGCACGGAGCCGAGTCGCCAATGGGGACCGTTGCTTACCGAAAAAGGATGGGTTGCAGCCCTGCGGGAGCACGGTTTCGAGAGATCCGTACTCCGTCTGCCAGATACCTTGAATCCCGATCTCCACGTCCAGAGTATAATCGTGGCCACAACACAGGAGGAGGAGAGGCCGCAGCCGGATATCGATATCAGGAGGACGTTCGTTGTGACGTCTGGCAGGCCCGCTCTCCGAGAGCAACTAGTTGCGGATAATTTGGCTGCCCAGCTCATGACCATGTATGCGGGTAAGCTTGACTTGAAGGTCCGCTCGTTGGTGTCGCTGGAAGAGCATAGCCTCAAGGACGCCTGCTGTGTTGTGACGGTCGAGCTGGGCAACGCTCTTCTTGCAGGAGACATCGAGTCCGAGGAGTGGACGGCCATGCAGAAGCTCCTGACGACGGCAAATGGAGTGATCTGGGCAACCATGGACCCCGTTGAGAATCCGAAGGTCGGCTTGTCTACTGGTCTGTTGCGCACGCTCCGATGGGAAAGGGAGCAGGACGGATGTGACCTTACTACGGTGGCATTTGAAGACTCGGAGAAGAACGAGAGCGAAATGGCTCGCCACATCAGGAGAATCTACAGGCGGCACATGGTTGAGGGGCGTGATAAGAATGCTGAGTACCTGATTCGTGGGAACTTGGTCCGCACCAGCCGTTTGGTTGAGGCGTCGTATGCGAATGACTTCATCAGCACCAGCTGCGCCAAGCCCGTTCCCCAGCCTCAGCCTTTTAGTGCAGACAAGTCACGGGCCCTCAAGCTCAGTATGTTTTTCCATTCAGAATCCACCTATTTGCTGTACACATTACTAACGCAACGATCAGGCATTGCTACGCCGGGCCAATTTGACTCTTTGCGTTTCGTCGACGATCCAGAGTTCGCAAACCCCCTCCCTGAGAACTACATCGAGGTGGAGATCAAGGCCACTGGTCTCAACTACAGAGACGTCCTTGCAGCCAAGGACGAGATCCCGACAGATGTGCTGGGCACCGAGGGAGCTGGATTCGTAACGCGCGTTGGGTCCCATGTCACCGATGTTGAGCTCGGCGATCGAGTAATCGTCCTCTCCGCCGAATGCGGCACCTTCCAGACGTATTCCAGAACGCCGAGAGACGCCGCGATCAAGATTCCTGAAGGCATGGATTTCGACGTTGCAGCTGCACTGCCTGTTGCGTTTTCGCTGGCATACTACGCCCTCGTGGAAGTGGGCCGCTTGAAAAAGGGAGAAACTTGCCTTATCCACGCTGCGGCTGGCGGAGTCGGCCAAGCTGCAATTCAGATCGCAAAGTCGCAAGGGGCCGACATATTTGCGACGGTTTCTTCGGAAGAGAAGCGAGATTTGCTGATCAACGTGTACGGGATCCCCAAGGATCAAATCCTTTCGTCCCGAGACCTGTCCTTCGC
Organism: Lasiodiplodia citricola; assembly: GCA_023089105.1. Classification (NCBI taxonomy): domain Eukaryota; kingdom Fungi; phylum Ascomycota; class Dothideomycetes; order Botryosphaeriales; family Botryosphaeriaceae; genus Lasiodiplodia; species Lasiodiplodia citricola. Next base: position 620,184 of record JAJNLL010000016.1, on the reverse strand, counting down.
CAAGGGAATTGAGCGGTTAACCCACGGCCGCGGGGTTGACGTTATTCTCAACAGCCTCTCTGGGGAGGCACTTAGGAGGTCCTGGGATTGCATTGCACCGTTCGGCCGCTTCGTCGAGATCGGTAATCGTGATGTCTTTGCCAACGCCAACTTGAATATGGAGCCGTTCCGCCGATCAGCCACCTTCGCGGCAGCCGATCTGCACACGCTTGTCAAGCTGGATCCCAAGACAACCGCTCGTGTGCTGGCCCATGTCATTGAGCTCTGGCAACAAGGTGAGGTCAAAGCGGCAACGCCGACCACTGTGTACAACTACTCGCAGATCGAAGAGGCCTTCAGCCTTCTTCAACAAGGAGGCCACGTTGGGAAGGTCGTCCTCACAGCAAACGAGGATGATGTGGTCAACGTCGTCCCCAAGGCGCGAACACCCACCAAGCTCAGAGAAGACGCCTCGTACATTCTAAGCGGTGGTTTTGGTGGCTTGTGCAGAAGCGTTGCCAAATCGATGGCACTTCAAGGTGCACAGAACCTCATTTTCTTGTCGAGGTCCGGGGCTTCGAGCGACGGTGCACAGGAGCTCGTCGAGGATCTCAAGAGAATGGGAATTCGCTGCGAAGTCTTCGCGTGTGATGTGAGTGACGATGGCGCGCTGCTGGCTGCGTTGCGGTCCTGCGAGGAATCTGGAATGCCCAAGATTGCCGGCGTCATTCAGGGAGCTACACAGATCAAGGTAAGTTCCTCTTCCCATCTTCACCTGCCAGAAAATGTGGCTAAACCAACTACTACAGGACTCTCCATTCGAGTCGATGTCTCTCGAAGACTACCAGGCTGCACTAGCGCCCAAGGTCCGCGGATCGTGGAATTTGCACGAGTATCTTCCCAAGGATCTCGACTTCTTCATCATGCTCTCCAGCAGCAACGCTGTCGTGGGCGCCAAGCACCAAGCCAACCACGCCTCTGCCAACGCCTATCAGGATGCGCTTGCTCACTACCGTCGTGCTCGTGGCCTCCCTGCTACGACACTTGACTTGGGCAACGTGTTTTCTGTGGGCTCAACTGCCACTAACCGCGAGACCCTGAACCCCAGCCCGCTGTTCTTCTTCGAGGATGACGACAACGGCATTCAAGAGCAGCAATTCATTGCCCTCATCGAGTACCATATCGACAAGCAACGTGCCACTGCACCGATCGCAGAGCCGCAGATAGCTGTAGGCTTGCCTTGTGCGGCAGGCTTCCGGAGCAGAAGCGCGCCCGAGCCAGCCTTCTTGAGAACGCCGTTGTTCATGCATCTACGCTCAGGAGCCGCGACGGGCATCACTACAATCAATGCAGACAATGGCAGTGACCGCTTGTCGGTGAGAACCAACTCGACAAGAGCGACGATGAGGAGGCGGAGACCCACGGTGTCGAGGAAGAATACGGGTGCGGATGGTGAGGAAGACGACAAGATGTCAATCCGAAGTGCATCTACTTGGAAGAGTTCTACTACGTGGAGGAGCTCATGGGGAAGACGAAGGCCTGGGACGAGGAGGACCGTGTCAGGGGGTCTGTGATGAGAACGACCAGTGCTCTAAATATTGGAATGCCATTTCTATTAACTGTTTCCAGAGATGTTTAGCTTCATAGTTTCTACAATTCTAAACTCTACTAAGCGACATCTACCGTTCGTTAAATATCTTCGTCAAATTTCCGCTTTTTCTTCTTTCTTTTAGCTTTATCAATAATTGAGCAACTATAACTATTCTCCCAGGCGTTGGATGATGCTTTTACGGCTTTGCTTTTTTTTTTCTTTCCCCATTTTGCCCTTTGATAAATATCTGTGCGAAATTATTCGACTTACACGGGCAGTTGAAGCTATCGTCTGGACGTGAATGTATAATTTTTAATTCGACATTTACGTCCGGACGATAGCTTCAACTACCCATGACATGAGCGAAAAACAAATGAATGCTAGCCTTCGGATGGAATACCAACCCTGAGCTCCCGCAATGAGCTCTCGTGACCCCTATCAGGTCATTTGACTGGACTCCTCACTCGGTACCAAGACAAGCGAAATAATGCCTATCATGTGACTTACAAGCTCTATTCTAACCTCGTTCAAGTCAGGATTGCGGGGCATGATGGAAGCGGGAAAAGCAGGGCTCCAGCTGGTTACAAAAGACTACGATATCGAGATCTAACTCGCAAAGTAGTTTCAATCCTACTCACGCAGGTTATGATAATAGTGGCAAATCCAAGCGGGGCCAAGGCAACCGAGCCAGAGGTCTCAGCGGAGATTCACAACCGTAGTGGTAGTAGAAGATTTGAGTTCTCTGTGCCTCACGAAGAGCGCTCTAGATTTTCACGTGAGCAGCTGAAGCAATTACCCGTACGTAAATATGAGTTTAAGAGTATTTAAACGCATCCAGACATTGGATTCGACTGCCCATGTAAGCCGAAGGCTAACTTACCAGCAAGAGAGTTTCGTGAAAGCCTAGTTCTTTTGTCACCGGCCGTGTCAATTCGCTGTCGATGAGCAGGTTCGTGGTTTTTTGAACGCATGACTTATGAATGTTAAATGGACTTATAGGTACTTGCCCGCCGTTATAGGGATGATCAAATCTCTTGATGCTGCACACTGGTGAGTGAGGCCGTGTGAATATGTCCAGCTGCCCGTACAGAGCCGAAGGCTAACGCGAAGAATAGGAGCCATAGGATGAGGGTTAACTATGTCTCAGCAAATGTGGGCACTGGAAGCTGTCATCCGGACGAGAATGCACTCCACATTTACATCCGGATGATCACTTCAACTACCCGCGGCATGAGCGAAAAAAACAAATTCACTAGCCTTCCGCTGCGATATCTCTCGGTACCTTCAGAGAAGCCAACGATTTTTTAGCGTAACCATTGTTCGGCTTCCGGAACATCCCCAACGTCATCGACTCTGGATGATTCTCCACGATCATAGAGTTTAATGTCATTCGATTGCACCTGAGCGTCAGCTAAGTTTCCAGGATCGACCCTCTTCACCGGTGGATATGCCAGGCTCTGTGACAGCAACCTAGCCCTTGCTGTGCGGGAAGAGGGGCAAGCTTGTCACGGGTTGGGTTGTTCCAGGATGTACGGAGTTGTGGGGTCCTAGGAGTTTGAATAGGGTTCAACGACGGGCATAAGAAACCGGCAGCCCATGGATGAGCACAGCGATGGTGAGAATGTCGTGTTCTGACACCATGCTGCGCAAGGAGCGGCCCATCGCTGTCGACTTCCACCGGGCCCATTGCGAGCTCCGGTCAGCCCACCGGCCAGGCCGAAAATGACTCGGAAGCGGCTTTCCTGGCGAAATCCTCACGGCAAGAAAAGAGGAAAGATGGCTCCATGCACTGCACCCACATCAACATCCCGCATCTCCGCTCGACCCCCGCGCGACTGCAGAGCCAAAACCAACGACTTCCGTTGCCCGCCGAGTAGGCAGCGGGCGTTGCCACACGTGAGAGCGAGACAGGAAGCATGCAGCCAGTCGCGTCGGCCACGTGTGGTGGTTCCCATTACCTAATGGGCACGCAAGCTCGGTAGCGGATTGGGCGTCGGCCCCTGTGGCACCGCGGCTCTTAGAGGCAGGAAAAATGAGTCCCCTACGTGCACCTTGCTGGATGCAGTGCAAAAAATGAGACGGTCGACATGCAAAGGGCGCGGCGGGCGGCGCCGTGGTGCGGAAGATCGCGATCGTCAGGTACCGGCGTCAAACTGGCTCTGGGCCTTCGTGTCCACCCACGGCGGTGCAGGTGGATACAGCTGCAACCTGCGCACGTCTTGCGGAAGCGCTAGACGAGTGGACTGTGTGGATTCTGTGGAGGGGGCCATGGGCTAGACTGGTCGTGAAGGCCGACGACAACCGCTCTGGGGTTGAGGCGTTGCGAGAGGGTCAGGAGGCATCGTGAAACCAGGACACGCGGTGACCTCGACTGGCATCCACGTTGACGTGTCGCGGCATTTGTTTGAGTCCCCATTGATGATCTCATCACGAACGAGCCGCAATGCCGCGGGGGCCACTGCAGGAGGGGGACGAAATGAAAAGGCGCGAGAGGGGGCGCCGCAAGGAGAGGTGGTTGATCAGGGTGTTGCTATTCTCAGCCTTAGGGCATTGACGCGACATTGCTCACGGGTTGCGAGGGAATTGCAATTGGGGCGCCAGGAGGCCGACGTGATGAAGTTCGCAGCCTTCACCGACGTTTGCGTCGTGAATGCGCGCGCAGGCACGGGAACAGCTCCAATTGGAGCGGCTGCAGGGCGGCCGGGCCATCATGAGGGAATCATGAAGGTGTCAGCTCACAACTGGTGTCGGGTGAGCGCCTGGAGCGCAGGCTGGGTGCTCCACAGATCACAAGGCCAGATCCAACTTGAGCCGCAGTCAACCGCATCCAGCAATGGCTTCGGCAGATCGTGGGCAGCTTGTGCTGGCGGGAGCGACATCGGGCGAGCCGGCGGCGGCCAGGCAGAACCGGTGAGTCGCTCTGGCGGCAGCATGGGCGGCGATCGAGTATGAAAACGCTGCATGTGCTCGATCAATCGGCTCGCGCGCCTTGTGTTGGTGGGGACGGATCTGATGCGAAGTGTGCGCGAACTTGGCTGCGGCGCACCACGGCGAGGAATTTTTTTTCTAGAAGCGCCGGCTGGCTAGCCCAGTCAGTGCGTCCGTTAGTCAGAGAAACGCACTGTGCCTGGCCCCCCGAACCTCGGTGCCCGTCGCGGCTGAAAAACGACATTGGTGCGCCATTTCTCGTGCTTCGCACACGAGCGGCGGCGCAAGCGTCCGAGGAGAAAGGGGGCGCGGCTGTTGGCGGCGTCGTGGCACCAGCTGGCGCGGAGAGCTGTGGCTGCGGGGTGCGTCTCTGCAGCGGGGTGCAACACCAGCAATGGCGGGAGGGCGCCGGCAGATGGTGCGATGGCGCGGAGTCATCGCTGGCGGGCACCGTAGCCGGGGGCGGTGCGGGAAGCAGCGCGGGAAGCGCACAGGGCTGCGAGAATAGGAGCAAATTAGCGCCGGCATTCGGCCCTCGCGCAGGGGCAGCACGTTTGCTCGGCTCATCGTCATCATGGCGCGGCCGGTCATGAGAATTCTGCTGCCAAAGCTCGAAACGCCTAGCATTTTTCTGTGCCACGCGCTGCTGCAGTACATAAGCCCCGCGGAGCCGCACCCCACTGCGAGCTTGAGATATCTATCCTGATTCCTGAGGACTATGTTTTTGCCCACTCTACGCTTGCGACTGTTGATCCAGCACAAGACGCTATCTTGAGCGCTTACCCCAGATCGTCCGCCTCCGCCTTCCGCTTTCGGGCGAACCATCCTCCAGTCGAACCACCGCACTCGCAACCTCCCCCGCCACCATGCCAGGCCTTTTGCACTTCCCCATCCCGCGGAGGACCGACTCCAGCTCCCCGCCGCCCTACGAGCTCGACCACCACGACTCCAAGATCCTGGCCAAGGTCATCAAGCGTGCAACCTCGCCCAGCCGCGCTAACATGGATGCCTTCAAGCGCCACAGCCTCGGTGGCCGCCACAAGTCCGAGCGGAAGAGCGCCACCAAGCTGGACACCGCAAAGCCCGCCAAGATGGACCTGCTCGTCGAGTCTCCCCCGATCGTCCTGTACAACAGCCCGCAGAACTCCACCGGCGCCATCTTCTCCGGCCAGCTCCTCGTCGATGTCACCGAGCCCGAGATCACCATCGAGAAGTTCGAGATGAAGCTGCTGGCCACCAGCACCACCAAGGAGCCCGTTGTGAAGCAGTGCGCCGACTGCACCTCGCAGACCACCGAGCTGAAGCAGTGGACCTTCAACCAAGGTCAGCTGATCTTGAACAAGGGCGAGCACCAGTTCCCCTTCAGCTACCTGGTCCCTGGCCACCTCCCCGCCTCGACCAACAACCCCCTCGTCGTCCTCGACTACCACCTTGCTGCCGAGGCCACCACCTCCTCCGGCGAGGTCATTACTTTTGGCCGCAGCATCATCATCAAGCGCGCCATTCTGCCCGCCAACGACAAGCACTCCGTCCGCATCTTCCCTCCCACCAACCTGACTGCTTCCGTCACTCTGCCCAACGTTGTCCACCCCATTGGAGACTTCAATGTGGAGATGCGCATGTCTGGCCTGGTCGAGGAGAAGAGGGACAAGTCTACCACCCGCTGGAAGCTCCGCAAGCTCAACTGGCGCATCGAGGAGCACACCAAATTCGTCTCGCCTGCTTGCCCCAAGCACGTTTCCAAGGTCGGTGGTGAAGGCAAGGGTATCATCCACGAAGACACCCGTGTCATTGGCTCGGACGACGTCAAGCACGGCTGGAAGACCGATATCCAGAACGACACCATTGAAGTCGAGTTCCAGGCCATGGTCAACCCACTCATGAAGCCCGCTTGCGACGTTCAGGCTGAGAACGGCCTGGAGGTCAAGCACAACCTTGTCGTCGAGATGGTCGTTGCCGAGGAGTGGGCTCCTGACAACAAGCCTACCCAGGTTACCCCTACTGGTGCCGCCCGTGTACTGAGAACCCAATTCAACCTCGTCCTCACCGAGAGAGCAGGCCTTGGAATCTCGTGGGACGAAGAGCAGCCACCTCTATACGATGAAATCCCAGCTTCACCTCCCGTGTATAACGAGGAGTTGACTGTTCGCGATCTGGAAGAGATCGAGCGTCTTTCGCTAAACCATTCTTAAAAAAAAAAATACCCCGCCTATCGTTCAACACTTCCGAGATGCGGTCACGAATTTTCTTTGTCTTTTTTTAAACATTGGAAGAACTCAGGGTGGATGCGGAGGATATACCCATGCATGCCACGAATTGGCAGCAAAGTCTTGATTAATTGATTTCATGGGAGTTAATGTGGACCAAAAAAAGCATTGTTTGGGTGGCTTGGACCGAGCCCCTGGGAATTCAACAAGAGGACATGGATTGGCGTCTTGAATCATGGACAGCATCATACCAATACCCAAATAGCGGCTTCAAGAGAGGCATGCGGATCTGTTTGAAATATAATCTAATCTCAACTTTGATCTCAACTTCATTCTGGTAATGAGCCGAAAGATTTTCACTGTGACACACTATGCCTTCATTCTTATTCTCGACCCATCATAGCTTTGTCATGTGGATGGAAGAATACAGCCTTTAAATCTCGTACCTCTATCTGGATACCTGCTTCAAATATTTACGTAGGAAGAGTGTAGCTTGTTTCCCAGGCACGGAGAGCTCAAAGTTTCTAAGAACTACCGTAATCTTGCGATCATTGCCACGATACTCTACACGGAGAATAGTATTGTGAATTGCAAAAGAATTTAACCTTTCACCATCCATCTGGCACGTCTGGGTCGAACTCTAGTTTAATTAGCAGATGGGATTTTCATCCGGATGCTTCTGTATATGTATCTTTTGAAACTCATGTCTGCATCTGATTACTATTTTTTTTTAAACTACGGAGAGCTGCAATACCTTTCGCAAAACATGGGAAAGCATTGCCCTCTAAGACCCACTGTGGGGATTCTGTGAGAATTTTGAAAGCCCACACGGCGAAATGCGTCGATTGCTAGCCGATTTTCACTACCCTGCCGCAGCTACTCTCGCCGCATGCGGCACGGTGGCTTAAGGTTACTGTTCGGCTGTAGCTCGGAGGTCGACTGTGTACACGATGTAGCATCGCCACGTGGGCCTAGAGGTTGACGTTGGCTCTTGAATTTTAGCAGAATTTTTAGGTGTGGCGAAGGATTGACGAGGTGAGGTTGAGACCGGAGAAGATCCCGTCATCAAGCCGCAGATCTTCATGACGTTAGCGTGTTTGACGGGCAGTGTGTGAAGTCTTGGCGTGTTTGCATCCAAGAAGTTCCTGTTCGCTCGCGCTCCGCTTCAGGCAGCTCCACGCAGCTGCCCTCCATACCGAGCCACCCCCGCCAACATGTTGTGCGCAAGTAAGACACACCCGCACCATGTTCCAATCGCCTCTGCTAACCCTCTTGCAGTCTCCGGTGAAGCGCCGCAGGTCCCCGTCGCGTCCAAGAAAAGCGGTCCGTAGATTTCCAAGCTTTGTTGACGCGCGCCGAAGCTCACACGCCCGCAGGAAACGTCTTTGAGAAGCGCCTGATTGACGCATACATTGCTGAGCATGGAACCGACCCCGTCAATGGCGAGGAGCTCACTGTAGATGACCTGGTCGAGCTCAAAACCCAGCGCGTCGTCCGCCCGCGTCCGCCGACTCTTACTTCGATTCCCTCGCTCCTCGCTGCCTTTCAGAACGAATGGGATGCTGTTGCCCTCGAGACATACCAACTGAAGCAACAGCTTGCGCAAACTCGGCAGGAGCTCAGCACGGCCCTCTACCAACACGATGCTGCTGTGAGGGTCATCGCGCGGCTAACGCGCGAGAGAGACGAGGCTCGCAACGCGCTCTCCCGCATCAGCGTGAGTGCTGGTGGCGGAGATGCCATGCAGGTGGATAGCGCCAGCCTCCCTGATGCGGTCGTGGCGAAGGTTGATGAGACACATCAACAGTAGGTTGCCCGTGGAATCTCGTCGCGCTGATTTAGCAAACTAACTCTTCCCAGGCTGTCCGCCACGCGGAGAAAGCGCCCTATTCCCGAGGGCTGGGCTACGCCGGAGACGGTCCAATCGTTTGACACCACGCACGAGACGGAGTCCCTATATCCCGGCGGCAAGACGCTCGCTCTCGACAAGAGCGGCGACCTCGCGCTTACTGGAGGAAAGGACGGCGGTGCCAGCGTTTTCTCTCTTTCGCAGAAGCAGGTGGTTCAGGCACTGAAGGCCGGCGGAAGCGTCACAGCGGGTGCTTGGTACAATGACAAGCCAGTTATTGCCACATCGACGGGCGCAGTCAAGGTGTTTGAGAACGGTGCGGAGGTAGCTCAGATTGGCTCCCATGCAGGAGCGGCAACATCGCTTTCGATCCATCCATGCGGCGACATCCTCGCTTCGACCGGTGTGGATAAGAGCTACATCCTCTACGACTTGAGCAGCAACAAGCAGCTCACGCAGGTCTTCACCGATGCCGGTACGTCCTATGCAACCCTATTTTTATTTTCATTCTTGCTTACTGATGGTTTTTCCAGAACTGCTTTGCGGAGGATTCCATCCTGATGGCCACCTGTTTGCTGCAGGCGGTCGGGATGGCCAGATCAAGGTGTTCGATGTCAAGAACGGTGAGAGCATGGCGACGTTCGATGCAGGTGGACCTCTGCAAACAATTGCCTTCTCCGAGAACGGCACTTGGCTGGCAGCTGCAGTGCAGGGCCAGACAACAGTCCAGATCTGGGATCTGCGGAAGGCAGCGAGCATCAAGACGCTGGACATTGGCAGCACGGTGGAAAGCGTGCAGTGGGATTACACGGGCCAGTTCCTTGCTGCGGCAGGCGCGGGCAGCGTTGCTGTGCAGCACTACGCAAAGGCGGGCAAGCAGTGGTCGGAGCCGTTCAGGAAAGCGATCCCGGCGGCGGCGGTGGTGTGGGGAGCCTCGGCGCAGTCGCTCGTGGCGCTGACGGCCGAGGGAGGACTGGTGGAGCTGGGCTCAGCTTGAAGGAGCCGGCGTGGGGGTATCTAGGATAGGCGCCATGCGTAGATTATCTGGGCAATCGCAAGAAAGCGATCAGAGACTGGAATGACATCAGGGTGGTTTTTGGCGATTCATGTACCGGCGGTCCAGTGATGCAGCCCAAGGGTCCATTGAGAGTACAGGCTGGGGTGACGGGCCCCTTCTGCGTGTGGTACGGGACAAAAATGCAGCGGAATCCATCGTCGCTCCCTTGCTGGTGTCGTCGCTTCTACGCAGGAAGGACGCAGCTTCCCCGGCCGGCGAAATGGCTAGGTGAGACTCTCGACCGCTCGCAGCGCCCGCACAAAATCGCAAACTGCCGTTGCTTGCTGCACAGCACCAGCAAGCACCAAGCGCGCCATTCGTGCATGGGGTTGCAAGGTCGAGTCGAGCCGCCGAGTCCGCTGGCAAGGGCCTTCAAATCACAACACCTCATTAATCCGCCACCAAACACCGTCGGCCGCATTGGCGCTGCTGGAGCCGCCTGCCCACGACCTGCAACACCCACGACCCCGGCCCGCCTTCTCAGCACATCTCTGCCGGCAGCGCACTCTCCAGGACCTGAGCATGGATAGCACGAACCCGCCCAACGGCTGGCCGCATCATCGTATCCCCAAGGTACGAGCCGATTCCAGCGTGCCGTCTGCCGCCCAGATTGCGCAGGAGCGGCTGCCGCTGACGCCACGACAAAAACTGACGGCCCTGCCTGCACAGAGATCGCACGACGAAATGCAACGCGGCCACCGCGAGAGCTCCGACCAAGCCTCCCTTCGCCGTCCAGCGCCCTTCCATCGCCGCGCCAACTCGCCGCCCTCCGCCAGCTCCACCCCTCCGCCGCACGCCCCTCAACACCCGCAAACCTCCGGCCTGCACCTTCCTCCTCTCCGCCACCGCTTTGCCGGCGACGGGTTTGACTTCAGACGGCCTGCCATGTCCACGCCCGCCGCTTCGAGCCATCGCCCGCCCGCGGACGTCATAGACCTCACCTCCGAAGACGATCCCGCTCTGGCCGACTCGTCCGCAACGCCAATCGTTCCGCCAGTTCAATTAGCCCGAGCATCGCGCCCGCCGCGCTTTGCTCGAGAGATCATCGACCTCTCCGACGATACGCCTGCTCATCCGCCACCGCCCCCGCCAGCACAGAATGCCGCGCCCTCGAGCCCGGAGGTTGAGTTCGTCTCGTCGCGCACGATTCCTGGCCGGAGACGAGCACCAGCGACGGCTGTCGACCTCACCGATGTGGAAGACGACTTTGAGTTCGAGATGTTTTTTGCCGACTTTGGAGCCAGACACGGCGTGAACAGGGCACCTCCTGGCGATGGGGGTTTTGGGACGCGCAGTCGAAGGAACAGCCCGGTGCACCGGCGGCTCATGCACATACTCGGTGAGCGCACGTCTGTCCAGCAGCACCAGCACCAACGGCTGAGGGAACGGCGAGATCAACGTGACACGCGCCCACGGACGTCGCAGAGGGCGCCGTACATTCAACGGCTAATTGGACGTGATCCAGATGGCCTCCTCGAGCTTAACAATGCTCATACGGGCTTCCTCGGACCAGGCGTCATGAACTACGGCGCTGCCGCCTTCGACCTCGGCCTTGAGCGCGAGACCACGCCGACATACGAAGCTCCCCCCAAAGCTCCGTCCGGATTCACGCGTTCGCCGGAGGAGGGCGATGCTCTGGCCTGTCCCAATTGTGACGCAGAGCTGTGCGCAGGCGCGGAAGGAGACGAGAAGAGGCAAGTGTGGGTTATCAGGGCATGCGGCCATGTAAGTACACCCCTAGCAGCACAGTTGCCAAGCACTTCAATAGAATCCGTTTTAATGCGAATGATGGAAAGGTATATTGCGGCGAGTGCGCAAGGAATCGACATGCATCAAAACGCAAAGGCAAAGAGCCTGCTGGCTCGAGTAGCCGCCTACCGAACCCTTTCCAGAAGTGCGTGGTAAAGGATTGCGGCAAGAAGTGCACGGCACGAACAGCCATGGTCCAGTTGTTCTTGTGAAACCAGCCCGGTCCTTCGGGAACCCACCTTACCTTCTGCATCTTGTCTTTCTGTTTTCATTCACAGCGGCGAAAAAGCGAGCACTGGGTGAGCATCAGGAGTTTTTTTTTTTTTTTTTTTTCACTGGCGTTGATGTGCGTCAAATGGTAGATGAGAGGACTGGATGGGCATGGGGGTCAAGGGGCATCATTGGAACGGGAATGATCGTGACAGGTCTCTTTTTTTATGGATCATGGGCGGATCATCTGCTTTCCGACATAGGATATTCCAGCTTGCCTTGGTCTGCTGCACCCTTTCCTGCATATGGCGGCAGACAGCTGCTTTTTCCTCGAGAGGCGCAAGTCGCCTGACATCTTGGACCGAGAGCAGCAATGCAGGACAGCTTTCTGAAACACAGTGAGTTGCTTGTGGCACCAACAAGACATGGACGAGCACAGTAGCAACTCGAAACGAAGACCATTGTCTGTGGCGGTGGAGGAGACGAGTTGATGGTGTCGGCGACTCGTAGCTCCAAACGCCGACTTGCCTCGGCTGGAAGCTACTGTCTTCTCTCCCCAACCATCACCGCCAAAAAACATTTTTGTTGAAAGACGACGGCACGTACCAACTAGCGGTGGCCTGCAGCAGCCTCGCATCAGCTGTTTGACCGCACCGTTTGATCATTGCGCATTACAATTGCTTCGCCCAGCTATCCTTCCAAGCTACCCTACCTAGCTCCCTTCTCGTCGCGCAACGAGCATCGCCCACACTGCCTCGCTCTCCCTCACCACTACAAACAATCCAATCGGCCTTGGCGCCGAAACCACCCTACCCATTACTCGTTCGTCCGAGCCGACCATGTCCTCCACCGCCCCGACAACGAAGCCCAAGGCAGGCACCAGCACCGTCGCGCAGACCTATCTCCTCTCGTACAATGCGGCATCAGCGCTGCTGTGGACAGCCGTGTTAGGCCGGGTCGTGCTACTTGTGCCGCTGGTAGGCGTGACCAACGTCTTCGGTGGCGTTGACGACTTCGTGCGCTGGGTGCAGACGCTGGCGCTGGCCGAGGTGGGACATGCTGCTTTTGGTGAGTCTTTTTTCTACTTTATGGAAGCGGCTACGAGTCAAGGATATAAGGCGGATTAGGGCAGGGGAAAGCGAGTTGGACTAGCGAACACGCAGTTGTATGGGAGTGTGGGGAGAGTTGTGGAGGAGGACATGGAGAAATTGGAGTCCAGGATAATAGGTGTACGGGCGAGCAGAGGGAGGAGAAGATGGCACTTGGAGAGGAGATTGCGTGCAGATATGCTGACGACGGCGTTCTTTCTCCAGGCATCGTCCGCGCGCCTCTCTTCACCACCCTCATGCAGGTGGCCTCCCGCCTCCTCCTGGTGTGGGGCATTGCCTATCCGTTCCCCCAATCGACCGCGCACTCGCCCGCCTTCGCCGGCATGCTGCTTGCCTGGTCCGTCACCGAGGTCATCCGCTACAGCTACTTCGTCTTCCTGCTGGGCAGCGGCAAGGTTCCGGCCGTGCTGAGCTGGCTGCGGTACAATACTTTCTACGTGCTCTACCCGCTCGGCATTTCCTGCGAGTGCTGGCTGGTATACAAGGCAACCGGCCCGGCCGCCGAACTGAATCCCCTTATCGCCTACGGCTTGTGGGCTGTGTTGGCCATTTACGTACCTGGTATGCATGTCTTCATTCCGTATCTGAATCAGTGCACTGACCCGTGCTAGGCTCGTACATCCTTTACTCGCACATGATGGCCCAAAGGCGCCGCGTCATGCGCGGGAAGAAGAGGGCAGACTAAGTGGGTAAGCGAGGAGTTACGGAGGCAGAAGGTTCACAAAGGTGTGCTGTCCCAAGCACCCGGACGTAGGGGCCGCTAGGCTCTGAACTCGGAGTTCTGGAGACCTAGTTGGCTCGAAGCACCCCCACGCGTATCATATGACACGCTAGGAGACTTCAGGGGCCGAATAATAAAGTATATTTGTGGAAGAACGAAGTAGAGTCGGGAGCTTCATAGCAGAAAAGGAAAGAACTGGACGGCCCCCTGGCCACCAGCTATCTGTTCCAGACGGCGAACCCCGTGTAAGAAAAGCCAGATGGTGCGCCCTTGTATATGTGCCTCCATCTCGCAGACATGTCCGTTCAGGCAGCATCATCTCACCCTTGGGACTCTGGCAAATGGAATCTGGCGTACTCTTCATGCACGGCAAACCCACAGCTTCCGTCCCCGCAGCCTCTTCGTACTGGCGAGGTACGCTGCAGCGGTCAGGGATACCCCGCTGCAGATGTTCATCATGGCCTGTGAAATTCTCAGCGCATTTGCTCTGACCTCCTGTTGCCTCTAACACACGCCTTTGCGCGCTAGCACCACAACAGATATACCTACCGACACTCGCCAGCTTATCATTGAGGTGGCATGTGTCGTGGCCGGCCTATCATGTACATCCCCCCACCGACGATCACTGGCTTAATGCGGGTCCGCGTACATTGAAACCTTTGCTCCATCAAAGGTCTCGCGCACACGAGGTCGTGGAAGTCTTACGAGGATGTATGTGAACGTGTATCGCACCTGAAGAGTGCGATGTCCAGTAAACAATTGTGTCTAGACCGAGTTAGTAATTCTCCATTCATCAAGTTGTTAACGGATGCTCAATTTGCGTGATGCTCACTAGGTAGATGTCAAACGCATTTCATTGTATCACTGAATATTAAGGGCAGTCAAACGTTCTCCAATGGGATTAAGAGCTAAGCTCACAAGTATTGCAGTAAGCAGTTCATTCTCTCTTTCATGTCCACGTAAACAGCCAACAAAACTTATCTAAGGTATCTTTCGCATCCGCCCACCTGAATCTTGCAAGAGGGCTTAAGAATATGCATGCCCAGACCCAAACCTAAACCCCAATGCCTTGAAACCTAATACCCATATGCCCATGATCCCAGATACCACAAAACGCCAATAAGCCTACAAGTTTACCAAAGCGCTAGAAACGATATATAAATGAAACAATGCATGCAAACTACTCAGATGAGACAACCTCTGCTGTGCGAGGTCCTGCCTGCTTGGTTGGTAGGCCGGCCATTTGTACACGACCTGCAAAAAAGACACGAAGATATTGACAATGAATGATGATGATGATGACGACGATGATGATGGTCGAAAACGCGAATGCCAATCATGACGGCCCGGTGAACTGCCGGGAGTGCTTATGCTGTGCAATGCTCGCTAATGGTGATGACAATGACAATGAACGCAGTGACGAAGGTGGATAAATGACGGTCGTGGTGATGAAAGCCGGCTTTGATCCCGTCATCGTCGGCAGCTAGGGTGACAAGCCGACAGGTTGCCTGACGAAAGTCGCAAAGGATGTTGGCAGACCTGGAAATTTTCATGACGTTACAATCAGTCCCGAGATGTGCTGAGGAGCCAGGGCAGGCGAGAGCCGGGAAGCACGTGGTCTGCAGACAGGTGAGCAGGAAGATTGTCGACGTAAAGGCACGTGCAGGTTGCGAGACATTCGCGAGCTCCACCCGGTGGACGAGCCCTTTGCCGGCTTGGTAAGACGATAGTCATGCCGCCAAGTTAGGTTGCAAAAAGAGGCAGAGCAGACGCCAACAAGCAAGAGGCAGGTCGAGTGGGCGAGCTAACGGAGCCAGCAGAGAAGTGGAAGGTCCATCGCCAGGCGCTTCGCTCGAGCTTCGGGCAGCAAAGGAAAAACCAATTTCGATTTTTCCTTCCCATCCCACGCTGCTCGTGCAGCCCCCACATGGCGGAAACGCAACGAATTTTTCTGGAGCACCCGATGCAACCCGCGCCCACGCAAGCCACGCCCCGCCCAAACCACGCCAGGGCTCTTTTTTGCTCGTTCCAGTCGTTTCCACCCACTTGCCTCATACAGCTAGCACCATTCTGCCGGCAAGGGTACTGGAGGCTGGCACGCTGAGATCGCGTACGTAGATTGTTGGGGGACGTTTAGCCGGCAAGGGATTTTGCCTCCCGAAATAAGAGTAAGGCCGGGCGGCCCGAAGGTAGTGGAACCGGGCTTCGAGGAAGATCGCAGGGTGCGTCGGCATGCGCAACGTTGAAGGCCGAAGCGGTGTGCAGAGAAAAAAAATTGTCTGTTGCGCTCTGCAGGGCAACGCTCATGTGATCGGCTGCCATGGGTCGCGCACAAGGATGGATGTGGTCCTTGGGAACAATATCGACGCAGGGTCTTGCCTCTATTGCTTTTTCGCCTTGGCGGAACTGTTCGGGTCGAAGCGAAAACCGTGATTATTTCCGACGGGGGCGACGGGAGAATTCGATGGCGGTAGTCGATATTCGGGGATGCTGGAAAATGGAATTGCACTCGAGGCTATCCGTTTCGTGCCGCTATCTGCAGCAAGGGCTGGCGCTGCAGAGATTTTTGGAACCGGTGAGGTATGGGCTTCGGAGCGAGTGCGCTTTTCGGAAGCTGCGTCTTTGGGTCTCCTGCGGCGCTGCAGATCCAACGTAATGCCGGGACGGGGATTTGGTGAACGTCGCATGTCGACCCTTCCCCAGCCGCATCCCCTGCGCCTCCTGATGCAAGTATGACTGTTTGCTGGAGGCTCCTGGAAGCCGCTCAATACGCGCCTGCCAGCACACCCACCCATCGCACCGGAACTCCATCCACTGCATCCTCCTCTTCGCTACGTGTGCTGATCTTGCGAGGGGGAAGCCAGATCCTGGCTTTGCCCATAGCGCGCGCATCAAGCTTGCCTTCGCGGCGCATGTTCATCTCCAGCACAATGACACGTAGGAAGTCGCTATTCTCGCGGGGTTCTCTCTGACGCACGGCTGGCTGTGGGCTCATGGCACGACCGGCTTCCGACGCGGGGTCCGTGGTACGGCGCTTGCCGCGAGATTGGCTGCGCGAGCGGCGTTCGTATGTTTGCATCTGAATCATGGGTCCATCGTCTACGGGTTGGCCGTGCAGAAGGGCTTCGTGAAGCTGCTGTGAGAGTTCAGTCGCAGAAAGCGGCCTGTTCGAAGTGCTCGGGTTGAGGTAGCGACGGAGAGCTGGATCCGGGGTGCCCTGGAAGTTCTTAGGCCGCATTTCGCTCGCAAACCGGGGAGACAGCAGAGAGCGAGTTAGCAAATCATCCGGCGGAACGCTCGGAGCTGTAAAGTTGGAAAAGGACTTGGCGGCCGATTTGAGGGCCTGGATAGAGGCAGTAAGGTTTGAGGTGAAGGCCGATTTCAACCTTGATGCTGGGGCCTGGCGCTCAATCTTGACCTCAGGGGCCGGGGGTGGCGGTACGTCCTCTTCATTTTCAACGAAGCCGTAGTGTAGTAGCGGGTGGTCAAGAATAGCCTCTTTCGGTGGTGAAGATACAACCCTCCTCTCCCTCCTCTCGCCTGCTCTTCTTGCCAACGACGGTGACCTCGGGGTAGAAGGACTGCTCCAGGAGAGAACCGACCGATCTTCGTCCAGATCGGGCACGGACGGGATGGACTCGCTTGAGACAGAGCGAGGAGAGACAAAGTCGCGTTCCTTCTGGCTTCCATCCTCAATGCTCAAGCTATCGTCAGTATCACAATCCTCGACGCGCTCCAGCAAAATGTCTAGCGGTGATCCATAGCTTCCCGGCGAAATCTCCTTGTCCTCGGCTCTCCATTCCTCAATCAGCTCGTCGATGGAGATGCGGCGGTCGGCATATTGAAGGCGACGGCGCGGCGAAGAGGTACGTCGTGGTCTGGGAATCGATGTCACGGAGAGCAGCGCTGCGACAGCGGGCGGAACTGCGTTGGGTTGGTGCTCGGATGCCGATCGGGGCTTGCGCGAGCTGTGAGGTGCTCTCGGCGGAGCTTGTTGGGGCTGGGTGCGAGCCGGAATGACCATGGGCTTCGAGTGGGCGGGCGGCGAGACGGTGGGTTTTGCGGAGCGCTGCTGGAGACCAGAGGGTCGTGGTGATTCTTTTCTGAGGTCGGGCTGGGCGGGTGAGCGTGATCGCGACATCCTGACGGAACCCATGCTGCGATCGGGGGGAGGGTGGTAGGAGGTATATCGGTAGGAGCGCGGAACCATCATGGCTGCGAGCGAGCAGTGGTAGTAATACGCTTAGGCTCCCGGCCTCGGGCGGCGCGGTGGAGAAGATGATGGTGACGTTGGCCCGGGCTAGGCTCCGAAGCTACTGCCACTTGCCGAGCAGTCTCGTAATGGAAACAGGGCGGATGGGGAGATGGCGACCATGAGGCTGACGGGGACTTTTGGGAGATGAACAAAGGACACTCGGGCCTCCCAGCTGGAGCGATGACAACACAGCGCGCAGCACGCGGGAAGGGTCGCATGCGCGGGATACTTGATTACGGGGAAGCTCAAGATAAGGGCTGCTGATTGCGCGCCGGTGGGTGGTGGCAGCTGGCCAACCGCAAGGCTGCAAGGAACAGAGCGGCGCAGCCAGCCGTATCGGCGGCATTTGTTACTCCATCGCCCACGCCTTCCCTTTGCTGCTGGCGCGGCCCAGGGTCCGGCGATCGTTACATGGTCCTGCCATGGCTAGCGCAGATGGCACGCGAGCAGGGAGCCCACCTAAAAAGAAGCTCCAGCCACGGCTTTCGTTCCGACTGCTCTAATAAGGGTCTGTACCTAAGCGCCGCGGCCGACACAGCAGTCGTCGGCTGCGCGCCTTATTACTCTTTTCCGCCTGTGCCTGCCAAGCCGCAGTTTCTGACGTATTTCCGCAGTCTCGTGATGCGCCGGGCTCCGGCCTGTCAGAGCAGCTGCGCTTATCTCTGCGCCCAACCACCAACACCTCGGATGCAAACGCAAACCCCACACTCCCCACGATCGGGTCAAGCTTTCCTACTCATCACTCTCTTTGGGACGGCTGCATCGATATCGCCCCTTCGCGAGCCAGCCCCGGAAGCCAAGCATCCAGCGCCGCAAAAGCCGCTGAGCGCGCCCACTCTCCTGCGCGTCACCTGCCGGCTCCAGCGCACACAGACGCCGCGCTACGCTGCAACCAGCAGCCGTGGATGCAGATCCGGGGTTGCAGGCCGCCTCTCAACACAGGCCTCATCGCCCACCGCTCTCCTTAGGAGATAAGCGTGCCTCCACCAGCCCCTCACGTGCTGCTGCGAACTCGGCGTGAAACAGTGGCAGAATCTGCTAGCGGTGGGGCTGCTTGGTCTTCTGCTGCTTGCGTGGCTGGCTTCTACTGCTTGCCTGACTTGCAATTATCGTCGCGTGCGGCGGTGACTGAGCAGCCTGCTTGGAATCAAGAGCGGGATGACGGCAGCCTGCAGCTTGGCCCAACACCACCGGCCTTATCTTGATTCCATTAGCTCGCTTGGTGTGATAACCCGCTGCCGGACCACCACGCCCCGAGCAGCTCATGACGCTATTTGCGCCGATCCATCCACGAGTACGTGCTCCCGAACACTCCAATAAGCGGCTGCTGCCGCAGGTAATCCTACGGGGCCAAAGCATAGCGCCTCCCGTAACGCGAACGCATTCAGACCGTGCAAGTGCTTGTACCGAGCCACAACCCCCTTATCATGTTTCAGTACTGGTGCGTAGTGTGCTCTGAAAGTCGGGAGTGGTAGCATATCAACCACGGGTCGGTTCGGCATGGAGCGAATGCAATGCACCGGGCACCTCCTTTCCGAGCACAGCCTTTCCGCTACCACTGGCGCCAAATCCCGAGCAGTTCCCGCGCTCGTCCCGCCTCATGTTCGCAATATAGGCACGCTGATCTTGTTTGTTATTGGCATGGTTATAACGACCATGGAAGAGTCCGTACGCGCGATCTGATCATCTGCGTTCAGGGCAGCTCACGCAGAGAGTTCCCCGTGTCTTAGCCTCCCTCACGCGCTAGCCTCACGTGAAGCATCAACATCGCCTCTGAGCTAAGAAGGTGGACACGCGACCGTAGCATGCACGCTCACTGTGAAAAAGACAGCACGCCCAAACGCCGGATCTCAACCAAATCTTCTCGGCACCTAGCTGCAGATCCTCTCACACCGATGCCCCAAGCTTTTCAGCCCCACAGCGCCCATTACCAAAACGTACCAAGGCCAACGGCTGGCCTTCACTCACCCTTTGTTTTCCGCCCCCAAGCCAACTGCAATTTTCAGGGGGCAGTGAGTATGACCTAGCAACCTGGTGGAAAAAGGCCAAAACATGCACCGCAACTCTTAATGTGCGCATTCCACCGCATCGCTATACCCTTCGTCTCAACATGAGGGGAAAATAAGAAGCGAGAGACCCTGCATATATGGTGGGCCAGCTGGGTGGAGCCGACCAGATACAACTACTACTAGCCCAATTTTTAAGCACGGACCGGTAAGAAAAGACGTGTAATCACTTGTTTGAGCTGGCGCCGACGGCGAGGAGAAGCACTCCAGGAGTATGACGGACACGGCCACGACAGAGCTTCCGCAGTATCAATCAATTACAAAGCTCGTTTATACAAGGAATTAGCCAGATCACTAGGCAGGTTACCAAACCTTTACTTGCTGAAGGACTATAGATCACACCTCTAGCTGACCTACGATGTACGACGCGCGGCCGCCGGCGCGTAGATTAGCTGTGACAGATGATAATTCGTTGGCGTGAATTTGATGATTGCGGGAAGGGGAGAAACATTGCATTCACAGATTTCCAAACCTGCCACTGGATGCTGTGGAGGTAATTTTGAGCTTCATGCCTGGTTTCTTGATTGACAAACGAAATCATACATGTCCATGTGGTTTGCTTGCTGGTTTGATATGACGTGTCTCCTCACGCCGCATCGATTCCAGCCTCAAGCAGAATAAAAGGACAGGAAAGCACGTAGAACAAATGGAAACAGCACATGCACAGAGTAATCGAAGAAATAGCAGACTCGAAGACAAGAGGAAGATGTGCAGGAAAAAAATAAGAAAAAAGCATAGAAAAAAAGCAAATCCATTTCGACATGGCCGGGAGAGGAAGGAAGCCTGTGAGGATAGCGCCAGAAAACACGACTTTTTCCCTCCCCATCTCTGACGTGAATGGCCGTAAAGGAAGAAGAGTCATCATTCATACATCACTCCCATATCAGCCATTCAAACCCTTTACTCGTTTGTTTCGATCCCCAATTAAAGGTAGTCTCGCCGTCTTTCTCAGCTGTAGTTGACTCAATGAAAGCAACAAACAGAAAAAGTGGATTAAGCATCAGCAGGAAAAAAAAAACCTGGGAAATCATTTCCAACCGTTTCTCGTGGTATACAGACCGAGGTAGAGAAGAGAAAAAAAAATGCTGTCCAGACAGCATGTGGGCGACCAACTACCCACCATCCACAGCAAGGTTGGATTGATACCTCAGTCAGATATAAATGAATGCACCTTGACCCCGTCAGGAGGATTGCGAGTTGGCGGGACTATGTGTGCCCGAGACTTCGCTGGACCTCCCTGCTGTAGACGGTGTGTAGCCTGTGCAGGGTATCCATATAAGCAGAAAAAAAGAAGAAAAGGAGTAACAAAATAGAAAAGAAGCTAGAGCAGCCAGTTGATCCGGATATCATCAGTCTATGCCACTGAAGCTTGCTTCTATCGGTCAGCATGTCTGGTAGAATGTTGCAATACTAGCTGGAGGGTCGGGCTGGCTGTTTGAGAGCATAGAGTAAAGGGGCACTGGGCTTATCCATCCTGGCCAAGGTCCACTCATGCACAAGTAGCTGGAACTCAGTAGGTCTCATTGTCGTCCGTCCAGCCAGCTTCGCTGCCTTCAGCACTCATCATGCGGTCGTCCTCACGCTCGATCATCATTTGAGTCGGACCAACCCCACGAATGCTTCCCGCTGGTCTCGATCTGCGGTGCGTGCTGTTAAGCTCGGGGGTATAGCGCTTCATGTGATTGGCACGCAGCTTGGCGTAATATGCCTCGCTGGCATCAGGCTCAGGCTCGGAGACATCGCTGTATGTCTCCCAATTCTCGGATCCTGAGTGGGCAGTGTGCACAGTGGACGAGGTGTTGGACGTTTGGCGGCTTTCCGACCGAGCAGACGGGGGTGCCATTGGTGGATAATTACCGCGACCAGATTCAGGTCGGACGAAAGACATGAATGAGCGGTCATCATAGGGGTCCTCCGGGGCAACGGACCGGACGATGCTGCCACGATCAGAGGAAGTTTCGCGATCGTAGCTGTTGGTCTCCGGGGGAGGAGTGAAGAGGTCCTTCATCTTGGGCGGCGGGGCACGCGGTGGTGCCATATTGCCGCGTATTGTAGAGTTCCCACGGATGGTTAAATCGTCCCTTCCGGGCTGATAGCGACGGTCTCCGGTGGAGTCGTTGCTATTCCGCAAGTTCCGTAGCGGAGCGCGGCCTGGAATCTTGGTGGGACTCCCACCCCTGACACTACCGTTGGACGACACTGATGCGGACAGCGGGTTATGTCCTCTGGAAATGCTGCCAATACTGTAATCGGCATTGCTCCTGAAGCTGGCAGTACTTTGGTTAAAGTTCGTCGAGACCGGTGTTTTGGTCCGAGAAGGAGGAGCCTGCGATCCGCCACGAACGCTGTTCGAGCGGGATATCGTACCTTCACTGGCCAACGATGATGTCGACTTGCTTTGTTTGTGCAGAGTAGGTCTTTGTGTAGCCGGGCCTGCGGATGGAGTCTTCGAGCGAGGCGGCAGAGTTCTTGCAGAGGCAGAAGCGTCAAGCTCGTCGAGGTATCTTTCGCCTTGGACCATGAATGGCCTTCCGTATTCATCCTCGTATACCTCGAGAACTTTCCTAAGCTCAGCTTCGATCTTGGGAAGCTCTTTTGCGATTCGCTTCCTCATTTTCTCTTCTCTCAGGAGCTTTCCAGGATCCCGCCGCTCGCCCTTCTGACCGCGTCCCATCAGACGAGATGCATCTTGTGCGGATGCGGCGAGCTCGTCTCGGTCATGTAAGAGAGACTTGTGCTTGTCCAGCAAGGCAAGTATAGGGGCGCGTTGCTCTTTCAGAGCCTCCAGTCGATCAATCTCAGCCTCGTGAGCAGATAGGAGAGCATCGCTATAAACGTCTGCAGAATGTCAGCTACTTGCATTAAGGGTTGATCGGAGATAATCACCTGAGAAGGCGGGCGTGAAATCCAGCATTTCCTCTTCGGAGAAGTACAGACTGTCCCAGAGCTGCTGTAGTTTGTCACGGGCATCCTCTACAAACAGGTGCAGATTCTGGCGTTTCAGCTCGTTGAGTCTGGCAAGCTCGTCTTCGTACTCGTTGATGGTCCTCATGCCGCAACCACGATTGCCGGCCAGGAATGCTTTGCGATCGGCTTCCTCAACCCCCAAACGATCCCAGAGGTTTTCAATGTTGCCGCGAAGATCTCTCAGACGCCTTTCCCTTTGCGCCTTTTCTTCGACGAGCCTGTCCTTCCGAGCACCCAAGCGGTCCAGGTCATCCTGATGCAAACCTAATTGTTCAGGCGCCTCTCTCGCAAACTCCAGGATTGCAGGATCGGTCTGTGCCTGAGGGGTCCCTAGCTCCGCCCACAGCATGATGATTTCGTCTGCTGTTGACTGTACCCACGCTACTCGGCGGGTGTACTCTTCGTAAACGCGCGAAAATTCCTCATCGAGCAAATCGATATACGACGGTGAGACGTCGAAGGTTGCGGGGATCTTTGCATTCGGCGATGTCGGAGGGAGTTTGATTTGGACGAAGGAGGGCTCGAGATGCGAGGCGTATGATTCGAGGGCTTGCGCAAGTTCTGATCGCCGTTAGTACACGGGCCGGGCGAACGGCTAGGGAATTGCAACTTGCTTTTGACCTGTTCAAAGCGCTCACGGTGCTGTCTGCCGACAGCTCTTTGCTTTTCCTTCAGCGCTTGGATGCAGTGACTCAGAGGATATGTGATCTGAAGGCTCTCGTCCTCAGGATTGTAGCTGTCGCGAGCGCTTCTCCCTTCCAACGAAGCCTCCAGCTGCTTGATGGTTTTAATCAGGCGGTGCGCCTCCTCAACCTTCTCATCTTTTTCCCTGTCACAAAGTCAGTCATGCGACGTCTGAAGATGCTCGTGTGCCCGACGTACGCGTTCACCAGCTTCAGCTGGTTGTTCAGCGTCGCAGACAGCGCTGAGAATAGCTGCAGGCTAGGTCAGCACGCGAAAAGTTAGTTATGCAACAGCAGGCGCACCTCTTCTTCGCGGGCATCGCGCTCATGGTTGGGAACACCAATCTCGTCGAAGAGGCCGTGAAGTTGGCCGATGATGGTGGTTACCTGCTGCGACAGGTAGCTAGTGTCCATGGCCGTGCAGGCTTGCGTGCGAAAACGCAGCTGGACGACTACGTGTCATGCAACACTGCAGGAGGGCAGTCGGAATGCGTTCCGAGCGACGGGCGTGCAGATAGGCGAGCTGCTCTGAGTGGTGGCCTGCGGCAGTGGTAATGATCGTGGGCGCGGCAGTGCGGCGGGGGATCGCAAGGCCTCAAGCGCTCTCGAGCGAGCTTCGGCGGTGATCTCAGAGAGCGAAGAGGTGGCGAGGCAAAGTGCGCAGAGGCGAGGAGGTGGGTACGTAGCGCTTCTTTAGACGCGGGATCGCCCTGGTGTTGAAGCTAGTGTTTACGAGCCGCGCGCCGGCCGGGAGCGTTACCGCAGCAACCGCCACTGCCGACCGCAGCACTTCCCCAAAGCCTGCGCCAGCCCGGCACCTGCGTGTTAGTGCTGTGAGATTTAGACCCGATCGAGCCAATGTAAACCGGTTTTCGCCCGCTGCAAGCCATCCGTGCAACGATCTGCCCGCAACAGTGCCCCGCCACCTCAGGCGAATCCCGTCTTCCATGACATCGCCCCGGAAACTCGCTCAGCTCTGCAAGGAGCTGTCCTTGGCCGTTTCAACTCTACACCTTGCAAGCTCCTACGGAGCTGATGACCACGCGGACGACCGGACCGCTCGGATGATAACAGTACATCACTGCAATGACTCAGGCCTCATCGGTCGGGCAGTGACGCTGCTCACTTTACGGACGGGCCTGACTGCATGTGCTAACGCCGCAAATCTTCCCTGCTGCCTCTGCGCGACGTTACGCCAACTCCTGACGACAGTAGTCGCTCAGGCCTATTTTGGGATCGGAGCGGCCGCTATGGCGCGCTACTGCCCCACACAAGTATAAAGTCACACACTGATCAGCATCGCGTCCGTTTCAACAGACCTCGGAATCAATTCCTACGGGGTGTCTATCAACAACCGCCAGGACGAAGAATACCCTTCCCGCATAGAAGACACAACCAGAACTCGAGAATCGGATGAGAACGCCGGGGATATGATGATGTCAGTGGCAGCTGGCCACTGCAAAAGGGAGAATACATGACGGTGAATCTTTGGGGGCTCGTGATCGGTCATGACGAAGGGGGCACGACTCGCGGAGACGGGGGGCGGAAAGGTGGTATTGGTGTGTTTTGTTGGGGGCTGAAAGGGATTTTGGCCGTCGATGTTGCTACGGAAAAGCAAGGCAGTCCTCAAGTCCGTCCAGAATCGGCACACGTGCTCGATACCCCGGTCCGACGCTGGGGCAAGAGCAGTGTTGCCCCGTCCTCTGTCGGTATGTATAGCTCCAACAACAAATCGGACGAGACTACGCGCCAAGATGGACGATGGGAGCCGCCGCTAGAATGCTGAAATCATCCGCCGCATCCTGTCAACAGGTCTGCGCCGGATTTGGCTTGGCTGCCACCTCACATGTCCATCGAGTCCCCGCCGTTGGCGAAGTTGAAGTTCTGCTGCTGAGGCTGAGCGCCAAAGCCGAACGTGCCGTCCTGGCCCTGCTGAGGAGCCAGCTCGTTCATGTCGCCAGCCGCGTCTTCCTCATCCGAGAAGTACTTCTCAATGATGTTGTAGGCCTTCATGTAGATCTCCTCGTTCGCGTTGTTCTGGCAGTCGTGGATCTTCTCCATGCCACCGCACTCTTCGATGAACAGCGCATAGCGGTTGATCGGCTCGCCGCCCTCCGTGGCCTCCTTGTCCATCTCGCCAACCTTGAGGATGTTCTCCAGACCGTCCAGAGCCACCTGAATGATCTTGTTGTCGGGGCAGGCCAGCAAGTCGCACAGAGGGCGGATGCAGCCCTGCGACACGAGGTAGCGGATCTGGTCAGGCTTCTGGAGACCACCCGAGGTTGCGTTGGAGATGGCCCAGCAGGCCTCCTTACGGGTCTTGAAGTCTCCGTTCGAAAGAAGGTGGATGAGCGGGGGAATGATGTTAGCATCAACGACGGCCTGGATCTGGGTCGAGTTGCCAGCGGTGATGTTGGAAATGGTCCAGCAAGCCTCCTTGCGAATGCCATCCTTGGTGGAGCTCAACAGAGAGAGAAGCGCGGGCAGAGCGCCGCAGTTGATGATGACCTGAGTCTGAACGTCATCACCAGTGACGATGTTACCGACAGAGCGCAGAGCAGGGGTCTGGACCGAGGTCGAAGCGTGCATCAGAAGCTCAACCAGGCGGCGCGGGATGCCGGCCTCGATGACGGCCTGGATCTTGTCGTTTGAGCCGTCGGAAAGGTAGGAAATCGCCCAGCAAGCATCGATTAGGACCTCGTCATCCAGCGAATAAACAAGCTTTGCGAGAACGGGAAGGGCGGGGGCAATCTATGAGGTAAAGTTTCAGCGTTTGCCGAAGGCATAAAATCCCCGGGGTCTACTCACGGTCTGCCAGTCAGGCTGCGGGGTCTTGCCACGGCAGAAGTTGCTCAGAGTCCAGGTAGCGTTGCGGAGCATGCTCAACTTGCGGCTGTCGCCGAGCAGGTTGAGAAGCGGCTTGAGAGCGCCAGCCTGCAGGACAAAGTCGCGGCACGCGGGGCTGTCACCGGCAATGTTACCCAGGGCCCAAACAGCCTGTTCCCTGACATCAGGCTCGTGGCTGCTAAGGAGTTCAACGAAGATAGGAACGGCGCCAGCCTCGATGACGACCTGGGTCTGCTGGGCAGAACCCGAGGCGATGTTGGTGAGGGCCCATGCGGCCTCGAACTGGACGAGAGTGTGGGGAGAGCGCAGGAACTCGACGAATCTGCTCACGACACCAGTCTCGATGACACGCTCAATGGGAGGGTTGCGCTCCTTGGACAAGAGCTTCCGGAACTTGGTGGTGGCCTGGATCTGCTCGTCTATCTGTTCGGAGAAGACGCCCTTGACCATCTGGGGGAGCTCCTCGTTGAGCTACGCAGCATGTTAGCAGAGAGGTCCAAAAAATTGAGCATTGACGCTTTCAGAGAGACAATCATGGTCCTCGTTGTGGCTCGTGCTGGTGGATAAGGATAAGGGGTGGCCAGTTCGCCCGGCAACTATCAGGCGGGGAAACAGCGGCAATAAAAGCCTGAGCGCAAGGCGGAAGAGGCATGCAAGCAGCGGCGCCACCACGACAACGGGCTGTTGCTCGCGTGGGTGGGGTGCGTGAACGACTGCGCGGGGTGGCGTACCTGGCTCTCGATGTTTCCACCCTCATCATCGCTGTCCGGAGCGGCGCCCAGCGCAGCACCGGGACCGCCGCCTTCGCGGGGGGCGATGCCACGGCGCTTTGCAAGGTTCTCCTCCCTCTTCTGCTTGCGGATCTCGACCTGCTGCTCCTCGCGGCGACGGCGCAGCTCATCGGGCTTGAAGGTGTTCTTCGCCTTGAACGTCGTGCGACGATGCTCGGGAATGTAGCGATCGGCCATGGTGGCGGGGCTTCGCGGCGGCGGACGATGCGGGCGCGAGTGTTAGAGGGGTGGTTGAGGGGACGAGGATCGCTGCAGGCAGCGCAGGTGCAAGGTGAGGCAAGAAGCTCGTGGGGTGTTTGGAGGTTCAGGTCGAGCGGGCGGAAAATAATGCGGGCAACAGCCCTGCGAGGATTGGGCTCTGTTTTCGACTAGCGCAGATGAGTCAGCGCCGGTCTTGGCACGCTGGCTCACGACATGACGACACGCGAGCGCCAACCTACGCCCGCCCTGCACGCGCCGCCGAAGTGCATGCGTTGGGAGCGCGGAGCCTGCATCCGTTCTTACCTCCCGCGCACGCGCCTAGATTCTTGTTGCGCGGCCTGCTGCAGCTCCAACCGCCGCGCCAGCAACAGCGCCGTGTGCCCCGCCAGCCGATCACCAGGCGCCGGCCAATGGTTGCCCATCCACTGCTCGCCTGTGACGCCGCATCCGTGGTAGGGCGGGCAATGTCCTACCCGCTTTCCGTGACCTTCCCCATTTTGTCGCGACCCTGAGCATCCACCACCTAACGGCTTTTCCATTCCCTCTGCTCTCACCGTCACGACGCGCGACGCGTCGAGTTTGCGCCCGCAATGCCGCTGGGAGCGCCGGTGAGACAGCCGGACAGCTTCCTCACAATCGAGCAGGCACTGGAACAACCACCTCAAAAGATCGTCAATGTTATCGGCGTAGTTAGCGAAATCCTACCAATGAAGGATTCCAACGGCAGTGGTAGGCGCTCATTTGCCCTCGTAGATGCACCCGCTAACCATCTCATGGACATGCAATTCGCTATCCAGCTACAGGACAAGTCCGTCACAACCAAGCTTCATGAGGGCCGTAGTATACGAGTAAAATGGTTCATCAAACATTATATGCCTCAGGCCCCACAGATAGAGAACGTTGGCGACACGGTCATTCTGCGAGGCTTCAAGGTCCGCACCCTAGCACAACTCTGCCAGCCTTGTATCCACTAACCTTTCCAGGTCATCGTCTTCTCGAATAAGCATCTCTTGCTGTCGTCATATCACAGCGAATGCATAATATTCCCCCCGAATGTCATGCCCGATCCCCATTTCAATGACTCCTATGCCTCAGGGCAGATGCTCAACTGTTTGCGCTACCCGCAAACCGCCAAAGCGCCAACCCTAGAACAGCAATTATGGGCCATCTCTCTTAGACATGCCCTATGCTCGAACTTAGCCACAGAGCCGACTGCCGTCGTATCCGCAACGCCTAGACAATCGTCTACGAAGTTCAGGCTTATCAAAGACATTGGCCCAAGTCAATTCTTCGATTTAGTCGTCGAAGTGGTCAAGTCGTACCCACCGACCTTTGAGATGTACGTTACGGACTACACGGAAAACACCCTCCTTTATCGGTACAAATATCCCCACGAAGACCGAGGTACCAGCGTAGGCAGAGACGGTGATCCTTTTGGTTTCACTGACGAATTGCATAAGAGGGAGTGGCCAGGACCATTTGGCCAGATGACTCTGCAGGTGAAGTTCTGGGACAACCATGTTGATTCCTTGCACAAGGTAAAGGAAGGGGATTTTATTCAACTGCAAAATGTCCACATCAAGATGGATGACCATGGTAAAAAGATTGAGGGCGCATTACATGGGGACAAACACTATCCAGGACGCGTATATGTCACTATGGTCAAGACGTGGGACCCTCGGGTCCGTGCATTGAAGGAGCGGAAGCAGGCCTATCTCACGGCAATGAAAAATCGAGAGCAACAAGGCCAGGGCAAGCAATCACGCAGAGAGAAAAACAAGAAGAAAAAGGCAATGGAACAAAAAGGGAAACAAACAGCGGCACAATCAGAGAACCCAGCAAACGAGGCAGACCACCTCGGGCCCAACTCTCATGGTAGGTTCTCTCAATGAGCTCTATCAATCTGTCATTAACTTGGAGTAGTCAAATGCGAAAGGCCACAAGACCCAATAGTGCGGCTGGCTGACATTGAAAACAACGAACGACGTCTGTATAAGACACCAAACGGAGTGAGCTGTGATCTGCCATTCATCAACGCAATCTACAGAGCTCGGGTTCGCGTCGTCGACTTCTGGCCGGAGAGGCTAGAGGACTTCTCCAGATCCCTGGATGATCCCGAGTTCAATGACATCCGTGAAGAAGATCAAACACAAAGCTCAACGACTTACACGGCACTCTCGGCCGGTACTCAGCACTGGGAATGGCACTTCTGCCTGTTGGTAGAAGATGCAAAGCAACCTCCTGGAACCAAGAACTCTGTCAGGATACCGCTCCTAGTATTTGACAAGGCTGCGGAATGCCTCCTTCGTCTTGATGCCGCAGAGTAAGTAAAGGCATCCTTGATTTGATATATAGGGGTAATGCGCTGACTTTATTGTCTTAGTCTACGCAAGGATAAAAGAACACTGAACCAGCTTAAAAACAAGCTTTTCATCCTATGGGGAAATCTGGAGGAACTGAAGTCCGAAGGAGGGGATCCGTTCGACGACGCCGTAGCGAAGCAGCACTCGAGCAATGCATTCGATTGCTGTATCAAAGAAACAGGTACTACGGCGGAGCTGGAGCTTGGAAAGGCAGGATCAGGGGCACAGCCCAGCTTCCAAAGGATCTACAATCTTCATGGCACAACAATCAACGATTGATGGGCCGTGGTCAATTATCCAAGCCCACAAAGATCCATTGCTAGCTATCTGCTTACGCTAACGGCGGAGCGGGGAAATTGTCAGGCTTATTTTAAGAGCTCACTGGATTAGGAGTCAACAGGCGTTAGCGGCAAAACGGAGGGGAAGGTGCCTTGACGGATTGTGTATACAAATACCCAGACTAAATACTCAGCGCCAACATCCAATAAAGGTGCTTCCCAGTATTTTTGCAATGCTCTTTCTTCAGACATGAAAGAAATGCAGAGGCCTGCTGCGTCATTCGTATAATCAATTCAACATTCACCCTACTAGATCTACCTAGCGTTCCTTCTCCAATCCGATACCAAAGTCTCTCGTAGGTTGTCCTGGACGATAAGGCAAGCATGACCGTTAGTATTAGGTAATGTCAGGATATAAGGCCTTGTGCATTCACTAAGCTGCAGTGCGGCGTCATACTTTTGCATTTCGGCAGGTAACATTGAGCGGCGCACCTTGACGGTTTCTAGCGACCGGGAGACGAATGTCTCCTACTCCTTTTTTGTCGATTCATCGTTGCAGGCACTCCAGTGACCACATTTAACCTTCTACGCTAACAATATACTAGCAGCATGTTGCTCGCTAATGAAGATGGGCTTTCCTAAGATACTTCGAGAGTAACCGCGCGTATATGTATTTTACTCCAGTTGAATAGTATAGCGCGCAGGGACAAGTTTCATTTTCGATTACTAGGCAGAAATCAAACCTCGAAGCCACATCACCCTTGGGACCGCTCACACTGGTCAAAACCGCAACGCCCCACTTATTGAAGAACAGATATTCGTTTTATCTTATATAAACGCTTCGTTCTTCTCAGCCAACAGTACACACATAGGGTGGGGACAAAAGCTCTCAAGAAGCTTCTCTTCAACGACCTGGCCCGCCGACATCACCCACTTCTCGGGAACGCGTCGAGTCCAAAGCCTATGGCTACTGTTAGGCGAAGCTTAACCGACAACGTCCACGATGCATCCATATGCATTTCTGCCATGGGCACCGGGATTGGTCTTTACGGGATCTACCTCACTTGGGGAAATGTAAGTGGAAATAGAGATATTAAGACAGTCCTCCTGCTGATACAGTGGTCCAGCCCACAGGCGTTAGTGCCATACAGACTTTCTGCATATCCATATACTGGGCCACCGAGTCGATTTTATGGATTTTGTGGTGTGCGGCCTGCATTCCTCCGGCGGAGCACGTGCAGTGGCGGTGGACAAAGTCGGGGGAGAATGCTGGCGCCGTCATCGTGTCATCTCTCGGCTTGAAGTACGCACTGCTCATCCTCCACGCTCTATTCAAATATTTCGGCGCACCATACAATATGGCTTATGGGTTTTTTACAGCCATGATGGGTTTGGATCTCGTAGAAGCCCTAGTTGTCTCGCTCCAGTTTGGAAGATGGTGGAGAAGGCGTCCAGTGGACTGGATAGTATGAATTTTCATGGGGACGATCTACTGTACGAGTATTAGAACTCTCTTTCGTGTTACGATTACCCGACACCATTAATCTGCTGCTATGGGGAGTGAGAGCGGTAGATCCTACATAATCTAATTGTCCAATGTATTCCGCCTGCTCCTATCACCTCTCAGGTCCTTCCCACCGCCGATCACCAGCTCCAGTGCCTGAGTGAGCGCATTCTCATCGTACCTAAGGAACCCTTCTCCTTGCCCACCACTGCCCCCACTTCTTCTTCCGTACAGCCGCACCGTCTCAATGCCCAATGTTGCCAGCTCCGCTCTATTGACGGCAGGTGTGCCCGCACCCTCGAGATGAATTACATGCGTCACGTATTTCCTGTACTCCAGGGGCGTGATGGCGTCTGCCCCGCCGCGAGTCCTACTCTCGGCGCCCGCCTTCGCGATGGCAGCTACGAAATCCAAGGCCGAGAAGGGCTGGGACGACGGCCCTGTCTCACGGTCCACGGTGCTGTTCAGGATCAAAATCTTGTGCCGCACGGCCGGATTCGCAGCTATGGCAGCGCCAACTCCCCGTAGGATTAGCGATGGGATGATGGAGGTGTACAGCGAGCCGATGCTGTAGACGACCGCCTGACTGTCATTGGCGATGGCCGAGGTAACCTTCGGGTTGGCTGGCGGCCGGATCTCTTGGCCGTACGGGTTGATGTACCAGATGCGGTCGATGCGAGCGGGGAGGTCTTCTTCTTCGGCTTTGCTGAAGATGATGTTTGGCTTCCGGAGCATGGGAAGAGAGCCGGGGAGGTTGGCGTCTTCGACAAAGTCATGGTCCTCAGTGTCTTCTGGATTCTGGGAGTTCATGTCCGGAAGCGCGGTGGGTTCTGAGGGGTGGGAAATGGCATTCTGGCCAGTTATGATGGTGCCGTTGGCGAGGCCGGCGCTAATGTGGTGCGAGAAGTTCGTGTTGATGGCCGGGAGGACCGCGGTATTCGATGGTACTCCACAAATACTGCTGAGAAGGTAAATGGCTGATTCAAGGCTGCCGGAGAAGAGGCGGGCACTGCACGAAAGTCAGAAGGAGCTCGTTGGAATGAAGGGGTGCAACGACTGAGTACCCAGTGAGAAAGAGGTTTCCAATACTGGCAGAGGAAAAGTTGAAAGTGGAGGTTGGCCTGACCCTCTTCACGATCTCTAAATTTAGCAAGTTCAAGAAAGACCGAATCAGTTCCTTCTTTTCCGAAGAGATATTTTTCCACAGGTCGTGGCGAGCCTCGACTATATCAAGCCACTCATGCCTTGCTCCATCGGCATCCAAGCACAGGCGATGGTTGAAGAAAGCCTTGATCGCGGCTCTTTCTGGGTCGCCGTTCTCAGGAATGAGACGGACGAGACGACCTGCGAGGCGGTCAGGGAAACGGGACACGCTTCGATCGCGGGGTTCTGAACGCACTCCGCAAATCACCAATACCTAGATGTTGTCAGCGAACAGCGTTAGCAGAGACGATATATGCTCACCTGGGCCCCCAAAGACGCGGATGAGCTCCGATGTGCTACCACCGTTATCGCTAATGGGAATGACGTAGCTTAAGGAGCATTGTTTCCGCTCGGCGACTGTCTTGAACACGTCAACCAAGTTGTTTGCGGCGCTGCCACCGGAAAAGACAACGATCCCCTTGGGTTTGATCGAATCTCCAAGGATGGGAAGAGCCATGGTGGCCGAAACGAAAGTGCAGAAGACGTGCGAGCTGGGCCGAGTGGCAGCAGCACGAAGATAAGCGAGAGCTTCACGAGACCGGGAGCAGAACACGTTTACGAAAGAATCAGGACACTTTGCATGGCTGAAGGTAGCTGACGCGAGGGAAGGCCAGAGCAGGTGGTGGCGCAGTTCGGCCGCTGGCTGGCACTTTGTCCGAAAAGGGAGTCACAGCGCGCAACGCTGGTTCATTGGTCTGAATTCAACGTCATCGCCATGCGCTGTCCCGAGTAGTAGGACGCATCACGAGTGCACGCTTGACATTGAGTAAAATGTGTATTTCGAGCTTTGTACGCCGTGGGGTGGTTCGGCCCCGGCATCGCATGCGTCAAATATATGTAGGCGCTTGAGCCCTCCAGATATGATAGCTCCCATTCTCTGTTTCTCCATGTGTCTGTCTGAATGTTCCTCCGCCTTGGCCTTTGCGCCCTTTTGATTTTTCGTTTTCTCGCGATTCCTCCCCGAATTTCCCGTTTGCGCGCCCCAGTCTTACGCGGCGGCCTTCTCCTGCTCGGCGACGCGGGCCCGCTTCTCGAGCAGGGCATCTTTCCGGTCGGCGAGGAGCTTATACTGGCGGGACTCGACGCCCTGCAGCCAGTAGCCGAAGCTGCCTCCGATGGTTGCGTACAGAGGGTAGGCCCAGAGCGAGCCCTTGTTGAAGAACGGGCGCATCTCCATGCCCAGCTGCCATAGCCGGACAGCGACACCTGCGGAAGCGACGACAGGTCAGCCAATGCCGGCTCACGCGGGAACAGCCTGCGGTGGTGCGGAGGACGAGGAGGCCGGGCAGGCGTACCGAAGCCGCTCCAGAAGAGAACCTTGGAGACCATTGTGTGACGGGCGATTCGAGCTGCGAGCGTGCAAGGAGATGGACGGCAGCGGGCTAGCTGCTCGGCAGGGATTGGGCGTGTGGGGGTGGTGGTATTGCAGGTGGAAGCAATGCTCTGGATCTCGCGTTGTCGCGGCCGGCCCTCGTTGCTGCCGCAGCCGACCGTCTTGGCATGCGTGAGCAGGTCCAGCTCCGCTGCCATTCGTCCATCCGCCATCGGCGCCTCGACCGCGACATTCTTCACGTCCCCTCGCGAAACGTCGCAACACCACACCATGGCCCAGGTCGACCGCCGCAAGCGCTCGCTCGAGCATGAGGGCGATGCGCTGCCCGACCCGGTCACCGCCCGTAAAAAGCTCAAGACCTCCGACCTGCCGCTTACCCAGAATAAACGCGCTGCCATCGAGGCCATCCTGCACACCTTCAAGAAGAAGGGCGAGTTCGACTCCCTGCGCAAGGATGCATTCAACAAATTCGAGCAGAGTGTGAGGCGCCGAGCCTTTTTATCTTCGCCGTGCTCCCGCTAATCACCACATCAACGCCGACAGGATGCAAAGCTCACCCTCATCCGGTCGCTGGAGGAGCTCGGCGAGAGCGAGACCACCCGCAACCCCACCCTCCTTTCCAAAGACCGTCGCATAGCCGCTCCCCTCCTGGAAGGT
Source organism: Lasiodiplodia citricola (assembly GCA_023089105.1). Classification (NCBI taxonomy): domain Eukaryota; kingdom Fungi; phylum Ascomycota; class Dothideomycetes; order Botryosphaeriales; family Botryosphaeriaceae; genus Lasiodiplodia; species Lasiodiplodia citricola. Next base: position 585,636 of record JAJNLL010000016.1, on the reverse strand, counting down.
GCCGCTGAGCGTAGCGAAATCTACCGCGCCGCCGAGACGCGTGTGCGCGACATCCTCCACTCCGTCCTCGAGGAGCAAGCCGGCGCCGAGGCCCGCATGCGCGAGATCCGCCGCGCCGACATTGGGGACGAGGCTGCAAAGGAAGAGCTTATCCGCGGCAGTAAATCAGAGGAGGATTACTTGAGGGAAGCTGAGCAGCGCCGTGAAGTGCGACAGAAGGCCCGCGATCTCCGCCTGGAGATGGAGGAGCAGAGGGAACGTGACGAAAAGAAGAAGGTGGAGGAGGAGCGCCGCCGTAAGCGTGAAGAGGAGGAGCGGAGGGAGAAGGAGCGCCAAGAGCGCGAGGAAGCTCGCCGCAGACTGCGTGAAGAAAGAGAGGCCGAGCGTCAGCGCGAGTATGAACGCGATCGCGAAGCGCGCAGGGAGAGGGAAAGACAGTGGGAGCGTGAACGGGAGGAGAGGCGTGAAAGACGGCGTCGCGAGGATGAGGAATATGAGCGTGAACGCTCCCGCCGCTATGACAGGGACCGAGACCGAGACAGACGCCGCAGGTCGACAAGCAGAGACACGAGCAGAGGCAGATACAGGGCCCGGAGTAGAGACAGAAGTAAGGACAGATACAAGGATAAGAGCAGGAGTAGGGACAAGCACAGAGAACGGAGTAAGGAAAAGCGACGATCCCCCAGTCCGGAGGCACATCATTCTTCTCCTGAGCGCAGCAAGCCGGCTGAGGATGCCGAGAAGGTTGAGAAGACTGCTGAAGAGGTCAAGATCTCCGATGAAGAAGCCCTCAGCCTACTTCTCGAAGAGAGCAAAGCGCTGGAGAAATCCCGCCAACGCCCCGAATTGGAGCGTTCCAGTTCCTTAGAGCCGCCCAGCCGCAAGTCATTGGTCCCTAAGTCCATCGTACCACGCGACCCTGCAGCTCAGCGCCTGGCGAGACTGGATTCCAAAGAAAAAGCGCCCATTTCCTCTCCAACTACGCCGAAGCCCGAGGACACGAGCTTGAAAAAGGAAGAACCCCCTAGTCTCAAGAAAGAAGAGTCCACTAAGGAAGATGCTCGATCTGCCCGCGCCCCTTCCGTTGCGGGATCTATCCGCTCCTCCCGTGCCGAACGTGACCACGACCGCGAGTCACGCCGCGGCGGCCGCTCTCGCTCCAGAGACAAAGATTCTCACCGGGGCGCTCGCTCGCGCTCACGTAGCCGTGTCACTACCTCGCGCCGCAGCCGTTACCATTCGCGCTCCCCAAGCGTCGCCCGTTCGTCCCGCTACGATGACGACCGCCGTCGCTCCAGCCGCTACTACGATGCTCGCGACCGCGACCGTGGCGACCGCTACGACCGGCGCAGCAGCTACCGCAACCACTCGCGGAGCCCGTCCGGCGGGCGCTACCGCGGCGGAAGTCGGAGTCCGGCGCCGCGGAGGAGCGGCTACAGGGGTGGTAGGTCGAGGAGCAGGAGTCCGCCCGAGACAGACAGGTATGTACCGGACAGTGGAAACTCGAGAAGGGACAGAGATAGGGATCGGGATCGGGACTTCAGAGACAGAGATCGCGACCGCGATCGTGATAGGGATAGGGACAGGGACCGAGACTACAGGAGCCGTGGTGACATTGACCGATACATTCCGGGCGGTGGCAGGACAGGAGGGAACTCAAGGGATGATCGGAATAGGAGCAGGGAGAGGGATAGGGATCGAAGGAGAGAGAGGAGCAGGAGTCGGAGCAGGGGCTCGAGGCGTTAAGACCCGAGCTTGAAAGGTTAACCTTGCCTGGAACCGACGGAAGCCGTTGTGTAAGATTTTTGAGGGTCGACGTTTGTACCTGAATAGGTTCGTTGCGCCTGGGAGCTCGATAGTGTGATCACAGCACATTTAATTAGTATGCACGAAGGTGTGAAATTCGAAGATGAACGCTCCGTACTAGGCCAGCATATGTGAAGGCACATTAGCATCCTCTTCACAGAATTCGCCCTTTGAAGGCCTAAAAACCACACAGGTTCATCATGCCCTCCATTCATCGATAAAGCTGCATTTTTATTAATTCATCCAAAGGTTCCTTTCCTATTGTATTGTGCCATCCTCTATCAATTCTTCCTGAATTCTGTCATCAAATTGTGAAGAGGAAAGGGTATCTAATGACCAAGTTCGGCGTAACGTCCCGAAAGTATAAGGATCCTTGGGGAGACAAAGCCAATGAGTAGAAGGGAGTTGCAAGAAATGTGGTGGGTATTAACTAATGTGGTAGACCAGTGAATGCAGAACAAAATGAGAACATGACTAAGAAAAGACATACTTATGTCTGGTATCGCCGATGAAACGAATGAACAAATGCTGGGAAATGACTTAGAACACTTGGTTCGCTTATTTTTGCTTGCGTGAGGTTGAGTAAAGTGAATCGACCGTTATCAAGACCGGTTGGACGTCTGTCTCTCGAAGGCACTCCTTGTCTTCCTGTGCAATTTACCCCACAACATACAAGCGCTACCTCGGTCCGGTTCATTGCCTCCTACGTCGTCTCTTGTTCTTATCACCAGTAGGATTCATGTACGTTCCTGCCTCCGAGACTGCGTCCGTGGGCGTGGTCGTCGGCTCAGCATCGTTAACCTTCCAGTCATCCTCGATGCTACTGGCCCAATTGACCTGCGGCTTGCGCTGCTGGCGGCGGGGCGCATTCGGCGGCGGCGGAATTTCAAAGTCGGGAACGCCTATCTCGTCGGAAAGGGCTTGAGCCTGACGCTGCCGGCGCTCGTGATCGCGCAGCTTCGCAGCCGCTGCACGCTGTGCCTGAGCTTCTTGGGTCGGGCTCATGAAGCCACGAGGGCTATCTTGCTGGCTATCCCAGCCGCTCACGTGGGCGCTCGTTGAATCGATGGGCGATGGCGGCATGATGGGCGAAGATGTTGAACTTGAGGGAGACTTCTCAGGAGGGTAATCTCTGGCTGGAGCCGTTGATTCTTTACGGGCTGAGCTAGAATGAGAGCGAGAAGGGGTGGGAGCAGCGCTAGGACGGGTGTTATTGTCATTGCTCTGGTTTCGGCTTTGGCTCTCAGGAAAACTCGGGAAGGGGAAGGTTGTAGTGTTGTTCCAGGTGTTTTGGGCGGGAATGGTCGACGCTGGAGATGCCGGGCCTCCTGGGGCCTGCGTCGGAGATGAGCCCCAGCTCTGTTGACTAAATCGGGAAGGCGGAACGGGAAGCGGGCCTGAGTAGTTAGGATGCGGTGGCGAGGCCGTGTCATTTACGTTGAACGTGGGTGACGCGGGTCCAATTGGGCTCGCTGGTCCACGATTCGCATATGGACGAGACGCTGCAGCACCAGCACCGGTTGCGAAGGGAGAGGTAGCGCCTGGGGTGAAGAGGGAAGGCGGAGCATTGGGGTAATATGTCGGCTGGTTAGGCAACATATGGCCCGGGGAGACTACGCCTGCACTACCTCCCGGCGAGAAAGTGCCGCTGGCACCGGGGGTAGTGGATGGAGAGGCGAAGGACTAGGAATAGACAATGAGCAAGCTTCGCTAGCAAGGAAAGATGTGGATGGGATAGCTTACGTGTCTTGGAGGCCTATACTGCTGGCTATTCTGAAATTGACTAGGCAGTGCGACTGGCATACGAGGGATACTCCGGCTGGGATCTCCTGGAGTGACGGGCCCTGTATCCACTTGACCGCCGGGTGAGTGTGCATGGTAGTGGTGATGATCCAACGGTGCAGATGCCCTGCGCGGACGCAAATCAGGCGAGTGAGGCGAAGGCGGATATGCGGCGGTGCGAGTGCGCGAGTGGGATTCTCTGCTGGTATTGATGGCAGAGTCCCGGCGTTGATGGCCCTTCTCTTCGATGCGGCGGCGCGGAACATTGGCGCCATCTTCTGGCTGGGACAGGTAGGCGTCGTCCTCCTCCTTGAACTCCTGAGCAATGGAATGCAGAGCCTCCAGAAAATCCAGGACCTTTGCTTGTGCCTCGCGTGGGGTGCATTCTTTCTTGGAAAGGGCCTCTTCCACGTTGAAGCAGAAGGCCTTCCACTCTCGCTTGGTCAAGACGCCCTCGTGGACGAATTCCTCGATTTCATCCAGTAGATCCTCAACTTCCTTTGTCTGGTCCACTTCGCGCTTCTTCTGGCGGACCATGCGCGAAAGCTCCCATATTGCTCGGGTGGCAGTGACGAGGGAGGCGCACTGAGTCACGGTTTGGAGTTGTGGGAGTTTGAAAGACATGACGTTCCGTGGGGAGTAGTCTCACGCTGGACTACGGACGATGGCTACTCATGGCGGCGGAAGGGGGCGGGATGGCGAGCGGAAGCAGTGTGATAAAGCTTCATCGAAGCCACTGTTGTCCGCGTCGCACACGGGGCGAAGCTCACGTTGGCCGTGGGGGATGTGCTCCGCCCCGCCTGACTGGCAGGAGAGTGGGCATGTTCGGGATGCCTGGTCTTCGGGGCCGCTGCCCAACTCGGCTGCTGGGATGCGATTTGACGAAACTAGTCGCTGAGAGCAAGCGGCTTGAATCGCGTCGCGTGGCACCTTGGGAGGCGGGCGCCAAACAGAAGTCGCGACCATGCGCTAGCAGGTGGTGCCGCGGGATGCGCGTTCGCAAATGGCGGGGCTTCCAATCCGGTTGGGCTGCGACTTCCTCCGCTTCGACTATCTCCATCATCTCATCATATCAGAAGAGCGGTCAGATTCAGTCACATTAAGTGAGCGGCGGCACTCGACGTCACCAGCGCAGGCACCCGCAGTCTGCGCCAGCCTCAGGTTTGCTGATGTGACGAGCCTCAGCGAATATGAGGCGGCTTAGCGTCTATTTAGAGCCTGATTATGTGCTACTGGAGAGTCTGTTCACTTGATTGCAACAAGCTGAAGCAACCAACGCACATGTTGCCCACAGGCAAACCGTGCATCTATGTCCGGACAGACGCTTCAACACCCCATCAATCGCTGTTGCAATATCAAGCGAAATAGACGACTGCTGCTGCCGTTTAGACGTCTTCACTCGGCCCGTAGGCATGCCGTCATCGCACAGGCCCCACCACTTGTTCCTGCCTTCCACCGGAAAATTCTCGGAGTTTTTGCGATAATCTCACGAACCAATCGTTCACGGAAACCAATGGCCGAGGAAACACCCAGTGGAACGCGTTCAGCACAGATCATCCAGCGCGACTTAGCGCTGCTAGAGTAAGCAGCCAGTTCCTGAGAGTACAAATAGCAGCCGTCTCCCAGTCCCCAACCTATTCTCTTCCTTTTCTCTTTAGCTCTCTTTGCCTTTTGGCTTAGATCAAGTGTAGTATCTGTTCTTTTCAGTTTAATCTCTGAAACGTCTCTACGGAGACATTCGTGATTAATCTTGTTTTTGGAACTCGGGCGACGGCCGCTGAGCTTGCTCATGTCGCCGCCCACAGTGTCGCCCGTATTGCACTGTCTCGGGCTGACGCGAACACTACATTTTCGTTGAGATGCTTGCCATGCGCAGGCACTTGAGGAAGATGTTTCAAGGAGTAGAATGCTTAGGGATTGGTGTGCGGAGTTGGACTTGAGGCTGTGAGCGCAAATTTTCACAGCTGCCTAGCGGTACCCTTTTCTACCAGCAGAGTTTGGCACTAGCTGCCAGGCGCTTGATTAGTTGTGGACTGGAACACAACAGTTCACAAAGGATGAGACTTGCAAAGGCACCTTGCGTGAGAAGTGACTGAACGCTGCGCTTTGTTTGCGTGTGTGCGTTTTTGGAGTTTCGCTGCAGCGTTGGGCCGTGCGGCTTCACCGCGACCACAACATCAGCGTAATTAGAAAGGTCGCGCATACTGCGATTTTGTGAAATATGATTGCTTGAATGAACTGTGAAATGCCCATCAGTGAAATGCAGCGAGTGATGCATCGCTCCTGCCGTACGCCGCGTTGGAAAACGGAGCCAACTTCATCCGCCGCAGGCAAACTCTGACTGCAACACCAACCCTCCGCCACGAGAACCATCCGCTGCCACAATGACCGAGAGACAGGGAATGGTCGATCCGGCCATCTTCGAGCAGCTTCAGGAGCGCGTCGACCAAGACTCCAACGTGCGCGAGGTGAGCCTGGCCTGACGCACCTCATATCCGCCGTCCCACCCCACGCTGACCACGCCTACTAGGAGCTCCGCGATATCATCCAGACCCTGGAGAAGCACGGCACGTCAAATCCAACCTGCCTATGTGTCACATGTGCTAATTCCTCGCAGGCCGCTCCGCGCAGTCGGTTCTCGCCCGGGCTCACTCGACATCCTCTGCTGAGCGTATGAAGAGCAATCCCCCGGCGAAACTACATCTACTGACCAATTCCAAGTGCCTGCTGTTGTCACCGCCGCCGAGAGCGCCATCCGCCAGGAGATCGAGGCTGTCCAGAAGCTCGCCGAGGCTGCTAGCAAGCATCCGTACTACAAGTTCAATGGCATTTGGTCTCGCCAGGTTCAGGACACAGTAAGTACTGCAACAATATTTGAGACCCAGACCAAGGGGAAGATTCCCGCGTCGCTTCCCCCAGACCGGCTTTATATTCCTGTCAGAGCGAGTGATCTACTAACAAAGCTCAGATCTTCACGATTCTGTACTGTGGCTACCTGGGAGGCTTTGTGCCCGAGGGTAGCGATGCCAAGCCCGGCCGTTTGTTGACGATTGAGGAAGTTGGAGGCATCATGAACGGTTTGCTACTGCTTCTCCGTGCTACGAAAGTATGCTCGACTGATTCATTTGCAGTACCCGTCAATCTCAAGGACAAAGATGCGTTCCACATCACCATCGAAGAGTACTTGCAGGCCCTGATCTCCTTGATTGAAGAACTGGTGCGTCAATGATAGTGATATAACCTCCACACACTGACACGGCGCAGGCCCGCCTCGCGCGCAACTCGGTCACGCTCGGAGACTACAAGCGCCCGATGCAGATTTCCCAATTCATCAAGGACGTCCACGCCGGTTTCCAGATTCTCAACCTCAAGAACGACTCTCTGAGAAGGCGCAGCGATGCCATCAAGTACAAGGTATGGATTTCCGTCGAGAATAACTACGATGGTGCTAAATAGTTGTCAATAGGTCAAGGAGGTCGAGGATGTTGTCTACGATCTATCTCTGAGGAACCTGGTGCCTTCGGACAGCAGCTGAGTGAGATGGAGGGAAGGCTACATTAGGCTAGTAGCGAGGTTGCAAGCTTGAAATTTTCTTTTTTTTTTAAAAAAAAAAAGCACGATAGTAATATCAGAGAATCGGCATGGATTTGCGATTATGCTCCCGTGTGATGTTTACTATTGATTGACACTGGCGGTAGCCGCGAGCTGAACAGCAGCCGAGAAAGCTCCGGCCTAATTTCCAGTAGAGGCCAACACCTCCCGAGCTTCTCGCAACCCCAGCCGGTCAATCGACATGTCGCAACAACCCCAGACAATCTTCACGCGTTTCGAGGAGCCGGCTGGCTCGGCCGCCAAGGCCACTTCGGTCGCCTTCCCTTCGCCGCCCACTTCGTCGTCCAAGCCCATCGAGACCCTGAATACGGACATTGCCCGCATCTACACGCACATCCACCCCATTCTCGTTGTCTCGATCTTCGCCGTGCAATTCAATGGCGTCGTCGCGGATCCGGTTCCTTCGCTGTTCAATGCCCTCATCCCATTGAGCGTCCTGCAGCTTGTCTACGCCATCCTTTGCCTGCCGGCTGCTGGCTCTGCTACCTCCAAGTCTTCTGGCGGTGCTCGGAGGAAGGGTGCTAGCGGCAAGGCGGAAGCAGGCGTTGGAAGCAAAGTCTCTGTGGGTGCTCCCAGACCTTCTCTCTATCTCTCTCGCCCCTGCTGACCTTCTCTCAGACGGCCGTTCTCTCTCTCATCCTTTCCACCATCGCCGGCGTGCCGCTTGTTTCCGTGATCCTTATCCTCTTCGGGGCACCCTTGACGACGCACCTCGGCCACACCGTCCTCTGCGCTGCCCACATCGCATATCTCGCTGCTGTTCCCACTATCTACGCGTTCGGAGTCGATGGGGCCAAGTGGAGGGAGCTGGTTGCGCTGATGGTTCCGGTGGACGAAGTGTTTGGCGCTGCAATTGGCACTCTTTTCGGTGCTTGGGCTGGTGCTGTGCCGATTCCGCTAGACTGGTGAGTGCCATCATACCGTTTGCGCCGGGTGGTTGTATGCTAACTGTCCCACCTATTAGGGACCGAGAATGGCAGAAGTGGCCCGTCACCATCGTCTGTGGAGCGTATGCTGGATATGCAGCGGGGAAATTGTTGGGTGGGGTCGTGCTCAGAGGCAAGACCTTTGCCTTTGATTGAAGCGCTCGAATATTCAATTTTAGACGGATATGACAACCAAGGCGAGTGCCTAAGACGAGTCTGCTATGCTGCAACCGGGCATGCCGCGCGTGAAGCGGTGATTGCTCTGGTTGTCGATTGGTTTGGTACGAGGCACGAGAAGAAGGGTCAATGGCTGCCCTGCTGGATTTGGCCGTTGGAAGCTTTGGTGGTGCAAGTACATCTATTCGTCATTCTTGCACGCAGGTGGATGAGCTTTCATAAGTGCTCAAAACCACCGTGCCGGCGAGGTGCAGACCAGCCCGCAGTCGAATATCACTTTCGAAAACGACGCTCACATTTCGGTGACAAGCTTTCTTGGTAACGCAGGTGAAATCAGTGGTCGCCCACCCAAGCGGGGGATCAGAGTCATTAACCTGGCTGGCGTGGAGCCCACCAAACCGCTAAAAGCAGTCGCCGGCTTCTGCCTGACTCGGTCTGAAAAAAGTCCGAAGGCAGCTGGAGCTCACTTTAACTTCGTCATCCTCCATTCCGCTTGAGCCCACTCCAATATCGAGCGCCAGCATGCCACCAAAGGCCGAGGGATCCACCAGAGGACGTGGCGCCCGGCGTGCGCGGGGCACGAGCACCCGCGGCCGCGGCGGTCGTGGCGGCGCGCAAGCTGCAACCACCCAACAGCAGCCCCAAGACACTGCGCCTTCAGCGAAAGAATCTACTGCCCCCGAGGAAGACTCTCTGTTCGTCCCGAAAGATGACCCTGCGCCTAATGCGAGCGCCGCGACAGCCTCCAGCACCGCCGATGTTTCCATGACCGACGTCGACATTACCACCACCACCGAGCCCAATGTCGCAGCTGATGCCAGCGCTGGCGCATCGCGCCCTGAAGACACCCGTATATCCTCAGTCCGTGGCTCTCAAACCCCCGCCGGCTCACCGGCCCCATCGACCGGCGCGGCGCGTGGCGGAAAAAAGGCAGTCGCGCGCATGCCCACCTTCAAAGGTCGCAGAAGCAAAGAAGAGCGCGAGGCCATCGAGGCCGAGGCTAACAAGAAGAGGAGGGAAAAGCTCCAAGAGCTCAATAACGAGGCTAACCGTGGCAGGGGAGACCGTGGCAGGGGCCGTGGAAGGGGAGACCGCGGTGGGCGTGGTGGCCGCGGTGGATACATGGGCCAAAGGGGCTTTGAGGGAGCCTTGAAGCAAGATATGGGTGGTGTCTTTGCTTCTGGAACTGTCAATGGTAAAACTCCCGTCAGCTGCTTTCAGTCATGTCTTCTGGTCTAACTGTTGTGTGACAGAGAACCGCTCGCGCATGATCCATCGCGGAAAGACTTTCGGGGCCTCTCACCAGGGCGGAGCCAAGCGCGAGCGCACGATAATCAGGTCCGAGGGCGAACAGGACGGAGTCAAGGCTGAAGACGAGGATGAAGATGGCTACATCTCATCTGATCCCGAGGTTGAGATACTAGGACCCCGCCAGGACGTCGATAACATTGAAACTATCAACCTCGTCAGCGATGACGAAGATGGCGACGTTGAGATGACAGGGGGCCCTTCGCAATCAAGGCGCAGCACGACTAGGTTCAATACTCCTGGACTCGCTCCGATCCGCATTCGCCGCAGAGAGCACGAGAACGCGCCGCGCAAAATCACGGCTGAGGCGCCGGGAGACCCCGAAATCAAGACCGAACCGGATGCGGCATCGCCTAGGAAGGGCAAGGGCAAGGCGAAGGAAGTCGAGGTCACCGGAGCTCAAGGTCGCTGGAAGGGGGCTTGGGGATATGAAGATGAAGAAGGTGTCGTGACAATCAAGGACGAGCCAAACGACGGGCCAGCCGTCGTGCCGTCAAATATTCCGGAGCAGGCCGCCAAGGATGCACCTTCCTCCCCAGAACTTTCGAGGAAGACAAAACCAAAGATCAAGCAGCGCAGGAAGCCACGATTCCGGGATGTGCGCGCAGCACTTGTCAGCGAAGAAGACAAGCAAGAGCAAGAGCGTCACGAACAAAGCATGAAGGTCCTCGCAGATGAACTTGGTGAAATCGTTCTGCCTTCAGTTACGACACCCGACGCCGAGGGTGATACTACCATGGCAGACGGCCAGGCTCCGAAGCAGGACCAAACCGTCGACAAGAAACAGGATCGCGCCTACCTCTTCCAACTTCCTCCTGTCCTACCCAGCCTCATGGTCGATAACACGGTCAAGAATGAACCCCAGTCCCCCGAAGCTACCTCCCGCAGCAACCCGATCGACCTTGCGACGCCCGAGGTCAGCTCGAACGGTCCCGCCAAGCCTGAGGATGAGGCTGCAGCCATCGACACTGTGAGCCCCGAACACCCTGCTCAACTCGCGCCTGGTGCGGTCGGCAAATTGCGCGTTCACAAGAGCGGACGCACAACGTTGGATTGGGGTGGCACCAGCTTGGAGCTCTGTATGGGAATGGACGCTTCATTCCTCCAGGACATTATCATCACGAAGATCATCCCCGAGGAACAGAGAATCGGCAGAGATGGTGGTGAGGCCATGAGCGTCGGTCAGGTCTGCGGCAAGTTCGTGGTCACACCTGACTGGGACGAGATTGTGGGATGATCGGTGCCACTTATGGTGGCACTAAAAGCATACTATTTTTATGAGTTGGGCGGCAAACAGGCCTGAAGCGTACCATCGGGCCAGAAGGTTGGCATTGCGAGGCGTTGGTGGATCTGACTGCATTTGACTGGCGCTATATAAGCGGAATACCGGCTTCTGAGGGGGGTTTGGGTTTCTGAGAGCATATATACTCTTGAGCATTAACCCAGGTTGGAAACTGAAATCAAAGTCTTGATATGGTACCACGAAGTCCTTGAGAGGGTTGCGCAGTGATATCATGCAAGTTGAGGCAACGAGTACGATAGTTCTAAGAACATAGAGTTTGAGCAAACCAAGCAGATTAAGTGTTTTCTTGAAAGTCTCAGGAAAAGCACCCGTACATCTTCCTCGTATGCATGGCCCTATGCAACCATTCGTACGCTATACCATTTGGGGCAGCTTGACCCTAAATGCATCTCCCCCTTAATAACCAGCCTGATCTCCTTCCCCATTCTCTTCTCCAGCTTTTGTGATGGTGCTTTGAATAGCACACCTTGCCTGCTTGTCAGTCTTTCAGCGTATTCCCGGGTCTCGCATTCCACTCGTGTCGTCTTAAAGAGCGCCTCGGCCCGAAATGGCTCGGTCTCGGCCCTGTCCCGCAACCGCCGCCGAAAAATTTCAATCTACCAATGCCTACCTACCATCACCCACAACACTCAAAATTATTACAGCTATATAAATTTTACTAGTAAATCTAACTGCCATGATTAGGGTGTCTCAGCCATCCACAACACAGAGGAAGCCATCAGGCTTTCATCCAGTCTCTGTGGTCTAGTCGGTTATGACGTCGGTCTCATACTACAACAGTGTGACTTCCTCCAAGAGGTAGTGATCCGAAGGTCCGCAGTTCGATTCTGCGTAGGGACAATTTCTTTTGCCCCTGGTGAGGGTACTTTGCTTTTTGCCTCTTCAGGTGTTGGTTGGGTCTTTCTTTTTCTTGGTGGTGGTGGTGAGCGGTGGAAGATGCGGGGAACTTTTTTTGATCTGCGTTCGGTAGTGGGGTGCTCTCCTTGAGCAAACCCCTGTTGTTTGCGGAAGATTCTGCGGTCTGTAGAGCTTGCCTTTTCCGCATGCAACATACTAGGAATAGGAAAAGATTAGGAAAGACGTTGACGTGGACTGATATTGATATTTATGATCGGTCGTCCGCGCGAAGATGGGCACAATGCGAGATTATCTCAAAATTCGATATGCTGTTTGTGAAGGTTTATACAGAAATTCTAAATGGAACTGGTTGGATGATTTTCACAAGACGACCACACGTTCTGAGTTGAACTTAAGTGATTGGCTCTAGAAAAACATGGACGCGATTCTGTGAACATGATGGATCTTCCCTTTACATAGCTGGCATAGAAGAGCGTTTATTTTGCTCTGTTCTGTTGCAGAGAGTGCGGGGTTTAACACTATACATTGACAAAAAGAATTCGAGAATATGTAAGGCGTTAAGAGCTACTGATAGGCATCTTTAGCCAGATCACTCCCATGCTGCTCTATTCCTTCGTGCAAATTCGTCAAAGCTTTGAGGAGGCCGGCCAGTGACCTTCTCCACATCGTTCCCCTCAAATTCTTCTTCCCCCCTCGATGTCATTAGTTCAAGTTCCGTGACGAAATCAGCGAAGTGCTCAGCCATTCCGTGTTCCTTCAGCCCCTTCCTCCTCTCTTCACCGGTGAGCTTCAAATTGGCGATCTCACGTCCGAGCAACTTGCTCAGCTTCTTCGCGATCTGCAAATGCCATTGTAGTTAGCATGAGCATTTAGGACAAGGTCGAAAAGGAAGACATACATCGTCATGTGTCAGCAGCTCAGGCCCCAGTAGTCGATAGGAGGTGTTGTGTGGCTTCTCGTCTGTGAGCGTGTGGAAGACGACGGCGGCGATGTCCTCAGCGCTGATAAAGGGAATCTTTCCGTCTCCGCAAGCAGTGACGAGTAGCCCGCTTTTAACGGACGCCTGCGACCAGCCCTCGGACATGTTCTCTGTTCAAACGCATCAGCACTAGCCGGGGCTATAAATCTTTTTTGACTGTCGTATAAAGAAGAAATAAGGACCACATACCCATAAACCAGGACGGACGCAGAACAGCATATTCAACGCCAATGTCGAGCAAGTGCTGCCACACTTTTCCGGTATGCCACCCACCAGGCTCGGCTGAGCTTCCAGCCATCAAGACAAATCTCTTGACACCTTCCTCCTTGACGCAGTAGTCAATGTATGCGTTCATGACTGGGGCAACATCCTCGACATCTGGCGCAACCAGGTAGATGGCTCTGATGGCCTCTCCATTGGAGAACTTATGCTCGAAGGCATTCTTATAGGTCGAATCATCCAACCAGTCAAATTCGACGGCATTCATGCCAGCAGGCGCCGCAGAGGCACCCCTCCGAGAGCCAATGACGAAAGGGATCTTGGCATCCTGGAGCCGCGAGGCGACACGGCTCGACGTCTTGCCAACCCCTCCGGTGAGAAAGATAGCCATTTTGGAGAGTATTGGAGTGACAATCAAAGTTGTAGAGAGTTGGAAGTATTAGAGTTCTGATGGATTGAGGTTTGACGGACTTGTGTGTTGCCAGTGCTCTGTATATATGTACTATTAGCGTACCAAAACGCCTAAGTCCGTTATGCAAGGATAACTCCGGGAAGGATGCGCTACGCTCAAAACAAGCAATATGTCAAGCATCCTGTCCAAACAAGTAGTAGTTCAGCAGCGGACTTAAGCGGTGATAAATCCTTGCATGCTGCATCAACGCGCTACACAAAGCCACCTTCGGCCTCGCCATCGGCCTCGCCTTCATGAATCCTAACTGTCGTCATTGATTCTTGTTTGGACGGGATGAGCGGCCATTAGGCCTCAAGCTGAAGGTGCACGAAAGTTGATCCTATATGCCTTCACAGAGCCAAGGAGTGCATACATCGCAAAGCCCGGTAGCTGGAGAGAACCTCGCACCAATCGTTTACTTACATTGTCGAAGACACATATTTACTTTCCCTTTCTAATCAACCACCAAGACTGTGGTTCAGCCACTGCCCAAATATTTCCCTCGTCCCCTTGACCATTTCAAGCTCTTCCTCAGTGAGCAAGCCGCTCAATTGCTCCCGTTTTCCGTCACCATTGCCTTCTTTCGCTGCTGCTTTTCTCCTTGCCTCGTACCTCGTGGTGATGGTGCTTCCGACCTCCCAATTATCCTCAATCTCGTGCGTTGTACCTCCACCCAGAATGGTGCTCAACTTCAGGCCTGTTTCCTCTCCCGCAGCCAAGCCCCGCGCGACAGCATACTTCAGCGCCAGCTCGGCCAGCTTGGTGTTCCTCTCCTCAACATAGTCGGACGCACGCGCGGCAGCCTCGCGCAGCGGCAGGGGCGCGGGGTGGAAGTCACCCAGCTCGCCGACAGGCACGCCCTTCCTCCTCAGCAAGCCGATAGCGAGCGGGCTGGACGCGAAGACGCAGTCGACGCCGGCGTCGCGAAGCGCAGCCAGGCCGCCGTCGTCCAGCAGCACCGTGTTCTGCAGCGTCAGCTGGCCCCAGACCTGCACGGCGTCGACACCACAACCGTAGCGCTCGCGCACGGCGCGCGCGACCTCGACCAGGCGCGGCAGCGGGTAGCCCGAGATGCCCACGTAGCGCAGCTTGCCCTCGTCGCGCAGGGCGAACAGAGCGCCGACAGCGGCGACGGCCTCAGCCACAGAGACGAACTCGACGTCGTGCGTGAAGACGACGTCGAGGTAGGTGGTGTGCAGGCGCTCCAGGCTGCGCGCCACCGACTGCCGGATCCAGGCGGGCGAGTAGTCGAAGCGGTCGGCGGCGATGCGCCCGCACTTGGTCATCAGCAGGAAGCTGTTGCGCGGGTGCGCCGCCACCAGCTCCGGCTGCGCGAGCGCGTCGCCCAGCAGGACTTCCGAGGGCCCATAGTAGGGCGACGTGTCGATGGCGCGGAAGCCCACGTCCAGCGCCCGCTGCACTATGTGCCGCGTCGGCAGCGAGGCTGGGTTCGGGTGCAGCTGGTTGCTGAAGCCCGCCCCGCCCAGCACGAGGGCGGGCGCGATTGAGGAGAGCGGTGGTCGGGCGGTGGTGGTGGTGGTTGTTGTAGGTTGGGGTGCATGCTGCTGCCCCTCGTTCCCATTGGTTACATCATCCTGCGTCTCCTTACTCATCACGGCTAACCTGACGACTGGGGGTTGAAAGCTAAAGGTGCGTGTATGCGGGAGTCGATTCGATCTGCGGACCCCATGGCAGAAGAAAAAGTTAGACGTAGATAAAGGAGTGCGCGATTCAGATTCCGGTTGTTAATGGTGGATAATTAGACGGCTACCCCGCAGGGCTTGCTTCGCGAAAAATCTCCACGCCCTCGCGCCCCACTTGTCGCTTCTGGCCCGATGTGCTGCAGGCATCACAGCCCTACACATGTCGAAGCAATGCTTGTGATTCTGCACGACACCTGCAATGACAT
The DNA here is from genome assembly GCA_023089105.1 of Lasiodiplodia citricola. Lineage (NCBI taxonomy): Eukaryota > Fungi > Ascomycota > Dothideomycetes > Botryosphaeriales > Botryosphaeriaceae > Lasiodiplodia > Lasiodiplodia citricola. Next base: position 570,306 of record JAJNLL010000016.1, on the reverse strand, counting down.
GCAGGGCACTTGCTCCTCTTCCAAGATCCAAGCCTGCACGTTCAAACCTACGTTCACGTACAGTGTCAGCTTTTATTATCTGCAAGCCGAAGCTGAATGAAATTAATATTGTCTATTTGAGATCCGAAAGTAGGGCAATCTAGAAGTCAAGTTATCGTCGGAATCAAGCACCAAAACCCGAACGCCCTTTTTTTTTTTCCCCCAGCACCAGCCACGTCAGCATATTCACGCCTCCACACTCCTTGCCCTCCCCCTTTCACTGCCTTCCGAACCGCTTGCCCGTCCGACCCCACCGCTCATCGTCGGAGCCGTCCTCGAAGACCTTCTGTGACTTGCCACTGAGCCCTCTTTCTTAGCCTTCTTGACGTTCTTCATGTACTCCCAAAAGAGCCTCAAAGTGACCAATATCACGATGCAGACAACAATACCGCCTATCGGGCCCACAATTGTCATGATACGCTTGTCCCGTTCGCGGGCTATGCTTTCGTCATCGGTGGGAGCCGGGGCCGTAGGTCGAGCCGTACTGGTCGTGATGGAGTGGAAGGATGGGGTGTATCGGGTGGTCGGGCTGCCCGGCAACGAGGACGAGGGGAGGCCAGCAGTAATGTAGAAGGATCTAGGAAGACTCGTACTAGGGATGGACATGCTAGGATCTTGTACGCTTGTGATCTCCAAGAAGCTGGAGGTGTTCTCGTCGCCGCCATTGCCGTAGGCATGGGGAGCATCATTCGGCCCAGGTACCGGAGGAGATGCCGCTATTGTCGATAGAGGCTGGGTCAAGAAGCTTGTGATCGCAATTGTAGAGGGGTCCGGAAAGAGTGTCGTAGTTATGTATGTGGTGGCTGGAGACGGGAATTCCGTGATGGTCACCGTTGTGCGTCTCTTAGTGTTGGTGTTGAGCGGTCGTGAAGGTGGGAGGGCTCGTGAATCAGTGATGGTCCTGAATATCGTAGTCGCATCAATGGTTAGAAGCCCAGAGAGTGAAAGCGTCCGTGTAGTAGTCACGGACAGCGTCGTAGTGTCAGTGGTCGGCGGCACCGGAAGTGAGAGTATTTGTGTAATAGTGATGGAAACCGTCGTAGTGTTGGCAATCGACGGCTCCAAAAGTGAAAGTGCTGGTGCAGCAGTCACGAACGACGTCATAGTGCTGGTAGTAGGCGGCCTTGAAAGTGAACGCGTTTGTGTAGTATTTATGAGCAGCGTCGTAGTCGAAGTGGTGGTGGTCTGCGGCCCTGAAAGTGGAAGTAGAGGCATGGTAGGAGTAGCGGTGGCGATGCCTATAGCACTGGCATCGAGCGGCTCTGAAGCTGAAAGTGTGTGTGGTGTTGAAGAAGTTGGTGGATTTGTCACGGATATGCCTGGGCAAAGTGATAGGTGAGTGGATGATACATCGCTGGCCGTGCCGTTATGACCACCTAGAGTAACTGCGATTGAGGTCGACGAGCTTGCACAGGCCGGTGTTGGCTCGGTAGTTGAGAGAGATGGACTTGTGAAATTCGCAAAGGGCCAACCTGAGTAGACTAGGTCGTTCGCGCCCCGGCGGACGAGGTCATTCGAACCTATTCGAGCCATAGTCGTGCACGGGGAAGTCTAGAATTCAGTACACGTGATGAACGTAGAGAGTTGAAGCAATCGGCAATCCGTTGCTTCAGAGCAGACCGGGCTCAGTGCGAGGACTCTGTAGCATTGCAGAAGGCAGGAAGCACGGTACTAAGTTAGAAGCGCATCGCTGATAGCATGTTCCGGTTCATACTTCACTCGTGGCTGTAGCGCTTGTGGAGGGCTGTGCGATTTGCGACTACCCGTGCCCTTGACTGTCGAATCCCGTGCATATAACGTGACTGCTCAATCAGATTAGGTTCAAGTGGACTGAGGTTCGCTATCTGCGTATTGAGCCTTTGCAGTAAGTGGATCAACAACCTGTGGCGGCAATACTTATAAATACTGAGAAATGTTGGTTGTCTGGCGTGTAGTTTTGTTGGTGGTGCCTGCAACCAACAAAAAAAAAAAAATACCCAGGGCTCTGACGAGTGATTCATTCATAAAGCGTCTTCTCGTTCCCGCACTAGCATGGTCATGAGCTTCGATAAGTTGGTGCTTATTCCCTGGGCGGATACGATCCCCGTGCTTTCCCCAATGGTATATCTCTTTGTATGCGTCATGAACTGCGGAATGAATTTCATAGAGCGCAGCCAAACTTCTGCCCAGGTGAGGTCGTCAAAGATGCTGCATTGGGTTCATTGCCAGTGGGAAGGAGGATCGAGACGAAGAACTGAATTCCTAACGCAGTGAATCCAGCCCACGGAGAAATGCGAAATTTCATCGCAGGTCGTGAAGCAAGGCCCATAGAATGAAGGAAACTCCATTTTCGCGTCACTCGCGTACGCTTTTATAGCCCATGACCGCTCATGACTGGTTCCCAAAAATAGCCCCCCAGACAGCTCAACTCTCCTTTCCAGTAACGAATTTACCGGTGCTGTGCCAGAAGTCAGCCATCCGTCATCGAAAATGCTGTTTCCTTGGCCGTGATTCGCAGAATGTACGCCCCAGCGCATGATTTCGCATTGCTTCCGATCGGCGTGGGGCCTTGTTCGACAGGGGACGGGAAATATTCGTACCTTGACGAAGCCAATGTCGGTGGACTTCTCACGGAAGCACTGACGGCAGATGTTGAGGCCGTACTTGCGGATCAGACCGGCCTTGTGGGTGCAGACGCGGCTAGAAGAAGGATCCGTCAGCGAATGATTCAACGGGCCTCCACCATGGTGTCTTGATCGCTTCCATCAAGGTGCTCCCCTTCCCCTGCTCCGGCTTGAGCATATAAAGCAGCCTTGGTCCCTTCCATTGACGCCCTCTTATGCCAGGTTCAAACGTACCAGCCGCGGGAGCCCTTGCCGTAGGTACGGGGACGGGAGAAGTAGACGGTCTCGTGGGCCATGGTTGCGAGTTGGTGTCGTGGGACGGAGGTGTCTGCAGCGGAATCCACGTTAGAATGAGTGCAGCAGCGCAAGCGCACGACGGGCAGCAACACGCACTCGTTGAATGAAGCTCGTCCGGAGGGGCAGGGTTACCGTCGTGGTCGTCTCGGAGGTCGTCGTTTCTGCGTGTCGCGTTTGGGTCGATTTGCGCTATCCACAGTGCGAGAATTCCTAAGCGAGGTCGGCCCGAGGCTTGGCGCCCAAGCGCTGGTGTGGGCGGCTGCGGTGGGCGAAGCGCCGTGCCTGCGCTGTCCGGGCGACTGAAAAGACCGCTCGCGCAGTTTGAAGCTGAGACCGTTTGGCGCCGTCGCACGGCGCTGCGCCCCGCTGAGCGCTAATTCGAGTGCGGTAAACATCCAACGAAACACCGCTCTTCCTAAAGGCTTGAAACCGCAAGCTAAAACCACAAGACCATCTGTGGCCTGCTGATCGGATCCCGGCACTGTCATTCCGACTTTTCCGTGCACCTCATCGTGCACGCTGCCAGGACACGCGCCGCTTCCGTGGGTAACCCGGCTTGGTACGTTTAGATCTCTCGTTACCTCCTCTAGTCAGCACCGCAATTGCGCGTACTGCTGAGCCTCCATTCTTTGGGTGCTGCTCCACAATCCTAGTTGCAAACGACGTGGCTGTGAGAATCTCCTCAAATAAGAACACTAGCCATCCCCTTCCGCCCCCTTCCGTACTTGCTTTTCAAGTGTTTGTCTGCTCTTCACCTACAGTCACATGCTTGCCCACCATGACTCTCAAGACCGCTTTGATTCGCGCCTACCTCTGGATAGCTCTAACAATCCAGCTACAACCAGCATGGGCTATCAGAATCCGCATCAGGGCCTACCTCGAAAACCGCGAGAGAACCAAACGTCCGCGAAACTCCGTCTGGCGTCCAGCCTTCCGTAGGCGGCACGTCTAACCCTTGCCTTCCCTTCCGAGCATAAATCCAAGCTCTCCAACCTACTCATTTTGACCACGGCACATCCTGGCAACGGACTACTTTTCGTGCCCAACTCTCAAGCCAATTAATCATGGTAGGCCCCCAATACGACTACTCTAGGCCCTCAGCACCAATTTCCCAGCCATTCGAATTTCCACCGTAAACCTCGCCGCTAACGCCATCCAAGTCCCGAGACTCTTCCCGCACCTACCTGCACCTCCCACAGCCACGCTTCGCCGATCTGTTCGAGGAGTTCACACGCACACCGCTACTGCCTGAGGAGATCTACGTGCCACCGCAGCACCAACCCATCAACCCGGAGGACGAAGATGACGTGGTACCTGACCAGCACGCCGCCTTCGGCATCCAGCGCGCCACCCAGAAGCAACGCCAACCTGCCTGGCGCGACCTAGGTCTCGAGGAGCTCATGGCCCGCGGCCCCACCGAGCCTGTCCGTGTTAGCTTAGCTGTCCGCACCAGGGGCAGCGGCACCGGCGAGGGTGCAGCGGCAGGGGGAAGTGCCGGTAGCGGCTTACCCCGATGAAGAAGCGCATCATGGAACCATGCGAAACTTGAGGAAGGTGGGAAGTGGCGGCAAGGTGATGGCGAGCCACACCATGGTGCAACACGACCCACTGAATGATGATTAGGATTGAAAGCATCCAAGACAAGATAGAGACGGTGCCTCAAATACTGTGCGGAAGAAAGTTAGAACAAGGGCGAAAGGGGCACCTACTGGGCAACCGGCATCATGTCAGTTGCCGACTATCAAAGCACCAGCTGGCCTGGAAACAATGGCGTTAAGGATAGAAAATGAGAGAGAAGGGAAATTCCTCATTTATTTTTTTCTCGACACTCTGACAAGAAGCATGATGGTGACTGATGATATGAGCGAGCTAAGTAGCAAGTAGTCGGGTTTCACAAGCCCGAGGGTATGACGACAGGGTAGACACCTCTTTGTTCAAAGAAAACCTAGGAAAGCTCCCGCCAACTCCATGCAGAAGGGAGGATGAAAAGAATAAGTCGCTCACTCAACGTTTAGCACCAATTATTTGTGCAGACCGCAACCTTCTCCTAAAGCTCTCCGTGTCTTCCAATCCTCAACCCCCCAACTCTAACGGCATCAACATGGAGGAACTATAAATAGTCGAGAGTGGTCAACCCGGTGACGTGCATGGGGCCCAGAAGCCGCAGTCAAACCTCTGGCTCATCTAGAAAACCGACTCCAGCCAGCTTGCTAAGACACAGTTAGAAATTGTTCCAATTGATGGAAACTCTCGCGAACTCACCTTGGCTTCTCTGGCGGCGTCGATGGTGGCTTTGAAGTCATGCCACAACTTCTTAATCTCGCCATTCTCCTTCATCTCATCGACGACCTTGTTCGCATATTTCATCTTCTTCTTCGTTTTCCATCCGTCGCGCTCCACGATCTTTTCAGGATCAAGGTGGCCCTGCGCCTTCAGGTGGTCTTTGACCCAGTCATACAAGTGCCAGCGCCAATGCGTCAGCGTATGGGCTGTTTCTGCGTTGGTTTTGCAATGTACGCCAACGTGGAAGACGGTAGACTCCGGCGGGAGCGAGTGTCCATTGGCATCAACAGAGCGACGGCTCTCATCATCCGAATCGCTATCTTCCGACTCGGATGAGTCAGAAGAGTCGTTGTCTTCCACATCGGAAAGCGTGTCACCCTTGTAAGCCTTCCCCGTCAACATGATATCCCATGTGGCAGGATGGGTTCGGCGGTTGCATGCTTGACAATGATTTTCGAGCAGCATCCTCGACGCACCGCTGATTTCGACGGAATCCATTCGTGGTCTGGCGTGCAGAGCCCTGGTGAAGTCTCGTGTCCAGGCCGAAGACGTGAATTTTGACCCTGCCAACCCCTTTACCTCATCATCCAGTTTCCTGAAAGTTAACTTGTAGATCTCGTCATCCTTCGCAAAACCGGGGTTCAGTTTCTTCTGAACCATCCATTCCACCGCGTATTTGAATAGGTCCTTGCCCTTAGCACGACTAATGCTGGTGAATGCGAGAGGCATAGTAGCATCTTCGTCAGGAACGCCGATAGTTTCGTCCTCGTCCTCAACCACAAAGTCTCCGTCCTCGTCATCTTCCTGGAACATGTCCATTGTTGTCGCTTGGTGGACCCTGGCATGAGGCTTATCAGATAGCTCGTCCTCATCTTCATCTGTTTCATCTTCGTCATCTTGATCAGGTTCGGATTCTGACTCTGATTCTGTATCGTAGAGAGCACGCCGGCGTCTCTGCTGGGGTCCTTTCTCGACCTCGGGGGACGGTTCTTGTCCAAGACGTCGTCTCTTGAGCGCTTCTAGGGCCTGTTGACGAGCGTTCATCACCGGTGGTACGTTTCTCGGCCGACGCGGGACATCCAACTTGCGAGGGGACGAACCAAGAAACTCAAGGTCTTCTGCGAGGTCCTCCTGCTCCTGCTGGACGGCAGCGGGTGATCGCCTGCGGGATCTTTGAGTCACTGGTTCATCTTCGCTGTCAGAAGCCGGGGGAGCTCTCCTCTTCCTGGTTGAAACAGGAATATCATCGCTCTCTTCATCGTCACTGAAAACTTTCGAGGACTGTTTGGCCTTTCTTTTCCTTGGAAGTGATCCTGGAGAGGACGCAAGAGCATCGTCGCCACTGGATTCGGGTTCACCAATGTCAAGACCGTGAGGTCCGGCCTTTGCAGGCCCACCCACAATCTCCAGATCCTCAGAGTCCTCGTATGTGCTTGCAGAGGCCTGTCGGGTCTTTCGGCGCCACTTGCTTGCTCTCGTCTGACGTTTACTTGCTGGCGGAGAACCTTGATCACTATCTGGTGAAGCTTTTCTCTTTCTTTTAGACTTTTTCGGAGTTACAGCCTTTGGGATGGCAGGCTGAGTGCGCTTGCGGACAGGAATATCTTCAGACGAGCTATCGCTCTCTGGAGCATTATCCTGAGAGCCGTTGTCCTCTTCCTTCACAGCTGGCGCTGGATTGTCTGGCTGGGAAAACTTGATCTTCTTTTGTGATTTGGCTCTGCCGCTGGTGAGGAACGTGTTGCTGCGCCGTTGCGACCTTGGAAGGAAATCACTGTCACTATCGCTGCTGCCGTCTCTTTCAGGTTCTGGCTCTTGCTTGACTTTTGGGGTCATGGTGGCTTGTGAGGTTCCTATCATTGAGCATCAGGTTCGGTCAGCTTGAAATGTGTCTAGAGTGGAAGGGGCGCGGAAAAATGGCTTTCGCAGAATGATCTTGGAATAAAAACAGTGGGCGACTACGAAAGCGCAGGCATGGCCGCCTCGTGGATGCAAGGCAGAGCGCGCGTGCGACCTAGCCGCGCAGCGGAAGTTGAGGGATGACCGCTGAACAGCCCTGCCAGGTATGATAGCCGGCATTCAATACTGGGCACGTTCACAAGATCTCCGCTCTTCTCCGGCATTCAATAGGATACTAGAATGTATGCCTACCTCCAACGCTATCGTTCTGCGCCGTCTTGCGCCTTTTCGCGGGGCTCGGGGACCTAGTGTAATCGACCGCAGCGGCGCGGTCGCGCAAGTGAGGCGACAACTGCCCGGCAGCAGGCGATGATGATGGAATGGGGGTGAAGTTTAGTCGTGTTTGTCGCGGCTGGCGGCGCGCAGATTTCTTCGTCCGCGCCATCTGGGAAACATCCGCCCGGTGGCGAGACGGACTGATTGACAGCAGAGTGTGGAACTCGACGCGCGACCACGGTCTGCTGCTTGCTAGTGATACTGTGCTGAAACTTTGTGCGCGCACGTAGGAATTGCGAGGTAGGCAGCACGAGCGGCGGGGCGAAAGTTCGTCATCCGTGGCGCCGAACTTGAACACACGTGCGCATGTGATCACGCGAATCTGCCAAAGTAACTAGTTTTTGGTTTCATCTGCAAGGCATCTTGCAAAACCCTTCTAGGACATGCAGCCCCGTGCAGGTACTTAAGACCGACATGAATATATTCACAGAGACATTTTATTATTTGGGGTGAATCATTGGCTCTGCTGTTACTTTTGAGTAATGAATTGCTCCATACTGCATCGCACAAAGCCTGGAGCAACCACGTCATGGAAACCATCTTTCTGTGTTAGCTGAAAGCTTATGATTAAACTTAGACTAAAAATTTAGGTTATACTGTACTTCAGATGCATGGGTTACTTGCTGTGGCCAGCAGTTAACTCTTCTCATTTTACTTCCTTTTTTTTTTAAGGCAAAGCTTAATCATTCTGCAGCGCTCTAGAGAAGAACAGGTACGGTCGTTCATTATCCACATTCATAGAGAATGTCGGATCATGATATAGGTGTTGTGGTGTTTTGGTTTTTCGGAGCCATCTTGGATCCAAAATGCGGCAATTCTCTTGACTTCTACATGACCCGTGGTAGTAACTGCACCAAACGCTCAATTCCACCCGTCCCAAGCCGCGTACAATTTCCGTAGTCGGGATTTCTCTTCGTCGTCTGCAAAGATGATATCCACCACACCTTCACACAGCTTTTTGACATCTTCTCTGCTCAAGTTGAAATGCGTGATCGCCAGGTAATATTCCTCGGATATAGGGCTACAGAAGACGCCGACGTCGTCTGTCTAGAGCACAAGAGTCAATTCATCTTCTGCGAACGCGTTGCACTGTGGCTAATTGCTTACTGAGAGTGCGACCCCAACGCCGGAATCTCTCCACCACCCAAAGTGGTGGTCCTGAAAACTTCCGGTAATCATTTTGGCATGGACGTTGCAGCTGATGCATAGTTCAACTCCAATCTTTTGTTCAATGATCGCCTTGCGGATTTCTTCTTTCACATGGATGACATGTCCAATTCGATCGGGCTGCCAGCTTAACAACGTCCACAGCTCAGTGTCAGTTGAGGAGGCAGCGGCCTCGGCGAAATGGACGGTAATTTTCAACCCTGCGGCCTTGGCTCTGGCAAACGACTCGGAGAAGATGCGTACATCGCCTTTAACGGGGTCACCGCATAGGTCAATCCCAACGACGCCTCTCGGCTGGAGCGACAATGCCAGACTGACAACTTCCTCAGCCTCGACTGAGGAGTTCCGGCGGTCTACGGATAGGATAAGCCCTGTACGCATCGGGTTGGAGGGGCGAGCATTGTGCTCGTCGATGCAGGCCAGTATCGTCTCTACGTATTGCTTCTTCGTAATTCCTTGATTTGGGATGGCGCGTGGCGTCGTCCTGAGTTCTAGGTGTATGACGTTATCTCGACGGAATGACTCGAGCACCGAAAGTGTGGAGTACCTGGCTCGTGAGCATCTGCTTCCATTAGGGAGGACGTATTCCAGCGTACTTGATACTTTCAATGTCACTGCACAGCTTGTAGATGTACGAGGAGAACAACGGGAAAAAGCTACATTCCGAACCAGTCAGCCACAGCAACCTCTCTACAAGCAGTGAGCTCCAACTTGACACAGCAAAGCAAACGCAAGGGCTAGCAAGGAGGTTGTGTTGCAAGATAGAGACACTTGGAGGTTCGCTCGGAGGAGAGGAACGATCAAGCGTGTGAAAAGGACCGAAGCACTCATCCGGCCGTGCGAGTGGCGCGATGTAGCCTCGCTCGCTTCTGAGGCCGACAGCGAGCCCAGATGTGCCCATGTCTTCGCGCGCAGGGTCTCACAGAAGCGACTATTCTTGGTGTGCACGCATAGAAGCTCATCGCCGGAGCCTGCTGGGGCCGTGTGACGGGCTTACCAGGCGAGGACAGGTGTGGGAGCTCAGCGCACTCATATGCAGAAGCTCATTTGACCCCGCGACGGGCTGGATGCAGCAAAGAGGAAAAGGCGGCTCACGTGTTGAGGTCGTAGTCGACTTTGCCGGGCGGGATGGCGTCCAGCGGGTCCTGCAGGTCGAAGCAGTCGTCTGCCTGCTTCCGCCGCGCCCAAATCTCGTGCAGACAGTCACGATCGATGCTTCCGCTTAGGTGCGCATGGAGCTGGCGGCGAACAGTCAGCCCGAGGGAGCCGGGGCGGTTGACGATTCCGCTGGGCCGCTAGGCGCGTTGCGGCTGGGCTCTCGGCCCCGTTGCGTACCTCGACCTTGGGTAGGGCCTTGGCGAGCCGGCGGGCAGTAGCCTGGTCCATCATCTGGGGCGGTGGTGAGGGGACGCTCTCGCAGCAGGGCGCGATTGGCTTTGGCGGCGAGGTTCGACGGAGGTGGGAATGCGGACGCGGTGCCGCGAAGGGATCGACAGCCGGGTGAGAGAAAATCAGCGAGTGGGCTGCTTCTGAACGCGGTGGCCGGGCCCACTCTGGCTGCGCTAGCGCCATTGCTCTCGAGGCCGACACTGCAGCTCTGCGAAGCTGCTGCACGCTCCGGCACCCCTCAAGGCCTGCGGACGCTGCATGGCGCGAGCACCGCAGCGGTTGCACGCCGTCGCCGAGCTGCGCGGGTGCTGTGTGCGGCGGTGACCTGTTGTTCTGAATAAAGTGAGCGCGCGAGAGCGGCAGCGTCGACTCTCGCGTAGTTAATAATTAGGGGGCGCGACCTAGCGTCTTCTAGGAAGGGTAAGCAGCGGACGCTCGACCTGCACCCTCCAGCCGGCCGCTCTCCCTTCGATTCAACTCCAACCTTCCTTGCTTACCCACAGCTCGAATCTCGTCAACCCCCAGGGCACGCCCGCACTTGCATCGCGCTCCTCGAACGGGTTGGCGGACCACATACCTCCAGTCGCTCATTCACTCGCTCCGCCCGCATCGCAAGCCCGCCCGCCCGTCGCAACCGCCCCTGGATCTTCTTGCCTCGTCGCAGCCGACGCCGCCTCCCTCCTGACCTCCCTCCACACACCAGCACCCACACGTCGCAATGGCCGACCTGAATGCTGAGAGCATTCAGCAGAAGATCCAGATCGCACGGCGCGATGCGGAGGCTCTCAAGGACCGGATAAAGCGGAAGAAGGACGAGCTCGCGGACACCACCCGTACGTGCCCACCCTCGCCCGCGCCCACGCCGCGCCAATGGCCCAGCCGAGCCTCGCATGCTAACCTCTGCCGCAGTCCGCGATGTTGCCCGCCAGCGGGTTGAGCAGCTGCCCCGGCTGACGATGAAGACCAAGCGCACTTTGAAGGGTCATTTGGCCAAGATCTACGCCATGCACTGGTCGACGGACCGTAGGCACCTCGTCTCCGCGTCGCAAGATGGCAAGCTCATCATCTGGGACGCCTACACCACCAATAAGGTTCACGCCATCCCGCTGCGCTCGTCATGGGTGATGACCTGTGCCTACTCGCCAAGCGGTAATTTCGTCGCCTGCGGTGGTCTCGACAACATCTGCTCCATCTACAACCTGTCCGCCCGGGAAGGTCCTACTCGCGTCGCGCGTGAGCTCTCCGGCCACTCCGGTTACCTCAGTTGCTGTCGGTTCATCAGCGACCGTCGCATCCTTACCTCCTCGGGAGATATGACTTGCGTTTTGTGGGATCTTGAGACGGGCTCGAAAATCCACGAGTTTGCCGACCACCTCGGCGATGTCATGAGTTTGTCCATCAACCCGCTCGACAACAACCAGTTCGTGTCCGGTGCCTGCGACGCCTTCGCCAAGCTCTGGGATATCCGCCAGCAGAAGTGTGTCCAGACTTTCGCAGCACACGACTCAGACATCAACGCCATCCAGTACTTCCCTAACGGCAATGCCTTCGGTACCGGTTCCGACGACGCATCTTGCCGTCTGTTTGATATTCGTGCCGACCGCGAGCTGCAAAGCTACACGGTAAGATGAAGCCTCGCTTGAACGTGCCGGATCGGGCACGAGATCTGCTCGGAAAGTGCTGACACATGTTTCAGATCGGAGAGCCCGTATGCGGCATCACGTCCGTTGCTTTCTCCGTCTCCGGCAGGCTGCTGTTCGCGGGCTACGACGACTTCGAATGCAAGGTGAGCACAGAATCGCTTTGGGACGTTGACTTTTGGTATGCGCTAACTCCGAATCAGGTGTGGGACGTTCTTCGCGGCGAGAAGGTCGGAACCCTGCAAGGCCACGACAACCGTGTTTCTTGCTTGGGAGTTAGCAACGACGCCATGAGTCTTTGCACGGGATCTTGGGATTCGATGGTGAGTGTCGCCGGGCTCTTTGGTCCCCCTCCCTACATGGCTAACTTCGCTCTCGCAGCTCCGCATCTGGGCGTAAAAACCGTCTTACCCTTAAAACGACGATTGTTGCGGGCGCCAGATACCCCGGGCACTAGCAGACCCGACAGTGGCTCACCCACCTGCGCTCATGTACCGCACTCACACACAGGGAGGCTCGCTAACATACTTTGTGTGTATCATACGCGGCTCTTCTCTCTATTACGCACGATATTACAAACGAGTAACTGGCGAGCATACTGGTCTCGGCTTGTACACTCCTAAACGGCTCTAATTTTTTCTTTTTCTCTTCGACACGGGTGGGACGTCTGGGTCGGGTCGGTGGTTTCGGCCCACGCTGTTCAGTGGCGACGGTACGCTTTTTTCTTTACTTTTTTCTGCTTTGGAATAAAAGCTGCGATTCCCTGTACCTTCAACTACCATCATCCGAACCCTCCAAGCGCGTCACGTACGGAATTCTTTCACCAAGGCGCAAGGCAACGGGCACCGATATCCCTCGCTCTTTCGGTCGAGAAGTGCTCATTCCCGGGACGGTTCGGCAGTCTTTTTCCTCTCAAGAGATGTTCTTAGTACTCCTTTTTTTTTCCCTTTTCTTTACTCAGCTCCTATACAGGTGGTGGCTTATGGTGAGGTGTCCATTGCGGTTGGCTAGCATGCATTTAATCTGAGTTCAATGCCATACAATACAAGACGCGTGGTTGGCGCATATGCGGGTGAGCGAGCTCGAGATGGCGGCAGGCTGAGCCGGGACCCCGGCCGCCAGCTGCGAGCATCGTATCGGAACGCGGCGGACAGGCGAGCAATCCCAGTCGCCATATGCTAAGTGCCGGGATTGAGAGACGATCTATCATGCGTGGCGCAGGGACACTCTGGGCTTTGCCGTGGGCGTTGGCTTGGATGCCGCACGACGGGGTGCGGGCCAGCGCGCGACCTCTGGCGGTTTGCGAAAAATCGGCGAGGCAGATCATGAGGACATGCGGGTGGCATGATGTAACACGTGCCGTCTTTGGCAGCGGGCACCGTTGAAGAGCCGCTCGTAATTTGGGCTGGGGATGGTGAGGCTTGGGCGCGGGCGCCCTGACGTTGTTGACTGCAGCGCGACGCGCGACAACCGTTTACGAGCCGGCGTTGCGCGTCTGGCGCGCTGGCGGCTGGGCCTGATCCCCGCAGCCGGGCTCTTGGGCGTTTCAACCCTCTGCCCCTTTCGCCGGTCAACGTCGCAGGCCTCGGCCGGAGCCATTTACAGCCCTCAGCCTTACTTACGTCGGACGCAACACCCTAAGCAGCACGTGGGACACCCCGGCTAGCGCGTGTGGCCTGGCCTTCTTTTTCGAGCATTTGCACGGCCGCTGAAACCCCGACCAGAGCACAGAACAGATCCTCGCACTGCCTGCCCACTCAGAGACCTCCGACGCGCCGTGCCCGCTTTCATCACCTCCAGTCGCAGACGAACCCTGTCGCCGTGAACGGGCCCCCGCTGTACAGCAGCCTTCTGTCACTGTCGTTATAAGCTTGCCTACCCCTCTGAAAGCTCAGGCTTTCCCCTTTCGCCATGTCAAACGCCGCTCAAGAAGAATTCAACGAGCTCGTCAGAGACAAAGACCGCTCTACTCGGCACCCCGAAGACGCTGACGACTCTGACCTGGACTCCGGACACGAATCCCCTCTCGAGCAGTTCTTTGAGAAGGGCGACTACTCAGACGACGAGGACGACTACCACCACGACGACGAGAACGTCGACTACGACACAATGCGTTCCCGCTACACCGTTCCCCAAGTGCGTTCCGACGCCAACACCGGCCCCAAGGGTGTCATCGCCGATGCCCAGGCCTTCGAGCAAGCCAAGAAATCCCAGCGCTTCTCGCTGTTCCGCAGCAGCGACGAGAAGAAGGGTAACGTCGTGAGGAAGAACCGCGCCGACACTACCTTTAGCGAGAAGAGCGCTGCCAGCAGCAGCGAGGACGAGTTCCTGGCAAGGTGGAGGGAGAACAGGCTGCGCGAGCTTCAGAGCCAGCCCAAGGGACAGCGTGCCCTGTCCCGCTCGAGGTCGCGGACTGGCAGCCCGGGCTCCAGGGCGTACGGTCGCCTCGTGGCCGTCGACGCAGACGGCTACCTTGAGGCCATTGAGAAGACGGCGTCGGCCACCACTGTGGTGGTCTTCATCTACGACGATCAGGTCAGTCTGCCCCATTGTCTCTCTTTTATCTGACACATGCACTGACCGACCCCAGTCTGAGATCAGCTCCATGGTCGAAGACGCGTTGCGCACTCTAGCCCGGAGACACGGCATGGTCAAGTTCATCAAGTTCCACTACGAGGACGCCGAGATGCATGTCGCCGGCGTTCCCGCAATTCTCGCGTACCGTGGCGGTGAGAAGTTCGCTGGCCTGGTGCCGGTCATGGACGAGATTCCAGACGACGCGGAGTTGAGTGACGTCAGTCTGGAGTACGCATTACAGAGGTAAATCTTCATCGTTCCGAGGCACACTGGCTCGCTCAACAAGCGCTAACCGTCACCAGGCACCAAATCCTCTTCTAAGAGTCGCGACCCGACCGCTTTGATCCCTGCCCTTTTGAAACGACAGCCCAACCGACCGCTTCGCTTCTCGCTTCTGCACTAGCCTGCCATGCACGGGACTGCCGCAGTCACACGAGTAATCACCCACTTCGCGGACCTGGTTTGAGGACTGTAGCGCTGGCTTGCTGCGCCATCCGCTACTTTCATCCCCATGGCTGCAGACAAGGCAATGCTGGTGACTGCCGGCACCATCACGGACGTTCGATTTTATCCGGCAATTTCCCGCGACGGAGAGAGTAACTTCCCTTGGACGAAGATCGCTCGCTCGGACGGTCCGTTCTCATTTCAGGCGCACCACACCACCGCAGGCAAGAAGCTCGGCCCTCCATCTTGTTCTCGCTGTCAAGGTGCAGCGGATGGCAAAGCTTGGTCCCCCCTCCATCACACCCGTTATGACCTTTTCCTTGTATTTGTGATTATGACACGCATCCCTGATTTTCCCGAGCAGCCGCCGTGTGGTTCATGCTCCTCTGCGGGCCAGACATCACAGCTTGGGCATTTTGCTGCTGGTTTACCTCATATGTCTGGCGTTACGGCGTTCATCCGATGGGTTGGAGGGATGGCACTGGTATCGCATGCTTGCGATACGTCATGGATTTTCTCTCCTGATACCTGGGATATCGACGCAACTTGTTGAGCTTGTTCATCATACCAGATTTTTTTTTTGAAATTTGTCATCACTTGTAGATCTGCTTTCGATGGACAATCGCTCACGTCTATGATCCCACAATCGTGGAATATGTAAATGGAATGATTCGATATCTTCTTGTCATGTCTTTTCTTATTGTTGTTGCTATAGCTAGATCTCTCTGTACTATCGATATTATGAAACAGGCATCGTTATATTCCATGACGGCTTCTTCCAGAATTCCATTGCACAGCCTCGATGAGGAACCACAGCGCTGGGTGGGAACACATAAGACAATCGTCAAGGGCGACACAATAAAAGCATGGTGCAGGAATATTCCATAGGCTTCGTCATTGTTTCTCCCGCAGTTCTGGGCCGCGGCATGGTTCATGCGTACATACGGACATGCGCGATGTTCTTATTTTTGGACGTCGAGTTTACGACGACTTTGCTGCTGCTGCGTATCGCTGTTCCAGGCTTCCACACCCCCCGGCCGAAGTCCTTGTTGCAGGTTGACGCCCCTCCCGGCCGAGCCCAATCCACAAGGCAAATTCCGCGAAGGAGTGGTGACAGGGAAGGAAGAGGCACAGCCACATGCACGTAACCCTCCCTCCCATCAGACAGGATCTCAAACATGCGCGAAAATAAAAAGAGGAGTGAGACAGGGCGACGACGGAGGGGGGGCCGGGCCTCATCAGCGCATTGCATCAGCGCGCGCACAACTCCTACCACGTCAGTGGCCCCAAAAATAAATCGAAGAAGGAAAGAAGAATCCATGGGGTGTTACAGCGGCGGGCCTGGTGGGGGAGTCCGGCTGCTGTCAAAAAGGGCGCCAGGCGATCGTGACGACGGCGCCACACTAGGGGGAGGCTACTTGTCGCACGACTCTTCTCGTCGTAAATGTCTTTATTTGGATGCCTTTCCGGCCGGATTCCTTCGGCGGCTACTGCCATCTTCGCCGTCTCGAAAGATGTCTCAAAGAAAAAGAAAAAGGCAAGAGGAAAAAAAAAAAGGGGGCGCAGGATAAGTCCGGGTCGGGACGAGAAGGTAGAGAGAATAGAGAAGAGGCGGGAAATTAGGGAAGCTGCATGGGGGGTGTAAAAAGCACATTGAACCATTGATCTTGGCATTGGGCGACATTTTCGTGCTCTAGCCTATCTGCTTGGCTTGCTCTCGCCGAGGCCTCGACTCGAGCTCGAGGCTGTAGCGCGTCGTATGTAGCACAACCCCCCCCCGAACTAGGTCTCCGCCGTAGCGGATGAGCGCGCGTGCGTGTCACGAAGAGAAGAGAGTCATTGGTCGATCGTAGCGGAGGGTCAATTAACGGGATTATCGAGTTGGAGATAAGGGTGGAGACTTGGAGTGGAGAAGAGAAGGAAAGGCAGGGCGAAGCGGTGGGTATTGCAACGGCTCAGGGTCCAGGCTCGTGCATCCTCGGCGTGGCAATATCGTCATACAATGGCTTGTGGTGTGCGGCCGCCGATGATGGTGGACGTGCACCGACCATGCAGGTGATGTGAATGAGTGGAGGCAATCGGCACGTGGGAAGGCGTCGTGTGGAGCCCCTTCATGCAGCGGGCGGTCGCCATGCGCATCAAACGGTCGCTTGGCGGCTGCCCTTCTACCCTCTTGACTCGCCACCTTCTCGTCGTTTGCTGCCAAGTCGCCGTCCTTCGTTTGGGCCACCACGCCGCACCCTTAATCCGGAATGGGCCCAGTCTTCTCCAACATCGGCCTAGAACGGAGAATCCCAATCTCACCGCAACGCCCGGTTATTCGGCATACAGAACGAGCACCAATATGGCGGAGAAAAGGGGGAATCATCATTATGGAAGGTATCTGATTGCAAAAGAAAACAGCAACGACAGGTGAGCGGAACGGGCCGGCCAGGGAGCTCATTCGGGCTCATGTGCGCATATTGAGCGCGAATGGGGCGGCGCACAGCCCAGAAAGGGCTCCCATTATGGCGGAGATTGTGGGTGACGATGTATCTCCGGGCGGTGTTGAAGGAGCCATGGCCAGCCAACGTGCGAAAACAACGACAAGAGTTCCGCCGACATCACCTACCCACCCCACATAGCGATCGGCTAGGTCCGAAGGTTGGCACTCTATGCTCGATTGGCGGCAGCGTTGCTCTCGGTTGAGCTCTTCTCGTCTTTCAGGTGCCCGGCTGCGCGCAAAGCGGCGATGCGCTCCTCTTCTTTGCGCAGGGAACGCCTGTTGCCGATCTGCCACATGAAGCCGTACGAAAGCATGCAGACAAGCATGAGAGCTATGAAATTGTCAGTAGGTGGGGATTTGAGCGTTGACAGAACGATATAGGGGAAGTCGCAGAAGGCAGGATCTCCTTAGGGGGCCCCCGGAAATGTCTACTGTCCAACTAGCGTGCATTACCCACTCGCGTTCTAGAACATACCGAGGAAGCCGAACAGAATGCCCAATTCGTGGCCGAGCGACGGCATTGGCACGTAGCACTCCCTCTTGTCTTCGGCAGTGCATTCACCCATGATGCCTGGTGTGTGCTCTTCCCTTTCGACGTTTAATTCGGGCCGTCAAGAGTCAGGGCTATCCAAAAGACGACGGTGTCAGTTTGGTCAAGAGTCTTGGGTTGGGTTGGTGGATAAGATCGGAAGCATCTCCAGGCTTTATGGCGAAGAAGTCGGCCAAGTGCTCGTCCCGCCTTGGGATTGACAGAAATACGCCACTTACACGCTTGGCCTTGGCGGTAGTTGTGGTATTGCGCTCTCTGTTTGCTTTTGGATTTCCGTGGATGCTGCGGCGTTGGCAACGAACAGCACAGTGGGTCACGAAGGGCTGACAGTGGGACACGCTCGCAGACGGCGGTGGAAAGTGGGCATCGAGCAACACATATACCCGGCGTTGCAAGGCTTACTGCAACGACGGCAGCGGCTGAGGCGTGGGCTGACAGGCTCCCCGGATGTCTGGGCTTGGCGGCCAGGCAGCCCGGCCTCTTGCCAGTCGTTGGCCTGTCTGTGGAGTGTGGAGGCGGCCGTTCTGCCTCGTCGCTGGTGGGGAAGAACGCCACTGATGTCATCCAGTGCCTTCTCGAGCACTCGACCGGGCCAGTAGGATGGAACAGTGCGCCTTCGTTCTTCTGTCGTGAGTAGCCGGCACACCTCGAGATGCGATGTGAGCAACTGCTGTGTCATGACTTGGTCAAGCTTGGGGCAAGACAGACCAAGCAGGGTTGGCGCGTTCTTGGATGCTGCCGTCTGGTCTTGGGGCGGGGCAGCCTGACTCGCCAACTTGCGGAGAGAGCTCGATAAGCCCCGCAAATTCCTACACTTGCTGACACCGGAATCCACCGGCTCAGGGTCCCGCAGAAACGGAGCTTTCTCCCATGTTTCCATTGATAGAATCGATTGCGAGCTAGCCTTGTAATTACATAAACCCTCATGACACGGTTATCCTTAGCGTACCACTATAGACAACGAGATTTTAGGAAATATTTTAGGAAATACTTTC
Organism: Lasiodiplodia citricola; assembly: GCA_023089105.1. Lineage (NCBI taxonomy): Eukaryota > Fungi > Ascomycota > Dothideomycetes > Botryosphaeriales > Botryosphaeriaceae > Lasiodiplodia > Lasiodiplodia citricola. Next base: position 551,602 of record JAJNLL010000016.1, on the reverse strand, counting down.
TCGAAATTTACACTTTCGAAGAGCAGTGCAATGCTTCCTTCAACCGAAGGGATCCGTCCCTTGATCAACCCAAACCCAGCTTCGCCTTGACCTTGCAAGCGCAACCTTGCCATGGACCATAGGATGAAGTCCCGCCCAGGAAAAAAAAAGCCATTCTCATACATGCAATAGAAGAAGAAAAAGAAGTGCTTGAACGCTGAAATGATGCCAAAACGCACATCGCAGGAGTCCAGAGCAAAAGAAGAACGGGACCCGAAAAAAGGGTATCGTAGGGTATCAATACTTTGTGTCCGGATCCAAACGCTTTCGCGCCGATAGCAGCAAACAACAAAACTCCAAAAAAATTTACGAGAACCCGAGAGGAGCGTGATGCTAGAAGTTTATGGGAATGGCGCCGAACGAATCTTCACTCAATTCGAGTCGACCCACTCGCGTTGAACTTCTTCATAAAGTTCACTGCAGCCATCAAACCATGGACAGTCTAACACGTCGGAGACGGTGCACCGCAGCTGGGGATCCATCTCGAGACACCCGCGCACGAGGTCAATGGCATCCTCATCAACTCCGGCCTCCCGTAGTGCCTCTTCGTCCCACTCACCTTTGGTGATGAGCATGACGAGGGCTGGTTGGAAGTTATGAGTAAAGGGCCGTTTCCCCGTGAGCAGCGTATACGCAATAACACCGTATGCCCACATGTCCACCGCAGGCGAGTACAGCGGTGTACGAGCGTGCAATAATTCCGGCGAGGCGTAATCCAAGCTGCCGTTGATGCAAGTGCTGGTGTCCGATGGGCCGACGTGGCTGTAAGCTGATTCTTCCAAGGGAGATGGCAGGTTTCGATTTTCGTTGGTGATGAAGTCAGCCATGCCGAAGTCGCAGAGAAGAACGTTGCCTCCCTCAGTCTTCGCTTCGGGTTCAGACATGTCGAGCAGGCAATTCTCAAGCTTGACATCGCGATGCACGACATGGACGTCTTCGTGCAAGTAACGGAGAGCCGAGGCGAGCTGATATAAGTATCGTTTAGCCAACTTGGAGGGCAAAGCAGGCTTGCCTGCCTTGCGATTCGCGCGGATGAGATCGAAAAGCGTGCCGCCGGTGTTCAATTTGGTGATACAGAAAGTAGCAAATGGGGAATCGTAAACCGTTAGCAGAGGTAGAATGTAGGGATGCTTCAAGTATCTCCAGATCTCGACCTCGTGCTCGAACTCCGTCTGCAGCTTTTCGTTTTCCGCTTCATCCTTTCCCGTGACCTGCTTCCGTACAATTTTCACGGCCCGAATGATCTTCACTCCATCCTGGATCGTCGACACCTCTTTCACCACACTGAAGCCCCCGAAACCAATCTGCTTTCCGATAAAGTATCCGCTATGATCAGGGATTTCTTGGCCCTCGTCATCCGGCTCAATGACTGACGAGGCTTCTTCCCTGCCCCACTGCGACAAGAACGCACTAGCAGGGGACATGGAAGAATTACCGGATCGTGTCGAGGTTCGCCGACTGCTACGCCGCAGGCTTCCTTTGTCGGAATAAAAACTCCTGGATCGCGCACTGCTCGTCCGCCGCGACGAAGGGAAGTAGGAGCTGTGCGCAGAAGCGAAGTCGATTGGCGACGAAGCAGCGAGAGGAGACTGGAGATAGTCGGCTGGGGCTTCGAGCGGGGTAAGCGATCCGTCGTTTGTGGATACGGTAGTGCCAGAAGTAAGGGAAGCCACTCGGTCATTTTCCTCTATCTCGGCGTCCTTGGCCAAATCGTCCACCGTCTCCTGTAGTAAAGGATGGCGCGACTGACCTGTGCGATACGGCAACCCCGGACGACGTTGGCGGATTTCCATGGGCTCTCCAGTGCACGCATCGTAGCGTGCCTTGTCCGTTTCGCTGTTGTTCCGGATGTGGACTGCCCCGTGGCTATCGTGGCCTTCTTCAATCGCAGCGCCTCTTTCCGCACCCAGCCTCGCATCTTTCAGGCTGGCGTAGGAATCAGGCCTGGGGAGGGGCGCGTCCATGGGAAATCGGTCGCCACCATCAAGGGTCACTTTCGGCGCAAAGGAGATGGCGCGATGGCGCTGGCTGAACGCCTGTTCCAGTGACGGCGAGTGCCGCGAGCTGCCAGAGAGCATGTACTCGTCGTTTGCCTTGCGCCCCAGCCACGACCGCTTGTCTGGGGCGTACATGCCCTCATGTTCGCTCGGGAAGGCATTGTCGGTGAGCTCTGAGTTGGTCAGGGCGACAGCGGAGTCTTCGTGAGGCCAGAAGCGCTCGTCCAGCTCGGGGAACGGGCTGCCTGGGTGCTCGCCATCGCTGCGCTTGATCGAGGCGAAGGCGGAGGGTATAGGCTTCGGGGAGGGGCGGGTGTTGAGCCTGAGTTTCTGGAAAGTCGGAGAGTCCTCCGCTGGGGCCATTCGACCGCGGAGTTACTGTGTACTGGGGGATTCGTGAGTTTCTTTGTTGGAGGAGGCGTCGCGACAGGCAGCGCAGTATAAAAGTTCGGCGGCGCCCCCACGCAGTGAATCAGCAAAAAGCTGGGGGATTACTCTGAAGCTCGTGGGTGGTGGCCGGCGGCGAGCCGGGGCTAAGCTGCAGGCTGCGCGCAGGGTGGGGCTCAGCGAATAGGAAGCCAGCAGTGCTGCATCTGCGTCCTGCGGCGGTGGGCGGTGCGGCGGGATGAGAGCTGTCCTATTGTCGTAACACCGCGTCCTCCAAGCGGATGACGTCGCAGCAGTGCAGTAGTCGGGAGCAAACAGAGCCAAAAAGAAAAAGTAGCTTGCTAGGCGCGTCGCAGACTTTTCTGCAGGGTGTTGCGCTGAACTGGGCCCTGCGCATGGCGGCGGCGCTCGAGGCTCTTTATTATTCCGAGTGCCGGCGATGTCCGGGACGCGCCCGTGGCACTGCTGGGCGGGCACGCCGCAGCCATACGGAGCGCTGCCGTCCGCACACGGTGATGGCCTCGTGGCGTCGCTGGCTGGCTCGCCGCCTGGAGCAGTGACTTGAGCAGCGTCACTCTGCCTGCCTGGGCCATCGCGCGCAGATCCGACGTCAGGTCAGCTTCCACGTCCGGCTGGCGCACTCTGGTTCCGCGGCCCTGCAGCAGATCAGAAGCAAGGACTTTTGATGCTGCCCAAACAACCCAGCCCGCTGCGGGCCGCGCCACAGCAGGCGACCAAAGAAGTAGTATTGCACCCTGCTTCACGCGGGTAGTCGAATCCCAACGTCCGGACGTGCTCGTGTAAGGTTAAATCCCATCTGTGCGCCGGGACGCCTGCTTCAACTGCCCGCGCAGGAGGCCCCAAGGCCGCCTGCAACCTACTGTGGCGCCTCAGAGACGCGATATTGCAGCTGGATCCGCGCCGCGCTGACTTCACGCGCGCGCTGGAGACTCAGACCCTTCATGCAGTGGGGCGCATGCGCTGGCAGCATTGACAGCATTGGCGATGTCGTGAAGCACAGCCCAGAAACATTGCGCAAAGGCGAGGCGGGCGATCTGCAGCAAACGGCGGCGCACAGCATCGTCTCAGAATTATTATAGCATGCCGGCCGTATGCTGGTGGGCGAGTTGGGCGGCAGCCGGGCATTCCCAACGCCCTCACGTGGGCCAGTTGGCATGGACGGGACGGCGGCGCGCGACGTCACGGCGATGGGGCGGCCAGCGCGACGGCTCCGCTTTGCGACAATCTGGGTGTTTTCTGGTCAAGCTTGGCCGGCGCGACGGGCGAGGAGCGCGGTTCTGGTGATAATTTCACAGCACCCGCACGCCCCGGCGCGGCAGTCGTGGGCGCGTGCTGGCCCCGTGGTGCTCGCGGCAGCCGCGAAAGGAGTTTAGCCAGCCGCCAGAGCAGACCCTTGGCGGCCGTCGAGAGCTTGCCGGAGCCAGCCATCGATCGCAAACACGCTCAAGCCTCGCAGTATCTATCCATCGTCCAACCAACTCACCGCCCTCCGCCGCATATACCCTTCGCCCGCCCGCGTCGCTCAGCACGCGGCCCATCGCCCGAGTCTGCCTCTGCCAACCGAGACACGATCCAAGCCAGCGTCATCGGCCTCAGAGGCCCCGACGACAAGATGGGTCTATCGGGCTACTGCTCCAAGCTGTTCAGCTCCTGCTGCGGCGGTGCGTCCCCGCTGCTGCCCGCCGCAACCGTGCTTTGCCTCTGACCACTCTCCAGGCCGCTCCAAGGATGGGCTGTACGATCCTGTGCTCGCCGACAGCGAGCGGGAAGCCGTTGCCGACCTGCTTGGCTATCTCGAGAACGTGCGTCCGCCTCAACTCGCCGCCCGCCCGACGACACCTTGCTGACGAGCTTCTGCAGAGAGCCGAGACCGACTTCTTCTCCGGCGATCCCCTCCGCGCCTTGAGCACGCTGGTGTACTCTGACAACATCGACCTGCAGCGGAGCGCGAGCTTGACGTTCGCCGAGATAACAGAGCGAGGTGTGTAGCTGCGGTTTGCTCAACGTCATCCACGTATGCTAACTGCAGACCTCCTGCAAGCAGATGTCAGAGAGGTCGACCGCGACACGCTCGAGCCGATCCTCTTCCTCCTCCAGAACAGCGATATTGAGGTGCAGCGGGCGGCAAGTGCGGCATTAGGCAACCTCGCCGTCAACAGTACGTCGACGTGGCTCCCACACTTTTCATATGCTGACCGCTCGCAGCGGAGAACAAAGTTCGCATCGTCCAGCTCGGCGGCCTTGGTCCGCTCATCAAGCAGATGAACTCGCCGAACGTGGAGGTGCAGTGCAACGCTGTGGGCTGCATTACAAACTTGGCAACGCATGAGGAGAACAAGGCAAAGATTGCTCGATCCGGAGCTCTGCCTCCGCTCACCAGACTTGCGAAGTCTAGGGACATGCGGGTTCAGCGGAACGCTACCGGCGCCCTTCTGAACATGACGCACTCGGGTATGAATCTGGCGGTGTCGCCTAATTTTAGACGAAATGGTATTAACAGAGGAATAGATGACAACCGTCAACAACTGGTCAACGCGGGAGCGATACCCGTCCTCGTTCAACTGCTCTCTTCCCCCGACGTGGACGTCCAATACTACTGCACAACGGCTCTTAGCAATATCGCTGTCGATGCGCAGAACCGGAAGAGGTTGGCGCAGACCGAAAGCCGTCTCGTACAATCGCTGGTACACCTTATGGACTCTTCGTCACCCAAGGTCCAGTGTCAAGCGGCTCTGGCGTTGCGGAACCTCGCGTCAGACGAACGCTACCAGCTTGAGATCGTTCGGGCTCGCGGGCTGCCCTCCCTCCTTCGTCTGCTTCAGTCGTCATATCTCCCTCTTATCCTTTCCGCTGTCGCGTGTATCCGCAACATTTCGATCCACCCCTCTAACGAATCTCCTATCATCGACGCCGGATTCCTTGGGCCTTTGGTCGATCTTCTTGGTTCTACAGAGAACGAGGAAATCCAATGCCATGCCATCTCTACCCTTCGCAACCTTGCAGCTAGCTCGGACCGCAACAAGCAACTGGTACTTGAGGCTGGTGCTGTGCAGAAGTGTAAGCAGCTGGTTCTGAATGTGCCATTGACTGTCCAGTCGGAAATGACTGCTGCCGTCGCTGTGCTTGCTTTGAGCGATGAACTGAAGCCTCATCTTCTGAACCTTGGCGTCTTTGATGTGCTTATCCCCCTCACCGAGTCGGACAGTATCGAAGTTCAAGGTAACAGCGCTGCTGCTCTAGGCAACCTCTCGTCTAAAGGTATGTTTTCTCCCAAGCAAAGCGCGGGTATTTAGCTGACTGGCTTCAGTGGGCGATTACACCATCTTTTTGCAGAACTGGAATGAGCCCAACGGTGGCATTCACGGCTACCTTTCCAGATTCCTGGACAGCGGAGACCCTACGTTCCAGCACATTGCGATTTGGACACTCCTGCAACTCCTTGAGTCGGACGACTCCAGGCTGCTCAACCTCATCGGCAAATCGAGCTCTATTGTCACGATGGTCAAGAGCATCGCGGATCGTAACATCGAGTCGGACGATGAGGACAATGAAGACGGCGAGGGCGAGGTCGTCAGCCTGGCGCGACGATGCCTGGAGCTGCTCGGAAACACCCCTAAGACTCTGATGGAGGGATGAGATTTCAAGTCTCTTTGATTCCATCGCTGTCCCGTGGGTCGCAACGTGGGCACATTCTCCTCTTCCGTAAGGCTTCATTTAAAAAAAAAATACACACTTCCGGCGCAGGCAGGCGTTTTTTTCCGGACAAATCAACCGGGACGCAATTCAATTCTTCAGTTTTCCATTTTCATAGCGAGCATGGGCGGAGCAAGGATGTCATTTTCCTTTTCCTCTGTTGTCTCACTCTAGGGCGTGTTTTCATTATACCACATTGATGTGCACGAATCAGTAAATCCTCTCTCTCCTTTTGTTTCTTTTATCGCGTTTTGCTTTGTTTAACTTTGGGCATCTGCAAGTTGGGGGTGCGGGGGGATGTGGACGTAGAGATTGGGACTGTGTCTCTGAGATCGGAAGGAGAAGGATGTGGAGAATGAGCGTAGCTTGGCTTCTCTTCGTTCAGCTGATCAGTACTTTTCTTTTATTGGGGCAGTTCTGTTGTAATTGAGATCGGAGAAACAAGGATGTGAAGGGTGCTCGCGTGAGCTAAGTTGCGGTTGTGGGATGTAAAGCTCTTCAAGTAATGACCTCAGCATAGACTTCTTTGAAATTGACGCGTTTGCTTTTGAATGCCCCGCCTTCTGATGTGCCACTGCTGGGATCACATACCGATGCCATTCCATGCCGTTAGTCTCCATTCCTGACGTGCAGTTATGCGGTGAACAAGTCGATATTCGGACCGCAGAGCCAATAGGAAAAACCTTCGGCCAATGAAGCACTGACAAGAAGGCATTTGGCGGGGTAAAAAAAAAAAGCAAGATGGTGATAGGCCCAATTTTCTAGAGATCGAGGCACCAGATGCCAGGGCCCCGAGACTAGATCCGACTAGGGGCAACGTGTACCGCTGTGATGCGCAGACATGCGTCTTGCTACCTTAGTCGCTTAATATTATGATAACATAAGCTTTTCGCTAGCCTGATGCCTCTCTGATTGCGACGGTCGACGTTCGTCATCTGGGCGGTTGCCGCTTTGGGCAGGGCTGGCTTATCGTGAGGCTTATCGCAGCTCAACCTTCAACACCACGCGAAAAGCTTCAGAGCCAACCTCGAGCGTCCTTGTGCTTCTTCCACACTGCTTGTCGCCGATGACTCATGAACACTATCATTCAAGTTGAGGGTTTTTGTAATTTGCAGAGATAGTTTTCACGACCATGTCGGCCATCGGTGGGGACCGCTCCGCCCTGGACGAGCCCCTCTTTGTGCACCAAGGCAGCGAAGCGCAGCAGAAGCCTTACACTTCAGCCAGTGATGATGAGCATCAGGACGACGAAGCTGCACGGGTCTTCCAATCCTTCCCAGACCGGCAGCGCCGCGCCAACCGCCGCGGACTCTGGACGTTGCTACTCCTACTGGCGCTCACGACGATGGGTACGCGCCTGTTCAGCCTGCCGCTCAACCGCGCTGTCGAGCTGCGGTACTGCCGCGCCTACTACGAGGAGCACGACCCGTCGAAGCTGCCAAGCCAGCCCGGTGCCGAGATCCCGGAGGAGATGTGCAAGGTCAAGGAGGTGCAGCAGCGGTTGGCGTGGCTGCAGGGCGTGATCGAGACGCTGATCGTGGGGATCGATCTTGCGGTGACGATGCCGCTGGGCTGGGTAGGAGACAGGTTTGGGCGAAAGGTGGTCCTGGCGCTCAACGCGGTAGGGTTTGGCTGCTTGGTGGTTTGGGTGGTGCTTGTTGGTGAGTACCGTTTTCGTGGGTTTCGGCAGAGATCATTCTCTAGCCAGGAGAATCAAGCATTCGTAAATGAACCTTGAGCAGATGATTGATATAGTATCCAGGTCACCTTGACATTCCTGTTGAGGCTATGCTTGCGGGTCCTTTCTTGACCCTCCTCGGCGGCCACGATTGTGTTCTGACATCCACAATATTCGCCATGGTGACAGATCTAACCGATGATCTTATCCAACGGTAGATATGCCGAATGTCTGTCTTTTTTTAATGCGTATTGCTAATACGCCGGAAGGACTTCCTACATTGCTTATATCTCATCAGTCAACTATGTCATATCGCTCTTTGGACCATCTTTGGCATCCATGGCTATGTCTCGCGACATCTGGCTTCCATTTTATCTGAGCATCGCCTTCTTTACAGCCGCCATCCCTACGATTTATCTCCTCCCTAAAACTTCATCTCAGCACAGCAAACCCTCTTCCGATATCGTTGGTCGTGGCGACGTCCCGGAAGAAGAGTCCCTCCTTGGTTCGGCCTCTTCGCCTGCTATACGCTCCAATAGGCCCAAGGATCTTTCGCAGCGTTTGCTGGCACCTGTCAAAACTATTGCACGCTTGGTAATCGGCCGCCGCAACTTCCAAGTACACCTGATCGGAGGCTTCTTCCTTCCTGCACTCGCGTCCTCCAACACGCATCTCCTGCCACAGTACACCTCTAAGCGGTACGGCTGGAAGTTCGAGCACGTCGGGTATTTGCTGTCCATCAAGGCTGCCGTCAACATCACGCTGCTCGCGCTCGTCATCCCCACAACAATGCGAATATTGCTGAAGCGCATGCCAGGGAAGGAGGTGGGCCTAAACTATAGAGGCGCGCAGATCAGCCTTGCGGTATCCATCTTAGGTGCTTTAAGCATCGCAGCGGCAGGGACGGTAGGAGTGCTGATGTGCGGTAAGTTCATGCTCCTTTGCGCCACACCATCTTACTCTCCTTGCTCCTTGAAATTTTCCTTTGAAGAAATTGGCAAATCCAGGGTCCACTAACCGGCCATCCGATCGAACAGCACTCATCGTCTACGCCCTCGGCTCCGCCCTCCCGGTTTTCACCATGTCTTTAGTCGAATCGGCACCGATAGCGGCCACCAACTCCCCCTCGCTGTCATCATCTGCTTCCCCGTCCGTCGCCGACGGCGATTCTCAAGACGCGGATCGCGACTCCTTCCGAGACGGCCTGAGCCGCGCGCCCAACAGCGCACAGCAGGACTACAGCGTCGTCATGCTAGTCAAGACGGTTGGTTCGCTTGTAGGCGCGCCGGTCATGACCTTTGCTTGGGTCAAGGGGATTGGGCTAGGAGGAGCGGCCTTGGGACTTCCCTATTTCTTATCTGCAGTAAGTACTTGCCAGCCTCGTTTTTTTTTTCTCTAAACCCCCTCCCCTTCATGATCATGTTCGATCTTGCTGATGGTTGGCTACATTAGATTCTTTACGTTAGCGCAGCCGCCGTGCTGTGCTTTTTGAAGCTTTGAATGGCGCAATTGATGTGGAGAGAGATAAGGACTTAGACTCGCCAATCTGCTTTCCGGTTTTAGGGATTCGCACTTCGACGTTGTCCGAAACGTTCTTAGCGCAATAACGTTCATGAGATCACTATACCATACTTGACGCACTGAGATCCTGGACCTTGGGTAGACTGTCGAAAGAATCTTTTGATGAAACGACCTTGGATCGTGTCCCATTGAATGTTCATTATGGTGATACATTTCCAATGTACAAATTAATTTTTTATGATCATGACACCATTTCCAGGTACATGATCAAATGACCCCAAAAGAAACCGTACTCGCGAACCACGTCCCCTGATTTTCCTCTCCGAAAGACCTAGTCCAAGCATTTGGCCAAAACGTAGGAACCGATTACTGCTTTCGATATTCTCCCATGCATCACCAGGAAAATTGAGGTTGGGGCAAAATGAGCCGAGTGTGCATTCAACCGCGAGCCTTGGTCTTGGGAGTGCCGCTCTTGACACGACGAGGCTCCGGGCGGTTCAAGTGGCCGGCGGGGATCCAGCTCTCATCGTAGGCCTTGGCGCCAGAAGTGACAGCAGGACCGTCAGCGCCGACAACGGCAACCTGGTCAGCCGGGTCGACGGCCTTGGAGCCCTGGGAAGAAGTCTTGGCGCGCTCGCCACCCTTTCCACGGCCCTTCTTCTGAGGGAACAAAGTCGTGATCCAAGTGTTGTAGATGAAGTAGCAGGTGCCGGCGAAAACGGAAGCGAGAACGAAGTAGAGGAAAAGGCTGCATCCCGTTAGAAACCAGAGGCGAAACATCAATGCATGGCAGGAAAGGGCTTACATCTGGGGGTCGAAGATGCTGGTGGGCGCCTCGACAATGCTGACAGTCTCGTTGTAGGCCTGAAGGGTGTAGAAAGCATCCTTGCTGTCCCTGACAACGGCGGCAAGGTTGAGCTTGAGGTCCTGGGGGTGCATCTCGGTCTGGAAGCTGTAGGTCAAGCTGGCGCTGCTTGAGGCTCCAATGTGGACGTTGTACTTGGAGACAGTCAAGTTGCGCACGGGCTGGCCGGTGGCAGGATTGAGCAGAGAGCCGCCGATGAACTCAATCGTGACGGGTTCTTTCTCCTCGTTCTTGAAGTCGAGAAGGGCATTGGTGGGGTGGCCATTGACCAGCTTGACGCCGAAAATCTCAGAGTTGGGGAACGAAGCGCTGACCGAGACAGCGAGGTTGCCGGAGGCATCAGGACTCGGGACCTCCTCTTCGACCGCATCCTGGACGAGGAAGTGGTCAGCGACGGAGCTAGCGTGATACGGCAGGTGCGCCTGATGTCATTTGGAGGGCAATTCGGAAAAACTTACATCGGACGCGGCGAAGGCATTGGTCGCCAGAAGTGACAGGAGGAGCGAGGCCGCGAGCTTGGGATACCACATGGTTGCGAGCAAATACCGGGAGACAGATGGGGAGTGCGGAGGAGGGATGGGAAGAGAAGGTCGAGCTCGCGAGAGGACACTTGGAGTTCGCGGCGAAGCGCGAGCGAGGATGAGCCGTAACGAAGCTTGTCGAGATCGGGCAAGGCGCGTCTGTGGGGTCGAAACGTCCACCCACAGCGCGCGCCAGCACACTGCTCTACTATAATTTGCCCTCGCACGCTGACGAGATGCAGCTTGCCGCTGCAGCTGCCCGCCTCGTCCAGCCTGCCAGCGTGCAGTTGCAGGAGCCGCCCCGCCAATCGCGCGCCGGAACTGCACGTCTCTGCGCGCCCCGAAAACGACGCGACGGAATGATGATGACTCCTCCATAGCTGAAGCCCCGACGCGGAAAGCTATGGTGACTTAGACAGGCCATGCGGACGCTGGTATGGTGCATCCGAGGGCTAGCGCCGATTTGGTTTCCATGGGTAGCTGAAGCTATCGTCCGGACGGAAATGTCGAATTAAAAATTATACATTCACGTCCGGACGATAGCTTCAGCTACCCACAAGGAGCGGGCGCATGGTTGAGATGCCAGTGCGGCGGCCCTTCCGTGTTTCCAATAATGGACATAGTTGCTGTACAGCGGTTGGTGTAACCCGAGACCCTGAGCGTCTAAAAAGGCAGTGGCCTATGTGCGAGCGTTTCTCAAATGCGCCCGCCCGCCCGCCTTCTCTCCCTCACCTGCCATCGTCTTCCACCAGGTTCGACGCGCGCGCCTGCTGCCTGGCATATAGCAGGTGCTCCTTTCTGATTCCACCCAACCCTCCACAACTTCACATCAGCGCACTGTCCGGTCCTCATGCCCAAGCTACCTATGCCGTTCGACATGTCAGACCAGACCGCCTCGCCCTCACCCGGGCATGCCTACGTGACGACGAATGGTCCCACCGACGAACTTTGGAGCCGGTATCGCGAGATCCAGCTCGTGAGCAACAAGACAAACAGCTTGATAGAGGAGCTCCTCTGCCGATATGACGCTCTCAACGAGCAGTTCCGGAAAGAAATCGAAGATCATGACCGCGAGCGCGAATACAACCGCATCGCGCAGCGAAGTCTCAAGGATATGGAAAACACTATTCTCAACATGAGGGGCAACATGGTCCGTAATGGCGACTTATCTCCACCTACACAACAAGCTGAGATATTTCAGGATCGAGACGCTTTCGTCTTAGTTCTTATTGACGGCGACGGGCTTATCGTAAGTCTCCACCCTGTCTGTACCATGTTTCGCTTTCCTGACCAGGACCCTCCAAGTTCAACGACCAACTATTGTCTGAAGGAGGAAACGGTGGCCAGCGCGCTGCTGGCGCGTTGGAAGAAGGCGTCTACAACTATGTACGCACCCAGTTCAAGGGAATGCCTCCCAACGTAAAGGTGACTGCGCGCGTGTATGCAAATGCCAGGGGCCTAACCGACACTTGCGCCCGCGCCGGCATTGCACCCAAAGTTGATGTGCAAGATTTCATCGTCGGATTCACAGGCGCCAAGTTTCTCATGGACTTCGTCGACGTTGGATCTGGAAAAGACAGGGCTGATGAAAAAATTGTCGGTGAGCTTGCTCAGGGTTTTTATTGTCATTGGATTTCTGCTCACCATATGCCTCCAGAGCACCTGAAATTGAACCTTTACAGCCCGACCTGCCGCCACATTATGCTCGGCTGCTCCCACGACAATCGTTATGCTCGCATTTTGGGAGAAATCTCTAATTACGACTACCTGGTTGATAAGATAACGCTGCTGGAAGGCGTGCCGTTTGGCAGGGAGTTTGCAAGCCTTCCATTCAAGATACAAAAATTTGAAGGCCTGTTTCGCCCCCAGAAAATCAACACATTCGGCGGCATGGATGGCCTCCCTAGTCCCTTTCCGCCGCCGGGATTCGGCGTTCTGACAAACAAGGTGACTCCAGTCAAGGTCTCAACTCCCAGCCCCAGTGTTGCTCCTGCTACAACCGCTGGTGCATCTGCCGGTTGGGCGAACGTCGCTGCAAAGGCGGCTGCTCTGCCTGTTGCTGGTCCGAAGCAGAATGCTCGCGATCCAAACAACATACCTCGTAACCGCAAGGGCCAGCGTATCGATCCTCCCACGAAAAACTATGATAAGGAGGAGACGAACCGCGTCAAGCGTATCAAGATGTGCAACGTCCATTTTCTACGCCATGAGTGTCCTTTCGGCAACAACTGCACTCATGTACACGACTACAAGCCCACCAAATCTGAACTGGACACCCTCAAGCTAGTTGCTCGCATGGCGCCTTGCATTCACGGTACCGGTTGTGATGACCCAAAATGTATCTATGGTCATCGTTGCCCGTTTCCGCCATTCAGCAACAAGAAAACAGGCAAGAACTGCATCTTCCTAGACGACTGCAAGTTCCCCATCGAGATGCACAATATGGACATGAATATTGTCCAGTACACTACCATCCGTTAAGGGCCAGATGCAGATTCTGGTTTCTGAGCCCCAAATGGAAAATTAAATTGCACATGGGTGGTTTTTATGGATTTACAAGCTCGAATGTTAACGGACCAGCCTTCGTCAAGTAGTACAATAAGCTGGCAAATTCAACCAAATTTAACATACACATTAACATGGATTTGTTTCTCACGCCGTGGTGAAAGCTGTTGTCCAGACGACTGTGCCCACATCCAGATGATTGCTTTCACGTCCGGATGATTCTTAAACGTCCGGACGATTGCTTAACAGTACTCCACTTGTATACGGAGTAGAAGCTATCATCCGGACGTAGATGTACAATTATTAATTCTACATTCACGTCCGGATAGCAGCTTCAAATACCCATAAATGTCGAATTTATATTTACACGTCTGTATTTTCTCTAGAAGTTGCTTCAGTCGTTCCATGGTGAATACTCAACTCAGCGTTACGAAGCCGTGCAAGAGGTTCTAAATGCGGGAATGAAAAGCGAGCAGGGCCTACTGCTGGTTCTGTAGCTTGCGAGCCCTGTCGGACGCGATCTGACACATTGCCTGAAAACAGGTTAGCCACCCAAGCCCGATTGTTGCGCTGTGCGGGCTTGTACCTTGATAGCTTCGAGCCTCTCTGCTTTCACATCCCCTCTCTCGATCCTCTCCGTCATGTTTTTGAAGATCTCGGGTCTGCTACGGCCATTGACAAAAACACTGTCTGTAAATTAGCAACAGGTGTCTTCACCCCACTCTTGCCCCGCACTTACACATATCTGAGACCGGGGAATTTCTTCTCATATTCCTCGTTCAGCCTCTTTAATTCAGCTGCCTCAGCCTCGGCTCCAGGGCCAGCCTTGTTCAGATTGGCCTGCTCGGCCCTGCTCTGTGCGCTCTCGACCTTCTTCTCGCCAAGGCGCGGGTGAGCGCCTAGGATCTGCTCCAACCACGCCGTGTCGCTGGTGCTGGGGCTCTCGGCGAGCTCAGTCAACTGGACGCCAACAGCAGCAATCAAATCGTCATAGGAAGCAAACTGCGTACCGCTGAGCAGAGGTAGCGCGAGGTTGTGCAGCGGCTGCGACGGCTCGAACAGCAGGTCTAGCACATAGGTGCGGTCGCCGGTAGCCGCGGTGGTAAGCGAGGCGACGGAGGGCAGATTGAGCGTCGGCGGCGTCGGCGTGGTGCGCTGCGGCCACTCTGGCGTCTGGACGGTCTTGAGATCCATGGCGGGGTTGCGTTTGGGGGTGCACACAAGCAGCAATACGGAGTACCAAGGGGATCCTGACCACAGCGGAGTATTTTGAGCACAGCGGGGCGTCGTGGGAATTGCTTGTTGCGATGTACGAGTACGTCAGACGTGGGCAGCGATAGGCCAGGTCCCTCGGGTAGGCGATCGGCCTAGGCTCCCCGCCAGGCCCGATGTTGCACGGCGCTGCGCGCTGGGCCCATTTTTGTCGCTCGTCCGTACCCACTCTGGCGCAACGGGGATCCCGGAGCCATTGGACGCATCGGCGGCCGTTCCTGAAAATCAGAACTCAGCTCGCATGGCTCAGATCGGAAGCGGCACACACAGGTGGAGACGCGCGCTGCGTGGCGCGGGGACTGTCGATTCGCGCAGTGGCCGGCCATTGGCTGGGCTGCCGTCGTCGCCGGCCATGTGCAAGGGACGGTCGTGTTGGGGAGCGCCGACATGGGTGTGCGACACAGCTCCGAGCATCTCTGTCCTGCGCCCCTCCTGGCCCGGCCGACTTCCGCAGCCACGCGGGCGACAAAGTCTGGGAGACTATCGCCTGGACTGCGCTTGTGGCTGTTCGGGAAATTTCCACAGGCACGCGTGCCCTATCATCGGCGCACGTCAACCGGGGGGGAATGGGAAAGAGAAAGAAGCGGGTTTCCAGTGATCGGCAAGCGTGACGCCGGACCCGCGCTGCCAGCCCGCCGCGTCGGTCGCGCGCTGGGTGCTGGAGTCAGGGTAGATGCTGCAGGTCCTCGCAACGTCTGCGCCGCCCAACCTTCGCGTCCCCTCCCACAAATCAATCCAATTCACCTCCGCTTCCCTCAAATACCTCTCCATGACCGGCGGTCGCCGCGCGCCCACCGACGGATGCGTGTCCCAGCACCAGGCCAAGCTTCAATGATCAGCCCTATCCCGTCTGAACCCCTGAGGGCCCGAAGATAGCGCGCCCTTGCCTGACGTGCCACACTCGACCTCAAGCTTAGCTTCCGCCGACTCCCTCCCGTGCTGTCGCACAGCAACGCAAGCAGCGCGCCCGCGCCGCCATGTCGTTGAATGGCCTTGACGATGCTCCCGTCACCGAAGCATATCAATCCGCTCTGACCGAGGCGGGCGGCTGGTAAGCCTTCCGCGCCTGTCCCGCATATGCGCAGGGGTGGTGACGATATATCTGACATCCTACAGGTTCTTGCTCAAGTATGCGTCCAGAGACGCCGTCGAGATATTCAACTTTGGCTCCGGTGGCCTGAGCGAAGCACGCGCAGCCCTGCTCGACTACGACGAGAAATCCCCGCTGTACGGTTTTCTGCTATTCAGGCGCCGCAAGGTCCTACTCAAATACGTGCCCCAAGGCACCTCGCGATTGCTACAAGGTGCGCTGAATTTTCCCGCGCCGACAGACCATTTGAGCCGTGCCGAAACTGACACTGTAGCATCTGTTTATAGCTCGCGTCACCGTTCATTTTACCGAAATCGAAGAGAAGTTTACGCCGCACGACTCCGTCTTCAGCTTCACAACCCCGCAGGAGCTTTCCGACCATGCCCTTTCAGCTGCGAACTCGCTGCACACGGCAGCCCCGTCTACAAGCGCGTCATCCACGAGCTCCAAGAAAAAGTTGGATGGAATAGATGAGGACGCGGAGGAGGGCCAGGGAACGAGTGGGAAGGGCGAGGGTGCTGCATTGGAACGGACGGAGACAGTGGCATCAGCAGCAAAGGTGGAAGCAGCGCCCGATACGGCATCAATAAGGTCCCGTCCATTCTCGCCTACCGGATACGAAGACAGGCGGCCCGAGACGCCAGGAACGTCTGGGGGCGACGCCAGCTCTGTGATCGCCAGTCCGAGGGGTTACGCACAGTCGGTCAGATCCTTTAAATCTCTCAATCACTTCGACCACCAGCACTACGACGACCCGAACCGCCGCTCCTCCTCGCAGACTGCCCGCGCCGACCTCGACTTCTCCTACCTCTACAAACCGAAGGTTAAGCTCGGTCCCCGCCCTACTCAGGAGCCGCATTCGCACGCGGCCGAGTCCAAGAGCGCAAAGCTCCCTGCGAGCCTGAAGGCGGCCGTACGCAGCAAGGGGAGCTCCTCCAGGCCCAAGTCCAGGGATTCGAGTACGGTGCCCAGCTCAGGCTTCCCGCCCCCGCCGCCCGTTCCCACGATTCTAGAGATGCCCGCCACGACCCCTGCGCGCCCCACATCCAGTACCGGCGCCAAGTCGAGTTCAAATTCCGTTAAGTCTCCAGGCATAACCCCAGAAAAGCAGCGCTTGAAGCGCGCAGTTGAGCTTCGGAAGAAACAGAAGGCCGCGCAGCTAGCGAGACAGAAGTCAAGCGAAAAGCATGACCCCGATGCCACGGCAGGTGCCGAGGATAAGGAGGATTCAGCGGGGGAGAAGGCGCCAGAGGCGGAGGGGGACGATATTGCATCGCATCGCGAAACGACGTCCAGCACGGATTCGGGGTCGACTTTAAAGCCTGATGAGGCTCTAGGAACGCCCGACCACACTAAGGCTGACTCCGGCGTGCAATTGATGATCAGTGGAGCCGGAGATGAAGAAGACGCTCGGCCTCCCACTCCTGTCGCGTCCTCCCCAATATCCGTTCAGGAGTCGTCCAATCCGTCGTCCACGCGCCCCTCGTCCATCTCAGATGGTGGCGAACACAAGGAAGAGCTGGACGCGGACGAGCAGGCAGAGGTTGCCTTGCCACACGACGGGGCTGCGGAAACTTCGCTCGGTCTTCCATCGGCGGCGGAGCAAGCGCCAGCGCGGGCCTCCGGTGCCGAGCATCCCAATCGGGATGTTTCATCATCTCCTGACAGGGGGGCGACGGGAGAACATCAAACAGCGGCCGCCAAGGGCCCGGAATCGTCAGAGGATTTTACCACGGCACTGCCGTCTTCCTCTTCCCTTCCAGAACGCCGCTCCACCACGAAGAGCAAGCGTCGAGTTCCCGTCGACCCCATCCGTGTCGAGCCCGGCGCGGAAAGTTCCGACGACGACTGTGACTACCTGTCCGACGACTCCCTGATGGAGGAACTCCAGAGTGCGACGGTCGAAGAGGCCAAGCCAATGTCCGTATCCAAATCGCCCATCATGTCTATTTTCCCCCGTCGGAGATCCCAGACTTCAACACAGTCAACAACATCGGCTGAGCATCGCGTTAACTCCAACCCTCTTTCCATGTGCAGGACGGTCACCCCGACCCGGCTTTCTCCTTCGCCCGAAAGCCAGCTCGGCGTCGGCCAGCGCTCTTTTTCCGCATCGTACGCGAGTGAGGCGCAGCACGAAGCGCCGCTAGTCAAAAAGAGTAATGTCTCATCAGGCATCTCGCAACGCATCAAGGCCCTGGCAGAGAAGTCTGCCAAGGAGGGCACCCCGGTGACGCTCCCCAAAGTTGGCTACACCCCGGAACGAGGTGCCATTAGCATCGCTCAACGCTCGAACTCTTTCAGGGTATCGCATGCCTCCAACGCAGAAAAGCAGTTGAGGCGCCTCAGTAAATCCTCGTTCATTTCAGTCCCGCCGCTGGAGCGCCCTGCGTCCAAGGGCGAGAACTCAAGCGACAGCATCCAGGCTGTTTACAACAAGGATGCGAACAACAAGACCGAATCGGTCACCGTGACCGCTCGCATTGTTCGCTCGCCGCAAACTCCTGGTCAGGAGCTTGAAGACTCGCCCTTGGACCTGCAGCCGAGTCCCATTTCTGTCGACCACCAGAAGGCCGATGAGGCTGCCGCTCCGCCGTCCATTGTCATCCCTCCCGCCGTCGAAGAAGCTACTTTATCACCTACCTCCGGCGATGTTTCTCCCGCGCAACAGTCGAATGCGCACCTCGAATCCCCCGCGCAAGCCCTGCCCCGTTCGTCGTCGGAGAGCAGTTGGCGTTCATTTGGTCGTAGGCGTAGCGAAGCCACCTCGCCGCCACCCATGTCGCGCAGCCAGTCTGTCATTAGCCTTGACAGTGTGGCAACCGAAGAGGGAGAGGAGAAGAAAAAGGGAAATCGGGCGAGCCGGTTACTGAAGCGTATGAGCAACAGCCTTACCTCAAGCAAAAAGAGCTTGAACCAAATGATGAGTTATGCAGTGCAGGAAGAAGCCCCTCAGCCTATTGAAGAGGCGAAGGAATCCCAACCCGGCATTGAGATCGGCGATCTGAATGTCCAGTTTCCTGACACCCTCGTAGGTCCAGTTCTTTTCTTTTCCTGGACTTGACGTTATTAACTTATGGGCAGCTCTGGAAGAGACGATGGGTCGAGATCGACGTTCAAGGCAATATCGTCCTTACCCTCTCCAAGGCCAACGAAGTATGTTATCTTTTAAAAATCCGAAAGTCACAACCAAACCATACTGACCCAAACGTCTAGCAATCTAAAGGTATCACCAAGCGCTACCACCTTAGCGAATTCTCAGCCCCCTTTGCTCCTGACCAAGAACGGGAGGAGATGCCCAACAGCGTTATGCTTGACTTTCACGATGGTCGTACGCTGCAGTGTGCTTGCGAGAGCGCTCCCGGACAGACGCGCGTGCTGAGCCTTCTGAGGGAGGCTCACAAGACCTGGTCTCATTAAACGGTCTACGTTTTCTCTGATCTTAACACACTCCTCCGCGTTCTCGAGTCGGGCACAGACATCATCGGTATAACCTTCACCTCGACTTTTCGCAGTTTCCGAATATTCCCCCTTTGACACGAAATACCCGTCACCCGCGCAAAATTTTCCTCTTTGCTAGGTGCTGCTCGCAGCAACAGCTTTTCGCCGCATGACCGCACGATCATCATCAGTCAGCAATTCCTTGCATATTCCCCTTTGTCAGTGGTTGTTGGAGCATCAGATTTGGGAGTCTTTTCAAGGGTTTCTTTCTGCCTTCTTCCCATTATTCCTCTTTTCGTCACAATTTTGCTCGGCTGGTGGCTTGTCTTTTTTATAGGAGCAATCTTGAGAAAAAGCGAGGCTCATTCCATCAAAGTCTGGCGATCAGAGTTTACTTTTTGGTGGTAGGGCGGCGGCGTATCTGTAGGCAGGCTTCTCTGGAAACAGGAAGGATTTCTTGCGTTTTCGGCCCCTTTCCTTCTTCTTTGCCCTCCTTTCCTTACCCGTTTGCAGTTGTTATATCCCCCTTCTCGTTTGCAAGACTAGATCTGCAGGCTGGTAATCTCGGCAACGGTTTCCGCTGTCCGGGCGACGGAAAAAGACGTAGGAAAGAAGCAGAATGCATTATGCGGTTTCTTGGTTCATTTCCGATTCTTTGGCCCGCAGCCGGACTTTTGCGCTCCTTATTCGAAACCCTATCCCCTTCTGTCATGTCGTTGTTCCAGTTTGGTAATGGTTTAGCTCTTCCCTTCTTGCGTTCTAGCGACCTGACTGGATCTCTTTGGCTGATCGTTTGCTGGTCGATTTCCTTACTCTTATCGCCTTATATTCCCTTTTGCGCGGGCGACAAAGCTGGGATTACACCGATACATCTACTAGTCGTCACATCCGTACGGACACACAACCTCTCCTATTTCTTAACTTTTAACCTTTTGTTTTCTTCCTCCTTTTTATTTCTGGCTTATGCGCCAGAGCGAAGGAAAAAGTAAATGAGGAATAACTATGCCGAACGCAAAAAATGCACAACACATTTCTCCGTGGGGGAAGTTATCTTAAGTCTTTTCGTGTGCGCGGAGTCTCGGAATCTTGTAATTTTTTTTTTTTGGGCTCAGTGCTCAGCCATGAATAGCTGGTGATTATCCATGCTCAATGTCTACCTGGTAAGGATATCTTTCTTGTCTCTTGTCGGGTACTATGGCGCGGCTGAAAATGCATGAATGATCAAAAGCGTGTGGGCCGAGCATATATCCAGCATTGTACTGGTGGTGTTCATTACTAGCACCGTTTTACAATGTTTGAGGTTCACTCACATGGTGAACGATCATTTGCCGCGTTGCTAAGTTTTCTTGTTTTCTTACAGATATATTCAAGCAGCATTTAGGCATAGTGTAACAGTATATCAATCTGCTATCTTGATCTTTATAAATACATTAACTAGATTACCCGAGGATTCCTGCAGTAAATCATTTAGAAGATCTACCCTTCTCCTTTCGCTAAGAAATTCTTCCACCAAAACAGGCATATCAATTTCTACGGAAATAACAAGTCCGGGGATACTCATCATTCTGCTAAGATTAGCCAGTAGTCTTCCCGACGAAAAAGTGGCGATTTCAAGCCCTCCGGAACCTAGTGCTGTGCTTTGGAAAATAGCGGCCTACCAGGACTTGAAAGTTTTGCTCACCATTGCGCGCCGCTGTGCGCACGATCAAAGTCCACGGCAAAAAAAGGACTCAGGCCCCCGACACGAGCCATGGGCTAAGTTCAGAGAACAGCCTCCGCCTTTCGGCGCCGTCCATGCCGTCGTCGCTTTCCCTTACGCGTGATGACTGCAGGATGAATGCGTCTGCACACCGATGCGTTGTCACCATGGAGTATAAGCACACCGGGGGTCTCGTGAACAGTCTCAAGGTCTAGTCTCGGGCCAGTCCGGTAGTAGCGAAAGGCCAGCCTGTCCTTAGCAAGACGTCACAGCGGCACCCTTAACTTTCGGGACTTAGTCAAACTTCCCCTGGGACTTTCTTCTCTGCTAAGAGTTCGCTACGACGGAAAAAGTCAGGTTCAGGGTCAAAATCGGGGTCAGGGTCAGGATCGGGGGGAGGAGTCCAGGATCAGGATCAGGATCTGGGTCAGGGTCGGGATCGGCCCGAGTCATACATGCATGAAGCGGCGCTTGTTTCTCTCACCGTTCGCTGCCCTGTTGTACATATATGTATGTGTCTTTGCCGACTGGGCAAGGGAAAAGGGGGATCATGTGTTCTAGAAGCCGGCTGCCGGAGCAAGGCGAGCAATGGCAGCCTTTCCCTCTTGGTCGAAAAGGCAAAAAGTCCATTCGACGAGGCTTCCAATCGGACGAGTGAGAGGGGGGCCGCGGGAAAAAAGAGGGAAAAATGGCTCGACGCGATAGGACGCCAATAGTAAGTGACCTGTTCGTGGCGAAGATCGTCACTGCGGATTTCGCGGGGCGAGCGAAAGTGTGCACGAGGGAAAAATCTAGAACGCGGCTGGGGAGAGGCAGGGAGCAGGCGAAGAACAACAGAGGAACGCACGCGCAACGGGACGGAACGGGAAAAAGCGATCGCGATGTCGCACGCGCACTGCGTGCTGCTCGCTCTTGATCATCACTCCACCCGTCGCGCACTGTCGCTCGCAATTGCTGCCCAACGGCTTTCACCGGTGAAGCGACGACGACGATGACGCTGAGTTTAATCGAACGGCCAGACGATGGCGGTTACGTGTTTTGTCCGCTGGATGATCCGTTGTTGGGCGTCATCGGTTGACGATGGGAAACGGGAATGTGGGGAAACGACCACAGCGGTGGAGAAGCCGCACGAAAAGGGTGGTTGGCATGGCAGATCGCCGGCGGATCAAGATACTCGGTGCGGTAGGTGTGACGTAGGCCAGCCAAAGTTAGTTGGGGAATCGAAGCGTCAAGGCGTTCGCGCGGTCCGTGAGTCTTGCATCGAACTCCGGCCGGTGGTTCGACCGTGGGTAACCAGACAGACGCCCGGAAGCCCAGGGGTGCATGGCCAAAACGACATGCGCAAAATCCCGTGTAGGTACACGTTGTATTGCAGCACCGGCCAATGGGTCGAAAAGGCTACTGCAGGTCCCGCCTGCCACACTGCGTCGTCTGACTGGTCCTACAGCTGTCCGCTGAGCTTGTTCGCACGTCTCCCGGGCGTGAGTCATCGTCCAATCGAGCGGCCTGCAGTTCGAAATTAAAGGAACTGTACGCATTCCGTGTGGAGCCAATGCTGTGTTGTCTGTCTTAATGTTTGTTTGCCTTGGCGTTCGTTGCTGTTTACGGTTTACCATTACATGCGGCCCTCGTACAAAGTACATAGCAAACACTCGACTGTGATTCGAGGATTTGTCCGTCTGTTGATTCGCGTCTTCTTGCTCAAAACGCCGTGAAATCCCCTGCCCTGCCCGCCCAACCAGTCCAATGTAAGGAATACCAACGAAGGTGGGGCCTGCGGAGAAGAAGTCGACTGTATGCCCAGGTGCTTGTGGTCAAATTTCTGCGCTTGCTGCTCGCCCAAAACAAAGAAGAAGGCCGGGGCCAATGAACGCCCTCCTGCGCCAGACATCTCTTCTGTTTTACTCCAGCTTCGATGAAGAAAAGGGGCACTCCGTGTACCGATCGTGCCCCGATGAGACGAGGAAGGAAACTAAAATGGATACCAAACACACCGGGCTGCATGCAATTAAAGAAATTTCGAGACTGATGGCCGAACTGACAACGGGAATGGTGGATACGATGGTGCGAGAGTCACCAGGCTTAGCCGACCGACTGGTACAGGAGAAGCGGCTCGCCGACGTTCTCGATTTCGGGGATTGTGCACCGCAGGTCGAAGGCTTTTGATAAGACGATCTTGAAGATCTGGTCGACGATCAGCCACAGTTGCCACACGATAAGCGAGTCGCAGTTACCTTCTGAACGTTGATGCTGTGACTGGTACTGCTGAAAATCAAGCTGGCCTTCATTGCTTTTGCGAAGCGCTTCGCCTGGTTGCGCGTTTTCATTAGCCCGTCGGCTCCTGCAGAGGGTGCACCGGCGTCTCCGCCAGCGCTTGGGGGCGGCTCGCAACGCACCTGATTGGAGATTTCCTCCTGCTCCTCGCGCGGGAAATTGACAAAGTGGTCGTACTTGGTGCCCACCAGGAAGGGGATGGCCGTCTTGTTGAAACCACGGCCTTGCCTGTACCACTCCTTGATCGAGTTGAGTGTGCTCTTCCGCGTCAAATCGAACATGAACAGAATGGCCACGGCGTCGTTGCAGACGAGCGGCAGCATGTTGACAAACTCGCGCTGGCCGCCCAAGTCCCATATGGAAAAGGTGATCTCGGTGTTGCGGATGCTGATGGTCTTCTCCATGAAGTTCACGCCTGCGCGGCTCGTCAGTACTTCAGCCTTCATCCGGCGCCTCGATTTTCCTCCACTCTTGAACCGAGGACAAGGGCCAGGACTGCATACCCAAGGTCTGAATGTAGTCCTCGTCCCAGCTGCCCTCAACGTACTTGACCATCAAGCTCGTCTTGCCAATCTGCGCATCGCCCACCATGCCGACCTTGATGACCACGCTCGTGTTTTGCTTGTCACCCATGCCCTGCTGCGAGCCTCGCTGGTTCTGCTCCTGGTAGGTGCGGCTGCCGCCGTCGGAGTGATGGTAAGCCATGCCCGAGCCCGGTCGCGACATGGGTCGCGAGCCGCCGTTGTGGTAGCGGGGCGGAGTGTCGGCGTCAGAGGGCGTGGAAAAGTTGTGGTAGCCGTGGGGCGCGCTGTTGTGGTCGGAAGAGTACGGGCGATTGAAGCCCGTGTCAGAGTAAGAAGTTGAGGGGCGTGGGTGCTCGGGCGAGGGCGGTGCGTAGGCGGCGCCGTTGAGCCCAGCGGACAGGTCGGGCAGTGGGTGTTGTGCGGCGGTGACGGTTGTATCTACGCTCTCATCGGCCGGGTCGGCGGGCTGCTGGTCCTGCAGCGGCAGATTGACGGGCGGGTCTTGAGGCTCGAGAGCGGGCTCGGGCGGCGCGTTGTCTGCTGGGGAGTCCATGCTGGCGATGCCACCTGGATAATTCGGCCGTCTGGTGCGCAATGCGGAGCAGTCGCGTAAAACGAGGCGCGCTCAGCGCAGGGTGCTTGGCGGAGGGGAGGATATGATGCGAGGGGTGCAGTGTTGACGAGTGCCGCCGTTGGGGATAGCGCGCGCGGGAGCTGAGCGAGCAGCAGAGTAAACTGGACTTGGGCTACGAAGCGACGCCGGAGCGCACAGGCTGGCGGAGCGGGAGCTATATGGGCAGCGGGCAGTGGAGTCGCGCGGAGGTGCTGCGTCGCGCGTGAGGCTGCAGAGTGACTGGCTGTGGGCCGTGGACAGGCAGCTGAGCGCGGCCGACGGATCGGTAGGGATGCGCGCTTGGAAGAAAGCAATGCGAGCCACCGACGCGACGAGAGTGGAGGGCAAGCCACACGACGAGAGCCTGTGAGCCCGGGCAGCCTGGCAGCTCCGCCGGCACAAGTTCGGCAGAACCGCCGTGACGCCCAAAAAAAGTTGCGACACCATCGCCAGCTCCCCGCACATATACCACAAAATCTCCCGCCATGAGCAAGCGCCCGGCCGACCCGCAAGACGACGAGCGCGACGCCCTCAAGTCCGGCGAGCGCCCCGTGCCCGCCGCCCTGCCCGACGAGGCCGGCGACTTCGAGGACGAGTACGAGGACGAGTATGAGAGCGAGGACGAGATCATTGAGGCTGGCGTAGACGGCCGCCCCGACGAGGAGCGGGAGGCAGAGGAGCGCGAGGGTTAGTGAGCCTCTCTCTGCTCGGACCCGCCCGCATTGTGCTGACTGCTCGCCCAGATGCCATGGAAGTTGACCAGGGCACCTTCATTCCTGGCCGCCACAAGCTCTCCGCCGGCGAGACGCTCGCGCCAGATCTTTCCACCTACGAGATGCTCCACTCCCTAGAGGCCCCGTGGCCGTGCTTGTCAATGGACATTATCCGCGACCAGCTGGGCGACGACCGCAGGTCCTATCCCGCCACCGTCTACGCCGTCGCCGGCACCCAGGCCGCCTCCGGCCGCGACAAGGAGAACCAGCTTCTGGTTATGAAGATGAGCAGCTTGAGCCGCATGGACCGCGAGCAGGACGAGTCGGATGACGATAGCGACGACGACGAGAACGCCGACCCCATCCTCGAAACCAAATCCATCCCGCTTACTTCGACGACCAACCGGATACGCGCCCACCAGTCCCCACAGGTCACCTCTGCTCAAGCACCGACCACCCTGACCGCCACCATGACCGAGTCTGGCCAGGTGCTGATCCACGACATCACGCCGCATCTCACAGCCTTCGACACTCCCGGCTCCACATTGACGCCGCAACAGTCGAAACCCGTGTGCACCGTCCGTGCCCACGGCAAGAACGAAGGCTATGCTGTGGACTGGTCGCCGCTGGTGCCTGAAGGCAAGCTCTTGACCGGCGACGTTACCGGCCGCATCTTCGCCACCACCAGGACACAGGGCGGTGGCTTTGTCACCGATACCACCCCTTACACTGGCCACAAGGAGACGGTCGAGGAGCTGCAGTGGTCACCAACGGAGAAGAATGTCTTCGCATCTGCCGGCAATGACGGCACCGTGCGTATCTGGGATATTCGCTCCAAGTCTCGGAAGCCCGTTATCACCGTCCAGGCCAGCAAGACTGATGTCAACGTTCTCTCGTGGTCGCACCAGACTGCCCACCTTTTGGCGTCTGGCGCGGACGATGGTCAGTGGGCTGTGTGGGACCTGAGGCAGTGGAAGCCTAGCGCCAACGGTGCGGCTATCAAGCCAAGCCCCGTTGCCTCGTTTGATTTCCACAAGGAGCAGATCACCTGTGTCGAGTGGCACCCTACCGACGACAGTATCGTTATGGTTGCTTCTGGTGACAACACGCTTACGCTGTGGGATTTGGCTGTCGAGTTGGACGACGAGGAGAGCAAAGATACGGCCGGCGTGCAGGACGTGCCACCGCAACTGCTCTTCGTCCACTACATGGACCAGGTCAAGGAAGGCCACTGGCATCCGCAAATCCCAGGATGCGTCATGGCTACTGGTGGCAGTGGATTTGGGTATGTCTGCTTCTATTTTCTTGTTATACAACTTGCTGACATTTGGCCACAGAGTGTTCAAGACGATCAGTGTTTAGATATGGCGCAATATCAAGCCAAATCCAAACCAAAAAAGTTTCATGTTCCGAGATACCTTGTCCAAAAGTTCCAACCATTAATGTTAAGACTGCCACTCATGTACAGGCAACTAGCCCCCACCTTGGCATCTGACTCGTAATGGGAGTGTGTTCGGCATACGTTCTAAAAGCGTCCGCCAGGAATCCACATGGCATTTTGCTTATTCGTTGAGCCGCTTTTGTGGTTTTCGTAATTGGAAAGTATCCGAAGCCTTAGGCAACAGCCCCCGGATCCACTATGAAGGGGCGGTGTCGAACGCATCAGACGGTTCGCGCAGAGCCTCATGAAGAACACTTGCAGGCACCAAAAAGCGTATTCATTTTTTTCTTCCGCCGGACTTATTCTAGGAAAAGATGATTCCTATCGGTCATTTTTCCCAGACCGAACTCCAGGTGTACCCACTTTTGCAACTCCGGTGCGGTGCCAACATCTGTCTTAGTGCCATTTTTTCTGTACCTTGTCTCCGTTATCCTGACCCTGTGACTCTCATCCCATTTCCGCCTACCCTGGTGATCATTTGTGGTTTTGATTGATTCTCGGGCCGCTTCGTCTCCTGTGTTATCCTTTTACCACGTCTCCACAATGGGCTACAGAAGCCACCCCTCCGTGTCAAATGGGTGATAGTATTTCTAAATATGCATGCTGATGGAATTCTACAAGAACATTCATACGTAAGCTCTAACTACGAAGGTAAGTAGACCACAACGCCGCTTGACGAGACAGGCTTAAGTACGGTAAGATCTTTCGCGACCCACCGTGCCTCCTCACCATGTTCGCCTCCGCCTTCTTTCTTCACGGTCGTCCCCATCTATCATGCGCCGGGCGTCCAAGTCGTCGAGTATTTGCCGTGCTACCCGGTCGACGTTGTCGAAGAAATCGGTCAGCATTTCGTTGTATAGTTCCATGATTTGGTCTCTCGGGATTCCTCGGCGTGGGCCGACATTGTCGTCTAGAGGATCCCTTGGAGGATCGGGGTCTGCAGGCGGGTCAGCAAAGGGGTCGACCGGAGGTTCATGAGGCGGATCGTCCTGAGGCGGTTGTTCCGGAGGCGGCGGTTCCTGGGGAGGAGGCTCTTGAGGAGGAGGCTCTTGATGCGGTGGTTGCTCAAGTGGAGGCTCCTCTTGGGGCTGCTGTGGTGCTTGTGCTGGCTCTCGATCCGGATTTTGCGATGGTGGCGGATCCATAGGAGGAGCCGGCTGTGCTTCTCCATTACCATCCCCACCCTCTGGCCTGCGCTTCTTCTCACGCGGCAAACCCCAATGGATCACATCTTTCCAGTACCCCTCTTTCGCTCTGTCTTGACCCTTCTTACGGGCACTCTTCCGCTTACCCCTGCAATCATTGTAGGTTGGTGGCGTGCCTGAACCACCTGCAAGGTACCACAGGTTTGCCGGGACCCGCGCGGGCATTCCATCGTCGCCCCCACCTCGCAGCTTCGGCGTTGCAAAATTGGGTTCCGATGACTCGCCTTCGAGCGGTTCCTTCGCCGCATCAGTCGATGACCCGAGATGAGAATCGTCGTGGCCGCGCGTATGCGCTGACACTGAGGACGGCGAGTCCGGTCTAGATGGTGGATACGACCCCGGCATAGGCAGGGCGGCCGGACGGGTATATCCATGGTCCGTGGGTAAGTAGAGCTCGGGAGGTGGTTGAATCGGGTGGAGATCCTTGTATTTGTGCTTCTTTCGGTAGTCCCAAGGGCTGTCATTTTCTTGAATGGGAGGAGGGGTGTCGTGCGGTTCTACGATTATGGAAGATGAGAAGGATGGTGTATACTTGCTATCCGGCCGGGAAGATCCACTGGAGAGTCTTCTATTTTCGAAGGGATCGAATGGCTTTATTTTGGCCTGCGATACGCTATTGGTGGCGGAGGAGGGTACAGGCCACTGGGAATCAATGGGCAAAACTTCGATTGACTCTGTCGACAGCGGTCGAAATGGGTGAAACCCTGGAGAAGGCACTATTTTAGGATTTCGCCTCTTGGTGCGTCCTTTTGCCCTCTTCTCTGCTAGCTTTCTCCTGATCTTTCCCGGCAACTGTCCACCACCTCGTAACGAGCCGGTCTCTGGCGATGGCTTGCTCCCTTCTTCTCTTCCGCTTCTGCGCTCTCTCCAGTTGCGCGGGCTCAAGCAGCGCAGAACGCGGCCACATGTGCAAATCAGTTGCTGGCAGCAAGCGCAAGGCGTCCGTGGTTCAAGTCTCTCAGGCGATCCTGGATTAGGTACTCCAACGCGTTGAGTAAAGGCTTCGTCCTCTATACGCTTCGAGCTTTCTTGGATTGCGCTCTGCGGTTCTATAGGTGGGAGCGTCGTGAGATCGGGCCTGTGTCGGTTGTGGAAGGGAAAGTCGAGCGCGTTTTGGGCATGCTCTCGACTTGAATGCTGTTTTAGGGTCGAAGTGGACATTTCAGAATCTGTAGGATTCGATTTGTTCGACAGCTGTTCTTCGCGCGCACGCATGCGCGCAAATTCGTAGAATGTTGAGGGCAGCAGATCAGCCGGATAGTCGGGGTGACGACCGATGTTGCGGGTCAAGTATTCATTGAGCTCCTTGCCTGCTCGATCGTGGAGTTCATCCTGGTCCTTTGTAGGCAATCCTGAAGACACCTTTTTGGACATGGCGAGAGGTCAAACGGGACGTACGGAGAATGCGAGTGATCGTAAGTGTGAATGATAATGGTTTGCATTGAGCTATTGTACTCAGCAGACGCACCCCGTTTGTTGTGTGCTGTCCTCTTTTCCTCAAGAAACGGTGAACATACGAACTCCGCTTGACGACTAAGTGAAATGATAGCATTATGCGGTGGAATCTCACGTTCGGGGAAGAAAATGATGTGATCACGTCGTACAACCCTGGACAATTGACAGCACATAATCCGGCAAGAGCCCAACAGCATACCTTAGAGATGTGAAGATTTTGAATGTTTTGATTTCTGATAGGATCTCATGGTAATCGCCTGTAGAGGTGGATCTGGTATCGCATATTCTCCAGATCGATCGGATATTTCAGTCCTTCCGGAAGCCTAAACCACCTGGACTCGTCCGAAAGCACCTTCTCCCACTTTGGCCCGTCCGCCGTCGATTTCGCATCCTTCGGAACTGACAAGAGGGTGTGATCGAGCAGCCAGTGCATAGGATATTGCTTCTCAGCGCCGTTGAGCGTCACGGTGGAGTAACTTCCCGGACTGTCCACGACAAGGAGCAAAGAGCCCTGCTGCAGACTTCCAGTGAGCCTCATGAGAAAGGCTTGCGTCTTGGCCAACGAGGTGCTGTACAACTCATTCAGGGTGAACATGATTGTGACAAGATCGGCATTCTGCAATTGAGCAGAGAGATCTTCTGCAGACATCGTAAGGACATCTTGTTGGAGAGATGCAGTTTTGAAGAGATGTGGAGGCAGTAGCTCTACGTTGCTTTCCTTAGCCGCAGAGGACGCGTACTTAGAAAGCGGCGGGGCGGTAGTGATTGCGGTCTGGAGACTTGTCACGATGGGCGTCCAGTTGGCTATATCGATGGCCGAGATCTCGAACTTCGGTGTTGACACGGCAGCATCTGACGACTCTGGCGATTCCTCTTCCCCAGATGGTGTATCTTCCTGGACCAACTGCTTTAGAAAACCGGCGAGACCGACAATCTCTGCGCCAGCTCCGCCACCCAGACAAACGACTGTCCAGGGGCTGGATTTGTGGATTGGCCGAAAATGGTCCTCCAGATCATTGAAAATTTGCAGGTAGCCCAGGGCGCGGCTTGGGCTCCAGCGGACGACGTAGGCTTCAAGATACTCATCTTTTCCGAAAGCAGTGAGGAAGTCGCGGTTATACAAATGCTGTTTTACCTCTTGGAGCAGAGGCTTCAGATCGGAGCCAAATCGGCTCGGGAAAGCGCTCCGAAAGATGTTCAGCAGGAGCTGCTGTAGTTCCAGCGGAATTTTGGCGGGGACATCTGTCACCTCTTGTCTTCCCGAGCGCTGGGGTGCATCGTTCCTCTTGGGTGTATTTGCCGTCTTCTTGCTTTTGCTGCTTTTTGCCGACTTTGCCGATGCACCCTTTGGAGCCATCTTGGAATGTTCGGTGGAGAAGGCGGAGTGAGAGGAGCGAAAGACGGACGCAGGGACTTCACCGGCCACGACTTCGGTTGTGCGCCGTGCGCCTCATGCCCCACTACCCCACGTTTGACGCAACCACACTCACTCCTCTACATTTGAGCGGGCTACAGCGCACCGGACACCATATTCAGGGATCATCAGAGCCTCAATCCAACCCATTGGCCCCCACCATGCGCCTTCCATATGTGCCAAACCCCCCGCAATTCCAAAGCGAAGCGGACCAAGCAATCGTTAGGCGCGTCCAAGAAAGACGAGCAGAGCAAGGCCTTCAAGAATTGGATCTAGCTTTGCTTCACTCGCCTCCGGTCGCAGATGGTTGGTAAGTTCTTTTACTTGTTCTTTCTCTAGAGATCTTTTGGTACTGCAAGTATCGGAACAACCGCAGCGGGGAAGTGAAGCATTGGTGTGGGCAAAAAAAAAAAAAAAAAAAACAGAGATAATTCCTCTCAAGATGTCTTAAAAAAGCTTCAAAGTCCCTTCATACTGCAGGCGGGTATTAAGTACCGAACAATCCACGGGCATATAATCTTGTTAAATCCCTGTACTAAAATAGCACGCTTCAAGGAACTCTTTCCTCGGCGCCATCCGTTCGCGCACTTCCCTCTCGGCGTCCCTCCGCGAGACCGCCATCTGCCGTGTCGCTGTCCTGAACAGCGCATGGTACGAATGGATGCAGCACGCACCACTCCTGCGCGCAACCGGTGAGCTCGACGAGCGCGATATGGAGTACATCGTGCGCCGGCGCCCGAAGTCGCAGACGCAACGACCAGGCGGTACTGCCACGGAAGAAAACCTCGAGTCATCATCGAGGTTAACGGAGAAGCATCTGGCAGTGCTGGACTATACAGATGCGATGACCATGGACGTGACCGTGCCGGACGAAGTATTCGAGAGGTTGAGGGCGCTGTTCAGCGAAAGAGAGATCGTCGAGATCACGGCTACGGTGGGCGCATATAATTGTGTGAGCAGATTTTTGGTGGCATTGGATGTGGGAGAGAAGAATGCGGACACGGGGCCGGATCAGTGATCACACTGAAGCTTCAACTTCTATTTTATATAAAAGTCAAGATTGGGGAGTACACCCACTTGAAGTTAATCAAATCAGCTGGTGTATGATGATGGAAGATGCATAAATGTGGTAGGGATAGCATCTTACAGGATTCATTTCACCGCCTAAGTTATGATGACTATGTCAAGGTATATCGACATGGCCATCTTGCGTTTGTATCGAAACAAGCAACTACTACAGGAACGCCTCAACACCGTACCAGACCATGATATCCAACCCATCCGCCGGTACCAAAGTTCATTTTACACGCGCCACGCCAGGAAGTCTGCCAACTTCATGCAGGGTTTCTCTTCGACACCCTAAACGTGCACTATATCCACTCTCGACCGTTCAAATAATTTATGCGCAACGACATCATTCTCCTCTCTTTCCTCATCGGTGATGGTAGCCGGTAGAATAGTCATCCGCGCAAAAGTGCCTGGGCCACGCTTCTTGCTCAATGTGCCAGGGTTGAGTATAACGACTGAATTGATGACCTGTAAACCCCGTTAGTCCTATCGTCTATTCAACTCTCAGAGGAGATACGTACCTTTGCGAATGGCGTCAAGGCCGAAGGTGTGATCAGCACATCCGGCCGTACGTTCAACCACTCCGCCAGCTTCAAATAACTCGTATCCAGCACCGCACCAACGGGTAGTAGATCCACCTCCTCATCTCCTCCTTCTCCTTGGCCAGCTGCTGCACCATCCCTATCCGCATCAATCTTGGGGTAGGCCTCCCGCGCAGTGGGTGGGAAAACGGGGCAGAAAGAGCGTTGGGAGATGATGTTGGCGCTCCAACGGGCCATGGCATTTGTCATCTTCGCCTTCTCGCTGACGCACTCCTCGCGGCGTAGCATGTCGAGGATATCTAGGCTAGTGATGCCGACGACGATCTCGTTGATAGTGATGGTGACGGGATTGGTTACGATGCTAGCTTGCCGCGGCAAGCCGAACTCCTGGCGCTTGGCACGGTCCTGTGGGAAAGAAACGTGCTTAGCTATGGCGTCACGAACAGAGAGCTGGATAATGATGGTGATACTGGGGTGCTGTGAGGCGAGTTGGTTGAGGGGGTTCGAGATGTGGTAGCGGAAGACGTCTTTGAGCGTGGCCTTGTCCGGGTTGGGGATGGCATTGTCAGGGATATCGAAGTCGCCGTTGATGATGGAAGGGTGTTCGATGTCAAGGAAGGGGCCATTGAGGACGAGGACGTCTGGACGGGACTCGAGTACTGTCTCGATGAGGGCATGGAAGGCAGCAAAATCGAGAACATGGCCTGGTGTGTAGGGTCCAGAGGCAACCATAATGCCCAGGGGCCTCGTCGGAGTCTCAGAATCATCGATATCCATGTCTCCTGTGGAGGCGAGACGGGCGTTAGCTAGATCGAGTTCCGAAGGGGTAGAGGCAGCAGGTCCTAGCAGCGGGATTTCAAGGAGTTCTTTCGCCATGAAGAACGAGCCCGCTGGGTTACTGCCTCGCACTGCTACAATCTGGCCAGGAAAGAAGCTGTAGCTTGGCAGATTGTCGACTCGCAGCGGTACTCTAAGGCCCGCTCCGGTCCGTCTTGACGTTTCCAATACGAGTGAGGCAGCGTTCAGTTTGCCCTCACTACTGTCGGAAGCAATCCGCCCAACAGCAACAATCTCACTCGTGCTCTGGCTCGCCGGATTGCCGAAGGCACCATCCTCAAGTTCGTGGTGTTCTTGAACGATTTGCAGGAACTCGTCGATGCGGTCATCTAGAATCTCCGAGGCCTCTGAAAGTTTCATAGCCATTGTCTTGTATGCAAACTTGGCAAGTTCTGTATTCGCTTTGAGCTTGATGCGAGGCTCTGCGGGGGACTCGGTAGGAGGTTCGGGCAAAGGAATTTGGCCATTCAACGTCTCCATGATCTGGCCGGCATTCGCGCGGTCCGCGAAGGAGGTCCTACAACTACTTAGCGCCCTGAGGCCTGTCAAAGTGCGCGAATGGACGGCTCACGCTGCTGCACCAGCTCCATTCGCCGCGAGCGGAGTCTGAGGGGAGCTCTGAATATTGCTTTTGGTGGCCTTTGCAGCCGGGGACTCGAAGGTCGATTTTCTCTTCGCTGCGCTGCCATTCACCTGGGTACGCGATGCGCCGTGAGGCGTGCTAGGGAAAATACCATCAAGCCTGTAAATTGTTAGTATCTAGGGCCCTTCTGCACAACGGGGCAAGGCTCACACTCCGAAGACATCGGCATTACCTGCACCGGCGCGGGTCGAAGCAGCAGTCCTTTTATCCGATCTTCCATGGGCGGCCTTTGCCCGGTTTTCCCTTTCCAGAGTATCTTGAATATCTTTCTTGAAGTCGCGCGCGGTTTTGAGAGTTAGGATGGTGTCAGGGCCCATCTTAATGCTGTACGACTCCCATTTGTAGAAGAGTTCCTGGGCAGAGATGGAGTGCAAACGGAGGAGCGACTGTAGCTCGAGGAGGACATCTTGCGGTAGTGCAGCATTTGGCGAGCCAAATAACTCATTGAGCTCGACGGCGGTGTCGTCCATGGCGGATGGGAGCGTTGTGGGTGTTGAGGTTGATTGGCAATGCGACGATTCTTAGGCCAGTACGCGAGAGACGCGTTCGCCTGGTGACGCGACGCGACGCGCTTGGGCGCCAAGTAGAGACTCCCGATGGCTACCCGGCGATTTCAGAGGACCGCGCATAAAGCGATCCATGCGGTCGCTAGGTATAAGGATTCGCGGCCGGGAGTGCGAGTTCCGCGCAGGGCCTAAATCGGGCCATTCGTCCTTTGGGTGCCGCCTCCCGGTGTGCTGGAATCCTAGCTGCACATCTGTTTTGTTTTAGTTGATGTCACTTCTCTTGCCCCGTGTCTCTGGTCCCCTTTCTTTTCTCGACAGCTTATAAGTAGTGCTGCGCACCTACACCTTGTAAATAGCCTCCTCCGCTCGAGCAATCAACGCAATATCGACTTAGCCTCATCTGACGCGCGCCAATCTCCTGAACATCATGTCTGCTGCCGAGACCGGGCAGATCAATCCGCCCGCCGCCGCTTCTCCCACCGAGAAGGACACGTCAAACCAGACCAAGGACTCCGCACCCTCCTCCACCATGGCAGACACTCCCGCCGCCGGCGTCGCCAAGGCCCCCTTTCCCCACCCGCTGCCGCAGTGCAAGCCGCCCGCGCCTGCCATCCTCACCACCGACCAAGAGAAGAAATACCAGGAGCTCCTCGAGAGCGTGAAGAAATGGGAGAAGGTCCCCAAGACGGCGGCGAAGAAGAGCGAGGAGGAGCCGCTGTCAGATGACGAGCGCATGTGGCTCACCAAGGAATGCCTGCTGCGGTATTTGCGCGCCGTCAAGTGGGCTTCGGCCGCCGCCGCCGAGAAGCGTCTGCTGGACACGGTCATCTGGCGCCGCGAGTACGGCACCAATGGCTTCACCGCCGACTACATCTCGCCCGAGAACGAGACCGGCAAGCTCATCATCCTGGGCTACGACAATGACGGCCGCCCCTGCCTGTACATGGACCCGTCCAAGCAGAACACGGAGAAGAGCGATCGCCAGGTGCATAACTTGGTGTTCATGTTGGAGAGGGCAATCGACCTGATGCCCGCGGGTGTGGAGAGCATTGCGCTCCTGATCAACTTCAAGAACAGCACTTCGGCGAAGAACCCGTCGCTCGGCCAGGGCAAGCAGGTGCTCAGCATCCTCCAGGGACAGTACCCGGAGAGGAATGGCAAGTCGTTGATCTCAGAGCGTGAGTACCATCAAACGTGAATTTAGACTCGGGTGCTGATATGATCAAAGTTCCGTGGTACGTTTCGACGTTCTTCAAGCTCATCTCTCCCCTCATCGACCCCGTCACAAAGGAAAAGATGAAGTTCAACGAGCCCTTCGGCCAGTTCATTCCTCCGGTCCAGTTGATGAAGTCTTACGGCGGCGAGGTCGACTTCGAGTACGACCATTCCGTGTACTGGCCTACTCTCAACCAGATGTGCGACAAGCTTCGCGCCGAGAGGAAAGCCAGGTGGGAGGCGAGAGGAAAGCAGATCGGTGACAGCGAGTTCATCCTCAAGGGTGGCGACGAGGCTGCCCCTGCCGAGCCATGAAAGGCCCAAGAGAGGCTATAGAACAGGATTTAAAGAGGTTCGGGCATTTCCAGGCGTTTACAGAGCTGGTTGGGGAAATGGGAGACTTGGCATTAAACGGATTGAGCTATGCACGTCCAACACACCAAGCCACTTTGTTCGATTCTGAGATTACATATGGTTAAGCAGTAGAATATAGAACTGATTCTTTGGTTGCTGCATGCGCATGAGCGGAAGGTTGCGCGCATGGGTCGCGTCGCGCGCCGGAATGACGCACTACGGCAACCCACATTTTTTGTGAGATGCCCAGCTCGAATGTGACTCTTAAACCCAAACTACCACGACCTCGCGCGTCCGAGAGCCCACCGCCCAAACACAAGCCACGACGAGCCCCACTGCTGACTGCATTGCGTCGCGCTTCCGGACCCACTTTGAGCCCTCCAGAAAAATCAAAACGCGCGACTTCGGTGGCCGCAATGGCTGACCCCACCCCCACGCCTACGCCCGCCAACGGCCAGACCACCCAGCCGGCCACCGCTCCCGCCGAGACAAAGCCTGCAGACATGTCGAAGGAGCAGACTCCCGCCGCCGCTGGAGCCGCGCCGGCTGCGCCCAAGGAAGAGAAGCTGTCGGGCGCCGAGCTCAAGAAGCGCGCCAAAGCCGAAAAGGCCGCAAAGCGTGCTGCTGAGAAGGCAGCTAAAGATGCAGGAGGCGGAGGTGCTCCGCCGCCGCCTGCGGGAAACAAGAAGCAAGAAAGCAAGCAGAAGGAGCAGAAGGGAGGCCAGCAGAACCAGCAGGCTGGAGGTTCGCGGGGCGGCCAGCAACAGGACCGTCCGCTTCCCATGCGGAGGAGGCCGTCTCAGAGCGGGCCTGCTGGCGGGCCCCTAAAAGAGGCCAAGAGCGAGAAGAAGAAGCACGCTGAGAAGCAGGTCGGCTTGTTCGGGCACCTCTACGGCCAGCCGCGGAGGCATGAGATTGAGGGCGCGGCGAAGGAAGTCCACCCCGCTATCCTGGCGCTGGGTCTGCAGATGAGCAGCTATGTTGTCTGCGGCAGCAATGCCCGGACCGTCGCTATGCTGCTGGCCTTCAAGTCGGTTAGTAAATCGCACCGTGGAGAGCCACCTCTGTGATTGGTTGCTGACATGATGTGATCTAGGTTATTGAGTCGTACACCACTCCTCCCGGCACCTCGCTCGCTCGCCATCTTACCTCCCACCATCTTTCGCCTCAGATTTCCTACCTCTCTAGCTGCCGACCGCTTTCCGTGTCCCAAGGAAATGCCATTCGCTGGCTGAAGGACCTCATCATCAAGGTCGACCCCTCGGTCCCTGAGACGACTGCAAAGGCCCACCTCCTCTCCCACATTGATACTTTCATCCGCGAGAAGTTCACTGCCGCCGATGAGGTCATCTCGGAATCCGCGAGCGCGAAGATTGTGGACGGCGACGTAATCGTCACATTTGCGAAGAGCAGCATTGTGCTCAAGACCCTTCTCCGTGCCCATGCAGACGGCCGCAAGTTCCGCGTCAACGTGGTCGACTCGAAGCCGCTCTTTGAAGGAAAGCAGATGGCGCGCAGCCTTGCGGCTGCTGGAATCCAGGTCAGCTATTGCCTCGTTGGCGCCGCTTCGCACGCAGTCAAAGAGGGTTCCAAGGTCTTCCTCGGTGCGTCTGCCATGATGAGTAACGGTCGGCTTTATTCGCGCGTCGGCACTGCAATCATCGCCATGTTTGCGCATGAGCGTGATATTCCCGTCATCGTGTGCTGCGAGTCTGTAAAGTTCACCGAACGCGTTGCGCTCGACTCGATCGTCAACAACGAGATTGCTCCGGCGGATGAGATTCTCGGTCACGGTGAATGGATTGGTGAAGGCCTTACGAACGGAGATGACGAGGAGGGAGCGGAGAAGAAGGGACGCGAGGGTGCC
The DNA here is from genome assembly GCA_023089105.1 of Lasiodiplodia citricola. Lineage (NCBI taxonomy): Eukaryota > Fungi > Ascomycota > Dothideomycetes > Botryosphaeriales > Botryosphaeriaceae > Lasiodiplodia > Lasiodiplodia citricola. Next base: position 514,205 of record JAJNLL010000016.1, on the reverse strand, counting down.
CTGAAGAGGTGGAAGGAGACACCTCATCTGCAGCTGTTGAACGTGTTGTACGACGTCACGCCGGCCGAGTATGTGAAGATGGTTGTCACCGAGATGGGAAGTTTGCCGCCAAGCTCGGTTCCTGTTGTGCACCGGATCAGCACGAGCGTCTGAGGGACAGACGCCCCGAGGGGTCTTGGGATAGGATAGGGAAAGAAAAAGCGGCATGGCACGGCGCATAAGGTTTGTACCACAAGAGTCGATATGTGGTTATTTGTACTTCTGATTTCCTTCTTTCCTTAAGAGGGAATAAATGGGCTACTTAGAACGATGGGTTCTTTACGATGATTGTGGGTCTATTACACCGAAGCATCAGAAGACGGCTGCTCATGATTGTGTCAGCAATGAAACGAATTTATCATACTAGTATGTGAGACCTAAACTGACGCGTGATGGACTAGATAAATAGTATTGAATCAACTACAGAGGGGTATTGCATTCGAAGGCTAGCGCTAGCTTGTAATCCGACATTCTTTCCAGATCATAGAGTCAACTGCCCATGACATGAGCGCAAAACAAGTTAGCGCTAGCCTTCGAACGCAAAACCCCTCAACATCAGAACCTTGAAACAATGAGACCACCACAAACGTTATTGCTCTTTTGCAAATTGGTATATTTCTCCCCATACGTATTTCATCAAGCTCAACACTTTGACATAGTTCAGCCGTTCCTATTTGTGGGATCTCCGCCCATCGGAGAATTACCAGAAAAAGGAGCTTGCAGAGAAGGGTCCTCAGAATAGGCGTCGGTATACATGTTCTGATCTTTCAAGAAATCGAAATTCAAACCAAACCATTCAGGTTGCTGCTGTATCTGCATGATTCTGGGGCCGTCAATCGGGTTGTTAGAGCCCTCGGACAAAGGCTGTCCTCCAATCATGGCATTCAGGTGGAGGCCAGGATCATCGAACCTCGACTGATCTTGAGTTAGATCACCCGGCGCTGCTGTTGAAGGAAGCCGCGTCGTCAGGTACGCATGATTGGATTCCGAGAGCAAGGTCTCGTACGCCGAGTCCGAGGAGGCATCCGCCTGGGCAGAGGGGCCACGACTACCGCCTCCTCGAGGTACCGTAGTTCGCACGTCCTGGATGGCGTCGGACTGGGGAGGAGGCGCGTCGAGGAACTCCATCTGCCCCGAGACAGAGGCTCGCACCTGTTGTGATGGACCGGCGCCGCCGGAGTTGTTAGTGTCGACCTGCAGGCGGTTGCGGCGGTATTCGGTATAGAGCCTCTCGGTAGCGCGGCGGGCGGCGTCGACCATTTTGCGTCGGAAGCGCTCCTGCATGAGCGCTTCCTCCTCCTCGGCATCCCTCTTGAGTTCGGCACGGAAGAGCGCCGGGAACTCGCGTCGGCTGTAGTCCTCGAAGTCTTGGAACATGATGGACTCGGGCGAGAGGCTGGCTGTGTCCTGATTGTTGACACAGTCTACACAGTTAAGTCAGTGTTTGTTTGAGGCAAAGGATTTTAGTTCCACAATCTCCTCCGGACAACAGCTTCAACCACTCACATATGCTATTCTTCTAGGAAAGGCCGGAGGCATATTTGCGTTTGGGACTTACATGGGGACGGGGCTTCCCTGTCATTGGGAAAGAGGATGAAATACACGTTGGTCCACTTAGCCTCCTCCGTTTTCACGCCTTCTTTGACCCTTCTGGATCGAAGTTGCTTTGCTTGGTCGTCGGTGATGCCGTCAATGACTGGTTTGTTGGGAACATCTGGGCATCTTTCAGGAGCAAGATGATGACTGTTGAGTTCCTGCTGACTGGGGAACAGCTGGCAGCAGCGGACACAGTATGCCGGTTGCAAGTGGCACCGATACAAATGTTCCCTGGTAAGACTTTCAGTACTTGCAAAAAACGCAGATCCTCCCACATGCGAACACTTACTTCAGTCTTGCTACAGTTGAGAATCCGGGAAACACGCAAGAAGCATGCATTTTCGTCCGTCCTTGACCTGTCCGTCCGTGCTTTTGCCAATACGGGCAAGCAAACCTTAACCCTTTGGTCTCTTCTTCCGAGTCCTTCTTTTGCTTCTTCCGTTCACTGTTGCCGTCACCGTCATCGTCATTCTCTTCTTGCTGGTCTGACCCTTGTGCCTTGCGCTTCCGCTGCGCATTCGAAGAATTGGACGGCCTTCCCGCTCGTGCGTTTGTAGCGGCTTTCGGTGTTCCACCAGCTCTGTTGGATTCTCCGGCGACTGTGTGGCACTTCGCCGGAGAACCGAGGATGGCAGATTGGGGAGACGAGGAAGACGAAGTGGGAGATGATGACTCGCCTGGTCTCTGGAACATGGGAGAAGCGGGCGAGACTACGTCGTCGTCGTCGTCGGCATCAGACTCTTCATACTCAGAGTCTGCAGCGTCTGACATGTCGTCGTGGATATTGAAGCCAAGGACGTAGTCAAACATGCCCTCGCACTCCTCCATGACGTTGTCGATCATCTCGTCGATCTTGCTCTTCGGCATGGGTTTCAGTAACTCCATTTCAGATGACAGAGTTGAAGAGGTGGAAGGTGTGGCTTGGCTGGTCACTGATGAAGCGGGACTCATAGTAGTGTCCTTACCAACTTCAGGCCTCTCTTGTTGATATGTTTTTGAAGCCTTGGGAGAGTTCTCCGTGTTACTGGGAGTTTTATTCAGCAGGTTTGAGTCTTGGGAGTAACGTGCCACAAGCACCCTTGGGTCGCTTTCCGCATCAGTCTCGGTGCCAGTCAGATGAGGCTCTTCCACGACCTGCGGCGGACGATTGCTTGCAGTGCTATCTCGGCTGGAAGATCCGGTCTGTTGACTAGCTTCTTCAATGCGTGGCATCTGCGCGGCCTTCTGTATGGCTTTTGGGTAATCAAGGCTATGCTTGTCTCGTTCGTGTTCGTTGCGGCTCTCCATATCCAAGAAGAAACAGCGGTTCCGGTCAAAGCACCCTTGGAGGCGGCACACAAATACATTCGATGGACCAGAGGTTCGGGGCTGGGGAGCGTCCCTGGAATCTCCTGAGGTAGATCTTGTGGAGAGTGATGAAGGCGGAGTGGTTGGCAGGTGATTGGATTGGTTGTCGCGAAGTGGGCTTGGGACTCTCAAAAACCGAGAACGGGAATTGGACGATTGTCGAAGCGTAGTGCTTGTCGCAGAGCCATACGCCGAGTCTACGGAGCAGGACGAGGAGGTTTGACAGTGCCCGACTGCGTCGTTTTCTAGCAACGGACCGCGCACCGCAGGCCAGAAGCTGACTGGCTCGAAGTGTGCGCTCGACGCGCCCACGGACTCAACTGGTGAGATGGGCGTCTCGTACCGACCTCCACTGCAACATTTACAGGGGCCGGAGTCGCTGAAAATGGGTACGGCGTGTCCACGATCTTGTGGTGACACGTCGCAAAGCTGCTTCAGTCCGACACCAGTTTGCAACATCGGATAAGCGCCTTGCAAACGTGGAGACGAGCCGTTGTCTGAAAGGTGAGACGGGCAGCAACGGCTACTCCGGAGTTTGGTATCGCTTGTAGATGGACTCGGCAACCCAATGGTGATTACGGGAATGGTAGCCCTAATAGTCGCAACGGGATCCGGGGTTACCTCCATCATTTCCGGACTTCTGGTTAGCGGAATCCGGTCGAAAAGGCATCTTTCCTCAGGACCAATTGGACTGAGAGGGCTACGGTCCAGCTCCGTGTCGATAGTGGTGGCAGGGGAGGGAATCTGGCGTATCGCGGCACCTTTACAATCTATCCGGTGACCAATTCGTCGTGGGTCCCGTGGAATAGCCAAGGTAGCATTTTGAGGCGCATCATGGTCTTCGTGGACGCAACGAGCCCTTTCCATATCAGGTGCCCTCCCAGAGTCCTGAGAAACCTTGAGCCGGTGCTCCTGATAATCCAATGTCACGGCAGCGCCTATACCAAGGAGGAGATGGTCCGCTCCCGAAGCTCCAAGAGATCGCCGCGGCATGGAATAATGGTTGTCCATTGGGATTAGAACTCTGTGCAGTTCTCTCGGGGCCACCAAAGGCTATGGATGAGAGCAAAATAGAGGAAGAGGAGTAAGGCTGAGAAGGAATTCAAGGCGTAAGGCTGAGGCAACTGGCAGGAATGATCAGCCTTGTCAGGCAGAATTGTGGCGAACTGTGAGTTGTCCGCAGCAGAATAAGTGTACGCCGAGCATGAAATAGGTTGGTAATGCTTGAGCCGCAGACTGCTGGTGATTGCGAGAGCCTCATCGAAGTGGGGTTGGGAGTTATGCGCAGCCGCGCAAAACTAAGGTGCGCCAACGTGCAAGCCATGACCTGCATCATGGATCATTTCCGCGTCATGTTTTGCATGGATTAGCGCCGACAGTCCGACGTGCTACAGATTGGAACCGCTTTTGCCCAAATCCGTCCCCAATGTATGCGTCGCCGTGCGTGGCGCGTTGGAGAGTTCCAGTTTACTCTCGGCCCCCACAGCCGCTGGCAGAGAGGCCGCACTATTTAAGCTGCGCTCCTGGTCCGATGATCTTTCCATGTCAGAGCTAGCAGGAACTAATGCAGGGTGACTGGGATACTGATTGGTTCAATGGTAATGCGCAAGTGCGTAAATATTCGCAGTGGAATTCGCCAGTAAGAGTGTGACAGTGGACGAGGCTGCGCACTTGCACACAAGCGTTATAAACGAAGGACTGCGCAGATGTGTCCAGAAGCTGATGGCGGAGAAGGGCGTCCTTCAGTTGCCCTGAAGGATCCGTAAGTTGCCCCTGATGCTGTCTCGATTGGCCGAGGAGCGGGCAACCACTTCTGGAAATGAGGCGACAAATTGCCCTTCAGGCAGCTTGCGAACATACGAGTCTGCGCGAGTGCGCATTATCGCAGAGAGAAATAGCGTCGAAGGAGGCGTGGGCGCTTAATGATTCTATAAATCCGGTCGGGCACCGGAAAAGGCCGACAATGTCAGCCATCTAAAGCCATTCTATCGAGATGTCATTCCAGAATCCCGCACTCGTCACCCCTTTTCTCACCCGTGAGACCAACACCGGTCACCAGAACGGAAAATCGCAAGGCGAGCAGCCTGGAGTTCGTGTCTGGTATTGTGGTAACTGTGGCTGGGGTCCCATGATCTGTGGCCTTTACTTTGCCTGCATTGTGTGTCAACACAAACTCGGCTCCGACTGCGAAATAGACTTCATCGGAGACAAGGCTGGCGGTACGAAGCTACAAGGCCAGCGTATCGCGGAGCCTGCCGCTCAACAGGGTGCAAGGCAGCCGGAAAACCCACCCAAGCAGCCTACCAGGCAGTCGCAGCAACCTGCAGGATCGTTGGAAGAGCCCACAATCCATCCTGGTATCCTCCAGGGTGATGGAATGATAACCATGTAAGCCTTTTCGGCCCTAGTAACACCAACAGTGTTTTCAGCGGCTGACGCCTTGAGATAGCCCCGGTCAGAGCAATGACAAGTACACGCTAGGCCAATACACCAACAGCCCACCAGGCGTCATCGACCGGCTGGCCAACGGCCTCCCCAACGATGGGGGCCGAGCACTGGAAATCCAATTGAGCGAGATATGCCAGACCCTTGGGTGCGAATCGGGAGACGTATGGGAGTTTTCACACGGCAGCCCGCTTGACCAGGGCGATCTGGAAGGCTTTGACTTCGCACAATGAATTGTTCATTATCTCCGAAGACATGACAAGGTGACACTCGCTCAGATGGGTCTGATGGCCTCCATGCCCCTTGGCCCAACGTCGGCCCGCTTCTTGATCTCTCTCTCATCCTCACCAGCTTGCAGCCGCCTCACCAGCTCCTCGGGCTCAAACTCGGCGCCGATCGGATTGGTCTTGAAGGCTTCGGTGCGCATGTACTCATTCGCCTCGTCGGCCGAATCGAAGTTGTCAACCTGCGTCTCGACCTCGTTGCCGTCCGGATCGTGGTAATACATGCTGGTGGTGGGCCCGTGGTTGACGCACCAGTGCGGCACTATACCGTTCGATTTGCGCTGCAAGTATGCCAGCGCCAGCTCTTCGAGCGTGCGGAAGGTAAAGGCAAAGTGCCGCAGGCCGGAGCTTCCGGATGCCTTGGGACCGACCCCTGGGGTGCTGATGATGGCGATCCGGTGGTGTTCCGAATCGTACGTCAGGAAGGAGATGAATTCGTTCTCGTGGCTGGCTGTGGCATTCAGGAAGGTCTTGTAGAAGGAGACCATCGCCTGGAAGTTGGCCGGTTGGGTTTGCAGCACGATGTGGGCGAGGTATGCGGGCCGCGTGACCACGGTTCCGGGACTAGAAAGAGTTGGAGTCATGGCGAGCTATGGTGCTGGATCACTGATTCCACAGGTGTGCTTGTGATGCGGTTATCAACTGCGTGCGGGGAAGTCGTCTTTGCCTCTACTTTATATGCTTACCCCTCCTCTCAGCTGGTGCGGGGACTAGTTGTCAACCAGAGCACCAGAATGCAGTATTGGCTGGCATTGGAATGCCGTAGCAAGTAAGCGATGACGTAGTATGTCAGCCAGCAACTCTCGCCGGGTATTATTGAGGCGGGAAATGTCTCGTAGAAAGCTATGGACCAAAACTCAAAGCCGTAATAAATATGCCCTTGCCGTGACTTTACTATTTTCGGCCCCCCCATCAGCCGAATCATCTTTGATTGGCGAAGTCACTATGGGTGTACAAGGCTGAAAGAGGAGGCGGACGCCTATCTCTCGAAGCTGAAAAGCTCGCGTAACCCCGCAACACCTCCAACCATTGTCCATCGAACAATCCCTCCACCGTAACCAGTTCCACAACAACTGCGACAGATACGATCCGGCAACTGCATCTCCCACACGACGATGGGATCGGTCGTCTACCGGCAATATCCGGTAGCTGAAAGCAGCAGGGACATTCGTCTAATCACTTTAGAGCCTGGTTTCTGGGATGAGCCTATATCATGTACCATCCGGGTAGTTTCACTAGACAACTCACCCAGATATGAAACGCTGTCATACGCTTGGGGAGATGCACAGGTGAAAGAGCCTATCCAACTCAACGGCCATGTCGTCGAAGTCACTGTCAATCTCTTTTCAGCTCTCCAGCATCTGCGAAACCAGATCGAGAAGCGTGTCCTTTGGGTAGATGCTTTGTGCATTGATCAAGAAGACAAGGATGAAAAGTCATGGCAAGTCAGCATGATGGGAGACATATATACAGCTTGCTCAACTGGCCTGCTCTGGATCGGCGGAAAGTCGGAAGACAGTGACAGGTGGTGTGAAGCGGATATCTTTGGGGCCTGTGAGGACCGCCGCGTCACCCCTCTAAGACCGTCTCAGTACTACGGACCCAGTGGTGGGATTTCGTCCGGGCCTGGAAGCCTATGCAAATGGCATGGACGACGCCCGAGGATTTCAGAGGCCTTTGCTCTCCTGGATGTACTGGCAACAGGGAAGCATCTGAACGAGATCCCGGGCTTTCGGAGCCTGATCTCGCGTTACAACATTGGCCAAAAAAGTTTTGTCGAGCCCATACAGGCCATTGGGGCCTTACTACGCCGGCCATGGTGGTCCCGCACATGGACGATCCAGGAGGCAGTTTTACCAAGAAGAACGATGATCGTGTGTGGATCCATCAGGCTTCCTTGGGACTCTCTTATCGACGCTCACCATAATTTGGCAATCCACAGAGACAATTGCTGTCACTCTATATACGAGAAAATCGTAAATACCTTACAATTTGACACCCACGGAAGGCCTACATCTGCCATACTCCACCGCTTTCACCGGGATATCTTCGTGCTCCATGATACCCGAAACAAAGTCTCAAACCAAACCCTCAACTTCATCCAGCTGTCACGTCGTTTCAGCAAACGAGAGGCCGGGGACGAAAGGGACAAGGTCTATGCATTCCTCGGGCTATTCGACACACAGAGAAGGCCTCTTTCAGCCGACTACAACCTTCACATCGAGGATTTGAACCGAAAGCTTAGTGTCCACCTTTTGACTTCGCCATGGGAGGAGAATCCGCTTGCCGTTATGTATGGTGGCCGAAATGAGGATGACGTAGAGACTTTCCCCTCATGGGCAAGGAGGTTCAATCGAAGAATGAATTTATTCGAGCAGCAAATCGAGGGCCTCAGGGATACTGCTCGGAAAACCTACAACGCCTGTGGTTCGAGAAAGGCTCCTGTTCAGGTTCTCAGCATTCGAACAATATCTCTCGCAGGACTCAAAGTCAGCGAGGTTGCACAAGTGGGTCCAGGAATCGACTATGTACGAGACTGCGAAACCATCAGAAACCACCTTTCCGACTGCTCTGTCACCATAGACTTTGCTAATCGCAAAAACTCTGCGTATCCGAGAGGGGGGAGCTTGAAATACGCATTCTTGCGCGCAGCCCTTGGAGATAGGTATCACATAATGGGTCCCAGTACACTGCGGGAACCAAGCAAGCAGGAGCTCGATACGCTGAAGGAGTGGATATTCAATCTTCGTCATACACCAGTCAGCACGCAAAAATGGCTCGAAGACAACATTGAGTACCATGTACTTGGAAGAAGGTTCTTCACTACCAGCGATGGACTATTTGGGTTTGGTCCCGCTACCATGTTTCCGGGAGACGAAGTTTGGTTGCTCTTTGGAAGCAAAGTTCCGTTCATCTTACGACCGCTGGGCCATAACTCAAGGATGTCCACACCGCAGGGGTTCGTTAATAGAGACGCAAGAGTCAACGTGCGAGACTCCGATCGCCATATCGTCGTCGGTGATTGTTATGTGCAAGGAATAATGCAAGGCGAGGCTGTCTCTTCTGGACGCGAGACTCAAGTCTTTCTTAGATAAAGTCACAATGTATTGCAGATCTTGTACCGTTTGCGGGAATAGATTCATTCCCAAATCAGAGAATAAATCTCACAATTGATTTGAATTGTATACTTTATAGCAACGAGTTTGCATTGAAAGCCGACCAGATTTTACATAAAACAACTCTTAAGGCCACGGCGCTTTTTGAAGCTCGATTTCGGAGAGTAGGGAAATTTCGTAGCACCATTGATTCCTTCGGTGATGAAACGCAGTTACTAATTTGCAGTCTCATATCTTTCTCAGCATCGAGAAGTATTTCGCCTAGCGTTGATTTTCCGACAGCCACTATTTGGTCGAAACCTTCTACGCTCACTTACCTGTCTCGAGCTCGGAGGTCCATCAATACTAAAAGTTCCTACATGGAAGGAGTAGACAAGTTCAGCACTTAGACAAGAATGGCAGACACGAAAGGTAATCGGGAGTAGGCAGGTGATAAATTGGTGCATGTCGGGAAGTTTCTTTATAGACATTTTCAGCAACACCATCTGTCACGTACGACCATAGGTCGCAGAATGCAGGGCTTCCCGTCCGCTCAGCCGTACTTAAGCTGCGAACCGGCCGATTAGTACTCAAGTGGGTGACCATTGGGGAATCCCGGCTGTTGTACGTTTTGTGTTTTTTGTTTCGCTCAACGCGAAGGTCAAAAATTTTGTTCCTGGTGCCGGTTTCGGGCCGTGTCGGCTCGGCCCGAAACCAACGCTTTGCAACTTTACCGTTTCCACCTATTAACTACCCAGCGTATTTGTTGTGAAGACTCTGGCTGAGTAGCAACGGATCGCAGAATAAACTGAAATGAAGAGAGAAGAAGGAATGGTGGATGAAAAGCAGGATTGACCAGGCGTGAGAAATACAGTTTTGCTTCCAACATGAAGAACGAATGGCAACGGCAGGAGGATCAGCCATGAGTTGGGCTGCTTACCCCGCACAGCCTCACTGCTGCCTAGAGCGCGGAGAGATGAAAACGAAAAGAGACGCCACGAGAATGTACCTTTTTCATTAAGCTTCTTTTCCCCCTCGGATACGTCATGGCCGATCCGATCGGCATCGCTTCCGGCATTGCCGGCCTCGTTACGCTGGCCTGGCAGATTGTCAACCTGAGCCACAGCTACATATCTGATGTCAAGTCTGCCGATCGATCACGCAGACGCTTTGAGCAGGAGCTTCTGGCGTTGACGAGCATCCTGCTGCAAGCCGAGGAGGTGTCTCAGGATGCCGAGTCTCTCGGTTTGGTGGCACATCGGCCGGCCGCCCTCTCTGCCAATGTCGTGTCCGAGTCCCACGTGCAGCTGCTCGAGCTCCGCTCCGAGCTGCAAAAACACTCATCCAAGCTTATTTGGCCTTTCAGAGAAAAGGAACTGCGGAAACACGTCGATGCTCTGCAGAGAATTAGTGCTATCTTCTCCGCCTTCTTGACCTCCAACGTGTTGTAAGTGCCACTGGCGAGTAGCCAACGTTTGTCGTGGCTGACCAACGCAGGACTACTACTACTGCTACGCACCGTAAAGTTGAGGATTTGCATCAAGGTAACTTACAACCTGCAATCTTCTTTCACGATGGCTGACATCGGCACAGAGAAAGAGCGAGAAACGCTGAGAACATGGCTGCAAAGCCAAACGACTGCTCCTCAGTCCATTCCAGTCCCACGCCCTGGAACCGGTAGATGGTTCCTTGATTGTGATGCTTATCGGGATTGGCGTGACGGTGCACCTTCGATATTGTGGTGTTACGGGCCCCGTAAGTGCATGGGAGCATTATTCAAGGATACCCACACTGACAGAGCCTAGCCGGTGTTGGAAAGTCACTGCTTGCGTACGAATATTTACCTCCGCACATTGAGTTGTTCCTGATTCTAGAGACACAGGTCGCACGTCATTCGAGATCTTTCCGAGGATCACTCTGCTTGCATCACCTACTTCTTCTGCGACTTTTCCTCTCAAAAGCAGCAAAGCACCACCGCCATACTCAGAACTATCTTGCTCCAAGCAGCAGAACAGGCAGACTCCTCCATGCTGGCTGCGTTGAATGAGAAACGCCAAAGCATAGGCCGGAACTTCGCCATGGAAAATCTCGCACAAGCCTTCCTCTCGGCAGCTTTAACCCAGAAAGACATCTTTCTGGTCTTGGACGCTCCCGACGAACTGGAATCCCCCAAAGAGGTCGTCTCTCTTCTTCAGTCTTTTGTCAAAGCCGGCTGCAAGGTTTGTGTGACAAGCAGAGACATCCCCGAAATTCGTGGACCCCTTTCAACGGCCAAGCAGGTCAACATCAAAAGCGCGAGTCGGGAGGATTTGGCGACGTATATCAAAGCTCGATTTGCCGAGAGCGACTTTTGCGATGCTTTGGCTGCCATCGATGACATTGTTGATGCAGTAATCCTCAAGGCCGACGGGATATTTCTGCTCGCAAAACTGTTTTTGAATCAACTGCTCGAGTTGAGCACCCTGAGGAAGATTCGAAAGACAGTCCAAACACTTCCTGAATCCGTAAAAGAGGCCTTCCAGACCAGCCTCGAAAGAATTAACGCTCAGCCAAAAGACAGGAGAGAATTGGCCCATCGGCTCATTCGCTGGATCACACACTCCCACCGACGATTGAAGGCGAACGAAATTATGCATGCCTTCGCGGTTGAGGAGGAGGAAATGGGTGATGATATAGACGAGGAAAACTGTCCACCTTTGACGATGCTCCTGAAGGTGTGCGTCGGATTGGTTGCTGAAAATCCGAAAGACGGGACCATTGGCATGGTTCACGCCTCCGCCTACGAATTCTTCCGCAGCCACTACAGCACCGAATACACATCCATCCAGCTTGATATTGCAAAGACATCTTTGCTATACCTCAGCAGCCGGGAGATGATGGCCGGTTCATGCGAGAGCCTGGAAGAGCTTGATAATCGACTGAAGAAACTACCTTTCCTCCCATACGCTACTCGGCACTGGGGCAGGCATATCGAGACTGCACGTTTTGAAGAGCAATTGAGCAGCTTAATCATGGGCCTTGTAGACGACGAGGCCTTGCGCAGCAGCTCTTTCCAGATCCTGCAGTACCGCCACGAATTGAAAAGCCGGAGCGTTGCCGAGGCTTCGTTCGAAATGACGCCTCGAAACCAACAACCTTTGCACATTGCAGCTTACTGGGATCTGGAGAAAACAGCACTCGCCTTGCTTGCACGCGGAGACGACCCATCGGCTGCTGATTCCCAGAAGTGGACTCCACTCCATTGGGCTTCCTCCAACAGCAACATGGCTGTCATCAAAGTCTTGATTGACGGTGGAGCAGACCTTAACGCAAGAGACTCTCAAGGTTGGACCCCGCTTTTCTGGACGGCATTCAATGGTGATGCTGGAGTTCTACGGCAATTGCTGGAGAGCGGAGCAAACCATCTTGTGCGCGATATCAGCGGGTGGACGACGCTAAAGTATGCCATTTCAAGGCGGCATTTCAACGTAGTCCAACCCCTGATAGAGCACTACAAGAGCTGTCTTGCGCAAGCGAAGCAGGATTCAGAAAATCCCAACAGCGAATTGAGTTTCGAACAAGAGCGTGAGTATGTTCAAGCCTCAATTGAAATAGCCGCGGACGTGAAGCGTGCTGGTGTTCCGAGCCTCCTCTCCAAACCTGACATGGCCCTCGAGGACTACGACAAGCTTTGGTCCCTTGGCCATTTCGACCGAACCCTGAACAATATCTGGAGACTAGTGGACAAGGCAGAGAGAGCCAATGGCGCTGCCTCTTATCTCAAACATTACTCATGGCAGCCATCACCGTCTGCAGACAACTGGAAATCTCGACTTCTGCACGTTGCCATCAAGGCAGCGCAACCACTGGTATTGAAACTTTTGATAGAGCTTGGAGCAGACATCAACTTTCCGGTGGGCCGTAGGACTCCTTTGCATACAGCAGCATTCAGGAAAGATCCTCAGTTCGCGGAGATCCTTTTGCAGCACGGAGCTGACACGTCGCTACGAAACCATCTTGGTCACACGGCACTCCATTCAGCTGTGATTAACGGGTTCCATGACACGACGGCTATGCTATTGGAGTGGAATGCTGATCCAGATGCAAAGACAAAGTCGGAACCGTCAGATAGGTGGGACGACTGGTCCGACGACGAGGATCTCCCTGAAGAGAAAGGCGTCCAAAGAACCCCGCTAATGCTGGCGTGTGGCCTCAAATCCTCTGAAAAAGATGCTAAAGACCAATCACCTGCTTCTCGTATGGTTGAGCTACTACTGGCAAGTCATGCCGATGTCAATTTGAAGGATCACGGTGGTAAAACGTGCTTGTTCTATGCCATCAGGAGTCGTCGCCCAGAAATTGTCAAACAAATGATTGATGCTGGGGCGGATTTGCAAGCTAAAGACAGACGCGGAAGAAATGCGTTACACTACGCTGTCAGATACAGCAATCTCGAGATGGTCAAGATGGTGATCGACGCTGGTGGGGATGCTACTATCGACAAACAAGGGGCAAATGCGTTCCACCACTTTGCCGACAGGGACCGCAAGGAGCTTCAGACAGAAGAAATTGAAGCGATTATTGATTTGCTGGCAGAGAGGTGTGGTCCGGGTGCCATAAACGCAGATTGGACTGCGCCGCCGGGCCAGCGAATGAGGACCCAACCAAACTCGACCACCCTCACTTCTATCGACTACGTCTTCACGCCGCTCTCTCTAGCCTTGAAAGCTACACACTGGAGGACATTCGAACTGCTCGAGGCTCGAGGCGCTAAATTCAACACCACTTACCCGCTTGACCACTTACTCTTCTTGGCTGTCTTTGAGCTGCAACCGAAGGCGACACGATTCCTCCTCGAACGCGGCGCCTGGCTCTCACCGGAAACATACTCGATCGGCTATATCTTCGATAGCGACAGGCTTTCCGAACCTCCAGACGATCTTGCGCTCATTTTGAACGAGCTCCCAAGGCTTAAAGTAGACATCAACGCTGAGGGTGATTATTGCAAGCGAACGATGCTTCTTAGCATAGTCCAACGTGTCGACTCTGAACAGATCACGCAATCATTCCTTGATGCAGGAGCCGATCCATTCAAGACGGATACAGTCGGGCTCGACGCATTCCTCCATGCCGTCATCAACGGACGGAGCAAGACCCTCCACTGTCTTCTTCAATACGCCGATTCCCACAAGCGAGAGGGCCACTGGACAGCACATCTCAGCCCACCCACCTCTACAGACATGTCCGAAGACTTCGAAAGGGTCTGCTCCGCGCTGGAGCGCCACGGCAGCTTAAACGAAGTAAAGGGCGACCTCCCCCTGCTCCACCACTTCGTACAACGCAACGACCTGGACAAGGTCCAGCGCCTGCTCACCCACGGCGCAGACACGGAGATCCCCGACAAGCGCGGGTGGCGGCCGCTCCACTTCGCCTTCGACCGCGGCGGCTACATCGACGTGGCGCGCACGCTGATCGAGGCCGGCGGCGCCGACGCGCACGCGGCGACGGCGACGTGGCGCGAGGGCTACACCAAGCCGTCCGGCCTCTACGCCGGCGACAGGTGGACCGGCCAGCCGCTGCACCTCGCGGCCATGCACGGCAGCGTGGCTGGGGTGGAGCTGCTGCTCGCTCAAGGTGTTGATGTCGATGCGAGCACTGGCGTCGAGGTGGACAGTAATAACTCCGGCCATGGCCCGACTGCGCTGCGCATCGCGCTGGATACGGGTCATTTTTATGCTCGTTCTGGCCAGGAGCTGGATGATGATCGGCTCCGCATAGCGCAGATGCTCATCGATCGCGGGGCGCGCGTCGAGGGCGCTGCAGATCATCTGGTGGACAACGATGTATTGCGCTTCGAGAAATACCCGGTTCTGTGGAAAACGTTACGAAGTAAGGCTTGTTGAACGGTGGAAGTTCTCAATACGTACTTTTATACCAGTGGCAGGAGATAGAAGAGTATTATGTATACCATTGTTGTGACCATCCAATCTCATTCTCATTAAATTCGTTATAGGTATCCAATAGAAAACGTGAAAGTTCAACGCTGCCAGCAGAACGCTGCATTAGCAAAATTTTTTTCTCCCTTGCCCCTGATCAATCCTCCTTATCCGACTCTTCATCATCGTCCCCGGTATCCGCCCCCGTCCTCGTCGTCCTCCTGCTCAAGGGGTAAAAGCTGTTGGCCCTGCTGCACTCCGCCGTGCTCACCGCGTGGAAGCTGAAGTCCAGCTCGCCCACCAACTCCTTGACCGTCTTCAGCAGCTTCTCCAGGTCCTTGATGATGCACCTCGTCGCGATCTGGATGACGGCAAACGCCGCGTAGCCCGGCTCCGCGACGTGTCGCAGCGAGAGGATGTCCTGGTCGAGCTCTTCCAGCCGGCGCGACAGGCGGTACGGTGCCGGAGCGTGCATGTACGGCGGCAGCGGGGAGCCGTTGGTCACGGCGGCGGAGAGGAGGGTGAGGAGAGACGTGATTTCGTGCGACGTGAGGTTGACCGACGAGATGAGACGACGGAAATCGTTGTTCCACACGGTTTGAGAGGCGTCTTCCGGGTTGGCGAAGGTCTGAGAGGCGAAGGCTACGAGGGCCATGTAGCGGGTTGTACTGTGTGCAACGGATGGTTAGTGACGAGCTTGGTGATTGAGGTGGAATAATTGATGCATACTTCTCAATGCACGTGAGTATAGTTTCGTATTTCTCACGCGGAAACTTGCCGCCGATGGGAACTTCCCATTTCTGGAAATCGGCCATAGCCCGCAAGTTGGTGGTGAGCATGATCTGCTTCTGGAACACTTTCAAACGAGCCTTTGTCATGCGGCGGCCTGCACTCGTTTTGACCCTGGGATCGCCTTCGTTGCCGCGGATGCGAGTGCGGAACGTCTCGTGAACGATGGAATAGTAGTTTGCGAGAAGGTATAGCGATGCACCCATCTTGGAGCGAAGTTCCGAATGCTCAGAAATCGGGTATGGGAAGAATGTCCAGATGAAAGCCACGAAGAGACCACCGGCGACGGTCGCGAGACGGTAGGGACCGAGCTTGTAAATCTCGTAGTATGGCTGCCCGTTTGAGCTAGCCGCTGCTGGCCCAATTTTCTTGGCTCCCAGTTCGTACCCGATGATCATAGTCAAGGTAACGATGCTGATCATGCCTGTAGATGACTGGTTAGAACCACAGCGTCATATTCAACCAGCAATGATGCAACTTACCGACAATAACGAAGCGTGGCTTCTTCAGTACAATGTAGAATCCGCATGAAGCAAACAGCCAATAGAAGACGATGATTCCCGGAATGTGCTCATCGACGATGTACCAGACGATGAAGCTTGCAACCATGGCAGCTACGGTACCGATTATTCTGAGGACGAAACTGAAAATGCTTTGACCGGCTGTCGGAACCATGCTGATGGCGACCATGATCATGGCCCAAAGTAGACGTTGTCGGATGAAGAAGACCTGCGTGTTGTGGAGGAAGTTTACGATGGCAATAGACATGGTGGCGCAGGCGACGCGGAACCCGAATGTCGATTCCTGAGAACGCAAGAAGGCTGGGATCCTTCTGACACGATCACCCATCCTCTCGACGAAATTCTCCGGTGGCAGATGCTCAGGGTCCTTCTTGCGCCTGTACGCCTCACCCATGTTCACTTCGATGGTACCTCCATTCAGATCGCCCATACCGTTATCAGCATTGTTTTCATCGTTCCTCTCCTTCAGGCAGTTGAGGATCCACTTCTTCCAGCGCTTGTAGCCAGGCATGATCAGGTGCTTGTGGTCCATCTTCCCGTTCTTGCGGCGCTCGTCAGCGAAATGGACGAATTCCAGAACGGCACGGCTAGTCGAGTAAAGAAGGTATTCGATCTGCGGCATAAACGTTAGCATCATCTCAAGCCTAAGATTCAGCAGGACTCACGTAGAGCAGCGCATATAGCGAGCGCTGGCTGCGATTGTAGGAGTCATCGCCCTCGTCTTTCCTCGTGTCATGCACGTCGTATGCAGAAGGTCTCCTGAAGTAGTCGTCCGGCACATCGATCCCCTTCCGCTTACACCACTCCTTCAACGCAAGCTGCTTGCACGAATAGAATTGATCCGTTTTGTTTTCCAGGTACTCTGCGAAGCCATCTTCTCCGGGCTGCGAGTGGTCCGGCTTGCCCTCAATATCCACGTTCTCCGACGAGCTCGAGTTGCCGTTCTTCTTCTTTTTCGGCGGCTTCTTCATCCTCAGCTGCAGCATGACGTGCTCCAAGCCTTCGTCCATGGCCTGAATGAGCGATTGGAACGGCTCGTGCACCGCCCTCATGACGAGATTCCAGTCCTCGACGATCTTCCTACGCTCTATGTCTCGCGCACCAATCTCATAACTCTCCTCAGCCTGTTCGTCCCAGCCATTCAGCTCCGACAAGCGCTCGAAGATATCAACGACCGAGCTCAACCCCGACAGCGGCAGCATCACGGCCCTGAGCAAGCGCGCCATCTCCTGCAGATCGTCAGGCCCCAGATGGCCCCAGGCGATCTCTCGCTTAGCGAAGGGTAGATCAACGCTAAGCTTACCCTGCATGGCCTGGATGGCGGCAACACTCTTCTTGACGGCCTGGGCCTCAGGTTGGCGCTGCTTGTCGCCCGATAGGCCAGTTGACACGCGGTAGAACATGTCCTTGATCTCGAGAGACTGGAAGTAACTGGAGTGGGCATGCAGCGAGCCGCGCAGGGCGCCAATGTAGCCTTCCATCTCCTTGAACACGACCTTGCGCGAGGTGAGAGGCAAGATGAAGAGCGAGACGCTCGTGGACAGGGCGAAACCGGTAAGAAAGACCTCGAGCAGGCGTTTGGCGAAAGAGATGGCCTGGGTCATGGTGTTGAACTGCGGCGAGTAGATGGAGGCGACGACAACGAAGATGGTGTAGATGATAGAGGGAAACTGCAAGGTTGGAGCGTATCTTGCTCGCATGAGATTGACGAAATAGACCTGGAAGAAGAGCCAGATAGCAGAGACGGCCGAGGCAGATGAGTTGTAGGTGTATGAGCGGGCTGCTGAGGTCGCGGAGGTGACTGTAGAAGCGGTGCTGGTGTGCTGGCGGGCCTTGACGGCACAGTACATCATAAGCAGATTCATGGCCGTGGCAACGCACGTTGCTACCAGATTCAGCAGCATTGTTTGCATGAACTTAGCCCTCGGCAAGACGGCGAAGCCCAGGACAGACACAATGGCCATCAGATAGCCGAGAGTTGTGAAATGGTCTGCCACATCAGTAGCTAGCAGCATGTCAGCTAGCAGGAGACAGCACTAGTACAAGAAGACTCACCCTGATACATGGATATGGCAATGGTAGGTGGCAAAGCACCTTTGCCCATAGTCAAGACAGTAGGGACATCGAGGTCGGGGCCATATTTGGCCCAAGTCCTCTTGACTTTGGCGGCGAAACCTTTTTCTTCATTTCTTTTGCGGATGGTCGAGCCGACGGTGCCAGCGGTCCTAGTCTGCTGGATGGTGGGCGGCGGCAAAGTGACTGTTGCAATTGTTTCGTAGGTTGCCTGGCGACTGGGGTGGGGAAATCCGTTAGGGCTAGCGAAGCTCTGGACGGTTCGGGTGTCGGCCTCCTCGGCCTCCTCGACGGCCTCAACAGGCTCTATTTCTTCGGCGGCCATTGTGGCGGGAGCGAGCGAACCGCAGCGTCGGTAGTGGCGATGCAGACAAGGAATGGAAGGCGTTGGCGGCTATATAAGCATTGCGGGAAATAAAAAGAAAGAAAAAAGAAAGAGATTGCAGAGGATTTTCTGCGACAGTCGCGGCAGCGCGGCCAGTCACAGGCGGTAGAAGGGGTTCGAAGTGAAGATGAAAAGTGCGGAGAGGGCTGGCTTTAGCTTTGGGCTCTGACGTAGACTAGCGCCCTGCATTTGCGCCGCCAGCGACTCGGCCAAGAAAGCGCTGAACTCTCCGGCTCCCGGCACGGGAGATCATCCCATTATGCTGTAAGCCGTGGCGCTGATAACTCAGCGAAGCTTAACCTGAAGACGCGATAGCTCTCGCTCTACCGTCCTCCTCAGTTCCTTCAACGGCTCAACGGCGTCGTCGAGCGCGAGCGACACTTGGGCAGGCGCCGACGGACCGTGCGGAGGCCCGAGATGTACTCGTCGGCTATCGGGCGCTGTTTGCCT
Source organism: Lasiodiplodia citricola (assembly GCA_023089105.1). Lineage (NCBI taxonomy): Eukaryota > Fungi > Ascomycota > Dothideomycetes > Botryosphaeriales > Botryosphaeriaceae > Lasiodiplodia > Lasiodiplodia citricola. Next base: position 495,266 of record JAJNLL010000016.1, on the reverse strand, counting down.
CTTGCACACACCGCATTCTTGCACATCTTCTCCACCATCGCTCATCTTCTGCATCTCGTACAGCCAACGGCTGCTTGGTGCCACTAGCACCCTGGTCACCCGCCTTCCAGAACCCGACAGCTCGCAAAACACGATCAAGTTCTCGAACATACAAGATTATTTTTACGCCGTCGATCCACCCGTATACCCAACTAATCTCCCATTCAATTCCAAGTCAATGCTTTCGTCGGTGCTCGTCACTTTTCGCTCATGCACCATCCGTTCCATCAAACAAGACTTGTCAGAGAAATGCCAAAAAAGAGAGAGGAAGAAAAAAAGACCAAAGTGCCGACCCCCTGACTCACCGCCTGCCCACTTGTTTGAACCGCGATAACGAAGATCATATTGAAACAGATCTTCTGTTCCGAAGCCGCTATCAGCTGACGTCGCGCAGCGTGGTCGTTACACATGCTAGTCGTTCAACCATCGCTCCCCGTCTCTGTATCGCATGTGCCAACCGAATCCGCTTCGTCGTCTGTATCTCGGACCATTTTTTGCCTGTCCGCATCGCGCTCCAAAGCGCTCGAACTTGCCGACGGCAGACGGTCCTCAGCTGAGATGTTCCTGATACCACCAGCAATCAGCCCATGTGCGAGTTCGCGCTCTGTTTTGTTGCGTGGCTCCATGCTATCCGCACGTTCCAACGCCTCGACATGCTTCTGTGGCTTAGACTTAGGGCGAGCACGCTTGGTGCTCATCCTCATTCCACCAACCCGCTGAGCAGGCTGAGCAGGCTGGGAGGGCCGGGAAGATTCAGCGGCTTCGTGCTTCTTCTGCATCGGTTCTTCCCGCGTAAGCGTGCTATTCGATGCGACCTTCGACAATCCCTCGCGCCCATCCTCGGCCTTCTTTTCAGCTTTCTTCTCCTGCCTCTTCAAAGCCCTCTTTTGGGTTCTGCTTAGCTTATCGCTCGTCTCTTGCTTAACGGCCTTCTCTTGCTTCCCAGCCTTCGCAGCGTTCGCTCGAGCCAGCATCATCTCATCCAACTTCTGCGTCATTTTCGTAGAATTCTCTTTCTTTCTCTGCAGCTGAAGTTCCAAGGACTTGTTATGCACTTTGGCTGCTGAAATGCGCTTATCCAACTTCTTGAGCTTGAACTCCTCAGGCATACCGCTGTCGTTGAGCTTTTTCAAGCCGGTGCCGATGACATGAACTTGCAGGCCTGAATCACTACTGTCGTTATCACTTACGCACCCAGAACTATCGCAAGGCGACGGCGGATGTGTCTCCTCTGGTTGCTTCAAGACGTCTGGCGCGCGTGCTAGTGCGAATGTCCGTGAATCCGGGGGAAGGGAAGACCATGTGTGGGAGTAGCCCGCCTTGTTTCCTGACATGGACTCTTCAGACTCCCCAGTCTTCTTCTTCTTCTTCCTCTTCATACTCTTCTTATCCTCAGTGGTGTTCTTGAGCTTAAGGGCTTCTTCCTTCTGCTGTTCCTCTTGTGTCTCTTCGTCGTTATCTTCACCCATCGCGGACTGAGAATCCTTCTGCTCCTCTGGTCCAACTTCTGCCTTTTCCAAATCATCAACCGCCAGGACCTCGTAATAACCATTGTAAGCAATATCCTGAGTCTTATCCAAATCTTTGTCCAAAGTTGATCTAGCTTTTAGCGATAGCGTTGACGGAAGTTCCATATCAATATGATCAACAGCTTTTTCCACGACACCGTTATGATCGTCGACAACAGCGGTACCAACCATCGTAAAGGCCGGAAGCCTAGGTGCAGACCAGCGGCGGCGGGTCTGAGGCACCTCAAGCGCCGGTGGTCCAGCCGACCACGTCCGATCCGGCGGCGTTGGCGGTACGAAGTAATCGTCATCGTACACGCTCAGCTGCTCTTCGTCATCGTCTACTTTTTCGTGTGATTCAACCTGTTCCTCGTCAAACGCTTCGTTGGCAAGGGTTTGGCTGGTGTCGTGAGCATCGATATCGATATCCTCCAACTTGGCATCGCTTCCCGACACGATACTCTCCAGCTCGATTTCACAGGCATCCCAATCGGCATCGGTGGCCGAGGGTGTTGGAGATGAGGTTGCGCCGCTACGAATGCCGAAGTAGGGCGACGAATAGTCTAGAACAGGCACCTGCGCCTGGGAGTCCGATGGTGGAGAAGGCGGCGGCGGCGGAAGTGGAGAACGCAGGCTTGTATCTGCCGGAGGTGGAGGCGGCGCCGGCGGCGGCGGAGGCGGAGGAGGAGCAGCCGGTACCGGCTGGGGAACGGGTGGGTAGGCGAAACCGTAAGCGCTCGCGCCGAAGAACGGCGCCGGCGGAGGAGGGGGAGGGGGAGGAGGCCAATAAGGAGCGGCGATTGGCGGCAGCGTGTGGCCGAAGACGTAGTGGTTCATCTCTGGAACTATCGTTGCAAGCGGTGAGCATATCTCACTTTATCGTTTCCTTTTCGGCCTCAGTAGTAATGCAGAGAACAGAAACAGAACCGGCGGGAGAGGGTCGCAAAGGTCATTCGGAGGGAGGGCAGGACGTACCGTCGACCATAGGAGTGCCAGTCGGCATTGCCCACGTCACAGAGTAGCCGGCGGCATTCCAGCGCGAGAGCTCGGCGCGGTCGATGACGACGCCGCGGACTGGGAGCGTGATGTTCGCGCGGCAGGGCAGAGGGCGTAATGAAGAGCTGGGGGCAGCTGGAAGCTCGGGAGCCGCCGCTGCGGCAGCACATGAGTTGTACATTGTGGAGGCGGGTGATGGCGGCGCTGTTGCGAGTTTGCAAATTACGCGGTTCGGAGGCGCGTGTCTGGAGTCGGTGCGGGAGCGCAAGTTTGTGGAAAGGTGGGAGGGATGGTGATGGTGCAGGAAGTGGACAGCTTTGGTGGAGGTTTGGAGAGAAGGACTATCAGGACCCCCCCCAATTATCTGCGCAGTGATGCTGTGGGCTAATGCGCTTCTACAGGATTCGAACCTGCATCACTCTGAAATTCATCATGCTATAGTTTTCCGAACACGCTCTGCTCTCCGTCTCCATTGCTACGCAGAGAACTACACTTTCATATGCTTCCTGGTCTGCGCCAAACTCTGCCAATTATTCTGTCGCCAGAGCGAACGCGCTTGTTAATCCGTCTATCAGCGCTGAGAGTGGCCCAGCAATCCGAGCAGATATCGCAAGCCCTTTGAAGCGTCGAATATTTAGCTGGCCGCAGCCTTAGTCTATACGCTCAAGGCCTTTCCACGCACAATATTGGCCTTCCGACGTCCCTATATCGGAGTGAGCACTACAGCCCTTACTTACCGCGAGTACTACTTCATTCCTTCCTTTTAAGCCTCTTAGCCCCCGCTTTACCGCGCCAGCGCCTGTGGACCAATTCACATGCTCCACATCGACTTAATAAACCTGCATCATCTTTCCATGTCATCCCACTCCCTAGTTAGCTCGTTTTGCTTCTTCTTTCCCAAATAGAGCGCTCTCAAATACCGTATTTCCAGAACTGGCAAAGTCAACGTGAGGAGATATCAAGCCCAAGAGAAGTTCATGCTATTCACACGGCTTGCCGATGGTAGTCTGTAATCGTGACCGCCTCTGCCAGTAGGGTTTCAATTTAGTTTTCGACTTGTCGTGTTGGACTTTATCCTTCAATTAGGTACAAATCATGAACCATGTAATCCTGATGCTTCTGCAGTCATGGTCCATCATGCTCCTGTGTAGCTGGTTGGTTGGGAGAGTCCCTGCCTGATATGCGGATAAACGTCGGTAGATTGAGCGCAAAGTGCCAGGGTGCACGTCAAGTTGCGCGCGCTCTCCCGTCGGCCGTCGCGACTTTTCTTCGCCGCCGCAACGCAAACCAACCGTCTTCCTTGTGCCAACACGCCACACACTGCTTTTTCGCCCGAATTTTCGCAGAAACGGTCCCCGGCATCCCCACGTGGCGGAATCCCCCTAGCCGCCGTTACATCTCACACGCGCGCGCGCAAACACATATCCACGCACGCCCTCAACCATGTCGAAAGACTCAGATCTCAGCGACGAAGCGGCCGCGCTTATCAAAAGCGACCTCAACCTCTACGAACTCCTCGGGCTGGATACCAACTGCGACGAGAAAGCCATCAAGTCCGCCTGGCGCAAAACCTCGCTGAAATACCACCCGGACAAGAACCGCGACAACCCGGAGGTGGTCGAGAAGTTCTATGTCGCCAAGAACGCCGCCGAGCTGCTACAAAACCCTGAAGCACGCGCAAAGTACGATGCACACCGCGAGGCGAAGGCGCGCAGTGAGGCACAGCGGGAGAAGCTGGAGGGGAAGAGGCGGAAGATGATGGAGGAGCTGGAGCGCGCCGAGAGGGGTGCCAAAAGGAAGAGAGAAGATGAGGCTGGTGAACAGGACAGGCTGCAGAGTGAGCTGAAGAGGCTAGCACGCGATGGGGAGAGGAGGCGGAGGGAGAGGGAGGAGGCTAGGGCCAAGGAGAGGGAAGAGGAGGCCAGGAGAGAGGAAGAACTGAGGCGCGAGAAGGAGAGGGAGAAGAGGAGACAGTCAGTTGGTGTGCATTTCCAGCCGGGCGCTTCGGCGTCGTCGGCTGCGGTGCCAGAGAATGGCGGGACACCAATGAAGAAAAGGGTATTTGATGGAACAACAAAAAGTGCGCCTAGCACGCCTGCAGGAAAGAAGCCAGCATTTTCCTTCAGCCCGAAGCCCGGGACTGGTGGAGGAAACAAGTTCGAGCAGGATACGTTGGCGCGGTTGAAGGCGAAGCAGGAAGAGAAAAGGAAGTTGGCGGAGCAGATTAGGGCACAGGAGGCGGCAGAGACACAAACATAAGGGCGTTATGGCGCTTGAGAAAAGACAACCGTTTGGTTGGACCTGGAGTTGAGGCGGCTGACACCAACATCTTATGGGCAGACATGATTCTTTGATTTTCACTGCGCGGTATATACCCTTGGCCAGATAAACTGGCCTTTCTCTTTCTTTCCAAATGCGATTCCTCCCGCATTCTATACTGCTACCAAGATCTTGTTTGCCCATCGATCCGGAAGGCATGCGGCGTGTGTAGCTTGCTCTTCCACTGCCGCGCCCACCTTGAAGCTCGCCTCTATCTGCTTTGCCTTGTTTCTTTCAATTCGGATAGGTTGCCCCTTCCTCATTTGGTCGTTCCTTCCTGTTTGATCGCTTGATCTTGATTCCATATGGCCACGTGCAGTCCTGGGTTTGCTCTCCTGGCGGCTTTTATATATATAGTCTTCTCCCTTTGCGCCTCTACTTCTCTTCCAAGCTTCGACCTCCGACACCACCGACCTTTCGTATACATCTCCAACTTTTCTTTCACACTCCGAACGCCCAGCATGTGCCTATGCTTTGACATTTTGCTCGCGTTTCTTCCCAGGAAGCCAGCCAAACCGGCAGCTCCCGGTTCGGTAACGATCCACCTTGTGCTGGACTCGTGAAGCTACCTTATTGCCTTCACAGACGTCGCTCCAGCCGTTAAAGCCGCCCGTAACCAGCACCTTCGCCTTCTCCAACCTGCCCGGCGAGGTCCGCACCGAGATCTACAAGCTCTGCGTCGATAGCCACTTCGACATCCCGTTCCCCAACCTCCGTACGCCCGACATCACCTCCATCCTCCCCTCAATTAAGACGCCGGCCATCTGCCGCGTCAGCCGCTCCACCCGCGCCGAGGCGCTTCCCGTCTTCTTCGCGCACACGCGCTGGGCCGTGACCGGCGGTGTGCCCACGCCCATCGGCGAGGAGAGCACACTCAATGGCATCAACGTACGCGGCATGGGCACCGGCCTCGGCTCCGGCCCGCCCAGAGGCATCGGCATTCCGGAAATCCTGCTGCTGCTGCCGCCCGGCGGCCCGCCGTACGACTGGGTCCGCAGAGAGACGTTCCTCCCGGACGATTTGGCGCTCGGCACGTGGGCGCGCTGGTGCGCTAGGGTCGAGAGGATGGGCTTGGAGACGGAGAACGGCGTCAGCATGATTCGCATCCGCGCATACGCGCACGCGCTGTGCCGCTCGGACCTCCGCATCGTCGGCGGCGCCTACTGGAATGAGTTTGGCCTCTTGGAGTTCGACGTCGACCTGGTTAAGGACAAGACGGGAAAGTGGCCGATGGTCCGCGGCCTCATTACAAGGTCGATGGTCCCGGCGGTTGATGCTGCGGAGGTGTTTCTGGAGGAGTTGGTGGTCCCGCTGAGGAAGAAGAGGGTTCTGGGCTTGTTGCGGGTCAGGGACGTCAAGGTGTTGGTTGAGACGTTCATTGCGTATGTGGCGGAGATGGGCTTGAGCGAGGAGACGAAGTTCCTCAGGAAGATCACTTTCTAAGTGGGATTTAGGTAGCTTCACTCCAATCAAGAATGATTCTGGCTCTATTTTGGCTGAGATTATTGACGTAATGCCTAATGCTCTGCTAATATCTGCAGCTGTTCCATGAAGACCGGGACTTCGAAGCCGTACCAATCAGCAGATAAGTAAGCCTCACATATCATCTGTGCTGTGAATTCCTAAACAAGCATACTCACAGCCACTACGCTTCACAACTTGAAGTGCTCGTATTTGTCCAACCCGACTGCTCTGGATTCAACATACAATGATCCGGCTTGCTTGGTATCCATATATATGTGCGTTTCTTTTGATTGAACTAATCACCTCAATTCATACGCATCATGATATTCATTATCTTCTATCGCAAGTGTTTTCTGTTTCAATAGCGCCTGTGGTGAAGCACTTCAAGAAAACATCATGTTAGCCTCCCAACGAGCGCCGAGCCCGACCATTGATTCAAAATTGTGTTGTGATGCATATATTATGGTACTGATCCTCCAAGATGTGCAATCAAGCACAAGCATCTCGTAACATGTTCGTGATATTTGGCTATCCTTGAACTTGAACCCTCGATCTATATTCCTGAAGCCTGGACGCAAACTCTTCACCATTCCACGTATCGCGCCCGTCGGCCGAGGCTTTCTTAGGTAGACCAACTTGCTCTAATGCAAAGCTCGCTGCAACGGTGCCCCAGATGGCGCACTCTCCGACGTCATTCGAAGCCTGTAGGGCCATTCCAAAAGCACCCAGAAAAGTATTACCGGACCCAGTCGTATCAATGATTTTCGACGAAGTAGGGCCGTAGTATGGAGGAAGCCAGCGACAATCGGTGAGTCTAGACACTGTGAGGCATCCGTGTTCACCTGCACGGACAACGATAATGGCACCTTGGGCTTCCCCCTGCATGCTTGCGGTGAGGAAGCGCCGCGCGTAAGACTCCACTACGCCGCGATCGAAAGGCTTTTCTGAAGTGTCTTCTTCGAAGAAGGCTAGCAGTTCCAGATGATTAGGAGAAAATACGTCCACTCGCTTGCAGGCACGTAGATGCGCTTCCAAATGGGCTCCCTTGCAGAAGGGTGGGGCTGGTTCCCAGATGATGAGAGGGCGTTTGTCGGCCCCGCACTTTGCGCGCAGAGTGAGCAAGTCGGCAAGCTGAGCCTCGAGATCCTCCGGACGGGCTAAGACATGAAATGCTGCGGCATTCAGCAGGACCGACCCTTGAAGGTCATTCGGCGAAGGCTGCAGGGGCGGCGTGAGATATCGGAAAGTTTTGCCTGATTAGTTTGTTCGTCTGTGTCAGCCAACTTCCAGGGCGGATAAACAAAAAGCGACCTACGCCCAAATTGCAGATCTTCGTACTTGAGGAGACCCCTTGTGGATTTCCTTCCCGGTACTCGGCGGACCTCCAATTCGATGTCCCAGTCTAGCAATTGGCTCAAGACTGATGCTGGAAACTCATCACCGGCCAAGATGATGCATGCGACTGCTCTCGATTGAGCCGCTGACGTAGTTATACGAGCCCCGAGGGTACCTGATTGTCCATGATGAGTCAGAAAAGTCACCGTAAGACTGAGTTCGGTTTCCGAGACCTACTGTAAGCGCCCGAGCCACCGGGTACATCGTACAGTGTCTCTCTGGATGGGAATTGCAACTCATCAAGAACGACCATGCCAAGAGAAACGAAGGCAGGGCTGCGTTCCAGCTGCTTTTCTGGGCACGTGGATGCCATGATAAGATAACAGAGTGGATGGGCAGGTGGAGGTGACAAAGAGCGATTAGTTATCCGTAGTGCTTCTGTACTTTCTGCAAGCACGTGTACCCTTTGAGCCTTCTTCACCAAGTAGCGCAACTAGGCAAATGATATGCAAAAATTCAAGAAGAGAATGTGCGAAATGCGCGAGCGTTCCAAAGCGAGCGAAAGTTCGTGATCCACATTTTGAACTTTTGCGCAGCGGCCACGTCTTTCTGCTGCCAGAGGTAAAGAGCACGCGCCTGAGACGTGTATAAGATTAGCCTTATACCATTTGTCGTAATGGAAAAACAGTACCAATAAAGAGGCTCTGGGCCTTGAGCTGATCAAGAAAGTGAGATGAATCTGCGTATCCTTCTCTTTCATAACCCGGTACTATTGAAGTGAAGGGGAAAAAAAGAACGAATGAGTTGGAACCAAGTTGAAAGCTGATCCGTTCTTTTTTTTTTTTTTTCTTAGAGCGATGATTCGTTTCGGATGTTCAACAGCAAAGCCAAGTAGCCTTGTGTCACATATTTATTTCATCCCGTCTAACCCTCTTCTTTCGGGACATGCTTACAAATGTTCCTCACAGGCTGTAGCAAGGATCAATGAGCGGAACGCGGATTCGGAGAGCAGAGAGATTGGAGTTCCATCCAATGATGTTGGCAGATAAAGCATCCGAAAGGATATCTTTGATGGAGAGAGTCGGGAGGGGCAAGGACGGGTAGGGGATCGGAAAGAAAGAATAGGCGGGAAAGCACGGAGCGGAGCGGAAAGCGGCCGCTTGATCGACTGCGGGGATCCGAGACCGAAGGCCTTCCCGAGGCTCTTAGGCTTCTACACCTCGCCCCTGCCCTGCCTCCGGCCCGCGTCAGCAACACAAAAAAAAATAATCCCCAACATTTCAACTCAAAGACGACAACCATGGCCGTCAGCTACACCAACGGCACCAATGGCGCCGAACCAGCGGCCAAAAGGCTGTGGACGCATCACTCGCCGCAAAACACTCCTATGCACGCTTTCCTGCAACACATTAACAAAAAGTACCATGTCCAACTCAAATCTTACGACGATCTTTATGCCTGGAGTATTGAGAACATCGCAGCCTTCTGGGGCGAGGTCTGGGATTATGTTGGGATCAAGGCTTCCCAGCCCTACGAAGAGGTCCCGATCCCGCTCATGTCCCACCGCTTTCTTCAGGCTAATCGGCCCTGCAGGTCGTCAACGAGGCCGCGCCCATGTTTCCGCGTCCGGCCTTCTTCCGCGGCGCCAAACTTAACTTCGCCGAAAACTTGCTGTTCCCGAGTGTCAACCTTGATGAAAACAGCCCGGCTGTGATTGCTGCCACCGAGACTTCGCGCCAGGTGGTCACGTGGAAAGAGCTCCGGGAGCGGGTGAAGCAATGTCAGGCTGGCATGATCGAGTTCGGGCTGCAGGCGGGAGATAGAGTTGCTGGCTATGTCGCTAATCATACCGACGCTCTGGTGGCCATGCTTGCCGCGACTTCTCTTGGGGCCCTTTGGACAGCTGTTTCGCCGGATACTGGTGTCCATGCCGTTTTGGAGCGGTTGCGCCAGATTGAGCCAGTGCTAATTTTTGCTGATAACGCTTCATTCTACAACGGCCGCAGTCATCCCGTCCTCCCAAAAGTCCAGGAAATCGTCGCATCACTTCCTTCTGTGCGCGGAGTTGTGGTTCTGCCTACCGTATCTTCGGTAGACGTCGACTTGGCCTCCCTGGAAGGAACATCGAGGAAAGCTTACGCGTATTCCACTTTCGCGTCGGCAAAATCTGCAGAGCTCATCTTCAAACAATTGCCTCCAGACCATCCGGTGTACATTTTGTACAGCAGCGGGACCACAGGAGCACCAAAGTGTATTGTTCACGGCGCAATCGGCACTCTCATCCAGCACAAGAAGGAGCATGTGCTGCAATGTTCCATCAAGCCCGGATCACGACTATTTTACTTCACGACATGCACCTGGATGATGTGGCACTGGCTGGTCTCGGGGCTGGCCAGCGGAGCCACACTCGTTCTCTACGACGGCTCACCCTTCCGCTACACCTCCACCAGCGAACCGGACACATCCGTCGCCGACGACTTGGCCATGGCGCGACTCGTTGACGAGCTGGGTATCACGCACTTCGGCACCTCAGCCAAATACCTCTCCGTGCTCGAACAGAAGGACGTCATGCCGCTCAAAACGCTCTCGCTCGCCACACTCGAGGCCATCTACAGCACGGGCTCGCCGCTCTCGCCCAGCACGTTTGAGTACGTGTATAAGGCGTTCCCGCCGACCATCAACCTCGGCAGCATCACCGGCGGCACCGACATCATCTCGCTCTTCGGCGCCCCATGCCCGCTCGCGCCGGTGCACGCCGGCGAGATCCAGGTCGCGGGGCTGGGCATGGCCATCCGCGCTTGGGACTACCTGGGCACTGACGTGACGGCAAGCGGCGAGCCCGGCGACCTGGTGTGCGTGAGACCCTTCCCCTGCCAGCCAGTCATGTTCTGGAGCGGCGAAGAAGGAGAGCGCAAGTACCGCGGGTCGTACTTTGAGAAATTCGAGCCGAAGGATGGCGCCGGCCCGATATGGCATCACGGCGACTTCGTGCGGTTCAATCCGAAGACGGGCGGCTTGGTGATGCTGGGACGCAGCGACGGCATCCTCAAGCCCGCCGGCGTGCGCTTCGGCAGCGCAGAGATCTACAACGTCTTGCTGGCGCACTTCCCCGAGGAGGTCGCGGACGCGCTGTGCATCGGGCGGAGGAGGGAGGAGGACACGGACGAGACGGTCGTGCTGTTCGTGAAAATGGCTGATGGGAGGAAGTTCAGCGAGGAGCTGGTGGACAACATCAGGAAGGTGGTGAGAAAGGAGCTAAGCGCCCGTCATGTGCCAGGCGCTGTCGATGAGTGCCCTGAGATTCCGGTTACGACGAACGGCAAGAAGTGAGTTGACATGTTCTCAATTCGTCCACGCTACAACTAATTGCTAACTTTTTTTTCTAACAGGGTTGAGGGTGCTGTTAAGCAGATTCTCTGTGGTTTGAATGTCAAGACTTCAGCATCAGTTGCGAATGCTGAGTGCCTAGACTTCTACCGCCAATGGGCTCAAACGCACTAGATACTGAATTGAGCCAATAGATAAGACCTGCTTGCAAACTTCAGCTTGCGTTCGATTCATTGGTCTTTGGTTAACGGCGGCAAGTGTGTAATACACAATCTGGATATTGTAGCTTTGTAGGGTGGAAGTAGGTTGTCACACCTTGCACTGGGTCTTCATCCGCAATTAAGACTGCTGAATCATGTTCCTGTTTAGTGTTTGCTCTATGTGTCTAGCTTCCGGAAGGGTTCAATGCCCTGCACCAAAGGCTGGTTTTACGCCTAAACATTGGCACTCCAAGAGCCTGTTGCTCAACCATTGCAACGTTAAACTGATCGCACATTCATATAGATACAAACTTTAATTCACTATTCTTTAACTGTACCCAAGAACTATGCATTATGCCAATCCATCAAAATACGCACAGCTGATACCCCCGAGCCCCCTAGCCACCATTTTTCGCTGCCTTCGCTGCTGCTGCCATCTCCCTCCTCGTCCTGCAATGCCACTCGACGTACAGCTCAGGGGTCCAGACCTTATCTACCTTAAAGATGTGCAAGTCCATCGGGTCGCCCTCCCACACGTAAGCCACGGCTCTCAGCGGCACTAGATTCCGCTCATGTTTGACCTTCACGCCCACTTGCACCTCTCTCTTGCCCCAGATCCCCTCTGCTCCGCTTGTACTCGCTCCTACCTCGAGGAACGCATCCAAAACATGCCACTGCTCCGCCGAGACGCCCAGCACCAAACGCCCCTCGATAGGCCCCTGGTCGCCGACATCGCGGATATAGTACTTCAGCCGCGGGTTACCCTTCTCCAACAGCGCTGCCGTCGGCGCACCGCCGCGCACGCAGTACCGGTGCCAGGCCCCGCCTTCCGCCCCTTCGTCGCCCAGCACGGCCGGCACCATGCGCTTCGTCCACTCATCGATATCCTCGGCGGTGGGCTGCTCTGCACTTGCATCACCCCCAGCGCCGTCGCCGCCGCCGCCACCGCCGAACAGCACGGCGGCCGCCATCTGAACGGGAAACATCCAGTGGCCGTAGACGAAGAGCGGCAGCGGTTGGCGCTGGTCGTAGTCGGCGCTTTGCTCGTTGAGCAGCCAAGCTTCCGCCAACTCGGGGGATAGATCGCGGTTGGCCGTGTCGAGGAAGCTGGTGGGTAGCTGGACGCCGGCGGTGTTGTCCTGGGAAGAGATGGATGCGGTGAAGGCGCCGCTCGTGCTGGCGACGCTGATGGGGTTAGCGGCGCGGTGGGCGCGGGCTTGCCGACGGCGTGCGGCCCATTCTAATTCCTTCTCGTCGCCGGCGTTCGAATCGGTGGTGCGCAAGAGTAGCTTGTTGCCGTGATGAGCGAGCAGTGCGCTGGCGGCGCGGTCGACCTCTGTGGCGTCGTTGGCGAACCGGGCGCGGTCGAGCTCGATGGTGATGTGCGGCTCGAGTAGCAGGCGCGGGTACGACGTCGGCGTGTCGATGCGCATGCCTGCCGCGCGGGCGAGCTGACGGTCGGCGGACGAGGCGGGGTTGAAGGTAGTAATGGGCGAGGAGGGGCTGTTGGCGGTGGAACGCTGGTGGCGATGTTGCTGCGCTGCTTTCGTTGTACCGTCGGTCGGGGTGCGCGGCTGCGCGGTGGGTGAGGTGGATATGGTTTTGTCTGAAGTGAGACTTGGTGGCTCTGTGTGGAGCGGCGATGAGGGCAAGTCTGGCATCGTGGTAGGCTGGACCTTTTCTGTTGTCTACGCTGATGGTGAGGGATGGGTTGCGTGGTTTGAGGTGCTGGGTGGAGGTCCGACGTTGTAAAGTAGTGAGTTGGAGGTGGTCCGGTGAAGTGGCCCTCCTATTGTGATGCTGCGCGGCGATTGAAGTGCGTCCGCAGATGCCCTTCGTCGCCATGGCTTCGTCGGACGGCAGGAGTTCGAAAGTACCGTCAACCTCACCTTGGTTGCTGACCAGAGGTCTCGTCTCTTCCTCATCACTTAACCACTAAGGCCTTTACCTTTCCCTCTAATTCAAAAAGAGCGGTCTGTTGTAGTTTCGAAAAAATAATTGAACTGGAAAGGAGGGTGAGCGATCTTCGAATAAAAAAAAACTGCGGTTTGCTGGAAGTCTTTCGGAGCAATCTGATGCAGATATGTGTTTGTATTGCTTTTCTTTTTCTTCTGTCTTGCCGCAGTCAAAGAACACCATCTTGGGATCTTCCACCAATCAATTAGAAAGTACCAATTCTTGAACGAGCGGTCATTTACTGAGTGCTCCGGCTGAGCACTGTAGGTGGAGGTAGACGGATTTTTTGACATGCGGTGCCATCTATCTCTCTGGTTCGCTAAGTCTTGAACCAAGCATGTTGCGGATTGGAGCCATTGTTTGCACGTAAAATAAACCCAAGGGTCTCAACAAATTGGACTGGGCATATCCATGATTCATCGCGGCGGAGTCGCAAAATGCTGGCTTACTTGTATGAATTTATTGGTCTGGGCATTGGCTGGGAGAGTGCGCGTTAGCAATGCCATCTGAAGACTTGATGTGGCGGTATGAGGCAAAGGCGGCACGGCCGGGACAGACTGCATGGTGTTGAGAAGGTGAGGCGAGCTTATCTCCGCGGCTAGGCAGAACAGCATTACGAGTACCAGGACCCTGAGCGGCTCCGACTCGCTCGCCCCGCGCTGATGCAGGCACGCATTCAGGAGATGCAGGCGCGGCGCCACTGGGAAAAGGCCAGCTGGCGCGCGCCTGGCACACGGCGGGCGGGCGGATGGGTTTCAAATCAGCGCCAGGCAGAGGTGGTCCAGCTGCTTCGACGGGCTTCTGCCCTTGCTCGCGGTCGTGGCGGCGAACTAGGTTCCGTAAACGGCATAGCGCCAAAGCGCCCAAGCTCGGTGCTGGGGCGTCAGAACCACCGGCTAACATCATCGCCAGCGTCTGCCTCTCTACATAAGCTCCGACACCCAACCCCATCCACAACACTTCATCAAACCCCCCCTGCACCCCCCGAGCCCGCTCCCCCGCTCGCTCTGCAGCTTCAACAACACACCCCTCCTCTCTTTTCCGATCCGACACTTGCGGATTACCCGCTGCGCCCGCAATCATGTCCGGAGAGCCAGATCACTCGCAGAACAAGCACAAGGTCAAGCTGGAGCAGTACGTCACTCCGTCGAACGCACATCATCTCGAGTTTGATACTAACCTTTCCAAAGCGACCCTTCCGGTGCAGAGAAGCGTGAAGTAGGTCCCCTCTGGGCAAACGGCCACGCAACAGCCTAGCTAACAACACGTAGGATGAGGTCGCCACGGCCATCCTCAAGAAGAAGAAGAAGCCTAACTCGTTGATGTGAGTAGCTACCCAGCTCGCCCTCTGCGGTCCAGGAAGAAAGCTGCCCTTTGCAGCTTGCTAATAGATGCGCAGCGTCACCGATGCCACCAACGATGACAACTCGATTATCGCCCTCTCGAACAACACCATGGAGACGCTGCAGCTCTTCCGCGGCGACACTGTCTTGGTGAAGGGCAAGAAGAGAAAGGACACCGTACTCATCGTCCTGGCTGACGACGATCTCGACGACGGAAGCGCCCGCCTCAACCGTGTTGTTCGCCACAACCTCCGCGTGAAGCACGGCGATGTCATCACCGTCCACCCGTGCCCGGACATCAAATACGTAAGTAGCACGCAAATTTTACAAGTCCCACAACCCTCTGACTCATAGCCAGGCGAAACGCATCGCGGTCCTCCCCATTGCCGATACCGTCGAGGGCCTGACCGGCTCCCTGTTTGATGTCTTCCTTGCACCATACTTCCGCGAAGCCTACCGGCCCGTGCGCCAGGGCGACCTCTTCACAGCTCGCGGTGGTATGAGACAAGTGGAGTTCAAGGTCGTAGAAGTCGACCCTCCGGAGTTTGGTATTGTTGCGCAGGACACCGTGATTCACTGTGAAGGTGAGCCCATCCAGCGCGAGGATGAGGAGGGCAACCTCAACGAGGTCGGCTACGACGACATTGGTGGTTGCAGAAAGCAGATGGCTCAGATCCGCGAGCTGGTTGAGCTGCCTCTCAGGCATCCTCAGCTCTTCAAGTCGATCGGTATCAAGCCGCCGCGTGGTATTCTCATGTACGGTCCTCCGGGTACCGGTAAGACGCTCATGGCTCGCGCGGTCGCCAACGAGACTGGCGCTTTCTTCTTCCTGATCAACGGTCCCGAGATCATGTCGAAGATGGCTGGTGAGTCGGAGTCCAACCTCCGCAAGGCATTCGAGGAGGCCGAGAAGAACTCTCCCGCTATCATCTTCATTGATGAAATCGACTCCATCGCGCCCAAGCGTGAGAAGACCAACGGTGAAGTCGAGAGGCGTGTCGTTTCCCAGCTCCTCACTCTCATGGACGGCATGAAGGCTCGTTCGAACATCGTCGTCATGGCCGCGACCAACCGCCCGAACTCGATCGATCCCGCCCTCCGCCGTTTCGGCCGTTTCGACCGTGAGGTTGACATTGGCATCCCCGACCCCACCGGCCGTCTGGAGATTCTCTCCATTCACACCAAGAACATGAAGCTTGCTGAGGACGTGGATCTGCAGACCATTGCTGCTGAGACTCACGGTTACGTCGGTTCTGACTTGGCTTCGCTCTGCTCTGAGGCCGCTATGCAGCAGATTCGTGAGAAGATGGACCTTATTGATCTGGACGAGGACACCATCGACGCTGAGGTTCTTGATTCGCTTGGTGTTACCATGGAGAACTTCCGCTTCGCCCTTGGCGTTTCGAACCCCTCCGCGCTCCGCGAAGTTGCCGTCGTCGAGGTGCCCAACGTTCGGTGGGAGGATATCGGTGGTCTGGAGGACGTCAAGCGCGAGCTCATCGAGAGCGTCCAGTACCCTGTCGACCACCCCGAGAAGTTCCTCAAGTTCGGCCTTTCGCCTTCTCGCGGTGTTTTGTTCTACGGTCCTCCTGGTACTGGTAAGACTCTGCTTGCCAAGGCCGTCGCCAACGAGTGCGCGGCGAACTTCATCTCCGTCAAGGGTCCCGAACTGCTTTCCATGTGGTTCGGTGAGTCTGAGAGCAACATTCGCGATATCTTCGACAAGGCCCGTGCTGCGGCACCTTGCGTTGTCTTCCTTGACGAGCTTGACTCCATTGCCAAGGCTCGTGGTGGTTCCGTTGGCGATGCTGGCGGTGCTTCTGACCGTGTCGTTAACCAGCTCCTGACCGGTAAGTTTGCATGATTCCCAGGACCGAATGAGTTGTTACTGACAATTCAATAGAAATGGACGGCATGACTTCCAAGAAGAACGTCTTCGTCATTGGTGCTACCAACCGTCCCGAGCAGCTCGACAACGCCTTGTGCCGTCCTGGTCGTCTGGACACCCTGGTCTACGTTCCCCTGCCCGACCAGGCTTCCCGTGCCGGAATCCTCAAGGCCCAGCTCCGCAAGACTCCGGTCGCCCCCGATGTCGATCTCGACTTCATCGCCGCCAACACCCACGGCTTCTCCGGTGCCGATCTTGGCTTCATTACCCAGCGTGCCGTCAAGCTTGCCATCAAGGAGGCCATCTCGGCTGACATTGAGCGCACCAAGGCTCGCGAGGCCGCTGGCGAAGACACCACCATGGATGATGACGATGACAACGCCGAGGATCCCGTGCCCGAGCTGACCAAGCGCCACTTCGAGGAGGCCATGGCTTCTGCCCGCCGCTCGGTCACCGATGTTGAGATCCGCCGTTACGAGGCTTTCGCCCAGCAGATGAAGAACTCGGGCGGTAGCAGCTTCTTCCGCTTCCCCGAGGCTGGCGCCGAGGGTAACGCCGGCAACAACAACTTCGGTGCTGGTGGCGACGACGAGGGTCTTTACGACTAAACGGCTCATTGTTTGAGAGGCGGTTAGATAATGGGATTTGCATGATCGGGTTTCCTTAGGTGTCTTCACGGTGGTCGCTGGTGCTGGGGTAAAGTCCATAGACGATTTCCCTTTCCACTTTCATACAGAAAGTGCTTTTAGTAGTTCACGAGCAGCCATCATATGCGAGAAGAGAAAATGTGGTAATTGCTGGAGTAGCTCTTTACACGAAGATACTTCGGTGGTTGGAAAAGATGAAGGAAGTGCAAGGCAAAAGCCTAACTATTCTAAAGTATGGTAGCTTAGGAAATAACTAGCACGACAAAGTTATGAAGGTCTGAGAGTTTGAACCAATGTGCATTGCTACTTTCTCTGGTGGAATGATTCTATCACGACCCACCCTTTGTTGAGTTTCATGGGGGTCTACCACTAACAAATCTTCCCCACTTCTCGTGCCCGTGCCTCTTTTTAATCTTCATACTGAAACTAGTAAAACATCCTTCAGACATAAAGACCGAAATACCGAATCTGGTTTGATGCGCTTCTCGTTTTAATGCCGTTCTCGTTAAGCTCAGGAATTGACCATGCCGTCGGCTCGAAAGTACCACCACCTGAGTTTGGGATTGGCGCAAAGCGAGTCCGTTCACTCCCCCCCTTCCGCTCGAGAACGACGTGCTTCCCTGGCCATTCTTTCCCCTGGGCTGCAGCATGCCAAATTTGCTCACAAGTGTTACAATCCTGTTCCCTTTCCCCCTTGCCAAAATATCATACATGGTTCCACCCGTGGGTATATCGCGTCGCAGTGATTTTGTATTTGCGTGGCCATCATTGCCGATGCCTCGTACTGTTGGTAGCGGCGTCCGGTCGTACACGTCAGCCTTCGTTTTCGTTGCCGAGTGTCTCGTAGCGCGCGGTATGGAAAGGCCGTATGCAGGAAAACGGCCGTCGAGAGAGGAATCGATCTCCGTCCTCACTGCCAAACGAAGCTAAACCGCCGAAAGAGAGGGAGAGGGAAAAGAGGGAGAGTAACCCCAAATCGCACGTGTTCGAGGAGGCCCGGCAGCTTTCCTCATCCCCTCGCTCAGTCGAACGTGATCTCGCACACAGTCTCGACCTCCTTCCGCACCGCCTTGATGCCCTCACGGACGGCCTTGTCCGGGATCCTGATGCTTTCAGCGGTCCGGGCCGCGCCCGTCTCCGCGCCTCCTCCGCTAGCATTTCCGTTCTTCTTGTTGTCATCACCGTTGGCGTGGCCGTTGGTTTCCTTCGCAGCGTCGCCGTTGTTGTCGCTGTCGGCGGCTTGCCGGGTGTCCTCTAGCACGCGAGCCATCAGCTCGTCGTAGGTGCCGCACTCGCCGCTGCGTAGCAGGTTGAGCACGTGGGCGCGCAGGGCATGCGTCCAACCCGTCTCTTGGAGCGAGTGTTGCAGCGCGGCCTGGATGCGCGGAATCGAGTTGGCGGAGAAAAGGGCGGCGGTCAGCTGGGCCGTCTGCGACGACGTCAGCGCCGAGGTTGTGTGCGCGAAGGAAACGGCGCCGGCGTCCGGGTTGTTGTCGGCAGAGGGCATTATTGTAAATTTTTTTCCCTCTCTCGTGGTCAGGTGGTGATTTCGGCTTTAGCGGGAGCGCTTTGGCTATTGGTTCGTTGCTGAGATAGTGGGCTGTTCGGCGGGGTTCGGCGGAGAGGCGGTCTTCGTGAATGGAGACTGGCGGAGGTTGGGTTCCTCTTGGCTTCGGATTAGATGATAGGCGCGTAAGGAAGCCCGACGGGTCGTGAGGAAGCTCGTTGGGTTGCTTCGTAAGGTCGCCGGCGGAGTGTGTCGAAGGGTGTTATTGTGGGGGAATACGATCAATGAGGCCAGCGGGCTATTGTCGCAGGATTGGGGCTAAACACTGGTGCTGAATGGAAAAGAAGGGTCTTCCCGCCGTGGTACGGCTTGTGCCGGGTGAAAGTGAAAGGCGTTCGGCGGGCGTACGTAATATCTGCCAGCCGGCAGCTACGTTGGAAGAGGACAAGCTTTAGTCTAGAATGCGGCGGGGGAATTGCGCGTGTTTCGGGAGGTTGGATGACGTCTGAGCGGTGGCAGTCGAGGGTCCTGGTCGTGGACGAGTGGGCCAGGTGCGGCTGAAAGCTCGGGAGACAGGCAAGGCTGGTCGGGATGGATGGGCCGTGCCGTAGATGACTGGCTCACTCTCACTCTCACTGACGGGTGCGGCAGTGGTGGATTGGATAGCGCGCCTTGCGTTCGAGAAGCCGACAGAGGTTGGCTGGCGTTGGGCAGCCGGTTGGGAATAATGACGCGGACGAGGCACTGGTTCAGGCCCAGCAGTCGAACAATGGGTGGACAGGATGTCAGGAAACAGGGTCAGCGCCATGCATTGCATTGCTCGCGGCCGGGTGTCCCTCGTGGCGGGCCTGCATCTCAGACAGCAGCAGCGTCGCAGGGCATTCGCGGGCGTCGCACTGGCGGCTATACTAGAGTCCGGCGTTCTATAGTTGGTGCTTGATGCGCGTCCTTGACTGGCGCTCCGCATTTGGAAACGCTACGCTCTGGCCTGGCCTGGCTGCCGCCTCTACCACCACAGCCCTCTGTGTCTCCAACGCGATACTCGCAGCCCTGCCCGCCGGCCTGCCTCCTCTCAGCGCACGCCTCGTCCGCCAGCCTACGTCACGCTGCTCGCGCGGCGCCCGCAGTCCGCCGCTCCCCTGACGCCGCTGTCGCCAGCCTGCCAGCACCGCCGCCTGCCGACTCCCGCAAGCGCCAACTCCTCCGCGCGCTCAACCCACCAGGCCTTTCCTCCAGCACGCCCTGTCTCGCACCGCTCCGCCCTACCCCACGTGCACGCGGACGCGCCGGGCGATCGCGCCGCTACTCTACCTGACACGCGCACACTGAGGCCTGGACTACACTGAGCAGGGTGCCAGCTCAATCTCGCTTCCGTCTCAGCAGGGTTGGCTGCGCCTGGCAACTCACTGGCAGCTCCTCCACAGCAGCCACCGAACAAGGCCAAGCTCACGGCTCCGGCTCTATCGCTGTGGCACTGCCCTGCGATAACAGAGCTGCGGCCCGGAAATACCTCCCATACCACTTCCGGGACAACGCCTCCCATAACAGCCCAAGCTGCCGCACGCACGCTGCCTGGCTCCGCAGTCGATGCCCCTCCCGTCTGAGCAGCCATGGCCACCGCATACAGATCTGCATACCAGGAGGACTCTGACGCCGACGATGAGTACGAACGCAGCGTCATAACCTCGCCCACCCTGCCGCCCGATCACGAGCTTAGCCCAACCGACTCCGAGCCGCCGTCCGCAGAACACACCCCGACCACCTTTACTCGCTCGGCGGACAGCTATGCGAGCCCCAAGGGCATCATAAACACCTGGACCCCAGAGCAGGTTGCGGATTGGATATTGAACCTGGGGCTGGGACAGTATGCGAGGACGTTTTTGGGTGCGTACACATTCGACAAGGAACAAATGGCTGGATGCTGACGAAATGCAGAGGAAAATGTGGACGGCGAAGCGCTCATTGCGTTGCAGCATGCGGAATTGAAGGAGATGGGCATCAACAGCGTTGGCCACCGTCTCACTGTTTTGAAGAGCGTTTACGACGTCAAGGCCAAGCAAAATGTGCCCATAGAACCTGACCATTACGTCCCTCTCTGTAGGTCTTTCTGTTGCGTGGAGAAACCATAAACACTCTAACCGCCGACGACAGCTGCCGAGACCACTGCCCAGGAGACGGCACCTACGCAGGACGATTTTGCGCGCATTATACAAATTATCAGGGACCGTGACGAGCGAATGCACATCGCCGAAGCCGAACTTCGGGCATTGAAGGAGGATCTTAACCGCATGGCCGAGGAGAACAGGAAGCTGCGCGAGGACGTGCTTCCAGTGGTGCGGGAAGCTAAGAACCGATCACAACCGCTGCCGACACCGGACGGTCAGGAACGGGAGCATATCACCTCTCCACCGACGCAAGAACGCGCAGGCAGCAGTCTTTCGCGCAAGTTCTCGACGAAAAAGCTATTTCTGGGGTCGGCACCGAAGAACCCATCTCCAACAATCCACGAAGGCCGAACGTTGACCGACACGTCGAATCTCGATCCTTCAGCTGCGGCAATGGCTGCGTCGAACCACCTGACGGCGACTATAAGCGGTGGTCCGCATTCCGGTCCTCAATCCGCGTCATCGCCCCACCAGCATCCCCAGCCTTCTCCCACGTCTCCCGCATACAGCACACATCAAATCGGAACCCGTTCTCGCTCTCACACCAACGACGACCGCAACTCGGCATACTACGACCGCGACGCTGCGCGTGGCACTACGCCTGCGCCTTCGCATCGGGACCGCGACAGAGATCGGGACCGGGACCCTCCGTTGTCCGCCGGCCGCAATGCCGAAACAGCGTCCATTGCTCCCTCAACAGCAGGTACTACAAGAGGAGGCGATTCTTCAAACCCGCAAGTGGAAATTTTCAAGTCCTTCCGAGTCAGCATCGACGATCCGTGCCACAAAGTGCTCCCTGTTGCACTCAAGAAATACGGTATTACCGCGGATTGGCGGCAATATGCGTTGTATATTGTGCATGGCGATCAAGAACGCTGTTTGGGTCTAAACGAGAAACCGCTCATATTATTCAAGCAGCTGGACCGGGAAGGCCGGAAGCCCATGTTCATGCTGAGAAAACACGCGGCCCCGGTAGAAGGACACAGCAGTACAATCAACCCCGGGGGCGGGGGCACGTATCCGGGCCAAAGCGGGCAGACGCTGGTTCCTGGAGGTGTACTATGAGCTCTTGTGGCGGCGGAGTGCTATCGGTGGTTGGGTAACCAAAAGTCTCGTTTGTTTTCTTGGTGCGTTGGGCTGGACCGGCAGAAGCTCGGAGTCTTTTCTTTTTCCCTCTCCCTTATACTGGGGCCTCGACCAGAGTCATTTCCGCATTATTTCCTTTTCTCTTTTGCCATCTTCCAGCCTACGGCTACTTAGTCAGGCCTTTTATTACCTTCTTGCGTCGGTGGGATTTCGGACCGTCAACAGCCCCGTCTTCATTTCGTTTCTCCTTACGTGCGACGGCAGACATTGTTCGGGCGTTCTCCCAGTTCACTTCGATTGTCGACGTTTTGTTAGCTGCTTTGCTCCCTTTCGACATGTTGGTGTTGATTCTTCCTTTCCGGGGCAGAGCATCACGAGTGGCTTCCAGCGGTTTCCTTTGTACGTGTTTTCCGAGTGATTCGAGGTCAAAAGCCAGGGTTCGAGAGATGTTTTTCTCTTCGGCGGCGCCGGGGCCACGACGGACGGGGAGGGGTGCAGCGCGCATGGAGATTAGAGGAGAAGGGCTCTCGCCAGGCTCGAGAGCGAGAGCAGCGGCTTTTGTGGCTATGTAGGAAGAAAAACGTGAAATGAAAAACGGCTTCACCGGAAGATGGAAGTTCATTGAGATGTCCCAAAGAGGCGATGCTCTTGGCCGCGCTAAGCCGGAAGCAGATAGCGGGTGGATCTGTGTAACTTGACAGGGATCAAGCGCTCGACTTCACGCGCGCTCTTCTTGCTCCCACGCGCCCAAGCCGGCCTGATGACGTTCGACCTGCAAATGTGCGCTGCGAGAGGGGCCTCCAGTCTGTCGCGCACCGCTTCGGGAGAAACCGCTCATTCGCGATCCCGCGTGAAGCTGACACCTCGAGCACCCACAGTCCGCCGAAGCTAGACAGAAACGATGTCGGACCATAGCGGCACGACACCTCTGGATCGCCAGCTCGCCGAACTCCACCTGGACTCTGCCCGTCGAACGGCCGCATCCAGAGCCGATCCCGCGCCCGCTGCCCTCTCGCTGCCGAAACGCACCATTGCCACCAGCGCCCTTGGGACGGATCAGCCCGCTGACCAGCAGCAGCGCTCAGCCTTGCTGCGTCTGCCCCACGACATCCGCCTGCTCATCTGGGAGGAGGCCGTCGGCAAGCGCTACCTGCACCTTGCGCAGTCCTACAGCGAGCACGCATCCTCGTCTGCGACCGCTCTTCTGGCGCAACAGCAACATGGACAGGGCTATCGCGGGTATTTCGGCCAGCGCTGCATGGAATGCAAGCCCTCGTGCTTCCACTGCACGCTGCTGGCTGCAACCGAGTTTGCCGACTTTGACGTCAAACTGGCCGCGAGGAGACGGGCGAATGCAGACGTAAGGGGCGTGGTTGCGGTTCTGTTGCTCTGCAAACTAGTGTGAGTTACGACTTCTGATGCCCCTTTGCTTCCTCTCCTCTCTCAAGTTCGCACTGTAGGGAAGAAGAGTGATACCTTTTGTTCTCCCTCGCCACTACGGAGGATCACATGAACACGGCCATCATATCTACAGGTAGGCATACGGCAGTTAATACGAGATTGCACGCAGGTACAACGAGGCCGTCCCATTTCTCTACAAGACGAACACGTTCCAGTTCACCTCGCCCCGCACGATAGTCAGCCTGTACGACTATCTCCGCACCCCGCGCTGGAATTCCATCCGCACGCTGCATCTCCACTGGAGTTTCCGCGCCCCGCTCTTCGCTCACTACGACGCACTCATCCGGCAGATTCGCAGTTCCGCAAGCGCCTCGGCCGGCGCGCCGGCTTTGCCGGAAGAGCAAGCAGCCACGGTGGTGTACTACGACGACGAGCGCAATGACTCGATGCTCGGCTTGGATGTCGACTTTGACGACGACGATGACGCCGTCGTAGAGGAGGAAGAGGGAAGCGCAGCGCATGCCGGGCCGCAGCAGCAGCCCCGGTACGACCCCACGCTCGACTCGATGCTGTACTGGCAGCACCCGCTGCTCGAGTCGATTCCCAGTATGGAGATCGACCGGGCGCACTGGGAATGGGAGCACTGGCGCGACGCGTGTGCAGCCATGGCACAGATGCGCGGGCTGCGCGATCTGCGTATCTGCCTGCGCACTGGCCTCGTCGCTGCACCGGGCCAGATGGCTCTGTTCCTCAGCCCGTTGCGAGACGTCCGGCTGGAGGCGGTCGGCGGCAGCGGTGGTGCTGGTACAGGTGTCGGCAGCGGCAGTGGCGGGAACCGGGGCGGCGGCGGAGAGCTGGTCCAGGCTTCAGGGCGTGGCGCGGAGAGGGAGGTTGGAGAGGACGGGGACGGGAGGAGATGGAAGCTGGGCCTGCTGTGCAGCGACCGCGACGGCTGGGCGGTGCAGCAGGCGCTGGATCGGGCTGGGTTCGCATGCGATGTGTCCCGGCTGGTGGCACAGTACTGGCCGCCCGAGGTGAAGGTCGAGCCGCCGCCATTCAATGTGCAGTACAAACGGTGAGGGGATGCGTTTCGTTGGCCTCGTCAAATCCTCTCCCTTGGGTTGCCTCTCTTTTTTATCTCTCTTTTCTTTTTTTCTCTTCTCGCGTTTCCTTTTCCCGGGCCGCACCTTTTCACACTGTAGATTTTGAGGACTGGATGCCATGTGAGGGACAGCAGGCTCCGGAGTGATAGACACCCTCACGCTCATTTTTATTCTTCATTCGACCTTACATTTTTCCCTTCGTACACACCTGGGCTTTGAGCACGGCTCATCTTTAACGCTTCAGTTTGAACAAAAAATTTCTACGAACTATTTTTGCTCCTCGGCGTGAGGTGTCGGATGGGCAAAATTGCAGACGCCAAACGGCGACCACAAGCAGCCGGCAGGGTTACAAAACCAATGCTTTTGCCTCAGATCTGCTAGCGTCCGCTGATCCCAAAAAGAAAGCAAAAAAAGAAAGCTGATTGGGTCTTGCCGCGGATCTGAATTACTGTTAGTTGATGCTGTTCCTCGAACCGAACTCGAACGGACGACTTACCGAACGCGGGGCCTCTCGCAAGCTACTCAGGGTTCGCCCTAAGCGAGAATCATACCACTAGACCACAAGACCTGGTGCTTTGATGATGGAAAAGGCGTTGGAGCGCTGCTAATATAACGGTGTGCGCGTTTGTGGGCCGAGAAGGGCCGGCTGGAGGGACGGGTGGTCCGTGCGCGTGGCCCTTACGCAGAGGTTCCACGACCTCAACACATTCAAGAACACGGGTGCGGGGTCGTTCATTCCGTACGAGGGGCACCGTGGACGCTCAATACGTATACCGGAAGTCCTTCTTTTCCCTGTCCGTCTTGTCTGAGAATGCACCCTCCCCTTCCCCTTCCGCGAGCTGCGGCTCATCATTGTCGCGCTGCTGCCCATCGTCATCATTCCCCTCGCCGTGATGAGCAGCGCTGACGACGACGACGACACCGCCGCCGCCGCCGTTGTGGCGATCCCTTCTCCTATTCTCGACCGCGCACAACGCGCCGTAGGCCAGGATGGCCGCCATAGCCACGACCAGGCAGACCAGCACCCCAGCGTACCCGCGTGCGTACCGTCGCCCATCATGATCAGACGCGTCTACTACGTCGCGGAAGAGCTGCGGGCCGACGATGTTGCCGACGCAGTAGGCGACGAAGACGAGGGCGTTGGTCGCCACCTTCTTCGAGTGGCCCGACGTGTTGGCCAGCGGCAGCGTCGCGCCCAGCACGTACGCCGCCCAGTACGTGTAGAAGGCGTAGTAGGACGCCAGCAGGCCTAGCCTGTTGCTGCGCGGCAGGTGCCACATCAGCAGCGCGCTGGCGACGGTGACGAGGTTGCTGAGCGCCGCGATGAGGCAGCGCGAGTGCGGAAGCCGCCCTGCTGGGTAGGAGAGCAGCCAGGCCCAGAGCGTGGCAATGATGCCCGTCGGGATGCCGAGGAGGTTGGTGACGAGCCGGGAGTAGCCCAGGCCTGAGACGATGAGGGCGGCGAAGGTTGTGATCTGTGATATTTAAGTACTTGTCAAATAAGGGGGGGTCTCCGCTGCAGCACTCACGCCGCCGTTGGGGATGTTCTGGGCGATGCCGAAGACGAAGAGCAGCCAGGTTTTGGGGTCGCAGAAGCACTCGCGGACCTGGTACCATTTGATCTTCTTATCTTCGACGCCCGTGTTGTTGCTTTTGACGCGCTCGAGGCAGACGAACTTCTCGCGGTTGCACATGTACCGGCATTGCGTCGGCGAGTCTGGGAGGAACAAAAAGAGGACCGCGGCCCAGACGAGGGAGAAGCCGCCGAGGACGAGGTAGAGCAGTTTCCAGCTAGCGAGGGACGTGTGCGTGTTTCCGATGCCGTAACTGACTATGCCGGTGAAAATGGATGAGAATGAGGACATCCAACTGGTTGCAACTGGCGTTAATACAAACGAGCGCTCGGTGGCTGCTATGGCAGGGCATACCAGGCAGTCCGGAAAGGCTGTTCTTCATTCTTCCACCACATGACTGTGAAGATGTTGCACACGGGGAAAAGGCATGCCTCGGACATGCCCATGATGAAGCGGACTGTGGCAAGGCCGGCGAAGTTGTTGGTCGCTGCGGTACAGCACATCATGGTAGCCCACACCAGAGCGGTGGCCGAGAGGAATTTGGCTACGGGTAAGCGCTGGATGAGGAAAGATGAGGGGTATTCGAAAAAGAGAAATCCGAAGTAGAAGATGCTGCATTACAGGAATCAGCATATGGCTTGTTGTTCTTTGGTGTTTGGCAGACCTTCCAACCCATGCAAATTTGTCTCCTTCGAGCTTTGTGTCTGTTGCCATGCCGTAGATCGCCGCATTCGAAATGATCAACTTATCGACCGATGCGATGATCACTGATATCCATATCAGAGGTAGGATGGTAAGATCGATTTTCCAAAGAACCTTGCGGGCTTCTTTCGGAGTGATTGGCCTGTGTTTGATTGAGTTGTCGAGGGTTGCGAGGAACCGCGCAGCAACGTCAGCATCCCTCACAACACTACGGACCTCTTTCACACTGCTACGCCTGGAGTCAGCACTAGGGAGTGAGGCCTCGAAATGGTCTTTCTCTGGTGGCATTTTGGTCACAATTGTTGCTAGTCCTTCACTTCAAGTGAATCTTCTTGCAAATCAAGATAAAGCAGGCGAGTATCTCTCAAAATGTTTCACTGATTGACGTGACATGAAATTGGGGACTGTCTATACAATAAATAAGCAAGCATAAGAGCATGTTTGATATTGAACTTTAATAATATTCCTGCTCTGCACTGATCAGAGTGTCTATCTACTAGATACATCGGAGAACGCTATGTCGTCATGCGTGGCACAATACTGTAGAGGTGACTAGGAAGTGAGTCACATTTTTCTTCCTCAGGTAGCCATCTGGTACGTCCCGATAGGCCTCTCCATACATGGTGTCAGAGCCGGTTGCAGAGTATCCCACCCTTACATCCTCGTGGAAGACGCCACATTTCCACGCGCAGTCGAATTTCATGCAGATGTAGGCATTTACATATCCCGATAAATGCTTGACTGTTCACGCAAGCTAGAATAAAATATACGATACTGAGGTGCCGTAAACTTCAAGGTCTTCGTAACTTATCATTGCATGGAGTTGAGAAGATCACCACAGGTAGTACGCGAGGAGGCAAAAGAAGCTTGTTATCACTCAACTTCTAGTTTTCGACCTTGCAATTGCCACTTAACGATCGGCGCCCTTCAATGAAACTTTCGTTGGAAGCAATTGCATCGACTACGCACCCCACCCCCTTTTGACTAGCTATTCAGCCAACGCTACCCCCAGTCACACGTGGGCTGAACCCGATGAGTACTACAACCTTAAGCCATTACTTCTCAACACCACTGTCAAATCGTCGCAGTTTTTATATCTTTGACCCCTTAGACATCCTCCCTGAGCTTTGACTAAAGATTTCGATCTTTGGCTATTCCCAGGCTGTTTTTTTACAATGCCATGGGTGGTATCTCGTATCATTGAGAATTTAATGTTTTTCCTTTTTTTTTCTAAAAAAAAAAAGGTTTCTTGAGAGTCTAGCGGCCATGCACTCATCCGCTCATTTCTCCAATGTCTTAGATCTGAGTGAAAACCTCGAATATGTGCTCGAGAATAGTGCCCTAAACTTGACCATTGCAACACCTCGACTGGGCATTGACGTCATTATCACAGGCCTTGGAACTATTTTCTTTTGGTGTTGCATGCCATTCGTTGTTAAATCATGCAGTGAGACAGTTTTATCCCGGGCCATTTCAACGCTACGAAAGAGTATCCACTAACTGTCTCTGATAACAGTCCTTGTTTTTTTTTTTTTTGGACGCTCCACAGGAATTGGGCTGGATTGTACATGCACGTCGATATTTTAAGACAACACATA
The DNA here is from genome assembly GCA_023089105.1 of Lasiodiplodia citricola. Classification (NCBI taxonomy): domain Eukaryota; kingdom Fungi; phylum Ascomycota; class Dothideomycetes; order Botryosphaeriales; family Botryosphaeriaceae; genus Lasiodiplodia; species Lasiodiplodia citricola. Next base: position 467,108 of record JAJNLL010000016.1, on the reverse strand, counting down.
AAAGGTTCATTGAGCCCTCATATCGTATCAATGGGGGAACGAGGCAGAAGGATGGTATGCGGCGTGTCGCATGATGTTTCATAGAGGTAGCAAATGCATGCACGGCATAGTCAGGTGGATGTTTAAGACGCTATCAGGAAAGGCGGGGTTGAAGGTGAATTGTGTGTGGGGGCCGACAGTGGAGTCTGGCTGACGGCCCGCATTCCTACCGCTCGGGTGTGCGGCATTCTTGCGGTTCCAGGCAAGTCTCTTTTATTTCTGAAACTCGAACTCTTTAGTACGGCTCCAATCAAGTTTTTAGGAGACAAGACCGAGTATAGACCAAAAATAGACGATCCAACGAAAACAAACCCCGATTCTGACAGCATTCAAGGATCTTTGGATCTTTGAGGCAGTGAATCGACGCATCGTGCTTTCATGTTGCGGGATTTTAGGTTCTACAGAGCCATGCCTTCAGCTGTGGTTCCAATTTTAAGCATCGCACAGAACGGAGATATGGACCCTTTTGCCATAGATAGAAGCCTCCGACGCAACTAGCGGAATTTAGCGTTGTGCACCTGTCTATTTTTGCGCGCCTCCTTCCTCCTATGGTACCCCGTTCTGCCAGACCGGGTTCTGGAGATATCGAAGCACATGCATCTACGTAATGCTCGTCGTGCCCATTGGCCCATGATTTCGGGCTCCGCCCCCAGTCAGGCAGCAACATGATCGCAGTATGCAGCCGCGTGATTGTGAAGTAGAGCCAAGATAATGGTCTGAACTCCCGAATTTCGAAACAGGATGCGTAGAGAAAAGAGTCGCGTATCCTGAAGAAAGAACGACGCCTATCTTTAAGCTTACACGTCTGCATTCTCTCTAATTTGCTATGCATCTCGATGCATCCTGAAACTAGCTACTACAATAGGGTGAAGAAACGTGGCAGCCCGGATTATGGAGGCGGCTGCCTGTCCTTGGCCTATTATGTCTGTCTATTGCAATCCTTTACGCATTTTGCCCAGCAGTAGTGCTCGCATCCTGTAATCATGTCGATGCCAACCAATGGCCACCGAAAAATCATCCTTTCTCAGCCAACCGCCAGCCTCGCGGTTTTTGCAACTTCTAATCTCGTTGCGATGCGTTTCACACTTACAGAAGGAATGAAGTGCGCTTAGTGGAATAAAGCATTGCAAGAAACCACGTTGAGGCAGCTCTATGACACCTGGACTCATTGTACGAGTTTAATCGCAGCCACGCGTGGAGTGAGACATTGCAATCTCGTATCTTTGGCTTCTATCGTCACTGCAGTTGCTTGCATAGCTGCTCCACTCCTTCGGCTTGCCACTTCTGTTGCTCCACCTACGTCTCGCACCTCAACTACCTCGCTGGCGTGCTCGCTGTCATATTTGCTGACGTGATTGCCGTCGCGCCGCTGTTTGTCGGCTGGTAGCTATGGCTCTTCGGCCGGAAAGGCATGTTGCTGAGTCCGGTCGAGGTTGCGCACGCGTTCGAGGCGCTGTTGCTGACGTCGTCGTCGGCGACGGCGAAGGAGGGAAAAGGGGTGGTGAGCAATGAGGAGATTGGGTCGGTGGTGAAAAAAGTGGGAGAGACGAAGGTGAGATATGGTGCTGTGAGGGAGGATGGCGGCGACGGAGGCAGAGGTGTCGAGAGTCGGAGGGTGGGGCTAAGGGCCAGGAGATGTCCTTTTCAACGTTTTCCAAGTGGGCGGACTCGGTGGTAGCAGAGAGGGAGGCAGTGTTCAGGACAATTCAGGATGTGGAAGATGTTTTCGAGGGAAGAGTTCAAGTTTGGTATGAGGATGCAACGGAGGCGCCGGAGAAGGGCGTGGCTTATAAGTGATTTTGAAGACGATCGTTGACTTGACAAGGAAAGCAAAATATACTATTATTTTAGCAAAGCTCCCATAGTATCCTTTATCGACAAACCTAATCCATTCCGCTTTCATTTCAGCTGATTTTAGCTTGTGGAGTTCACCTCCTCTTTATACGCATGCTGTACGTCTGTAAAGTATCAAGCACTTTCTTCGCGACAAAGGAATGTGCATGGCTGGTAGGGCTGGCTTTTAATCAGCATAAGGACTCTTCTTGGTTTGATGTCGTCTTACTGATACTCGTCCCAGAAAACCTTGGCGTCTGGCGTCGAACATACGGATACGTTACTCGTTTCTTGGTAGACGCCTACCAAGCAGCTCCCGTATGATCCCAAGGGCTCGAAGCCATAATCTCGGGGCTCTGCGTAGTAGTCCCAGCGGTTGAAGAGCTCCGGTAGCTCAACGTAGACAAGCTGGGATGGGCCATTGAATGCGTCCTCATATACACTTTGTCGGTACAAAGCGCTGAGTCCCTGACTAAATGCATGAAGCTCTCGCTTATCAATCCACTCAATGTAGAAAGCATACGGAATACGACTCAAGTCCGGATAGTCTAGTATCAAGATTGTAGCGTTCGGAAATCTTGAGGAGAGCACGGATTGGCTGGCCATGATTTCCCGGAAGCTTTGTGTGGCCGTTATGTTCGGATTGAACAGAATGTCATTGGCACCCCCGTAAAGAACAAAGAGGAGGTTGTCGGTTGAAACTTCACTCGGGGGATTCCGCAAAAAGGTGGTAACTTGCTGGTCGATAGAAGGGACGGGAATGCTTGAATTGGGTCCTGTGTAGCCCTGCACAAGGCTCGAGGAGGTCGTTGCTGGGTAATATCAGAGCTAGCTCTTTTTCAATAAGGTATCGATATACTTGCCTCCTCCTACCGCGTAGTTAATCAGAGGGATGGAGAGGTTGGCAGCAACGTAATCAATCCAGACTGGGCCATTTGAAAAACGACCCTTGTAGCTGAAAGCTCATTTGGTTACTCTAAACTCCACGCCCACCCACAAGGTCCATTTCAAATATTTTGGACTTACTAATGGGGATTCTGAGGCCAGGTTTTGTTTGACAAAATCCAAGACCCATTCCCTGTCGAAACTGCTCAGCGACTGGCTCTCAAGGTATTCAAGAAACATTTCATGTGCACCATTGTCCGTAAAAGAATCACCAAAGGCTACAATGGCAGAGAATTGCGTATCGTCATAACTGCAATCCCCTATGGCCTGCGATGCCGTGCATATCGCTAATTGTAGGAGGACAACGATCCACGTTAGCTTGTAGAATGCCATGGGAGGGTGGTGAAGTAAATCGGAAATTGAAGGTTGAGGCGCTTTGAAAATAGCATTATGACGGGCTAGGAGAAGCTTATATCTAGTTCACTCGGCTGCAGGGGAGGCGGAACAAACCGATTACCCAGGGGGAAGCACTAACAGATTTAGGCTATAGAATAGCTTTGCGCTTGTCCTGCAGATAAGCCTCGGATTCCAAATGCGCGATAGCCTCGTCCGTTTGCGGTACGTAGCGCAAGTGACCAACCCGACGAATCGTAGAGGTTGACAGGTGGCTCAGAAGAGGGGTTGATGCGGGAATTTACTAACGTTGATGGAGCAGATCTTAAAATAATGCAGTGACTAACTTGATGTAAGCGCGAGAGCTTGTATTACATCAGCGGCGCTTCCGACACTGTCCGGGGTTGTTGTTTAAATGCGATTCTACAGGGACGGTCCCCGCTCGAACCCCACCTTGCATAGCTGGCAATCTTTAGCTGCAGTTTAGCATCACGCTTCAAGCTTCTTCTCGATCCTCAGCCGCATCTTGACTCATTTAATTTTGGTTTTTGCTTTAGCAAAAAAAAAAGAATGAGAAGCTTTATCCCATGTGTTGAAGACTTCAATTAGGCATCGCAGGAATTCGGCAATGTGTAGGTGGATGCCTAAATTTACTGGTACCTTTTCCCAGCCTCTGGCATCGTCACCTCCTCACTGCTGAACGAACAGTGCTCTAGGTCTCCGTATTGTGATGCTTCAATGACTCCCCACCGTACTTTTCTCAAATGATGGGGTGCATCGCCAGGCCCCGGATGGCAAGCTGCAGAAATTACCAAGCTACAATGGCCGGCTTCCGGCAGAAACATGACTGTCGCACGGAGACAGATCAAGACAAAGATAACGTAAAAACAGACAAAACAGGCAACAAAGACTCTAAAAGCTAGGAGAGAATATCCCGTGTTGCACAATGATCCCGACTCCGAAACCGAGCCATCAGAGCTCCGTAATTCCATTCGACTAAGGAAAACCACTTGCGAGAGCAGCCAATGAAAGAATCCAGCGGAGACCGTCATTGGAATTGCCCACTTGTAAGGGATCTGCAAGAAATACGTGCTTCTTTGCTCACCTTGCGGATTAGTTACTCTGAGTGCCTTTCTCGATGAGGCGTAACCGTTCCATTCCTGCTCAAAATTGACGGTCGTACACAGCCGATTGATGTTAAAGTAGGAAAATGAAAGTATAATTTGAGGGGCGTTTGCGACGAAAGAATTAGTTAGGATTCCATAAGCATCGAGGGTCTCAGGCGTGAATGAGAAGTAATCGCTTGATGCGGGGCCCCATCCTGAATTGGGTACACCTATGTTGAAGAAAGCCAAAGCCAAAGTACTTGCAAGGATGAGAACACTGCACATCCTCATCAGTTGACTTCTTAGAATAAATTCACGGGATATGTTCTCGCTTTTCTTCTCTTTTCTTTTCAATTTCTTTTGTAGGGAGGGGAAAGAGTCTTGTAGAACTCGTTCTTACATTATTGTTTGAGAAAATGTATGCTGACTTTCCAGTATATCCAAAAGCCGAATTTTACGAGGCTTATAGTTCTCAGGAGGTGAGCTGCAAGAGAAAAGGGTCGTTCTGTCCATTGTGCAGGCTCCAGTAGTTGTTAGATCCGGTCTTTCTAAGAACGAACTAATAGAATCTCCCAAGGTTAAGATATGGGAAGACAATGTTCTTCTTGATGTCCAGGACATGGCGGCAAGCTTGAGTACATTGCAGCAAATAACGACGATCATGAACACCAAGCTGATCTGCACTCGGCTCCCTGTAGGCTTTGGTACCGCTAATCCCCCGACTACGTGGAAACTGCGAAACGTGCTTGTTTGAATTTTTATCCATGAAGAATGGTCGTACCGCAGGAACTCGCTAAGCCGGGCACCTTCTGAAACGTTTATTGATTGAGTATCAGGCCAGGTAAGAGGACTTCCATCGCAATATTGGAACCAGGGATCAGTTGAGGGGTATGAGATTGGGATAACTTTTCCTAAATCGTTGGATTTGGCTTTTCCAAGGTCTGTTTCAGCCCATAGACTCTCGGTATCTGGTTGGAAACATGCATATTGACCATTGAATCCCTGGTCCGAAAGATTGAGTAACAAGCCAACCGAGTCGGCCAAAAGATACAAGTCCCCAAACTCGGACACATAAGGTGTGTCGTAGTGAGTCCTCCAGGCTTCATTCGTGAGGGTAGTAGTTGTGTGTTTGAGTTTTGAAATTGCTGAAGCATCACTAGCGTTAATGAAGTGAATAGAGTAGTCTTGTCCCGTAGCAACTTTAAAGATCGCAGAATTGTAGCTAAAAGAGATTAGTCACAATAAAATGACAGAAAAAATCATCACAATCTTACAGGAGATGTAGAGGAATCGATGAAATCGCGAGTACAACACCCACAAGGGTCCTCTTTCTCTCGATATGAGCGCAATTCCAGACGCTCATAGCGCCGATATCCAGGTATTTGCCTTTTGAATGAGCATTGTCGATCTCGTCTCTGGTCGGCGCGCTGAGAATTTGCATGCAATAGTTGCTCGATGTTAGGAGGGCTGTGCTCAAAATGTTCAGGAGAACGTGGAATGCGATGTTCCAGTTGTCGGCACTGTTTTTGGATCCTTGCACAAGAGTTCCAATGCCGTTCTGATATCCGCCGTGCTTGAAAGCGCCGAGTAAAAGCAAACCCACGTTGCAAACAAGCACTGCTCCTGACATCAAACAGCCCAGGTAAACTCCACTAAGCCAGGGTGTCGACCTTTTCCATGTATTGAAACTACCATACGCCGGGGAAAATATGCGGAATCTTTCTTTCCAGGGCTTACGAGGATTTATAGATGGCTGATTGGAAGTAATTGCTTCTGTTGTAGCAATTTCGGAGGACGGGAGGGCCGATTCGCTACAAACTAGGTAACTATGAAGGAAGGCAGAATATTTCACGTTCTTAGATAAACTTACTTGTTTGATAGCCCATTGTGGGTTTCTATTGATCGTAGACTGATTGAATCACCGCTCGTGTTTCGAGAAACGTTGTCAACGTCCATGGCATGGGTAAATGTGTGTTTGGGAAAATATTGTAAGCCTCGCACTGGCGGGCAACAGGAGACAGGTTTGCTTAAATATGCATCCAGCTGCACAAGGCTGGAATTTGAAAGTTTCCCATTGTACCTGAAAACGACTTGAGACGCCATAAACCGGACACCTTGCAGCATATGTGTGACCATTTAGGTGGCGCAGCATTCTCTTTTGATCAGTTGCAACACATGACTGGGAATGTTGCGTAACAACATTTGCGCCTTTTACTTGATGCGGCTTTCTGTGTTCAACCGTAAAGCGATAGAGGGAGCAGCAAGGCTGTTTTTCTTCGCAGCCGGCTTTGATGCATGCTGTGTGTAATAGGATCCACGGCAAGGAAAGGATCGGCCACGTAACTGTAATATAACGTAAGAAAAAAAGTGGCGACGAGAGATAACGGCATTTCTTAGGGAGTGAATACGTTTGTGATTTGTTGAGATTATAATTTCAAACGTTTGAAAGGCAAAAATCAAAGTAAAACCCCGACAGCTCCACGGAATAATCAGAAAAATAACTTGTAGTCATCCCTTTGATATCTCGCCAACTTGCTAAACCACCCGGCCCCTCTTTCACCATAGCTTGAAAGTAACCACCCAGGCACCAATAAGGCAGTATAGATGATACGTCATCCTTGAAAGTCACATGAGATTTGGCCCCCAAAGGATTCGGGGTGATGCTATAATTAGTAACTAGTGCGATGAGACTGAGCTAGCGGAGAAATTCAGGCAGCTCGCACACAGCTTACATCGTTGTTTTGATATGCCTTTGGATCGAAAGCCGACGCGGTACAGCCGTCTCGGGTCGCAGGACTTCGGGTCAGGAAGGCAGGATGGAGATGGCGTGGAGCTGAACCAACTGTGAGTGGGGAAATGATCTACAAGGAACACGAAAGCTGACCTACGTTCCAGACCGCGGGCGCACTCGAGGACGCTGAGCGACAACTTCGAGGCCATCTTGGAGCGAAGCGCCAAGGATGGAAGCGACGACGAGGAGCAGCTGCTGAAGAAGCCGAAGCGGTCGGTGCATCGGCAGCGCACCTTCCGGCAACAGCATGTTTCGGGCTGGAGGGCGGGCGCCATCATCGCCGTCGTCTCGGTCATGGTCGTGCTCATCCTCAATGTATGTGTAACGTTGTGGGTGACGTTCAGTCCCTTCGAGAAACAAGACGGCATTGGCACGCTCGTCGAGGGCAAGTGCGACCACGTCAAGGAGTCGAGCCGATGGATCCACTTAGTCATCAATATCCTCAGCACCGTCCTGCTCAGCTGCAGCAATTACTGCATGCAAGTGCTGGCATCTCCCACGAGAGAAGAACTGGTCAAAGCCCACAATCGCCGGTTCTGGCTGCACATCGGCGTGCCCAATCTTCGAAACCTCTTTCACATCGGAAAAGATCGCAGGAACCTGTTCCTCCTCCTGGCAATTAGCTCCGTCCCACTGCATCTTTTGTTCAACTCTGTTGTGTTTGCCAACATTCAAGCCAACGAATACCAAGTAATCCCCGCAACGCCAGACTTCCTCGATGGCGGAAACTACTCGACGGCCGGGCTCGTGCCGGACTACGTCTGGACCAAGAACTCGACAGGCCACATCGTTCCAGCTGACATCAAGAATTACACGATTGCTCTCGTTGCAAACGCGACAACACTCAGAGACAGCATCCAACAGGGCAAGATGCGTTACGAAAACATGACGGCCGAGGCGTGTAGCACCAACTACACGCAGCAGTTCATCGCCCACTACGGCAACGTGCTCGTCGTCCAGGACGAAATCCAGTTCGACGGCTTCGTTCGTGGCGCCAACGACACGAAATACTACGCCAACTTCGGCTGTGTCGTCGATGGAATCCCCAACTCGGCGAACGAAGCCGACTGCCTGACCAGCATCCCCTTCCACTCAGTGCCGGAGGTTTTCCCAGCGTGGGACTGGCAGTGCCCGCCGCCATGGCAGGACAACTGCACCAAGGTCGACTATGACGTGCTGACCAGCCAGCCCGAGTGGGCGCCGTACGGGTCACCAGTCAAGTACTGCCTGGCCGAAGTGGTCGAGGAGCACTGCCGGCTGCAGTTCAGCTTCGCCATCGCGGGGGCCGTCATCGCGTGCAACGTCATCAAAGCCGTGTGCATGGGCTACATCGTGTGGAAGTACCGGCAGGCCTTCCTGGCCACCATCGGCGACGCCCTGGCCTCGTTCCTCGACGACCCGGACCCGGAGACCAAGGGCCGCTGCCTGTACTCGCGCGACACGTTCAAGAAAGAGTGGGAGTGGATGCGCCACAACGACATGCGCGACCCCAAAGCCGTAGCTGTCGAGCCCGAGCGGCACTCCTCACGCCGACCCTTCTGGGGCGGCGCCGTCAGCAAGATGCGCTGGTTCGCCACCTACTTCATGTACTCGATCGCCCTCATCATCGGCGCCGTCAGCATCAAAAAGACGCTGGCCGGCATGCCCACCGACGTCGCCGCCCTGTGGCGCACCGGCTTCGGCGACCTCCTAGGCAACAACCTCATCTCAGGCTCGGGCGGCAACAGCGTGCTAGCCAGCGTCCTCCTCGCCAACCTCCCGCAAGCCCTCCTCTCCTACCTCTACCTCTGCTTCAACGCCCTGTACACGTGCATGCTCCTCACCCGCGAATGGACGCAGTACCTCCATTCCCGCAAACCGCTCCGCGTCACAGCGCCCGTCGGCCGCCAGCGCAGCACCTACTGGCTGCACCTGCCCTACCGCTACTCTGTCCCTCTCCTCGTCGCCAGCGGCCTCCTCCACTGGCTCGCCAGCCAGTCCCTCTTCCTCGTCCAGGTCACCGTCACCGCCGAGCACGACCGCGACCCTGCACGCGCCCGCCAGATCTCGACGTGCGGCTACTCGCCCGTCGCCATCATCCTCACCACCGCCCTCGGCTCCCTCATCGTCCTCGGCGGCCTGGGGCTCGCCTTGCGCAGGTATCCCGCCGGCATGCCGCTCGCCAGCAGTTGTAGTGCCGTCATCAGCGCCGCTTGCCATCCGCCCGAGGGCGATGTCGATGCTGCCGTCTTGCCGGTGCAGTGGGGCGTCGTCGTCGAGCCCGGGTGGAGGCCCGAGGATGTGGGGCATTGCTCGTTTACGAGTTTTGAGGTCAAGGAGATGGTGAGGGGGAGGCGGTATGCGTAATAAAAATTTTGCATATATGAAAGCATTATAGAAACGAAGGAAACGAAAAAGAAAAGCGTAATATTTGCATGGGACGACGGCGTTTTTTTTTTTTTTTTACTTAACTTTGAAGCGATGGCATACACACACAAGAGACTGGACTTGACTTCGTTATATCTATTATCAACACAATTAGTACTACATAAGCATTTTCGGATCCGGCAAACAAGATTACTCATTTTCCTGTGTGTTCTCACATCTCTTTCAAGCCCCTCCCCTGTTGCGGGAAATTTAATCCCCAGGAGAAGGTGCTGTGACGAACACTTCGACGCCGGCAGAGCTCACACGCGTACTGCACAGCAGCCTTTAGTTCTTTGCCTGAACTTGAGCAAAAATCATCACTGATTGCCGGAACCCTGGAAAGTCATCAAATTTGGCGCCTTCTCACGAGGGAATCGTCACCTGCGAAAGTTCAGAAGTTAATCAAGTCGCACTGCTTATGCTACAAACCCGCTAATTTAACTACCAAGTACGAAATACGGACAACGAAACGCTTTCCGCGCTTGAATATGAGAGTAAAGAAGAAGAAGAAGAAGAAGAAGAAGAAGAAGTACTCATGTGTTGTACGTCCGAGAATTTTTTTTAAAGGAAAAGAAAAGAAGAGCAGAAACTCGAAAAAAGATTTAGCCAGCAAATAAAAGAAAACCAAGTCTATCCTCCCAAGATCGCTTTTTGTTGTTTTCAGAAAGAAAAAAAAAGGAATATGAATAGAAAAGACAGGAAAAAGAATAGCCAAAAATACCCCCCAAAAAACCATACTACCCTGGCTTCTCTCATGAGTCTTTTTACCAATAATACGCTCTACTACTACTCACTACTCCGCCAGCACGCACCACCACCACTCCCCCAACCTCCAACCCCTCGGCTTCTCCCCGTCCCTGAGTCCCAACCTCATCTCCTCGACCGCTCCAACCTCCATCAACCAAGCAAGACAGAGCTCAATCTCCCACTCGCCCATCGCATCCTTCAGTGCCTTGCCGATGCCTTCGACGCCGATGCCAGGCCGGCCGAAGACGACGTGCAGCACCGCCGTCACGACCCGGTGCCACCACTCCCAGATGGTGTTGCCGAACAGGTCCGCCCACAGCGGCACGAAGCCGTCGTGCTCGCCGCCCTCCGCCGGCAGCGGGGGCGGGGGAAGCGCTTCGAGGCCCTGCGCCTTCAGCAGCAAGTTGCCGTAGACGTACTTGTCCGTTGGCACGATCTCCAGGGGCCACGTGACGCGCCTGCGGTCCATCTGCACCGTCTTGTAGTGGCCCTCGGTGAAGCCCCACTTGGTCATGCGAGGAAACGGGCTGCCGATAGTGTGGTCGGTCGGCGGGAAGACCGTGTTGATCCGGACGAGGCCGCTTTGCGCGAGGTTGATGATTGCGAGGATGTGGCCGTCCTTGGCCGCGTTGGATATCGTGTAAGCAGCCGGTGCGGCGCCGCCGCTGGCAGCAAAGGCGTCGTCGAGGTCCTTCTTGAACTGCATGGCGTCCATGAGCTGGGCGGGGAGGAGCTGGCGCTCGAAAGCCTTGGGGAAGGTCCGGTCGACGCCGTAGTTGCGGCCGGGCCTGGTGCGACCCTTCTGCTCGTCGCGGAAGTACTTGGTCGAGACGAGCTCCGACGTCGCCTTGTTAAGAGTCTTTTCGTCGATGGTCTTGAGTTTCTCGCCGAAAGACTCCGTGTCGAACTGATCCTCAGGCGCCATGATGGCAGCACGAACCCAAGTCTTGGCCCGTTCAAGCACCTTTTGTTCAATTCGGCTTGAAGCCGACTTTTCCTTTGGCTTTGGTCGAGAGGTGAGTGGGAGATAGAACGAGTATTGCTGCGTAAGCTCTTTGCGCCTCGTAGAAAGACAACCTTCATTGTACAATGACTCTTTAGGCGGTCCACTCCACTCGTTGACTTCATGAATGGTGAAAGCGTCTTCCAACTCCTTACGGGTTGTCGGAAGGTCGGCATGACCCTCTGCCTCTCTAGGTGGCCTGATGCTGATGTTCTGCATGGTCCACTTGACAATTCCATCCCAGTCATACTCTTCAACATTGTCGTAATTGATAGGCGGGATATCTCCACATTCGTACGCCAACAGGTATGCTTGCTGGAACTCATCAAAGAGATTCTCAACCACTTCTGCGCAACGAGTCTTGAGCCAGACCCAACGATTGCGGAATGATGTGAGATCCCAACGTTCGTGTGTCCTGAAAATCTTTCTGATTTGATCCCAGCTGGTGTAGCCTTCAATACCACCCAGAAGAGATTGGACAACAACCATGGCGTAGAGAAGCCTTTTGGTGTCTGCAGTTGAGATGACGCACAACGGATCCTGCGTGGGGGCGCGAGCCAGGTGAGTTTTCGATGGTCGAGGTCCCTTCTGGCGACGACGTGGTTCGGCAGCACCACCTTCCAGTATATCCAAGGCTGTGGTCCGTCTGCGGCGTTTCGTGGCGCGTCCACCAGTTCTACCAGTCCCCCTGCGACGTTTGCCACTTTCCATTATGAATCCATCAGGAGCATCACTCTCATCCGTCTCGTCAAACGAAGGTGGCTCGAAAGGAGTGAAGGCTTGGCTGTACAAGTCACCCCACTTCAAGCCTGACCACGTCCACTCAGTCTCAGGCTCCTCTTGGTCGCCGTAGTAGTTGTGGTTGATGAAGTGTGGCTGCCTTACAACCAAACCAAGATCCTCATTCTTCCTCAAGTACTGGTCTTCCCAATGGCTGACAACGATGAGCTCACGCTCGAATTTGCTAAGATTAGCGTTGCCACGCCGATTATGATCACGCTCCTTGCCCTTCATCTTGATCGAGTCTTTCATCTCCTCGAGCGATCGGGGCATGGAATCTTCGAATTCCTGCTGGTGCTGAGCCTGAGGCTGGACCCACAGTGACAGGCGCGCATCGCGAACAACGTAGTACTCGGTCGAGAAGGTTCCAGTGTGTGGATAGAAGAGAATGTCAGGATCGGTGAGGGTAGTGATGTCTTGAATATTCCACGTAGCATCGTAGGTGTCAGGGCCGGCATTTTTGAAGCTCCATTCCGTCGGACGTGGTTTTTCAATGCGGAAAGAAGAAACAGAGGCCGAGCCAGATGAATCAACAGACGCAACCGAGCCTCTACGGCTTTGGGAAGGACTGAGGTTGACTTGGAACGTAGGCAATCGGCCAGGGGTTTCAGTACCGTCAATGGAGCCGACTGAACTGGCCGTTGAACGCCGTCTTCTCCTCCTCTTGGATGGTACTGGGACTGGCGTCCCTGACCGCGAGCTGAAGGGTGTACCAAACATGCTAGAATCATCAGAATCGGACGCAAGAGCGCTGTCATGGGTTGGACGGTGGAAGATGAAGTTATCAACTTGGAAAGTACCACTCATCTCACTGAATGAGCGGGTCCTGGTCGGAGTGGTCGGCTCAGAAACGTTGTCGTCGTCTTCCGAGTCATAAGGCCTGAGATATCTTGCCTGGAATGGATTCCAGGGGTCGTCATCTGGATCGGCTGCCGGTCGTGGGAGACCTGCAAGACGCTTGCGTCCGGTTCGTCCGGTGAGAATAGGTCGAGGAGTTCCCCCTCTACCACGACCGCCGCGTCCACGACCAGGCCTTGTAAGACGCGGAATTCCCTTGGCCTCACGCTCAAGCTTGCGTGCCCTCTCCTCGTCTCGTTTTCTTTGATTTTCGGCCGTACGCAACTCCATGTCTCGCATCCACGGAGGTAGATTTGAGCGTTCCACACGGACTGAAGTGTCCTTCTCATACTTGTCGCCGTACCAGGAGTTTCCAATCTCCTCCTCGTACTCCTTCATCTGAGGAGGAGTGTAAACACGAGGCCAAGCCGCAATGACCTTCTTTTGAGTATCCAACACCAGCGGATCCGATTGTGCAATGCTTGGCAAAGTGAGGATGTGCCTGGTTGTCATGACTCCGTTTTTGTTCTTGAAAGTGTACGCGAACCGACGCACTTTGCAAGATTCAATGGCGTTCTTGATGGTTCTCTTGATGGTGTCGCGGTCGACTTGTCTCTCTGCACCATACTCCTTGTTCCACGTCCCAACGAAAGGCCTGTGGATCTCGAAATCGCCAGGGAAAACTCCACCGCACTTCTCGATGATACTGACAAGCAGTTTTGTACGATTGAAGTTCAGAATCCCTCCGCCGCTCAACTTAACGCCTTGCTTCTTTCCTCCTGCCCACTTGCCTTTCTGCCGTTTGAAGGGCACGGAAGAGGGTGCTTCCTCCTCGAGGGCAGGCATCTGTTCATCCTGAACTGCGCTTGGTTCAGGTGGCGGTGCTGGTGGATCAGTGGCGGATTGAGATTCTGTCAACAGTTCACGATTTTCTGGCGCCTCTTTCGGTGTAGAGGTTTCCAATGGTGGGTGTAGAGCATCATTATCTTGACCCTGGTTTGACGGGGCGTCTTGAAGCGTGTCGTCTTCTGAGGGTGCCGGCATTCCAGCATCTGCTTCTTCTGCCGGCCGATTGGCAACGGGCGACTGCTTATCACCCTCAGTAAGGTTCACTCCTGCATGGATTTCCCCAATTTGCGCCTCCTTCCTCAGCTGGGAAAATATGCTCTGCGCATTGGAAGCCAATGAGGCGCGTCTGAGCAGCCTCGGATCTTCCTCCTCAGTTTCACTCCCTGTATCAACTAGTATCTCGGATTGAGGCCGATCGGCCTTCCTGACAGACCCCTGCGAGCTCACGACTGCGCTCATCGAGTGCGCAGACTGGATGGGTGGCGAGGGCTGGAATGAATCTTGCCTCACAGGTTCGGCAGCAGGCTGTACAGCCAATGCTGACGCGGTATCCGTAGCTGTACTTGAAGGCCGCCTCTTTGAAGGAGAAAAGCTACCCCACATTGGACCTCGCCCATTCTCTAGCTTTTTGTCTGAGCCGGGCGCTCTAGGCGGCAAGTGCTGGAATGTATGCTGGTAAGGGCTTTGATAGAAAGACGTGCTGGCCGGAGCGGCGGAACGAAGCTGATCATAAAGCCCGCTATGCCGACCCTCCACCTGTTGTCCAGTGGTCCTTGTTGTCGAGGGGGTTAAAAAAGGTAGTGGATTCGTTCCAGTACCGTTTCCATTAGCACCGCTCACTGAAGTTGAGCCACTAAGGTGAGTCGATGCCATAATTGGCGATGTAGCAGCTGGTGTCGAAAAAGGCTGCGTTGGGCCGTGGCCGTTAGGGGTTGGTATTTGACCAAACGGGTTTGACCGCATGGCCACAAAGGAACTGTCTGAGCCTACACTACTTGGGCGGACTTGATCAATCTGGCCTGGTGCAGGTGATTTCAGGCCTGGGTGCTGAGTAGTTGCTAAGTTGGATCCGTTGGGTACGACTCCGGCCATGAAGTCCCCCATCAGGGTTCGGGTCGGAGGCACGGGAGTCGATGTAACACTTCTGCTGTGCTCTTGTGCAGCCGCAATGAAAGGGTTGAAAGGTTGAGGAGCTGGTGTGTATAGAGATGGATAACTCTGCTGATACTCTGCCGCCATCGCAACAAAGGGGTTGAATCGAGCAGGTGCTTTAGCGGAGCCTCCTGTGTCTTTAGATCGACTTCCGTTCAATCCAGCTACTTCATTCGAATCCCTACCTGGTGTCGCGAATTGGCCACTCAGTGTCTGGTTTTCTGGAGCCACATCATGTTTCGGGGTTTGCAAGGCCCCAATCGCCGCGGTGGAGGCCGAAGCAGCAGAATCTTCACCAAGAGTAGGAGCAGGTGATTTGAGGTAGGCAGACAAGAGCTGTTGAGTAGGTCCACCGTTGGCAACTGAAGCGGTGGCCGTATCTCCAGTGTTCTTCTTAGCCGACTTGCGAGGCTTCGGGGGTGCGTTAGGATCCTTTCGTGCTCTTCCACGCTTTTTAGGAGCAGTAGCAGGTGTCTGAGCTGATGGTGTTTGGGTTAAGGGTCCGGGTGTCGCAATCGAGGTAGCGGGCGATAGCTGTTGTGTCTGCAGATCGGCGTTCGGGCGATTCACTGGGGTAGAAGATAGCGTAGAAGGCATTTCATCGAGCATGTGGAAAATTGGGGGCTCCGCTGAGTTACTTGGGCGAGGGAGGTCCTGAGGAGCCATTGGCAACGCGGGAATTCGCTCCGTTGGTCCTGAGATGTGGGGCTCGTGGCCTTGGGTTATCGCTTGCGCAGATACCGCCTGCGTATCAGCACTTGGAGTCTGCTCTGAAGCACTGTTGCTGATGGGCTGGTCTACTCCAGGGATGCTTGTAGACTGAGAATTAGCTAGAGCTTCAATAGAATTGTTAGCTCCAGGCAACGATTCCGACAGAAGTTGCTTCTGACGAGCCGCCGCTTGACTCCTTGCCTCTTGGAGATGAGCATCAGATCTTGCTTTAGCATCTGCAACCTTCGCGGTGAAGTCGGGTGTGCCGATGTCAAGGCCCTTCAGTGTATTCATCACAATGACAACCACCTTGGCTTTCTTCGGTCGACCCTTGGCATTCGGATCCCGTGGTTTCTTACCCCAGTCAGGGTTAACATAAACTCCGGGTTGCGGTTTCTCAACTTCGGCTTCAGGCTCTTCGGTAGGTTTGTTCAACTTCCTGCGTTTGTAGGTTCTCTTGGCTGGCGGGGTCTCGGAGGCTGCGCCCGCACCACGGTTATCCGTGTTGCCGTCGAACATGTCACCGAAAGCCTCCGTTGCATCCTCAGTAGTTATGTTACTGTTGTTGGTATTCTGAGTCTGCTCCGGTGTAAGCGGAATCTCTTGATTGAGCAAGGACTTCCTCTTTCGGCTGGGACCCGGCCCATTAGTCGATCGCCGTGCATATTTTCTCTTTGGCTTGTCAACGCCCGCTGCTGGTTTCTTTCGGGAAGAAGCTGGCGGGAAATCATCGTCCGAGTCAACCGAAACCTCACGTTGCGAACGGGTGTAGCCTCCAGTGATGAAGGCTGGCATGTAACCACGGCTCGGGAGGGGCTTAAGGTTTGCCATGACAGACTTGTTCGCGTCCTTCAGAGTACCCATGCCATTGCGGCCTTCGAAGCAGGATTCGTGGATCTTCGGAAATCCCCATTCATCGAGCTCCCCATACTCACGGTGGACGGTCTCTCGAACGTGCTTCTGGTTCTTGGCTCGAGGCTTCTTGCCAGGATTCATGTTCACAGGCTGCGTGATAACAACTTCCCAAGCCGCCTCTCCAACGTCAACAGCAAGCTGGAAATTGCCATATGTGCGGTAGACGTAATGCAGGTATTTGTCACTTTGACCCGTATCTCGGATGATAGCAAAGTGACGAAGGTGAGGTGGTTGAGAGATGTGCCAGATATCGGAGATACGGCCGAGAATAGCATCGATTGGGCGACGGTAGAAGGTTCCTAGACCATGATCACGGATGACGGCAGTTGTAGCACCCGAATGACCAGTGGCCCTGATGATATCCCAGAGCAGATTGATAACAGGCCGGTCAGGGTCCCACTGCGGCGGAAGCCTTTTGATCTCTTGGACGTCGCTTTCTTGTTGGACCAACGCCTGGCTTGCACCGGCTTCCTCAACCTCCTCATCAGGATCAAGGTCGCCCTCGGCATCCTCATCCGCCCCAGCTTCCGTCTCTCTTTTGTGTTTCTTTGCCTCTTTCATACTCATGGTGACGAAGATCATCCTATCGCGCTGCGTAGGTTCTCGAACCATCTTGATGCAACGGTACCATTTTTGGCTTGCAGCGTACCCTTTGATCTGAGCCTTCACCTTCTTGACAAGTCCTAAACCCTCCAAGCGCCTCATGGATCTCCATAATGACTTCATCTCCCACGTCTTGGTGGTGATACCAAGTTTCCTCTTGCAGTCCTCGATGGTTACAATCTTGCAATCCTGAAGGATGTTCATGAGGATGTCGAAGAACTTGTCATACAGAAGTAAGCCGTCCTGGAAGATGACAGCCTTGATTTCATCCGGAGTAGAGCGAGCGTGAATAGGAGGCAGGGCAGCTTTCTTCTGCCTCTGCGTCTTCGCGTACCTCTTGAGGGTGCAAAGACTAGTACGCGTGCCTTTGGCGAGGACGTGGACTTTGGTGATGTAGCCATGCTTGGCCAGATTATCCGTCCGCTTCGGTACAGAGCGCTTATCCTGGCCGCTGATGCGAGTGATCTCTGGCTGTACGACACCCTTCTCGCCATGAGCCGCGATGATGGACAAGATAATAAACTCGTGACGGGGTATCCGTTTCGGATCGACACCATGTCCGGTCATGGCCATCCACATACGTTCCTCGCTCACGAAAAGTTTGGGGGTAGCATCTTCAGCAGAGGCAGCTGCCCCGTCTTCACCAGCGGCCGGAGCCTCGGTCACCGGATTGGACTTTTCCTGGCTCTCGAGGGCCTCGAATTCCGCTAGAGATGGGATCTGCGCACTCTGGTCTCCGTTCAAACAAATGTCCGGATGCGCCGTCAGCCATATCCAGACCTTCTCTTGCAGACGGCGGTCGGCATGCTGCGTCGATGCCGCGCCACGGCCCGAACGTCCACCAGGACGAACGTCATTGTCCTGTTCGGCATAAAATTTGCGAATAAGGTCCTTGAAGTCGGAAGTGCTTGCGCCTGCGTACACGGGGGCCAGTTAGCCGATGAACAGCAAAGTGGAGCGGCGGAAACGCAGAAGCGCCGCATGGAAGCCACGGGAGTCGAACGTGCGACCAGACGCGAGCCGCAACAAAATTCAATGCAGTGCATGAAGGTCAAAGGCAGGAAATTTCCTCAAAGGGGTAGTCCGACAGAGAGTGAGGCCGTGATTCGTCGCAGGGCAAGACCTTGCAGAAATCTTCGCACTGCGCTCTGCGACGGCCGGACAGTCCGCACATACCTTGCTCGCCGCGCAGGGCGATTTCCTCGAGCAAAAACTCGATGAGATCGTCGAAACCTTTCGCCATCTTCCGCCACCCTCCGCCGTCTCCTCTTGTTGCGAAGCTGGGCGCGCAGGCTAGGTCATGTAGGTGAGGGTGCGGTTCGAACTTGTGACTGTGGCGGGCGGTGATAACGGATGCAGCCTCGCCAAGGGAGCGGGCAAAACCTCAAGAAGCGATATGGCCCGTGCGGCGGGGTACGTCAGGGTCCGCGAAATTTCCGGAGATGGCAGCTGCGGGTCGCGGTAATCTTTAAGGTGCATGCGACTTGCCGACCGGGAGGGTGAGTGTTTCAAAGTTTTGGTGTGCAGCGGCGTCGTCGGTGTTTGTGTAGCGAGGTGGAGGTCGGGTGGTCAGTTGCGGCAGGTAGCGGGCCGTGGCAATCAAGCGACGGAGACAGGAAGGTACGTTCAGCCTATGTCACGCGCACGTGAGACGGTAGATAGGTTTGGAACTGAATAAATACTTTTTTTGGTATCTTGGAAGCTGCTTCATGGGCACTACCCGCAGCAACGAGCAGCGAACTACACTCCGAACGCCGTGCGTACATGATGGTATTTCCCGTCTTATGCGCAAAAGCAATTGTGCAGACTCTCAAGCGCCCTTCTTCTCCGCCATCATAGCCCTGTATCTCTCGATGATATTCTTACGTTCCTCGCCCAACTCCTCTCTCCTCTTCAAACTGCCCGCCGCGTTCGGGATATCCGCAACCTGGACCCTCGCGCCGTTCTTGACCTTGAACTTTTCCTTCGGTATTGCTGTGAAAGTCGGCGGAGCCTGTGCGACATCGTTCAAGCCCTTCGGCTCCTCTCTCTTCTGCTTGAGCACAGCCCACGGGTCATCCTCAACACCGCCCTTTCGCTTGCCCTTCTTCTTCCCGCCTCCTTCCGTTGGTATCGGGGCCAACTTGTCTTCCCACATGGCTTCCTGCTCGTCCTCCTCGATCTCAGCCAGGTCTCGCTCCTCTTGCTCCCGCTCCTTGATCTTCTCCTCTTCTTCGTGCCATTGGCTAATCATCTTTTGGATTCTCTTCTCCGTCTTTGTCTGCCGTTCCTTGAACCCTTCCATCTTTTTGCCCTTGCGGGCCAGGCCCGCGACGGGCAGTGACTGATCCACACGCGCTGCAAAATCGGACATGCGCTCGCCCGGTTGGATCTTGGGCACCTCCGGTGTGGGTTTTGCGGGTTCCGCTTTTTGGCTACCCTTGCTGTCACCGTTGGCCTTGCGCTTCTTGCCGCGAGGCTCGTTGCCGTCATCGAGCCCCTTGACGCCCTTGCGGGTTTGTGAAAACTGCATAAGGCGCGCGAAGGCCTTGGGTGTGTCGTCTGCGCCATATCCCTCTATCCGCTTAGCCTTCTTCTTGTCCTTGCGCTGCTTTGTCTTGGAAGCGAAGCTGTCGCTCAAGGTCCCGGATTCTCGAACAGATAGCGGCTTTGCACGCGCGGTCGGGGGGAGGTCGAAACTGCAGAGAGAAAGTCAGCATGTGAAGCTGAGTGGTAAATGCGACAATGAACCATACTCGTCATCTTCTCTGGCCTTGCGCTTGTGTTTGTGAGGCATGATTACGGCGAATCGCAGGCGTTGCGATATTTTCTTGTCGAGAGGATCGGCTCTACGAAACGTTCGGCGGCGGCCAAAGCGGCGCGCACTTTTCGCTCGGCTGCATCTCCGCCGCCGATTCTACGTCACACAGCTGCCCTCCCCCGGCGCAGTCAGGCACGCTTCTGACCGACAGTGCAACAACTATTTCCAAATGACCACCCTGCAGCTTCATGGAGCATTTACCGCTCTTTTGCATCCACATGAGCTCTCCGTTTCACCACTGCTGAGATAGTACCAGCAGACCCAAAGGCCGCGCAAGGACCACCTAAGCAGGCGGGGGCGTCCCGAGCGATCTCTGGCGGGCACCACACCCACGCCCACGCCTTGATCTCACGTCCTCTCGTTGGACGGCGCACTGCAAACGTGCGCGTGGGCTGGACAAACACTTGCCTCGCACATGGTTGCCCGCTCCCACTATCGGCTTCCCGCCGGCCAGACATGAATTATGGACCGCGCACGTTGCCGCCCTGCTCCCGCCGCAACCATGCGTGCTTGCCCGGCCAGCTGATCTCTTGCCTCTAGCTGTGCTCTCCGGCCTCTATAGTCCGCTTTTCTTGGATCATCTCACCGGCGGTTTCACCGAGGGCAACGCAACAGGATTTATAGCGAGGGAAACCACCGCGTCGAGCTGCTGCGGACCTTCCACTCACATGCCAAACATTCCTCAGCTCTTACTGCGTACTTTTCTCCTGTTATAGTAACCGCTAGGGCACCCACTTCCGCTAGCGGCACAGGTCGCTATTATTTTCGAGGCTGAGCAAATCGTGTGGTTTCTTGGGTACGCCAGAGCGCTCTCGGTCAGCCACAGCGCCGGACCCTACGCCCTGTCGGAGCAAGTCCTCAAGTTGCGGTTAAAGCACCATTGTGGGCTGCGCTGAGTCCGTATTCAGGACATTTAAGCAGTCGGTACGGACTCCATCCCAATTCTCTACATCTGAATGAAGCTTTTTCCTCTGACCTTGCACAGTCCCGACTCGGCATCCCGAACAGCGCGCTCGGACGGTCGGGAAACAGCCGGGGAGCCGGACAACGTCACCAGTGGAGCTTTGGCCGGGCACGATGCTCCCTTCACCTTCGACACCGAGATCCACCCGCCGCGGCAATGAGCGCTTCGATCACATCATCCGCGAAGAGGTAGCAGCAGATCACCCGCACGACCCGCATACGTGGGATTTTAAGGGCGCAACTCCCGACTCCGTCTTTGCTCCGAGCTTCGGCGAGGGCTATGAGAAGCGGCAGCAGCAGCCCTTTTGGCGAAAAGCACTCATGGCGCTGCGGGAACGGCGGAATAGGATCGCCGCTACAAATACTGCGGCTGACTATGAGGACCCGTCAAATCATGAGAGGCTGGGCGGCGTCCGCTTCCGCCAGAAGTACAGTCCATCGTTGTCAGTCTGGAGGATCGCTCGCAAAATCGGCCTTGTTTTCCTCGCCATGCTTGCTTCCATCCTATGCTTCTTGTAAGTCTTTGCCATACCGTAGCTCGGAGTCCACGGCTTATACTAACCTTACCAGCGGCATCGTTCATATAGTCAACATACTCATCAATCTGGGGCCGGTTTTCTACCAAGACGAAACATACGATATTCCATCACGCTTGAGTAACTCTGGTTATGACAGCCCCTCTGATGTCACGCGCGACATCCAGCCCCTGCCATGCCATAGCCACAATGATTATTGGCGGCGTCTTCCACTCTTCGAAGCCATTAGCTATGGGTGTGTAGGCGTTGAAGCCGATGTGTGGCTATTTCCGGATTCATCGAGCGAGCCAGAGCTTTACGTCGGCCACAACACCGCCGCACTCACTCCAAAACGTACCTTTCGCAGTCTCTACGTCGATCCAATCACCGAACTCCTGGACCGCACCAACTCTCCCGCCTCTCGATCTATCTCTCATGAATCCGCGCCTGTACGACCGAATGGTATTTGGGACACGGACCCTTCTCAGACTCTCGTCCTCCTTGTAGATTTCAAGAACGACGGCGAGAGCATTTGGCCCATAGTACAAGACCATCTCGAGCCCCTTCGCTCCCGAGGCTATCTTACTTATTGGGATGGCAAGAACACTGTAGAGGGTCCGGTCACTGTTGTGGCTACTGGGAACGCTCCTTTCGATCTTCTGACCTCCAACTCGACGTACCGGGATATTTTCTATGACGCACCGCTGGACATGCTCTTTGAAGAGCCTGAACCTATCCCTGGGATCAGCCCGTCGCAGCACGAGCTCTCTTATTTGATAACCACATCCTCCAGCAAAGAAAGCACGCAGCTTCCCTCCGCCCCAAATGCGGATAGCTTCAACAGCAGCAACTCATACTATGCTTCTGTGTCGTACCCAAAATCTGTTGGCCGAGCCCACTGGCTCAACGGTGAGCCTACTGCGCATCAATTGCATTTGGTGCGTGGTCAGATCCGAGGTGCGAAAAGGAGAGGCCTCAAGCCACGATACTGGGGTACACCAAATTGGCCTATAGCCATACGAAACAAGATGTGGGAGGTATTGGTGGAGGAGGGGGTTAGTTTTTTGAACGTCGATGACTTGCAGGCCGCGACGACTTGGGATTGGGAAACTAGACGGCACAGGACGTGGTTCTGGCGATGATTTGACGAACCTTCTATTTCCTACTCTCATCCTTGATACCAACTGCATGCAACGAATCCCTACATTATTACATAGAACAATCCGAAAACCTGGCATCTCAAATGACTGCCATGCAGTAAGACGTAACTTGTCCCGGCTTCATCGCTGACTTTGATAGATGTAGGGCTATGAACACTGCGCTACGCAGGGTATAATGCAGAATGCATTAAAGAGAGGTGTTCCAAGCATTACTTACGCTCACTTCAAACACAACACAGCCCTTTCTCCGAAATGTTTTTCCACGGTTCCCTCACTTTTGATCATGCTACCCAGCCACCTGCGCGCTCCTTCGACACTTTTTGCACCAAATTTGACGAGTACAGCTCCGCGCACGGCTGCCGCTGTCCACAACACTCCATCATCCGCCTCTTGCCGCAATCTCTGAGACCTCCACGCCTCTTGCAGCGTCAGCTCTTGGTGCTCATCCGCAGTTGCGCTATGCCACTTCTTCGCACCAATCCTCGGCATGGCCTGGAACTCATCCAGGAAGAACTTTCCAAGCAAGTCAAACAGGCCGCCATACAATATCAGCGTCCCAAATGCGGCAAGCTCATCCATACGTCCAACAATTGTCCCAGCCGCAGCTGCCCCATCTCCACTTTCATTATTCAGAATCACATTATCCCTCAACAACAGCCGTCCCGTCTCGGCACCGTCCCAGTCTTTGGGCTCAAGTTCCGTCCCATGCGGAGCCAGCCACACCTCATTCCGACTTGTGTACTCGTAGCAATCCCAGTGCTCGCCGCGAGCGGACCGGCCCTCGCTCACCCAGTCCAGCACGCACAAGCTGCCAGGCCCCAGCCCCTCCCCACCCTCTGAAGCCTCGCCAGAAGGCGGCGATTGCAGC
Organism: Lasiodiplodia citricola; assembly: GCA_023089105.1. Lineage (NCBI taxonomy): Eukaryota > Fungi > Ascomycota > Dothideomycetes > Botryosphaeriales > Botryosphaeriaceae > Lasiodiplodia > Lasiodiplodia citricola. Next base: position 443,752 of record JAJNLL010000016.1, on the reverse strand, counting down.
ACAACGTACCGCTGCTTCTGCACGAAGCCGCTCTCGGCGAACGGTTGGACGGGGTCGGGCAGGAAGCACAGCGCGGCGCCGGGCGCAACGCGCACGTCGGTCGTCTGGCCGCAGCGGAAGCGGCGCTCGGGGCTCGGCGCCTTGAAGATCTTGGTGCTACCCTGCGTGAGCAGGCAGAGGCGGGTAGTGGGGGCGAGCGCGACGCGCAGCGTAACGGCGTCGCCTGCGACAAGACCGCCGCCGTACGTCAGCACGAAGACGGTGTGCACGACATGCTGCGTGCGCGGCTCGTCCGCCAGCGGGGAGTTGGGCGCGATGGCCGCCGGCTCTGGCGCGATCAGCTTGAGCGGGTATTGGTAGGTCACAGTGCGGAGCACTGGAGTCGAAGGTGGGAGGAGGGACAGCACGATCGAGCCGTGGCCGGGCCGCGAGGTCGAGGGCGCGAAAGGGTTGTTCATTTTGGACAGATTATGGAGTAATCATATCATCATGGACGATGGACGGAGGCTTCGGGGTCGGGCCAAGTTGATAACCCCAGTTGCGGGGTGCCGGGAGCTTCCGGTTGCTTGGATCGTAGGCATGGTGGTGATGGAAAGCGGAGGTGGAGGGGCAAGCAATTCGAAGCAATTGGTCAATGGCCAATGAGCTCTGGTGGGCTGCCCGCTGCGGCCTGGCACGAGCCAGCCAAGGCCTTGCCTCCGCCGTCGACCGCAACGCGTCTCCCATCAACACCGCCGAATCTGCGCGCGTCCGATGCTGCGACGCTGACCATCCCAGCATCCGCCCGCGTCAAAGCAGCCACCCCTCCACCAACCCGCCCGACACCCCTTGCTCATCGCGTCCGTACAGCTGCTCCCCAAGGCCGCGCATCGCGACGCGTTCGGCCCTATTTATCTCTTGCTGGTTCCACCCGTCCCAAGCTTGGCTGCGCCGTGCTCGCCTCCCCTCCTCTTAATTATCTCGTCCGACCTTCTGCGCGACACCACTCCTTCGGTCCTCACTCCCTCCCATGCCCGCGCGCCTGTCCAGTATGGAACCTGCGTCGCCCGATGCCGACGCGCAGCAAACGCGCTCCTCCCCCGCCGACAACACCGAGACCACCGCGACCACGCGCCGCAAATCCGGACGCGTGACCAGGAAGCCCGAGACCATCTACTCGTCCGCGGCCACGCCTGCGACGAAGCGCAAACGTGGCGCCGACCGCCAGGCCGATGCGAGCGACGATGACGACCCGGAAGACGACGACGAGGATGACGAGGATGAGAGCAGCGAGAGCGACGCCGATGACGAGGAGCTGCGCGACAAACGGCGCAAGAAGAAACGCCAGTCCGCCGCCAAGGCGAAGGCGACGCCTCAACGGAAGCCGGCCGCGAAGAAGAGCAAGCCCAATGGCGACACGTTGAGCTTGGCCATCCGCCCAGCGGCGAAGACGAAGAAGCCGCGCAAGCCTCGCCCGAGCAAGGTCGCGGCGGCCGAGGAGGTCGGCGGTCTTTACGGTACGCGCTTCTGGTCTTATTGCTGCTACACTGCCGTGTGCTGACGTAATCGTGGTATTAGGTGAGGTGTTTGCTGGCAACCAGAGCCTGAATGATGTCGCAGCGAAGTGGGTCCAGAGATTCAGCGAGCACAATGCGGAAGAAATGGCCGAGCTTGTCAACTTCGTCTTGAAGTCGTCAGGCTGTGACCTGAAGATTGAGGTGCACGATGTTCAGGACCCGGATGGCGTGCCCAGCAAGCTTGGGGATATACAAGAGGAGTATCAAGCAGTGGGTTCCGCCAAATGAGCTAATGTTCAATGGCCAATGGCTGACAACCATGCAGCAAGACATCGTTGAATATCCTTTGATTCAAAAGGGCAAAGGGTCGGCGAACTTTCGTCACAACCTGATCGACTTCTTCACAGCTCTTATCGAGACTCTCGCCGAGTCCGAACTCCTCTGGACGGATCCCACCATCATTGAAAACATTGACCTCTGGGTTAACACCATGTCTTCAGCCAATAGCCGTCCATTCCGCCACACTGCAACTGTTGTGTCCGTAACAGTTATAAGCGCATTATGTGCAGTTGGAGGAAAGCTCATTGAGGCCAATGCGAAGGCGATGAGGCTGAAAGAGACAGAGGCTAAAAAGTCTGGCAAGAACAAGGCGAGATTAGCCGAGATGGATAAAAAGATTGAGGCAGACAATGAAAGGTTGGAGTTGCTAAACAGTATGATCAAGAACTCCTTCGACGAGGTGTTCATTCACAGATACCGCGATGTCGATCCAAGGATACGAGCCGAATGTGTCACTGGACTCGGCAACTGGATCATAACCTACCCCGACAATTTCTTCGATGGCCAACACCTCAGGTATCTTGGATGGGTTCTCTCCGACGCCCACGCGCCTACCAGGTTGGAGGTTGTGAAGCAGCTGCAGAGGCTATTTGAAGATACTGACAAGCTTGGTGGTCTGAGAACATTTACGGAGAGATTCCGCTCACGAATCGTGGAGATGGCAACACAGGATGCGGACGCCCATGTCCGTGCCGCCAGTGTGGACCTTCTCGACCTTCTTCGCCAAGCTGGCTTGATTGAACCGGACGACGTGGATTCTGTGGGGAGGCTCATATTCGATGCTGATCCCCGTGTGCGAAAGGCTGTTGTCGAATTCTTTTCCGAAAACATCGCCGAGATCACTGAACAGAGGATCGATGAACTCGGTGGTAAGGAAGCACTGGATGAAGCATTGGAAGGAGATGAAGATTACGAAAACCCCAGGCTGGAGTGGCTCAAGCTGAAGTCCTTGGTGGAATCGTTGTCCGCGTACGATGAGGAGGGTCAATCCCTGCCTAGCCAGATTGAGCAGGTGCCCATGTCGAATAGCTACATGCTGGTCGCAGGCGGCATGGAATCACGAATTTGCGTGGCTGCGGAGGCGCTGTACGACGAAATCCCTGAGATTCAGGAATGGGAGGTGATAGCTGGCTATCTTCTCTTCGACCACTCGCAGTCTACGGCAGGCGCCCAGCAGAACGGCGCGGCAGACGACCCCGAGACTCTGCTGAAAGAGGAATGCAAGCTGAACGAGAAGGAAGAGATTATCCTCTTGGACATTCTCAATGCATCCGTAAAGCTCAAGCTCACGCGCGCCGTGGAAGCCGGAAAGGATAAGAAGAAGAACAAGCGCGAAAAGCAAGAATTAGAAGAAGAACAAGATGTCGCCGCACGTCATCTTGCTACTCTCATCCCTCGTCTTCTAAACAAGTTCGGCGCTGTCCCTGATGCTGCCTCCGCAGTACTGCGCCTGGAGCATGTTCTGAACCTGGATGTGTTCCAGGAGCTCCGTCAGGATTCAACTACCTACTCAAAATTGCTGGACGATATCAACAAGCAATTCTTGAGCCATGGCAGCGAAGCTGTACTCATAGAAGCAAGTCGCGCGCTGCTGCATGCTAAGAGTTATGAGGAGCTGAGCGAGATTACAGAGGGCAAGTTGCAAGCTCTTTGGGAAGACACAGTTACGGCATTACACGCTCTAAAGAAGGGTAAGGGTCTGATGATGCGCGGAAACCTCAGCGCAAATGTGCTGTCTGCTATCTCCAACACCGTGCTTCGTATATCGAAACTGGCCAGTATATCCGACTGTACCGAACCTTTGGAAGCTCCTCCTCCAGCAGTCACAACAAAGAAACAGAGAAGCAGGAAGAGCCAAGATGCAAACCCGGCTGAGAACGCCATTGCTATCCTTACCGAGCTTCTTCACCGTGGTGTCCCCAACTCTTCAACAGACACCTCGCTTTCCGCATTGGAAGACGCTGTGGTTGCAAATTCTGCTCGTTCCCTGCTGTTTTACTTCATGTGGAAGGTCCGCTCGTGGGAGCAGTCGATCATCACCACCGGCACCGTGCCACCCGAGGACGTTGAGGCAATTGCAGAGCGCCGCGACGGCTGCGTCGCCGCGCTCGAGGAGGTCATCCGCAAGCGTCAGGGCGCCGATGAGTTGCGTCTGGCAGCGGCAGGCGTGCTGCTGGACCTTAGCACACTCTTCACCACGCTCCGCGATGCACAAGCCAAGCGCGACGCGAAGCGCAATCGCGATAAAGCCGCCGCAGCCACCAACGGCAACGCTGCTGCGGATATGGAAGTCGACGAAGATGAATCCCAGGACGACTTCATGGCGCTGCTTCTCGAACTCAGCACGGACACTCAAAAGGCGCTGCTCCAGCTCCTCGCCGCCGCGGAAAAGCACTTTGCCAAGAAATCGCACCGTAATATCGACGTCGCCGACGATGACGATCCCATCGACGTTGACGACGATCCGGAGAGTTCAGACGAGGAGGAGGACGCGGAAGACGAGGAAGGCGCTAATGGAGCGACGAGCACTCAGGAGGTTTTGTTCGCGGAGCAGCGCCTCTGCGAGCTGGCGTCCAAACTCGTGCTCGCCATCCTTGGTGGCGTTGTTGACGGACCCGGCGACGACGAAGATGAGGAAGACGCGGATAGAGACGACAGCGGCCCCGGTCCCGTCCGCAGGCGCCTCGAGCGCAACAGGAACAAGCTCGGGCCGAACTTCAAGGAGGTGCTGGCGTACCTGGACGCTGGGTCGGAGAAGGGACCGAAGAAGGGGAGGGGTGCGAGGGCGAAGAATAGGAGTGTCAGCGCGCCCCCGAACCAGCAGAAGAGCGGTGGCGGTAAGAAGAGCGAGAAGAGTAACGAGTTTGTGGGAGACGACACTGATGAGGAAGATGAGGAGGAGCATCATGACGAGGAAGAGGAACTGAGGAGGGAGGGCCTCGTTGAGGATCCGGACCAGGAGATGGAGGATGAGGGCGAGAAGGAAGGTGATGGCAACGCAGCGCAGGAAGCGGAGGAGGAGAGCGTGATTGGCGACTGAAGTGGCTGGAAAATGCATGGGACACGTTTGCCGTGTCGCTTCTCTTAGTTGATTATTTTTCTCCCTCGCCCCCGGCTTCGAGTCGTATTTTCGGTCAAGAGTGGTGGTGAGAGCGAGGTTGGTGGTTCATGGGAGCGATGGAGTGGTGGGCGTATGGAATTGCTTCCTTCGTGTGGCTCTCGGGGTGGTTATTCTTCTAGTATTTGCTTTCGGGGCTGTTTTTACGAGAGCTCGAAGAGTGGAGAGAATGGAAATGATGTGAGGTGTGATGGGTGGCATCGTCATCACTGAGACCGTTCTAATGAACATGATTTCGAAATACTATCGTTCTGTGGTATATCAACCCGTAAAAGCTCAGAGTGAACCAATTGTTGCGTCTTAGAGGATCAATCCAAGTGGTGCTATGTCGTCCACGTTAGACGTTCTCACCCATCCACAGAGAGCAATCTCGTTACTTCTCCCATTTCCTTAGCAACGAATGTGCCCCTAGACCTCCCACTATCACCATGTAATTGAAAATCAATGTAACATAAAAGCAACAAACAACTGTAACAACTTCGAATAAATAGCAGCGGCTCTTGCGTGGCTCGTGTCATTGTGGCGGTCGCTATCGTCCCTCATTCTGCTTCCAACTATTCCGCATCAAGCGGCTTCTGCCCGTATACAACATGCCTGTACTCTCGTAAGCAACACAACAACACTATCTTTTTCAATAATTCAACTTACATGTCGTGCTGAGAATGGATGGAGCGATTCTTCAGCTCCTTCTTGACATGCGCGACGTGCACCTCGACCTCTTCTTTCTTCCACCCCCTGGTGCTGGTCAAGAGCCTCATCGAGAAGCCCTCCAGGCCATCCACAAAGTTGGCCAGATTGAACAAGCCGACTTCCTTCTACAAAGCGGCCGACAATGGCCACGTCAGTCAAAACAGCCCGCAACCCAATTTTCAACCCCACTCTTTCCTCCCCGGCCTCTTTTCAAGCACAGACAAAAATTTGGCACGGGAAAAGGGGAAAGAGAGTGAAAAAGAAAAAAAGGAGGCACAACTCACCAGCATCTTATCTTTGGGCCACGAGCCAATCGGGCACGGGAAGAGCTCGTCCCGAATGTCGGCGAAGCCGGCTTCTTTCAGCCAACCGGCCAGCTTCGTCGCGGGCTCCGGCTCGATGCCGAGTGAGCGCATGCCCTCGGCTGACTCGCGCAGGTAGCGGTTGAGATATGAGTTTTCCTCGTCCAGCGAGCCGTCGGTCGAGTAGGCGTGCATGTTGAACTCCTTCACCTCGAGCCAGCCGCCGGGTTTGAGGAACCTGTTGCTTTTATTTTAGACTCTCGCCAGTGGAAACCATAAAATATCATGATGGCTAGGCGGAACTTGAGTAGGAAAAAATATAGCTTACTTGTAACAGTTAGAGATCAGCTTAGGCCAGTCGCGGATGGAGCCCACGAGGTAGCGAGCGTGGATAAAGTCGAACTTCTGCGTATAGGTCCACACGTCCTCCATGTCATCGACCTCGAAGCGGACATTGGGCGGCACGAAGCTGGGCTGGATCGGGCTGAGGTCATTTCCGAGGATGCGTGCGGACTCGTACTCATCGCCTACAAATCGGCCTTTGTTTAGCCTTCTTTGCAGTAATGACTTATTGCTTGAGCCCCCTTACCCATGTGAATCGCCCAGATACCGGTGCCCGTTCCCAGATCCAAGACTTCCTGGACATTGGGAGAAATGGGGGCCAGGTGCAGCTTTCCGCCAATGCGGAGGGTGATGGTGTGATGGCACAGGTCTAAGCGGTCTTTCTCATCCTGCGCTTGTTCGTCAGGATAGCCTACATGTGTCGCATGTAAAAGCATCTACAAACCTCGTCATTCGGGGCAAGGTAAACTGGAATATTCGGATCAGCAACACGATTCAGTCTCGTTCCCAAATATTGGCCGACATACGCCCTTTCTTGTAACTGTGGTATCTGCGACCATTTTCGTACTCGTAATCTGTGATTGACGAGCTCAAAGAGGACGTGCTTGGGCTTTGTAATCATTGTCAGGATTCATTGGCTTTTATACACAACAGTATTGGCGTGTGTGCACTAGCGGTATGCGGAAGGGGTAGTGCTTTGTGGACGCAAAAAACGCACAGATCGCTTTCGTAAGAGGATTCCGTATCGTCGTTATACTATTAATGTTCACAAGTCTAAGAATGTGGCCACATTTTTTTGAGTGATGTTCAGAAGCACTTTATGTGCTGTCGTACCTCTTCCGCCTCAATCTGCGGAGGTTGAGGCTCCTCAGTTGGCGGGCACATGATTGTCTAGAAGCCGACGCTTGCGCAGGGACCAATTGATAGCGTGGGAAAAAGAAAAGAAGACGCAGGATGTCAAGGGGGTGTGAAAGTACGCAGTCTGGCGTTTTTATCGAACGTCTCGCCGTCTTCGCTGTGCCGCAGTCGCTTAGCTGGCAGCTTCCGGGCCCACCGGGGGGTTGCCATTTATGGCAGGTACGATTGGTGATCTTCGCCCAAAACTAAGTTTTTGGCTTACATAGTACAGACGCTCGTTTACAGCTACGCGATGGTGTCTTGGTATGGTCTGGACCGATTTAGCCAAGCAAGCCGAGGGCTCGCCACGTGATTTAATGATAGGTGATAAAGAGCAGTCGTCCTAGTTGCTCGTTGCACCCCTCTTTTGTGACGCACACCGATATTGTTTGCCTGGCAGCCTGATCGGAGGTCTCCTGCCAGTCTACGTCAACTTTTGTTTCATCTGCGGACCCCTCATCGCAAGCTCGGGGCGGCAAGCGCGCATTTTTCACGGCAATGGACTGCGGGTACCGGGAATAATACATATCATGCCACCAAGTGACACTCTGTCCAAAAGGTGGTCCAATTGTCGTTGGGAGCGGGGCCCCTCAACACCATGCCAAGTATCTCGGGCATAGCGATACCCCACTACGGGTTTTCTGACAACAACAGTGTCTCAACAGAGACGGAGGAACACAGCGACGGAATACACAGCTTTTCAGGTTGCATGAAAAATATGCAGCTTCAAACTTGAAGTCTTTTACTAGCTTTAGTACTATCTGCCACGTTCTGGATTGTGTCAATGCTGATCGCATACCCTTTTTTCTCTCTTTTTTTTCGCATCGCAATACGACCAGCCCAATCTTCAACAAATCACTACCACGCAATTGACATCACAAGACTCGATAATTTTAAATCAATATGCACACTCACTCTCGCTCACAGTACTTTTTCTTCTCGATTGCTCCATTATTATTCTTCGTAAACAGCACTCCATTTCCTTTCAAACCCTGCCATCAACAAGCGACCTTGTTGATGTGAGCGGCGTCATGGCGCCACACACGCGTTCCAGTCGAATAAAAAGAACGACTCAAGAGTAAGAAACGCAGAGGCGCCGCCGATCGCTTGGTCAACCGACAAAGCGACCACGGACCTCTTCGGCAGGTAAGGAAGGACACCCAACTCCCAACATATACGTACAATCGCATCATCTATGAGGTATAAAACGGCCAAAAAGGAAAAACATCATCGCAACAAAACTTTTTTGTTTGTTTCTTCATCATGCCACCTCGACCTTCTCCTTCTCCAGGTCGCTCTCGTGCTCGACGCCGCCCTTGTTGTGGTCGACGGCGAACTCCTGCGGCATGGCGATGGGGCGGTTCTTGGCGAAGCGCACCGTGGCGGCGACCGACGGGCTCTCGCGGAACATGAGGTCCAGCTCCTCCAGGTTGCGGCCCATGGTCTCGGGGTAGAAGAAGTAGACGCTGAGGGGGATGCAGAAGGCGACGGCGGCGTAGACGATGTAGTAGCGCCAGGCGATGTTGGCGAGGGCGACGGGAGTGACCATGACGACGACGAAGTTCCTGTTTGAGAGAAGTGATTGGTTAGTTTCAATTCTTGTGGGAAAAGGTTGAGGGAGCGAAGTGTGTGTGACGTACCAGAGCCAGTGGTTGGCGGTGGAGATGGAGGACATGGCGACACGGAGGCGCAGAGGGGCAACTTCAGTGCAGTACAGGAAGTTGGCGCCGAGGAAGCCGATGGGGACGAAGAAGTTGAAGAGGTAGATGAAGCAACCCGCGGCGATCTGGGCGCCGCGGTTGTCCGTCATGGAGGTGGTGATGGCGAGGGCGATCATGCAGAGCGACATGCCGGCACCGCTGAACATGAAGACGGCACGGCGGCCGAAGCGGTCGATGGTGAAGAAGGCGACGAAGGAAGACAGGAACTTCCAGGTCAGGGCGCCACCAGACAGGACGCGCGACAGCTCGCCGCTCATGCCAAGGTTCTGCTGGAAGAGGATGCTGGTGTAGACGGAAATGAGGTTGGAGCCGGACATCTGCTGGTAGAACTGGAGCAGAATGCAGAGCATGAAGCGGTAGAGAAGCTTGTCCTCGCCCATCTTGAGCATGTCCTTGAGCGAGGCGCCGCTCTTGGAAGTCTCCTCGAGCGAAAGCTCAATGCCTGCCAACTCAGCCTGAACTTCCATAGTATCCTCGTCATAGCCGCGGAACAGGGCAATGGCGCTGCGAGCCTCGTCGTTGCGAGCCATGCGGACGAGCCATCTGGGAGACTCGGGGAAGAGGTAGACGGAAGCCATCAGAACAAGCGAGAAAGCGATGGCAATGGCAATCGGCGGGCGCCAAGTGACGGGACCCTCGGGGAGCTCGAAGAAACCAAGATCGATCCACGACTCGAGAACGTAACCGACGCAGATGAAGAGACCGTCGAGGACGACGTGCTGGCCTCTGTTCTTGGCGCCGGACGTCTCGCTCTGCCACACAGGCACGGTGGCACTGAGCTGGCCGATGCCAAGTCCGACGATGATACGGCCGACAATGAAGTGCGGCAGGGTGAAGGCGGAGCATTCCAAGATCTCACCGATGAGAGTGCAAATGGCGCCGGCCATGACGACGGCACGGCGGCCGTACTTGTCGCCGGTGTAGGAGCATGAGAGGGAGCCGATGAGAGCACCGAGGACGAAGGTGGCAACAACCAAGCCCTGGATGGTCGAGTTGTGGCTCTTCTCAGCGCCCTCGGTGTTGACAGTGTCGATCTGCGGGAAGGTCTTGACCCAGTCGGCCTCAGTGAGGAGGCCACCGAGGCCGGCTTGGTTGTAACCAAAGAGGATGAAGGAGGGGGCGACAATCAGGGCGAGCTGGAGGCGCTCGAGAGCGTGGCCGGTGCAGCCGAAAAGACCTTTGGCACCCATTGTGAAGGCTGAGCAGGGAATTGGCAGTAGGGACGAGAGAAAGCGCAGGAAGGGGTGCTCCCGGCGCAGACGGCGGCAGTCTTTATAGCATCAGTGGCGGGCTGCCAAAATTCTGAGCACAGGTTGTTGGGCCCCACAGTCTGGGGAGGTGTGCCGTATGACTGCTGGCCAACACGGGCCTCACGGGAGGATGGCCGGATCGATAACGCTATCTGGCTTCTGGCGTGCATGGCGGCGAGCACGAAGCTCACAGACCCCATGTCCGGATCTGGTGCGGCAGTCGGGACCGCCGGTGGCTTTTCGGGGGGTGGACGGACCCCTGTCATGTATGGGAAATCAGCTGGGCGCTGCAAGCAATGGGATCCGCTCGTGGAGTGAAAAAATCGGGCCGGGCCCAGCAGAGCCCGCCAAGCTTGGACAAGCCGGTTAAGCTCAGGACGATTGCGGACAAGCCTCTCGCAGGGCCAACGGCTGGGCCATAATTATTAATAACTGCCGACACACCACCGTGTCTCGCGAGCTGCCGGTATCACGGTGTGTAGTGAGAATGACTCCGGGATTGACGGCGGCCCGAAGGCAGCTCCTTCGCAGGCAGGGCGGCCCTGGTGCGGCGCTGGACCCCGGGCGGCGAGCCTTCCCAAACCGACCGCGCGGGAGATCCTGAGTAAAAGAAGGACGTCAAGGGCGGTGGCCAAGCTGGAATTTCCCAGTGGTCGGACCTCGATGACACGGCGGTGATCTCCACAGCGGCGCGTTTCATTGGGCGCCTTGACAGCGTTGCATCCATGATCTCTGAAGATGTCCCGTGGGGGTTGAATCTCCGACTAGCGGGGCCCACCGGCGCTGGCTGAGCGGCTCTGAAAGAGGGATGCGATCCGGGCGCGACACGAAAACGCGACGAAAACGATCCGGAGAGAGCAGGCTTTCCCACGGGGTAGCGTGTGGAGGAGAGACAGCGGAGGCGCAAATGGGGCGGGATCGTGGAGAGACGGACGCAGCGAGTAGAGTGCCTCCAAATTCATACCAAACTTCGCCCTGCGGCCCTCTGGCTGCCAGTGTGCGCCGCCGGCCAGCGGAGTCGCACGCAGCCGCCTCGGGGCCGCGCAGGCTGTCGGCCGACGAGGACCCACGACTCAGGCTGCCTCTGGGGCGAAAGAGCCCCTCCCTCGTGCTCCAAGCGCAGCGCAGTCACGGGTGGCAGCCGCCATGTCGTCAGTCGCGTCCACCGGCCCAACGACACCGCCTCGTCCGCCTGCACAACCCTGCATCGCGAACCCTTCGCTGACGCCTTGGCACCTTCTGGCTCGTACGTCGTCGGCTGTCCGCACATCTGCCGACAGCGGCCTCGCCAGCGCCTTCCTAGGGCCGCGCTACCTATTGCCGTTTCATTTTGGCGGCGGTTTGCGGCTCTCACTGATCTGGAACTGTTTTCCCTCCTGCCCGCCTGAGCCGCGTGGGTGCCGTGCCGTGCTTACCAGACATGCAGCATACCTACGTCAAGGAGCTGCCAGGGGACTGCCTTCACCGCAGACAATCGGCGCGTGTATCCAGAATAATGTCTCAGTCCGCTTGAACAAATGCCTCGCTGCACGTACGCGTCTGCCACTTCTTCCCTCTGGCCGGCCCAAGTGTGTGGTCCTAAGCGCCGCTCTCACTGCAGCGGATGCAGGCCAGGGTCGGCGGGTCAGTGTGCGTTTCTCAGATAATGCGTTTGCCCACACGGGCCCCAGTCTTGTCTCCAAAGTCTTACGACGCCGCGATAGCACCATCGAATGAGGCCCCAGTCATTCCTAATCCACCTGCCGGTTTCCTTTTGCAGCACCATCGTGAACGCGTCGTCTGGTCGCTTGCATGCAGACACTGACGAAGTCGACGATACTTTGGGAGGTTGAGATAAGCCATGCCCAGCGTCATCCCAAGCCGTGGCTTGCTGCTGGGCGTCGCGTGCCTGGCCGGCAAAATACACGCAGCTGAGCGACACAATTGCCACGGCCCGTTCCCGCTGCGCCAGCCGACAGAGCCTCGTCCGACTCGGCAAGAATGCCAATCAATCAATTTTTGCCCCGGCTCCATGATTGACGTGTTGACTCACTTGACCCCCGCCGTGCTCAACTGATGTCGGTCACTGAAGACGTGAGCCACCACCACCAGCTTTAGCCGGCGCAACTTGCCGCCACCATCATCGTTGAGCTGCCCAGTGCTGACCACCCACCGGCGGCACGACCGATTTGGCAGTCCCGTCTCTTCCAGACCAACACGCATGACTTGCAGAAAAGGAGCCGCCCAGCAACGCCGCAGCTTGGCCAACTTGGCATAAGATAATGGGCGCGCCGCCGTCGTCGTCGTTCGCTGGCCTCCTCCTTGGCTCGCCGCGTAGCACGGCACGCTGAGAACAGATCCTTCGGTGCTGACCCTGACTGTAGCCCTACAGGTTCCCGCAGCGATTATCCCCGTAACCTCCGCGCGTTCGAGCCGCCGACCGAACACCTATCTCCGCGACACGAAATCCCAGAGAGCCGACCCGAAGGAAAAAGAAAAAATTCCATGTTGGCACACGTCCCCTTCATCACGGTGAGGCGCTCGTTCTCCATGGACAAGTGTCGTACCGTATCCGAGTATGCCACGCGCCTGCACACTTTAACGCCGCACGCACACGATCCTCTCCCTGGCCTTCCACCCCCCTTTTTCTTTACGCCATCATTTCTTCCCCGCCGTGGAGAACCCATGGGGTCGCGTACGTAAGAGGCTATACGAACCGACAAATCATGCCACCACACGCTGGGGAAAGGCACACAAAGGGAAATGAGCAAGGTCACCGTTGGGGAAAACCGAGCCGCTGTTCTTCGACCAAAGAAGCGGTCTCTTCTTGGGGGCGGAAAAACAAGGAAGGTTAAGCATCGTGGCTGCCAAGAGCATCTCGACGTGGCGTCTCTCGTGATACCTTCCATCTTTTTCCTCTTTTCGCTCTTCGCCCTCTGCTTGGCAGTTTCCTTTTTTGCTGCCTTTTTTTTCTCTTGCCTTCGGATTTATTGCTCTCGGAAACCGAATGCCTCGTCTTTCGGCCGTCGCCGTCGGTTTCATCATCTATCCGAGATTACTACGAATTTTTTTTCTCTTACGTCTTGTGAGGCGCGGGTGCGGCGTAGCTGCGGCGTTGGGTTGGTAGGTGCGAAGGAAGAAGGAAATAGACGATGTGTACACGTCGGTTGCAAGACGGCGTCGGAAGCTACCGCCGGCGTGGTTAGCGGCCAGAGGAGAGTTTACAAGAGTCAGGTAAGTGCGCTCACTACACACAGTACTAACCGGGGGGCACACGCCGCGTACACGCTTGCGCTTTCGCTCGTTCCCTCGTCACCCTTCTAGCAGCAGGCAAGAAAAACTTGGCGGGGAAAGCTTCCCATCACAATTTCCCCCGCATTGTTGACGTAGCCTCTCTTTTTTTTTTCCCCAAGACCGTTGCAAACCATGTGTAACAAGATTTCGGACGAGGCACGTCATGACGATCGGTCCCCCGTGTTCGCTCTCCGCCTTTTCCGCAGGGTTCTGCTGTCCGTCGTCTGTCCTTTCCATGCGTGCAGATCGCTGTTCTTAGTAGGAACAGTTGTTCGGAACGCGCCAAGAAGTTGGAGTGTGGGTGGGCACGCACGCGACCAGCGACCCGGCGCCAGGTCCTCCCACCCACCCAACTCGTGGCCGTGGAAACGAGGCGGCGGGGCGGCGCCGCTGGGCGCGCTGCTGGTGGGCGCGAATGGGAAATTCTCCGACGAAAGACAAAGAAGAAAAGAACGTGCGGGAAGTGGGCGCGCTTGCGCCCCCTGTTTCGGGATAAGATGCGCGGACGGACGCCCCCTCTCCGCCCCAGATGTGACGGTCGGCTGTTCGTTCAATTATTGACGTGCTGCACCGCTTGGGTTGGAGTGGTGGTGCCGTCACGTCGCGTCGTTCGCCGTCACGCGCACCCCGTCAACGACGATGATGACGATGATGATGAAGTGCATTCGGATCTCCGAGTTTGTAGCGTGCATGCATGGTTTGCAGCGTGTGCGCAGATTGTGAGTCACTCTCTTCATGCGTGAGTGCGCCTGGTGGTGAGACTTTCTGATGTGGTGGTGGTGGCGGTGGTGGCGCGCGCTCGCAACTCGGACATGCACATTCCCTCTAGACACCGATGGTCATTTCTCGGCGTAGAAGGTAAGGGATCTTCTAGAAAGCTTTTCTATTTTTCAATTTTTTTTTGGTCGATTGAGAAATTGTGTTTCTAAGAGTGGAACTGTGTTCGAGCTGTGTTTAGTAAAATAATGGCACCCCATGCCTGAGCACTCTGTCGGCTTCGTTGTGCGTGCCTTTCACAAGAAAAGAAAGAAAACAAAAAGGTTAAATAAAATCGCTGGCCCGTTCCGATCCCCAATGACCCGTTGCTCGTTGGAGCAAGGTAATGAATTATGCCCATCGAAAGGAAGAAAGGAAAAGAATGAAAATAAAGAAAGAAGAACCAAACAGCAATCCCCACTCAGCCATTTCCGCTTATTTGCTGGTTCTGTTGCAGGCCGTATCCTCAATCATGGAAGAGGCGTCGTTCATGGAAGAGGCGTCCCGGTTCGACCGCATTCTACTGAGATCTGTCTCAAGCGCGCCACACATCAGGACGAGCGAGGCGCAACTCCCTGTCCGCACTGGTCGTCCAGCGCGAGAAGATGGCAGGCATCGGCTCCAGCGTGTACTTGTTGGTCCAGCCGGGGCAGAACGGCTGTGACGGGACGTTGTAGGCGACGTGGAGCAGAAACTTCTCGAGCGGCGCACGCTTGGTCGTGTTGCAAGCCGCCGTCTTGGAGCGGACGACGGGGCCGGGGAAGAGCGGCGCGGTGGTGTCGATCATCTGCTGCTGCTTGTAGTTGTAGTTGTAGCCGTAGTCGCGCTGTGCCGACAGCGGGGCCGAAGAAGGGGCAGAGTCCGGGAGGGGAATGGTGCAGGGGGTCCGGGGAGTGAGGCTGAGGTACGGGTGCTGAGCGATGGAGCTCGTGGGGGTGCGCGCCGGAGCGGCCGACGACGGGATCGAAGGCTGCCTGGCCGGCCAAGTGTCGATCGGAAGCGGCGGTGGGAGGGAACGGATGGGGCGAGCATGCGTGGTGAGGGTGCGCTGGGCGTGCTGGGCAAAGCCGGTTGGGGCATTGAATTGGCGAGGAGACGGGGTGAAGTGCTGTATGTTGCGCATGCCGCAGTCGGGGCTGTTGTAGTTATAGGTACGGCCGTCATCGAGGATGCCGGTCGAAGCCTCGCTTGCGGAAGAGATGTTGCGGTTGCGAGACTCGCTGTAGACCAAATCTGAAGTGGACGGAGCCTGGTACTTCAGGCCGAAGGATTCGACGAGGTCCTCTATGGCGAATGAGTAGTAATTGGGGGTTCTGAAGAGAATTAGGACCGACAAAGGCGGGATGAGAAAGCTGTAGCACTTACGAATCGTGGCCACCTTTACATTGGCAGGCATGTCTTCGGCGCCAGGCTTAATGACTACGAGCAAAAGAGTCAGTGCCTTTCGAAAGTGTCAGACGGCGGTGAAGTATTTACTGGGAACGAGTCCGTGTTCAGTGATCATCCAAGTCTTGACATTAGCCGGGTTGATGCAGAACGAGACGTTGAATCCGGCGTTGATCCAGTCCTGAGTGGAGGGTGGAATGATAATGCCCCAGACCGGAAGCGTCATATCCTTGGGCGCCTCTGCCGTGATGGTCGAGTCGGACGAGGCAGGCGAAGCGCCGCCGGAGGACGACATGGCGTTGGCGGACGACATGGCACTCTGTTGTGGTCGAGTGAGGATGAATGAGGGAGGAGGAGGAAGGTGAGGAGCCGACGCGTCGACCAAAGGAAGGTAGTTATAGCGATGGTTACCACGCGAAGACCCTGTCAGGTGCCGTGGCTGCTGGATTTGGCAGCTACGCGAAAAACGCGTAGTGAGTCCAAGCACGCGTTTGGGTGAACCTTGAGCGGATAAGACATCAGAAACTGCGCTGAAATCAGTTTCACCTACTTCAGATCTCCTGTTTCATTGAATTAATTCACTCCAACTCACACTTCCGGTCAACGCGAATTTCATTCACATGTTGGATTATGGATAGAAAAAGTCAATATTATTCGTCCTGTTTGAGACTACCATGTCTACTGCTCGAATCTCCTAGATGAAGCACGGATCGGCCTCCCTGATAATAATCGCTGACGAGAGCGCTGGCTCAGTAGCACAGCTCCCAAATGGTTCGAGCCCCCCTATGTTTGTTGCCGTTGTACTTGAGCCTAGAGCAAAAGATGAAAGCTGATCAAAATAAAGGAATGAAAGGAAATGAAAAAGTCATGCAATCAATGAAAGCCGTCATCTCAAACGCACATTCAGTGCTTCTTCGCCTTATTGCTTCCCTTCTTTCCCTTTTTGCCTCCCCAAACCGCCGCCTTGTTGGTCGGCTCCTTCTTCTTCTTGTTGCAGCTCTTCTTGCCGCCCTTCTTGTTGTTGTTCTTCTCACTCTTCTCCAGAACCTTGTCCTTCTTATCCTCAGGATCAGGAGAGCTCCTGCTCGATTCGGAGCTGCGGGAAGTGCGGGAGAAGATTCCGTCCGAACAGCCATCAATGTCTGAATTGTTGCTACACTGCGTGTTGCGTCTGGCGACGGGCGCAGTGAACGTGAACTCGGCCGTGGGCATAGCGATTAGGAGACTCGCTCCAGCAGCAGGTGGCTGCGTGGAAGCGGCTACGGCAGTCATTAATGTGAAGCCAGCAGCGTCGAGCTTCTTGCACCCGAAGAGGCTGTTGGGCGCGCCCGAGGGGCTGACATACAGCTCGTTGGCTGTGGTAATGGGCTGGGTATTGTTGCGCAAGGCCGGGAAGCTGAAAGTAAATTCTGTAGCTGGTAGCTTGTTGCTGCTGTCGCCGCTGAACGGGGCGGGCACAGTGTAATTGGACGTGGTGGTGTTGGTGTCCTCGTCAGCCGTAATGCTGGACTCAACGCTTCCGAGGTCAGAGGCAGAGTGGATACTGCTAGGCTTAGAGGTGAAAATGTGGGTATCTTCCTTGATAACGAGGCCCTGAATGCTGGCATCTGGGGTAACATCTTTGATAGCTTCGTGGACAATAGTCTCTTGGACAACAGTCTCTTGCTCTTGGACGATAGCCTCTTGGACGGCAGTTTCTTGGATGATAGTCTCTTGCTTTTGGACAGTAGTCTCTTGGGAAACAGTCTCTTCCTCTTGGATAACAGCCTCTTGGGTGACGGTCTCATGGATGGCAGTCTCATGGAGAATGGCCTCTTGGATCATGGCCTCTTGGATAACGTCCTCTTGAACCACCTCAGAAGCAGCCGCAGGGCCAATCTCATTCAAGTCTCCATAGCGGTGAACGGAGCCCCTCAGACTTCCATTCGCGTCCACATTCGCAACCTTGTAGTTCGCATGTCCGGGCACAAGCGCGCCGAACAGCTTCGACGCTGTCATCGCAAGCGCGCGCGCGGGTCGGACGAATATGACGCGCCAGCCGGCAGCGATGTAGCGTAGCGCGCGGCGCGGCGCGACGAAAGCGGGGGTGTGGATAGTGATGATTGGGAAGTAGCGGGGCTTGAGGGGCGCGATGAGCGCATTGCTGGCGCTACTGGTGGGGCTTTCATTGCTGGTGACGCTGTCACTGCTGGCGATGCTGTCATTGCTCTCATTGCTGGCGACGCTCTCATTGCTCGCGGTGCTCTCATTGTTGATCGTGCTGTCGCAGCTCTCATTGTTGATCGTGCTGTCGCAGCTGTCATTGCTGTTCGTGCTGTCGCTGACATCTACTGTGGATGAGATGGTCTTGGAAGCCATCGGGGCTGAGGCGGGAGGGATATCATGGCTGAGTGCCGTAATAGCGGTGGAGATGGAGCCGTGCTGGTGCTGCAGGTGGTGCTGGTTGCTCGCCATGATGCCCATGACGTGCGGCGTGCTGATGACAGGGCAGACGGCGTCGGCACGAAGGCGCGTCGTGCGTAGGAGGAGAATCGGCATCGTGGATGGGTCAAGGGTTGTCGGGACAGTTTGTAAGGTTGCTGTGGGTTGCGTTGTTTCGCGTGAGGTCAAAGTGATTTGAGGTGGACGCTGCAGCGTCGCGGAAAACAAGGCGCGCGGATAATGCGATAGCCGAAGAGTGAATGTGATCAAGTTGATCGCGGGATGGCGGGGGTTGGAGGATCTGTGAATCGTCGCGTGTGCGCGCGCCGATGCAGACGTAGGTGTAGATGTCGAGGGAGGTCGGTGGAGAGAGGAGAGGAAAAGAATATGAAGCGAAGAGCGGTCGGTGATTGTATAGCGAGAGGCCGCAGTCAGGTGTTAAGTGATTGGCCTGTGTTGGCCCAGAAACCCTGCTATTGTTGTGAAGTGTTGTGGTGATAAAGATGGTTGTCCGCTGGAAATCTCTGCCTTAGGCATCGGACAACGTCCTCAAGCATGCCAGCCCGGATCGCTCGCTGCTTGCAAGCTCAAGAATCGTCTTCCTCTTTCAGCCCTTTCGCCGGAAAACCTCGCCACAATAATGCAGCAGAAGATTGCATGGGGAGTAGAAGCATTCGCCGGGGCGAGAAGGCACTTCACTTTCACACCGGGACGAATGCTTCGACTCCCCATAAATCATCACACCATTATCATTTGTAGTTCTTTATCTACGCGTTGTAATCTTAGAGCTTGCGCTCTGCATGCCTGTCCATCTTTTAAAAAATAAAAAAACATCCTATACGCTTCTGCACAGCATAGGCCGTGAGCCACTCGCCTTCTGCCCCCACCGTGGAATGCCCATTTCTACAAACAAGATATGCAGCAGAAACTCGACTGTGTCAACCTTCTCGTCCTCCATGATGCAACAACCACGAAAAGGTAAGAATGCCGAAATATATAAGCAATTTCAGTGGAAAGCAGAGCCGTAAGGCTAAACTGAGAGGGGTGTGAAAACTTGCAGAAAAGAAATGGTATCGTGTCAGACGCGACCTTTTCAAAGAGTAGTACCTACCAAGACCAATAATGCCGCTCCCAATGAAAGAATACCAGCCACCCATGCAACCTGTGCTTTGTATGGAAGAATAGAAAACCATCTTCGTGAAAACCACCCCTGCATCTCGGCCAGCATCGTGATTAGCTTTTTGGTTTGCAATGACTCCACGCTAGGAACGCTTCAATCATCATGACCATCAAGTAGCTGGACATCAAACCCCGTCCAACTGATCCAAGATGATCTCCATCCCAATTACTGCCATATCAATCATCAATGCCGTTCTTCAGTCCCTCATATTGTTCGTTTTTTTGTTTTTATTTCCCCCCCTCCCGTGTAGATCATCTCCGCCTGCGCGACCCCTCAAGAAACCTATCCAGGCGGCTGCGGTCCTTGACCTGGATGTAGTACTTGCCGCCCTCATCTGTCCAGCTCACCGAACCGCTGAAATACTCCTTCTCCACGCAGCTAAAGAGGTTGACGCGATCGTTGACGTTGTGGCTCTTGATTTCGTGGTCTGGGTCGACGAACGGCTTCAGGCTCACGATTTTCGCGCCCTCCTTCAAATCCAGGAACTTGTCCAACAGCGCGCCGTTCAACTGTGGCGAGAAAGCCTTGTTGTTGACGACGATGACGTCGGCGCGATTGAGCACGCGGCCGACCTCTTGGTTCTCCAAGAAGTCGTCAGCAATAACGTTGATCTTGCCGAGCGAGATGCCCCACAAGCGAGCGCGCTGCATGATTTCCTTCTTCTGCAGGCTCGCACAGAACGACGGGTTCGGCATGCTCTCCACGCCCCAACTTTCGCAGCCGACCTCAAGCGCGGCTTGCAGAACCACGTTGCCCACGCCCGACCCTAGGTCCACGAATATCTGGTCGCTCTTGAGCTTCGTCTCCTGGAATATGCGGTGCACGAAGCGTGGGAGCAGCTCGCCGTAGACGTTGTTCGAGCCGGCTTCGTAGCGGCGGAGCGAGTTGACGCGGGGTGACACGGTGCGGGAGTACGTCTGCGAGAGTATGTATTCGGTGAGCGGCAGTGGCATGGATTGCATTTCGTCGAGTGCCTGGTCGATCTTTCCCGACGCTACGGCATCGCTGATCATCTTGTTGAATTCCTGCAGTACATCCTTGAAGGCCGAGACGGACTGCTGTTGTACCGCGCGCTTGAGCCGGCGGGGGAAGCCTGTGCCTTCATCGATCAATGTGTCTGCATCGTCGGGGAAATAGTGCTTGCAGATTGTTTCGACGCTCTGGACGATGTCTTCGAGGGGTTTGTAGCCGTCGCTCTCGCGGGGATACACTAGCGAGAACCTGCATGGCAGAGGGGAAAAAAAGTCAGCGTTGAGTCGCGTGAGGTAGCAAGCGAAATCGCATCGACTCACCTTTCAGGCTGCGACTTGCTGGGGTACTGCAGCCCCACGACCGGCACCTCGCTGAGACCTTCGAATGCGGGCTTGAAGTCCTTGGTCGCATGGTAGCCCACGACGTTGTCGTCCTTCCAGTGGTCGGTCTTCACCAGGTCGTAGCCGTGCAGGATCCGCAGCTTGACGGGTCCTTCCTCGCCATCGGCACGCCTCAGCGGCGCAGCGCGTATCTTCCGTTGCAGGTCGGGCTCGAGCGAGTGGCTGGCGCGTATGCGCTTGCGCGGGGTGAGCTCGCGGTCGAGGCTGTCCTCGCCGTCACTGCCCTCAGAGTCAGACGACAGCGGGGTGGCGGGCGTCGGGGCCTTGCGTTTGGTCAGGCTGCGTTTGACGGTCGGCACGGCGGGCGCAGAGGCATGCCTCCTGCCGGCGACGGCTGCGACGGACGACGAGAGTGCTCCATTCAGACGGCTGCTGCTGGCGGGGGCTCTGCTGGCGGGCGTGGGTAGTTTCGGGCGCGGGCGCGGCGTGGCGGGCGACGGCGATTGGGTGGGCGTGTTCGTGCGGCGGACGAGCACAGTCTGGGTGCGGATGACGGGCTTCTTTTTGAAATCGATGTTCATGGCGGCGGCTAGTGCAGGCGGGCAAAAGAGTGTGGGCAGCTACCGGCGGAGGGTGACAGGGACGCTATGCAAAGAGCGGGTATCATACGTCAGGCTGGAGCATGTGGCAGGCTGCTGGCTTGGAGGAGGGTGTTGAGTAAGAAAACATGAAAGAAGGTTGCTGGCTAGAGAGATTATGCGCGTCAGTCTCGTGCGATCGCCACCAGGGGAGCACAAACAGACCCGCCTGCCGCTTGGCCAAACTCGGCCCGTCTTCTGCAGCCCTGCGAAAAGACCACGCTTAAACGCGATGCGCGCCGCGGCCGTGGTCCCTGGATTTGCGCCGCCGCGCTGGGAGCCGCATGGAGACATCGTAGCATGCTCCAAGCCAACCCGCCACCTGCTCCCACTCGTCCGCGGCGCGTTGCCGCCAGAGCCGGCGCGCCCGCCCGGCGCTGGCCAGAAGACGCCCCGACTGCTCGGAGCAACATCGTGCTCCATGCGCCACTACCTAATTCCAACGTTGCACTTCGTCGCCTGCAAGCTTTTGTATTAAACGCGCTGGGCATTTCATCTATCAAAAAGTCGTGCTACATCACCACGCCTCCCTGGCCTCTGAAAACACCGAGCGTCCAACACCAAGGAGCGCTCGAACGCCACCATGCTGGACGACAAGATCATTCCAGAAACCTCCCATTCAGCTAAGCAAAAAAAACTTTTATGATCCGAAGAGCGACAAAGAAAACGGGAAAGAGTTGTGGTATGTGCGCAAAGGAAAGGTGTCAGGGCTGCATGCATCGAGAGTCTAGCGTGAGGGGGGATTGAGGAGCGGAGTAAAGAAAAAGGAAGGACCGGACCGTCTTTTCTCGTTCTCGGAAGGTCGCAGATGTCGAAGTTCACGTCTGAGAGACATGCCCCAAGTCACCAGCATGCGCGAGCAGTCGGTAGGCCACAGTTGCATTTTTGCGAAATAGCAGACATGCTCCCGATACGCCTTGACAATGAACACCACAGCTCGAAGAAAAACCAGGCACACCAAAAGCATCGTTCGTCCACCGTGGGAATTCGACTCCTCGATGCGTCGGAGAATGGGGTATTGAGGCGTCAAGGCGTGGCAGAAGAAAGGCAAGTCATCGCTCACGAGGCGATGGCCCGAGAACCACCCCTGCGGTTGTTCTTGGCCTTGGACGGCACCGTGCTCCAGCCATCATCCTCCAGATCTTGGGAGGTCGATGCTGCCTCTGCAGCAGGAGCAGATTCCTTGCGCCTCCAAGACTGCTCCACCGGCTTCGCTTCGCGAACGACTTCCTTCGGCTTGACGGCCTTATCGTCGACAATCGTTCCGTTTGCGTTCTCGTCGGTGGCGGCCTCAGCGCTCTCGTCCACTTGTCCCAGGACCTCAAAGTTCGAGCCCGGCGGAGGAGAGCCAGCGCCGTTCTCCTTCTCACCCTCCTTCTCACCCTTAGCTGCCTCCTTGGCACGCTTTTCCTCCCGAGCCTTGTCGTCGGCTTCCTTCTTCTGGCGCAGTGCAAGCTGTCTCTTCTCCTCAATTTCCCTCTCCTTTGCCGCCGTGTCAATTGGGCGCGCGGCACCGAACGGGCTGGACTTGGCATCACCACCAGCAGCGGACGAGCTCGGTGCTGCCGGAGTTTCCGAGACGGTACGCTTCTGGAGGTTCAGACGAGGGCGGCCACCGGCAGGAGCGGCAGGCTTAGCAACAGGGGAAGAGGGCGAGCTGGCATCAGGGGTGCCAGTTGGGGACCTAAGCGTCTCGACAGGGCGCATCCTGTCACGCCACGAGTTGTCGAGCTCAGGCGCAGTGGGCTCTCTCGGGGGGCGGGTTTCAGAGAACTCGCGGCGAGGCGGGCGGGAGTCTTCAGAACGGCCTTCACCCCAAGAAGGAGACGTCTTGCGAGGCTCCCGGGGAGGAGGGTTGACCGGAGACAAGGGTCCCTTACGCTCCCAGGAGCCGAAGTCCCTCGTCGTGCGTCCGCCACGATCGCTGCCCGCATCAGATGCACCAGAATCGAAGCTGCGGTAGCCGCCACCACCGCCACCACGGGAGCGCTCGCCGGCAAGAGGGGGAAGAGGGCCCTTGCGGGTCCAGTCGTCGAACACACGCGTCTCCATACGCTCCTTGGCTATACATTTCCCACCAAGTCAATGATCCGTTCCCTTCTGCGAGAGTGTTGACGGAAGATACTTACGCGGCTCAGCAACGCTCACGCGGATGTTCCTGCCCTGGAACTGGGTTCCACTGAGGGCGAGGGCCTTCTTGAGACCGTCCAGAGTGCCAAACTCGACATATCCAAAACCCTTCGGCTTGCGGTCCAGCTTATCCTCGACAATGCGCACGCTGGTGACGTCACAATCCATGAAGAAATCATGGATGTCACCTTCAGTTGCGTCGAAGGAGAGGTTGCCCAGATGGGCAGTATACGGGGGCTTGGTGGGAAGAGGAAGTTCCTCGCGGGTCGCGTAGCCGCCACGGTCAGGGCCGCGTTCTGTTGGGGACAAGTCAGCGCGTGCTTCTAACAACGCGAGAGTACTTCCATACCAAAGCCGCCACCGAAGCTACCACCCGAGGGACCAAAGGAAGGTCTGCTGCCACCATAGCCAGCGCTGGGACCTATAATATATGATGTCAGAGGACAACTGCGGGGTCGGGTGAAGTTAGGAAATTTGCGCGGGAGACGAACCACCTGCTTCGCGTCAGTGTCACTTTCATAGTCGCAAGGGTGCAGTAGTTACATACCGGAAACGGGGAGGTCCTCCATCTCATCGGCCCAGGAGCCCAGCGCTGTGCCGTCGTTAGCTCAATTCAGGTGGACAGAGCGCCTCAACGCGGGTGGCGCAGTGGATGCGTACACTGATCGCCCAAGAAGTCCCCAAGGGACATCTTCTGGGCTTGCTTTTTCGGAGCTGGACTTCATGTCAGCGCTTGCTGCTGCGGGGACGGCGAGCGCAAAGTTGCCGCTGTTGCGCGAGGCCAGTGGCCTCACCGGGCGAACTCGGCACAGAAGGCGGACGAACCCATGATTGCGAAAGTCAGTCAACGCGCTGCGGGAGTGGAGCGCGTCGGCTGAGAGAGTCTGAGGAAAGCGGCGCCTTCGAGAAATCGATCTGCGGGATTGCTGCGGTGTCAATCGGTGGTGCGGGTGTTGCGCGCGAGTGTGCGTCGTGAACTATAGGCTGAAGTTGAAATCAAAATCCAAACTCGGGCCGCCGCTCTGCCAAGACATCCACATGGTCTGGTTTCGACCCGTCACGTGAGCCCGCCCGCGTCAAAACCGAGACCCAGACCGCGACCCAGACCGCGACAGAGATTCTGCTCAACCCACGCCAGAATGCAGAGCGATCCGGCGAGTACCTCTGCGCCTGCGGCGCGCGTCACATACCCCTCCGCACTGCTCGCCTCCGCGTTGGAGGTTGGTGGATTGACCGGTAAGCACAATCGCCTTTTGCGAGGGCGGCGTCCCGTCCCGCCTTCACGTGTCAAATCAATCCACGCCCCATCTCCCCGGGCTCCTTGTCGCTCGTTGGCCGTCTGCCCGAGCCTCTGTTCCGCGGGGCCATGGCGGGCAGAGTCGCACCGCCGTCCTGCACCGGACAACTGCTGATATATTTCCCAAGGCGCCGGTGGTGTTCTGCTCGGCAGCGCCCAAGGCATCGTCTCCGGATCTCCTCCGGTGCTGTTTGCAGCAATTGCAGGCTTGCAATGGTTCACCGCAGGCTCTGCATATTGGGGTAAATTTATCTTGGACGCGTGAGACGACACACCTTTTGCTAATCCGCGACAGCCACCCGAAGCGCCATTTTGAACCGGCGAGGCCTTCAGGCTTGGTTTGACATCAAGCGCGGTGCTTCTCCCGATGCTAGCGAAATCAAGCCTTCGTCACGGACGGAGAAGGTTCAGGCAAGCACTATCGCTGGAGGCGTTTCTGGCGGCATCGTGGCTGCCGTGACACGTCAGTATTTTCGGCTTGGCTTACCCGGCGGTTGGAGTCCTGCGCTGACTGATTGACAGGAAGCCGATCACACGTTATCCCCGGCGTGGTTATGTTCTCCATCTTCGGGTTTGCGGGGCAGCACCTCTACGAACTCGCGGATCGGAAGCATGCCGCTTCCGCTGACAAACGCGCTGATGACAAGAGTTGGTTCCGAAAGCTAGCCGACTCCCGCTTTAGCCCTGTCAAGGTGCTCTCGGAAGATGAGTACGAGCAATTGCTTAGAGACAAGCTCCTTAAGGTTCAGGTGGAACTTGCCCTTGTTGACGAGAGCATCGAAAAGCTTCGACAGCAGCAGATCAAACCTTTGGACGGCCCCCAAGAGTGAAACGGCTGATTACAAAGACAAAGGTGCATCACGCACCCCCCATGGGAGACTTGCAGCACGCTTCGGGTTGTTGTGGAACTCGCCGTCCTGCTGTATCACGTCCGGATGTATATTTCGACTCCCCATGAGTTTACCGCCTTGCCACGGTGTCTCGCAGTCACCTTGCATGATTGTGGACTTCTTCAGTGTTTCCAGCAGGGTGGCGCTGCGGCGTAAATATTCTCTCCGATCGCTGTTGGGGGGTGTGGCAGGCACCCGCTTCCACCATGATACGAGCGGGCTAATTGTTTGTGTACGGGCGTGCCGCGGAGTGGACAAAAGAAAACGAACAGCAAGCCTATGACGTGCCACCGGGTTGTGATCGTCGTTGCCGACAGTGCAAGAAGCTCGGCCGAGTAATTGCTTTTGACGGTGCCTGAACCAATGTTCCGACGGATGGTGCAGAATAGCGCACGCTGGTCCAGGCAGTGTGACGCCCGAAACAACCGTTGCAGCTATCACGCATCAGTGGCGCGGGAGGCGGCGCATCGGCCGGTTGCTTGCATTATTGCATCCTTCAATCAATAAGACCTTGGACCTTTGGATGACTCTAGGATAACAACGGCCAAAATGCATGTACATCACATCTAATCTCACTATCGTATACAGCGAAAGTGAAGTTTCGGTACAAACTGAACACACGGCGGCGGCACAAGCGACGGTTGGTGCTGACATTAACGGAACAGATTGCGCCTAATGCGGCAAGGCGCGTGTCAGCGGAGTGCCGTTTCAAGCAAGACCAACAGAACGATCTGCTGCCGTCCACTGGAGCTACTGGCAAAGAAAGCTTGCTGGGGCTTGACCCCGGGCGGATCGCCTGCCGCAATGGGGCTCCGTCGGATGGCACTACTGCTGTTGGTACGGCCTCGACCAACCTGGTCGCATCCTAATCCGGGGCCAGAAACTGGATTCCGGCGTGCAGTTGCATCTCACACGCAAGGTCAGCAATGCCTTCATCCCGGGAGCCTTTCATAACTAGAAGGCTGCGGTTCGAGGCAGGCACCGTGGTCTGTCATGGGGCCCTGGGGCGGGTGAACCCTACGGTCAGGCGTGCCTTACTGCAGCTCAAGAGGATTGGAGAGCTGAGAACTGCATGCGGCAGGGCACTCCCTGTTGGCTCGCTTACACGAGGCACCAGCGGCCGGCGCCTCCAAGTGTACCGTACTTTAGCTGAAGCTCAACATCATCCCACTGCGGACATGCGGCAGCGCCCATCATCTCACCGGCCAACAGCGGTACCCCTATCCCACATGCTCAGACCCACGTTTGTGCAGCTGCCGTGGACCCTGGTCTGGCCGAACACGAGGTCTGGGGGGAAAAAACGTTACACGGGCCGCACGGCCTCGCCCAATGCGCCCGCAAATGGGCCTCTGCCCGTCATGGCTGGAACACATGGGGCTATCAGGCGCCTGGGGCTGGGTTTGGCCCGGACCCAACTCACTTGCCTGAAGAAGATGCGCCGTAAGGCTGCCTTCCGCTGTTAGGGTGTCATTTTGAACTTGGGGCCTGCCAAGCACTATTCCAGGCTTCTCGACAGCCACAGTGTAAGCCGTGCCGCTGCCGCTCTCTTTAAACTTGCGCCGATGAGACTAACGTCTAGTCAGCACTCAAATACATTTCCTCCACTGACCGTCATTGGGGCTTCTGGTGGAGGCTTTGCATCAATACGGTCCGCGGCCTCACTGGTTACCGGCTCCCCTCTACAGTCCGTCGGAGTTGATATCGAGTACCTCTATCTCTTGGCCTGATGCGCCAATGGACAACGGTCCTCCCCTGAGAAGATGCATTGTTGGAACTGCAACATGTCTGTGGTGGGTGCCTGCTGCAGGGTTGCATCTTGGCACGCAATGATGTGGTTCCAAAAAGGCGCACGATGTTGTCAGCGATTCATCTGCATCAGGTGCCGATATAGCTTTGTGAAAGCGAATTGATTAATTGAAGCTCTCCCGCCCCGTCTCGACTCCTTTCCCTCTATCTGCCCCCTCCTCAATCATACTTCCGCAGAATCCACGAGGTTCCCTATTTAACCCAAAAAGAATGGATCGTCCAATCTCGTCGACCCCGAGTGACAGCGGCTCAGACACCATCATGCCTTCGCAGCAAGCAGTCCTACACATGAACTTCGACTCGAAGACACCAACAACAGCCTCGAGGAACTCGTCGATTCCGAACACACCTTTGGTGCCTGAGATCCCAGCACGATACAAATTCCCCCACCACGAGGACAGACACTCTGAGAAGAGTATGCCCGTCGACAATGAGAAAGCAGCAAGCTACGGCATAGAAACACCGCCAGAACCTCATGATCCCCCCGGCCCTCCCGGAGGACATGGAGGAATCAGGATGACACGCAGTCAAGAAGTCCTCTTTGTTGCGACTGTCTCGATGGCACACTTCATGATCCAATGCGCCATCGGCATTGCATTGGCACCAATCGACACCATCGCAGTAGACCTGCAGACCAGGAATCCCGGAGAGCAGAGCTGGTTCATCTCGTCGTACGCTCTGACGGTCGGCACGTTCATCCTCATTGCCGGACGAGCCGGCGACATTATGGGCCACAAGCGTATCTTTATCTTCGGCTACGCCTATTTAGGGTTCTGGAGCACGCTAGCAGGATTCGCCGTATACCCCCGGTCGCAGATATTTTTTGACTTCTGCCGTGCTCAACAGGGCGTTGGGTCTGCACTTCTCATGCCTAACGCACTGGCTTTGCTTGGTCGGTCGTATGCGCCAGGTCCTCGCAAAAACATCATCTTCAGCATCTTTGGTGCCAGTGCCCCATTCGGCGCGACCATTGGAAACATTTTTGGGAGCATCTTTGGCCAACTGCTGTGGTGGCCATGGGGCTTCTGGGCATATGCCATGGCTGCCTTCGGGCTCGCAGCTGTCTCTCTCGTCGTCATTCCGAAGCCGTTGTCTGCTCTTCCTCCGCACCGCCCTAGTTTCGACTGGACCGGTTCCATCCTTGGCGTTCTCGGCCTCGTCCTCGTGAATATCGCCTTCAACAACGGGCCTCTCTACGGGTGGGAGAAGCCACACGTCTTCGTACTCTTGATCGTCGGTGTCCTCATCCTGGCCGCCTTCCTCTTTGTCGAGCTCCGCGCAAGCAACCCACTGCTGCCCAAGTCGGCGCTGAACAGCACGGTGATGTTCATTCTCACGTGCCTGGCGCTCGGCTGGGGCGCTTTTGGCGTCTGGGTCTTCTACACGTTCCGGTTCCTTGAACTGGTGCGGCAACAAACGCCACTGCTTGTATCGGCCGAGTTCGTTCCGGTCATCTTTGCGGCAGTCATCGCGTCGGGCGTAACGGGTTACATGCTCAGCCACACGCCTGTCAGCTTTGTTATGCTGTGTGCCATGGTGGGCTTTTTCCTCGGCATCGTCCTCGTCGGCACCATGCCCATCGACCAGTCGTACTGGGGGCAAACCTTCTTCGGCATCCTGGTCATGCCCATTGGCATGGACATGTCATTCCCGGCGTCGACGGTCATCCTGAGCAACAGCATGCCTGGGACCCATCAGGGCTTGGCAGCGGCGCTAGTAACGACGGTCATCAACTACAGCGTCAGCATCACGCTGGGCATTGCGGCACTTGTCGAGGTGAAGAGCGTCGCTCCGACGCCCGGCGTGTTGCTCAGCATCGAAGACGTCGCTCACGGAATGCACATGGCGTACCTGGTCGGGATCTCTTTCGGGGCTGCTGCGGTCATCCTGGCAGCTGTTTTCTTCGTAAGAAGCTACAAGAGGGAAGGTTGGCAGGTCATGGCACATTGAATTTGCAGAACCCGGGCAAAGTCGATCTCTACACGAGCCATTCACTGCATTCTATCCTCTGCGGCGGACAGTTGAGTCAAGTTCTTTCGGGCTTAAGTCACTCGCTCACTGGCGATGGGAAGACATATGGTGGCTTATCAGAGCGACTGATATGGACGAGGTTGATGATTTCCTGTTTGCACAGCATGTCGTACTACTCTTTGAATTGGACAAAAGCACGCACTGTAGAAATTCCCAAAACATTCGTGATGCAGCAGCCTTGGGTGCACGGTGACCGTCTGCATGTGCAACCAACGTAACTGCCCGATTCTATTTCCTTTTCCTCTCCATCACGCGATACACGCCACCGCGCCGGCCTTGTCTTCTACCCGTTCCGACCACATTTGTAATCGGAGAAAAACGCCCGCCTTGATCGCGACGCAATGTCCGGCCCCGGTACTTGCCTTTTCCCTCCCCGCTCGCCTCTCCCGCTATCCGCTGCACGCCGCCCGATGACGCGCGGGGGTGGTGGTTCAACATAAACATCGCATGCAATCTGACACGCATCCTAGCACAACCAACATTAGAACAAGCCGCAGTAAACCAGAAATCGTCAGGCACCCCGCCACAGCCGCCGCCAGCGCCACGGTCGGCACCGCCTCGTCTAGCCCACCGAACACCCGCACAGCCGAAAAAGATCGGTAATCGTAGTCATCAACGCCAAGAGGCCGAGGAAGATGACAGCGGTACAAGCCTTGCTGTGGCAGGCGCCGTCGCCCATGTCAGCGCTGCCACCACCGTCCTTACCAACACCACCACTCCTCTCCCCGCCCGACCCGAACTTCACCACCACGCCCAAGCAAGCCCGACGCCAAGTGGCGTCAGCCCAGGTCTTCATGCCGCAGCATTAGGTTCCGTCACTACTGTGCCTCAGCCCGCGCCTACCGTCCTACCGGCTGAGACAACGACGCTGCTGCCGCGGCACACCCTTGGCACATGGCAAGCCGACGCTACCACAACCACGGATGGCCCTGCTGCTCCCCCTCATGATTCTGCTACTACCGCAAGTACTACTGCTGCTGCTGCTACCGCCACCGTGGGCGCGGTGTCTTCTGACCTGCCGCGCGTCCAACAACAAGGCAGTGCGGGGATCAGGCCGTTGTCATCGTCTGTGGATCTGGGAGCCGAGACTGCTACCACCCCCACGGTGCCAACAACTCCAAGACAACACGACGACGACGATGGCCGCCACCACCGACACCACACCCGTCACCGCCGGCGCATGCCCAGCGTCAGCAGCCAGCGCGGACTGATGCGCTTGCGGACGGCGGGAGCGGCGGTGGAGGCGCCGTCGTCAGCGCGGAAGGCGCCCTCTGCTTCGTTCGACAGTGACGAGCCGAGCAGCGGTACACTTAGCACTCACGGCACCCTTTGGGCGGCTGGCGGAAACAGTGTCGGCGAGCCTGTTAGTTCCAGTAGTCGCACGAAGCGCGGAACCGGAGAGATTGGGCGCGCGAAGAACAGAGTTCCGGCTACGCCGTTGCGCGTCCGGCTGACGCCGCTAGCCAGAGAGCTGCTGCTGCTGGGTGGAGCGGACGAGCGCGGAGGGGATGGTGATGGTGATGAGCAAGTGCAGCGGCAAAACAATAGTGAGGAGAAGTCACCATCGTTGCTACTGCAGCGGATGAGGACGGGGTGTGGAGAGTTAACGTTATCACCGTCTCCGTCTCCGTCGCCGCCGCAGCAGCTGATGCAGCCATCTCCCTTCCTGTCACCGTCGCTACCGTCCCGTAAGCGCCGGATGGGCCCGGAGAACTGCGACGACGACGACGACGATGACGGAGGAGAGGACGGAGGTCACGATAACAACGACACCCTTGCACAGGACGAAGCGGGCCAGAGCCATCACCCGCAGCAGCCACGTAGTAGTCGCCGCCGCAGCGTCCCGCAGCCCCCGTTGACCAAGCGTGCGAAGCTTTCGCGCTCCGATTTCTCATCATCCCCCTCAAATTCCCCGCTAACCATGACCAACAAGGACGCGCTCCCCTTCCCAACACAAGAAAGTGATGACGACAACACCGACGTCGCCGTCCCAAGCACCCCAATCCGGTCGCGGATGATTATGCAGCAGCCGCAGCCGCAGCAACATCAAGCGAGCACGGTGAGCAAGCAGCAGAAGAGCAGAAGGAACCTGTACGCGGCCAACATCGACGCCGGAGGCGGCTCCTTTGCGCTCACGCAGCTGCCACGCGTTGGGCCTGCAGAGCACGAGCAGCAGCTGCGCCATGTGTCAACAGCCTCGGCCGCGCCTTCTAATTCTTATTCTTCGTCTACTGTCGGACCCCTACCGGGGTTTCCGAGTGGTTACTTTTTCGGCGCTTTGAACGAAGCGGTTGAGGCGCTGGCTCCATTCATGGCGGCAGGCAGGGGTACTACTTCGGAGAATACGGGGCCGCAGGGGGCGGGGTCGGAGGGAGAGGGCACGATTGTAAAGAATATGGTGGTGGAGAAGGCGAATGAGGAGGAGGGCGAGATTGGAGGGGAGTAGGTAGGTGGAAGTGGCTGGAGGCGGCGGAAGCGAAGCCTGCAATCGGACTGAAGGGTGTCCGTCGTCCGAGAGAAGAAAGTGGTGGGGTAATACGGAGATTGTTGTGGTTGGCGCTCTTAATTGACTTTGTGGTGTGCTTTTGCGGCTTGCTGGACGAGTCATGGCATGAAGCTTTGCCATATGGTTTCGGGAAGTCATGGGGCGTGACTGGTTGGTGTTCCAGCCACTCCCACCTTGCATGGTGTGGCTCATTTTCAGTTTTCCAGTGAAACAGTTCTTACGAGTCATTTCACTGCGGTAGGTAGAGGAAAAGGCATTTGCTGTAAATCAATGACTTGGCATAGACTCAAGAAGAAAATCAGTATATTTTCTCGAGTCATCCTTGTATCAGACTGCATCCGGACCTCGGAAAGAATGTCTCGGAAGTTTGAAACAGCTCCTGTTTGATAATCACGGTAATTCGAATCCGGGAAGAATGGAACTTGAGGTTTCATGCAATGCATACCACAGAAAGGCCAATCCGGTTAGCGCATATGTATTCTCCAGCCAAGCCGATAAACAGCACAAACAGAATTTAATGATGTCATCAATAAGAAGTAGCTTTCATGCGAATTTGATTTCCAATAAATTTATTGAGGTACTGCGCCACAGTCTGTCATGAAGCACACTGACAGCTGAGCCTCTGGCAATTAAAACAACAATCTGGCATGATCGTCTCTTGCGTGCTGGACTTGCAATTTTCCTGACGAAGCTCTGGTCGTTGAATGTAAGTTATGCTTTTATGAAGTGATAATAATGTTATTTTATTAGCAGGGATGGGGCTGTCGAAATCTCACCTAATCTCGTTCCAAGATGCTCCGTAACGATCTCATAGGGCTGTAATGTCTTTCCTGCTGATTGGAAGCGCTACATTTGAGCCTGTCTTGTAACTAAACCCACAATAGTTTAGATTAAACCAAAAATAAAAGCTTCATGTCATGTCGTTCATCATGTCATTTCTTGGGAACCATCTCATTTAAGATATTAACTATCTGAACAACACGCCGATACGCTACAGACTTGGATTATGCACCTATCGATTATGCCTTTCATGTCATTCTATCGCCATTAAGCTGTGTTTGATTGTATACGATGGCGATGATCTGCCCTGGGGCAGAGAATGTGTCCGGGACTGCTGCTCTCTTTGGACGCCTCAGAGCCGATCCAGCTCGTACAGACTAAAGGAGAATTAATTGTTGGCGATTGCAATATGAAAAGGCGTTAGCCATAGCCATTCTGGTGATCGACTACGCAGTGTCTGTCATCGTGCGGCTCATTGAATTGGTCTCTGCATGATCGCTGACGCTGTTGTAGCTGCTGTGCTTGTGCCAGACCAGGCGTACTGGGCACAGGATGAGGTCATTTGCTGGCAACAGTGGTAGATCAAGGGTCGCTTTGGGGATGTAGAGGCGGAGGCTGAGGTTGGGATTGGAGCTGCTGCCCCTGTTCACGCCGAGCACCTCTCTTTATGAGCTGGCGCACCCAAGCTTTGTAGGTCCTTCGTGTCATCTGCGACCTTTGTGCCAGGGTCACCCTGTGGTTGTGCGGCGGAGGATGGCTTATCGCACATCGCGGGCAGATCGGGCGCGACTTCTTAACCCACATGAAGGCGGCTTGCGCTTTTGAAAAGCCTGGTGGGAGCTCGTCCCAGTATCTATCCGGGATTGGCTCGTCAGCAGCGTCCAAAACATCCCCTCTGCTGAGAGAATGCTGAATGAATTGCGCGGTTGGGGATGCAGAGGTCGCAGTTATGCCTAGGGAAGTGCGGCCGACATCGGGAGCAGCAAAGGAACCCTGCGTGGTAATGCTTCAGTGTATCCGGTGGTATGCTGTCCACTGGGAACGCTTGTAAGAAGAGCAAGGTGAGCGCCGCTGCGGCTCTGAAGGGCAGTCTCCGTCTTATTCTGGTCAGTGGCATCGCGAAGGGCGCGGGTAACCGGCGACCCGGGTGTCTCGGCGGCCTCGCTGCGCTCCTTCTGCACCTTCACCTCCTCGTGGGCTTGCCTCTCATTCTGTGCGGCTTGCAGCCAGGGTGGCGGCCCTACTATGACGCGGGCGGTGAATTGCGGGTCGCTGCGGCTTGGTTAGTGTAGAGAGGTCATGGTGGCGCGGTGGTTGCTGTTGCTGTTGCCGTCGGCGATGGGATCGTTGACAAGCTCGCTGGGGCTGCGCGTGGCGTGCGGACGAGGTCCGACGGACATGCTGCTGGTGTTGTTCTTCTGGTTGCTGTTACGGTCACTGTTGCGGTCGCTACGTTCACCGAAAGTGAGGAAAAGAAAGACACAGGAAGAGGAGATACAGGCGTAGAACGTAGGTGTACCCGCAAGTCGCGAGCGGAAAGCGCAGAGAGATCACGAGGAAGTGGAGCCTACCGGCACTGCTTGGTAAAGTAGGACCGCGCTGCACACAGGGCGCTACGAAGATGACTTTGTGTTTTTTGCCATCGTAATTCTTCGAGAAAATGCAAGAATCAGGTCAAGAACATAGAGCTGGTTGATCTAGTAGTCACGGACTGCCCAATTTATGGGGAGCTGGATCTGCTGTCCAGGCACCTCTACCGCTGGCCCAGCTCTGTATTTGAACAAAGCGGTTGTATTTAGTCGTGATCCCGCCGAATTGGCCGTACGGCGGTTTTGATGCGGCGATGGTAAGGAAGTGAGGTAATGTAGCCACAGGCAGCTGGGCGGAGGTGATTGTTGGTTCCCAAAATAGAAGTAGCAATCTTTAATACCTGCCACCTTAAGAAGCCACCCTCCAGCGGCCTTTTAATCCGGCTCGCGTGCCGGCGCGGATTAACTGCTAGAATAGGCCCCGAAGACAGCCCAGGTCAGTCTAGATATTCGACAGCGCGACCAGACCCTCTCCTCTTCCTTTCCTTCCACAACACCCATACCAAACTCACAACCAACCCATGCCCAACCCCAACCCGGCGCCAGACCTACCATAACGCGGACATAGACAACACCTTACCTCGACTTCACCTCAGCTCGACTTCACCTCAGCTCGACTTCACTCTACTTGAACATCACCTAACTTGAACTTGAATTTCACTTGAAGGGTCTTGAGGGAGAGTGGGCGGGGCAAACAGAAAGAGAAGGTAAATCAGAAGAAGTTCAACCAGAAAGAGAAGGTAAATCAGGAGAAGATCAACTAGAAAGAGAAGTCGAATCAGAAGCAGGAAGTCAACCAGAAAGAGAAGTCAAATCGAAAGCCAGAAGTCAACCAGAAAGAGAAGTCAAATCAGAAGGAGAAGGTCATCTAGAAAGGGAAGGCTAAGCAAAACAGAAATTCGAGCAGAAAGGAATATCCAAAGAGCGGAAAGGGTTGGCAGCATGGAGGATGCTGCCTCGCCATTCAGAGGGGTGACTGGCGTTGAGGAGTATCACCTCGTAAAAACAACCGAGGTTCGGACCTCGTAAAAAAGCTGGCCTGACAGTCGGCCATGGCTGTTGGGCATTGAAGCTACCGTCTTGTCAAGTATCTGCTATGATCCTCGTGGTCCGAGATAGAAACCCCTCGTAAAACAATCCGAGGGTGACCGGCCTCGAAATCAAGTCGGTAATTTTTTGGAACTTTTTTGCAAGGCTTCGAGCTGAGCAGCCACTTTGAATTCATTTTTTCGTTGGACGCTTCAGCAAGTCTGGGGCTCCGAGGAAGAAACTGTCTATCGTACCTCCGTTAGCACTACTCCCTCACGCCCAAGACGAACAGTCTTCCCACGCCCTCCCATCCACCCTCATCCGCCCCGCCCACTCCCCATCCCTCCATCCACCCGACCACCAGAGACACCCTGACCCAGGCCATCCGCGCCTCCAGCGCCCTCAAAGCCTCGACATCCTGTTCGCCAACCAGCTCCGCCATGCCCCGGCCGAACAGCTGCTCCCACGCCTGCATACTCATGGCCAGCCTACCTGTCGCCACCATGCCAGTCTCGTCCAGGACCGGTCCGAGCACCTGCGGGTTGAGCTCCAGTGGCACGGCGGCAGGGTCAACAGCAGCAGCATCGTCGTCCATCTCCCCTTCTACCTCGCCGCCATCGCGGTTGCCAGCAGCAGTAGTAGCGCCATCGTCCGAACAACACCACCCACACCTCCCCACGACATCATTCGCGTACACCACGCCGCCGCACTTCGCGCACCGCCCGCACGCCAGCGCGCCGCGCCGGAACAGCTTGACCAGGTTCACCTCGGTCAGGACGACGCTCGCGAAGCCGACGAGCTGTAAGGGCTCCGGCGGGTGACCCTGTTGCTGCGCTCTCGCCCCACCGCCCCCGTTCTTCGTCACCCGCTCGGCAACAGCCTTCCGCGCGAACTCGTCGATGTCGGCGAGGGTGTACAGGATGCGCTGCTCCGCGGCTTCGACGGCGGCGAGGGGAGGAAACGGGTGTGGGGAGGCGCCGTTGGACGACGTCTGGAAGCGTGTGGAGGAGGATGGAGAAGAAGGCGATGCGTACGACGAGGCCGGGGGAAGAGGCCGCTTCTTGAGCAAGCGCTGCGCGTAGCCGCGGAGCCAGGTTGCGTCGCGCAGTGGCTCTGGGTCGATCTCGACGAGCGTATTGGCGGTGAGGGAGAGCCAGATGTAGCTCGGTCCGTCTGAAGGTGGTGAAAGGAGAGACAGAGGTGCGTTTCCGCTGTTCTTGTTGTGGTTGTTGGCGGCGTTGCTGGCGTTGCTCGTAGATTTCGAGACGCGGTAGCCCGGACGCGTGAGGAGGAGGATGGTCGTGTGCGGGATCCACGCTGCGGCCGAGGCGGCAGCAGCGCCCCAGAGGTTGAGAGAGGCAGAGATGGAGGCGGTGGTGTGGTCGAGGAGGTGGACGGTTGCCGTTTCGGCTGTCGTGCCGTCCTTGCGGGTGACTGGATGAGCCGAGGAGGTCAGTGAAATCGTACCTGTGGGCGAGAATCTTGCGGGAGAACATACCCTTCTTCTTTACTCCCACGCTCTTCACGCAGACCAGCACCTTTGCGTCCGCCGCCTTGTATCCACCGTTCGCAAATGCAGCCAGCGTCATTAACTCCTTCCCCATGTCCACTCCATCAACACCACTGTTGCCAGTTGAGAGAGGCTTACGACACCTCGTCCCATTCTCAGCATCGCCATCCGCATGGATTTGTACATGGCTCCCGCGCTCTCGTTCTGGAAAAACGCTGGTATACAGCCGCAGCATCGACGAGGGTGAAGACGCGGAGAAGGAGCCAGCGCTCTCATTCTCCGTGGCGACGAAAGGGGTAATGTGCGTCGTCCAGACGGTGATTAAGCTGCCCAGATGCAGTAGCGGATAAGAGGCATTATGGTTCATGTGCCAGACGCGAACCTAACGGTGTCCCACGATTCCAGCTCATCAGTCACGAACGACTGTGAGGGAAAGGAAGGGAGGCTGCGCGTGCACACTCACCACAATGACCCCCTCACCATCACCCACTGTGCACTTCACATACCCTACTGCGCCCTTTGGCGCCCTTCTCAACGCGGCCGTTGCCGTCGTCGTCTCCATTGATGGACTGTACACGTTGAGCACCCGACCCGTAAAGCGCACGCCTTCACCCATCGAAGTGGGCGTCAGGTGCTTGATCGACATCACTTCTTTGTACGGGACGCCGTGAGGTGGGGTGAAAGGGCCGGTGAGTGGTGACAACTGTGTTCCGTTGCCCGTAGACGACGCGTTGGTGGTCATTTCAGTAGATGTGAAGCCGTCTCCCGGAATGAAGGTGGTGGCCGTGTTGGCGAGGCTGGGACCGGCTTCGGGTTGTTGACCATGTTGCGTCGGATTGGACTGAGATACTGATTCTGCGCGAGAGTCGTCGGTATTGCTAGGGGCCTGAGATGATCGGGCGGGTGAAGGTAGTGGAGAGAAGTAGGATTTTATAGAGGCGGATTGGGATGGCATGGTGGGGACTATGGGACTAGAGGAGAACAAACAAGAAGCTGAGTGAGTGAGGTGATGCACGAAGTGAGAGTGCAAGGTGGAGTGGAGGTATAGAGCGCGTGTAGGCTCGGACAAAAAGGCGCTAGTGAAACTCATCGGTTAGGCAACACCATCACGTACGAACACACGAGAAATCTTGCGCAAATTTTGTATTTCGGATTCAGATATAATGAGTGAGCGAATGCAACGAAGCTTAAGATGAACATAGGAGAAAAGCCTACCATAAACATCGCGTTGAAGCGCGTTTACGGTCACCCACAGGCATCATCACACGCTGATGTTGGATGCAGCGCGTAATTTCCTCACCACGCATCGCTCAGACTCGAGCAGGAGATGCGACAGGACGCTTAATGAGCGAACAGCTTGTGCTCAAGCGTCATGTCGTTCTCAGGCTCGAGACCGACGCAAGCACGGAAGATGTTCATCATAGCGTTACGCTGCTTGGCCAACGCGTTGACCACCGGCGTACCCGGGGGAGTGAGCGGGGCCTACCAATACGGGTTAGCCACTTCAACCTTATCTCGATCAAGAAAAAGAAACTTACCTTGAGCATGAAGCTCAGGATGCTCAGAACACTGTGGAACCCGGCGTACTCAGTATCAGCAGTCTTCCACTGGATGCGCGTCATCATCTCGGCAACGAGGACGAGATCGATGATCAACGGACTGGCCAGGAGCGAGTCCTCGCACACGTTGAAGATGCTGATGGTCTGGTGTCCGCCCATAAAGATCTCGGCGTAGTACTCGTCCAGCGCACGCTTGTTGTCGCCAACCGCAGGCATGTACTTGATCACGACGCAGTGGTCGGGGTGTTCACCCTCCTCGTACAGCACATTGTTGGCGGCCACCATGTCGTCGACAACGTTGGACTTGGAGATTTCCTTGCTGCGGAACTGCTTCTGGCTGCTGAGGTTCATGCCGTCGTTGTTGCCAAGATGGTTATACGAGGCAATGCTGGTGAGCTTGATGCCGGCGTTGATCATGAAGTCAACCAGGGCAGATTTCATCTTGGTCTGGCCAGACTTGAAATCATCACCACCGACAAAGGCATTGTGCTTCTCGGCCAGCTCAACGGCGCCAGGAACGAAGGTGTTCTGGGGCGAGCCGTTAATGAAGGGAACCTGGTCGAGAATGCAGGCAACAGCAAAGACGGTCGAGGGGGAAACTTCCTCGTGGCCTTCCTTGATAGCCTTGAGCAGGTTCTCAGCCGTGTCGTTGACGCCGGGGAGAATCTCAGCATAGCGCTCGGTGTTGGCAGTCCACTGAACAATCACTTTGTCAAGGCCGTTGGCAGCCTTGAAATCACGAATGTCCTTGCGAATCTGCTCAACATGCTCCCAGCAAGCCTTGGTACCGGGCAGAACGTTGTCAGCGCGAGCCTCTTGGTTCGCAGCGATGAAATCCGGGTAGTAGATGCTGGGAAGAGGCTTGATGGAAGCCATCTCCTTGCGCACCATGTTCTTGAGAGTCGGCTCCAAGACGCAGGCGCGGTCAGCAGCATCCGCCAAGTTCATGCCGCTGATGTCCCAGCCGCCAACGACAAGATCGTTGGGGTGGACCATCGGGAGCAGGTGGTTGAACGGGATGTTGATTTCCTTGCCGGTCTTGGGGTCGGTACCGAGCTTGATGGTGGAGGCCATGACCATGGAGCCGTAGTAGTTGGCAGCACGCGGACCCTCGCGAGTATCCCAGACGAGGCCGCGCTTGTTGGCGAGGATGCCGGCAGTCACGGTGGTACCGTTGTTGCCGCCCAAGCCCACGAGCATCATGCCGACCTTGGGGATCTTGCGGTCCACCTTGAAGTCGTACACCGTCTCCTTGGGCGTGGCAACGAACTTACCATCCTTGGTCGTGACCTCGGTGGTGCGATAAGTGTAGCGGCTCTTGATTTCCGCGTCCGAGTACGTGACGTTAGGTGAGTTGACGACGAACGCCTCCTTGGGCGTGGCGCTTGAAGACCACTTTCCATCCCCCTTCGCATAGCCGACTTCAGCGTGAGGTGCCATGTTTACTTTTGACGTTGTTTTCCGTTAAGTGGGTGATTTAACGGATGTATGGGCAATCCGACGCTCCTCCGGAGGGGGAAGTACGTCGGCCGGCGAAGGGGTGGTGGACGCTGGAGGAGAATTAGCCATTTGCTTACACTGGAGCTTTTGGGATGATGCACTTACGAGTTAAGAAGATTGGAGAAAATCGTGACGACTGGGCAATGGCCCGGGTGATTTTCGAGGAAAGGTTGGTGGGAAAGCTTCGATGCACGCTTGGTGTGAGCAGAGAAGAGTGCGGTTGAGGAGGGAGGAGTTAGGGCGCGGGTAGGCAGCGCTTTATAGCCCGCACGCCAGTCGCCGGTCAGAAGTCCTCCAGGCACCGCGGGTTAGCGGGAGGCGGTTTTCGGCGCGGGGCACCACTGAGCACACGATAGGGGCCGTGCATCCTGCTCAACCGGGCGCAATCGGTTGGTAAAAGCGTGGAGGAGGATTAATCACTCGCCTGCACGCGGCGCGTGTTCAAAGTCGCGGTGAAGGTGAATCGAACGGCAGCAGCTGCAGCTCGTCGAATCCGCTGGCGCCCGGAGCAGCCGCGCCATTCCCCTTCCATTGCCTCGGGCCCTGCGAAGACAGGGGCCGCCCAGTCTCTCTCAACCACATCCATCGAAAAAGACGCGGTTGCGCAAGCGCATGCAAACCTCCCACGTGCACTGCAGATGGTGGGGCTCTGTCCGTTATCGTCGTTGATCCTCTGCTGGCCGTCCATTGGAGGAACCAGTCGACCCGTGTGTTGCCTATGAACGCCGCAGCCCGCCGGCGCCCTTGGCAACCCTGCAGTTCTTGTCGCTTTCGATGCAAGTTCTAAGCGATCAATGGCCTGATGGTCATCATAATCCTGTACCTTGCAGTTGCGACTGCGTGTGAGCTGGCAGGTACCGATCCATCCATGGCCAGGTCTGCGCAACTCGCTCGTAGTGCATTTCGTAATACCGCTGTGAAATATTTTGAAATTGCGAGGCCGAAGGGCTGCGGGATCTCCGGAACTCTATGCACACCGTCATTGACATGTGCGGTACTCGAAGCTCCCGAATGACGTTGCATAAGCATAACCGGCGTTGCGCCACGGAATCGGAGCGGCGCCGAGCGGGACGACAAGGTGCATAAATGTCATTGATTGCGACATCACAACTGCGACTCATTGTTACTGGAATGTTCGTGTTCAATTATCCTACTACTACAACGCTGAAGATTCGCCTTCGCCTTGCCTTATCCCAAAACTTTTCCGTGACATCCATTCACCCGAAGATCACCTGCAAACAGATAAGACATTAAGCCAGCCCTTTCACCGGCTGCGATACCCTTTCCTCATTGCACAAGAAACTCCCCCGCTCATGCAAATGCTGGGATCGATAATAGACCAAAAGTCGCAAAACATCATGCAGCCATGGTCAAAACTGTAAAGAAATAGGAAGAGGGTATATCCAAATGTGAGCCCACCCGGGATGAAAGGGGTATATCGAGAAGGGTATATAACTCAAGTGGAAACCGGAAGATGCAGTTGGTCGACATGCAAGGAAACGAGGAGCCTTTGAACAATCGGTCGGAGCAACAAATAAAAGAAAAGATGCGAGCGCCGTGGAATGCTGTAGGTCCGAGGGAAAGATAAGCGAGTGTCTGGCGATGCGAGATCCCGAAGAAGCCCCTTCGCCTAAGCAGGGAGATTTCCAGAAAAGGGTGGGTCTGGAACGTTCACGGAGATGACCCCAAGAGCCGCCTCGTACCCGTACGCTTCGGTGCCCAAGCTTTGCGTCGAAGCAATACTTTCCAAGACGGCGTAAAAATAGCTGTGATCAATGCGAGCCCTCTCCATACGGGGTCGCTCACATCATCATCAGCCTAGTCCTCCTCCTTTCAGGGTTTCGCCTAGGGTCTCCTGGAGCCAGCATGCCGCGCGGACCGCCGCCTGTCTGTCTTGCTGCGTGCCACGCATGGCGTTCACAGTACACGACCCCCATAACTTCAAAGTAGTCGTCCCGCAGGGGCATTCTGCACGTGTCGCACGCGAAACATTGCGGGTGGAACTTTTGCCGCCGCTCAGTCTCCAGGTACTGACCCTCGATTCCGTAGTTGCAGTGTCTGCAAAGAGAACCATTCATCTGGTGGTAATGGTGTGCGCAGTACGGGTGGTTGTCAATGACGTAGAAGTCGGCCGTTTGGAAGGGGGAGTGGCAAGTCCTGCAGGTGA
Source organism: Lasiodiplodia citricola (assembly GCA_023089105.1). Classification (NCBI taxonomy): domain Eukaryota; kingdom Fungi; phylum Ascomycota; class Dothideomycetes; order Botryosphaeriales; family Botryosphaeriaceae; genus Lasiodiplodia; species Lasiodiplodia citricola. Next base: position 401,836 of record JAJNLL010000016.1, on the reverse strand, counting down.
AGCCTGTGCAGACACGGGTTAGCGAGATGAAGACTCCGCGACGGAGCGAGTATAGAACTTACATTGCTTGTGCCACCGCCCTGTCAGCCTCCCGTCTGCCGCTTTGACGCTCTTCCCTACAATGACTTCACCACATCCTCTGCAGTTCCCCTTACCCGCTGTGCCGGGCCGCTTTCCTAACGATGCTGTCCTCGTGTGTGTAAGAGGCTTCATTGGCGGCTCCTCCTCGGCAGGGACAGGAGGCATAGGAGGCTTCTCATCCTCCCGGACAACGGATTGGATCTCCGGAAGTGCCGAAGAATCCGACGGCCGGTTCGGCGTGAATATACCGCGCTGAATGGCAGGGTCCATCGGTGACTCGGGTGCGTCTGGAACAGCACGAAGCTGCGGAGGGCTCAAAGGCAGACTCTCCGGCGGGTTTGGCCGGCTCATGCTCGGCCTCCTCTGTGCCTCAGGAGGAGGTCCAGTGGAAGTTCCCGGGCGCGGGCCCGAGGGAGGCTGGTCAAAGGGCCTGTATGCCTTGAATGGCTCAGCAATGGGGCTGGCTCCTGCAGAGGTTGGCGGCGTAGAGCGGCTGCTGCGATCGAAGCCGGAAGAGGCCTCGGACGAGCCAGAATCTGAAGGCGCGTGGGAAGTGCCACGAGGACGAACCTCTAGGCGCGGGGGCTGAGGAACAGGTGGTCTGGGGCCAAGATCCAGGTCCTTGAGACTAAGGTTGCGGCTAGACGTCCTGCGAGGATATCTTTTCGCATTGTCGTCCGCAACTGATGCCTTTCTCTCATGCTGAGCAGGCTCAGCAGGTGGCTTTTCCGGGCTGGACGGGCGTGCCTTGTCCGGAGGATCCCACCATTCTGGGGTGTCGTCGGTCGAGATGTTTCGTGCAAGAGACTTTGGCGGAGGAGGCGGGACTTTGTCCGAAGGCCTCCTCGGAAGTGAGATGGAAGCTTTGTTGGCAGCGCCATTTGTGTCTTTCTGGATTGGAGACAACTGCGAGCGCATCCCCAAGCCCGCCAGCGAAGGCTGATTAGCCTCACCCTGCAATGCTTCCAAAAAGCTGTCCACGTTCTCATCAGGACGCGCTGGTCGCGGAGGCGGTACGCGCTTCCCACCAACCTCAGCTGGCGCCGGCAATCCAGTGGAGCGCATGGACGAGCGCGATCGTTCTGTGCTGGCTGTCGATGGCTGACGTTCATGGCCCAAGGTATTGCTCCCACGGCTAGAAGTGCGCGACTTGGACCTGCTCCTCAAGCTGCTCAATGTCGGAGTCCTCCTGTGCGACGAGCTGGGTCTTGCTTCCTCGGCCGTCTCAGGCCTCAATGATGTTTTTCTTTCCCTCACGTTAAACGGACCGGATGCAAGCGTGTTCAGGCGAGAGAAGACACTTTCACTGGCATTGGGCCGCGGGCTCAGAGGGGCGAAATTCGGGTCGGATTCAGGGTAGTCGTGAGTTGGGGTGAGTTGCCTCTTGATTGGTTCCAGAGAGCTCTCGGGTTCGAGGTTTGGTTGATCTGGAGAAGTGGGACTGTAAGCTTTCGGTTCTAGGCCGGACTGGTTCCTGGCTATTGACGACTTAAAGAAAGCTGGCGACGGACTTCTGGAATTTGGGTTGCTGTTCGGGGTCAAAGGATCGGCGGTCGCCTGGGCGCGTCCGGCGAAGGGCTTGTCTTCAGACAATGTTAAAGCCTGGCATGGCAGTGGAGGAAATTGGGACTTACTGGCGACGCCGGAGTCAATGCTAGGCGGTGGTGCTGAGCGACCAGGCTTGAAGGCGGCAGTCGACGAGCGAATGCTGCTGGCGGCGCGGTCGAAGAATTTCTTTGTGGCCTTTGGTGCTGGGGCAACGGGCTCAGGCTCGGGGGCTGGGCCGCAGACATGGTCGGCCATCTTCGAGATCTCGATCTCGACGCCGCAGTCCGAACATTTGATGGACGGCAGTATGCTAATGGGCCTCTCGGTGTCCGCCATGGTGGATGATCCTTGCGGCACTCAAGGAATCCTTGTTTGGTGTTGTGCCTTGGGGAGGGCGAGCAGCGCAGACAGGAGGAGAGGGCTGGGAGGCGGGAGCATGGGCGGCGTGCAGCCTTATGGGGCGCTTCTCTCTGTGCGCAGAAGACGCAGAGGTCAATACTTGGGGCGACCTGCTGAATCGAGCGGGCGGCGAAAGCGGCTAGCACGTATTTAGGGTGGTGGGAGGTCTTGCAGGGAAGGAACGGGCGTGGATGGCCGGGTGGTAAAATGACACACGAGGTACCCCTGCTGGCGCGATGCGTGAGACAGAACGGGCGGTGGAGCGTAAGAGAGCGTGTATCGGCGGCGATTAGGCGCGCGAAGCTGGACGATGGTTCCAAACGAGAGGCAGCGCGGGCTCCTGCGCTGAGGGCGGTTATGCTGGAGGCGGGCAGCTGCGTCGACGCGGTGTGCGGGCGCCTGGCAGTTAACAGGAAGCATGCAGCTCGCGGGCGCTTCTGGGCGGGCAGCCCGGCGCGTTGGCCAGCTGGCGGTGCAGGCAACCCAGCAGCTCGCTCATTTGCTGGCCAGCGGCTGATCCTTGACTGCGAGCTCTGGCCCAGGGCCGGCCGTTGTTGCGAGGCTGCCGCAGGCACAGAGCTCGAGCATCGTCCGTCGCAAGCGCGCCGCGGCAACCTCGCATCAACCTACTGAAACCACGCTCCACCAGCCCCCGCCTCCTGTGCCTGAGGCCGCGCGCTGGGCACCAGGCACCGGCGCCGGCGGGCAGCGACGCGCAATGCTGGCCCTTCGGTGAAGCTGCGTCGGCGACGGCACCGCAGACAGCAGTAGTCAGTCGCGGCAAGAGGCCGCCACGGCTGGCCGCGCTAGGCGATAACTAGCCCGGGCCCCGCGGCCGGCTCGGACAAAGATAGCAGAGCATCGCGATCAGCGGTGCAGTGTGCGCCCCTGATCGGCCTCTGCTGATGTTCATTTACGGAGCTGGGGCCATCATGTGCCGGCCTCAGGTCCCCTCGCCTGCCAAAAGCGCTCGCCCTGACTCGCGCTTTTCCTTTGCTGTTCATGAAACGCCAGCCTCCCGCTGCCAGATCGGGGTGCTCCTGCACGTCAGCCGCGTACCTGCAGCCGCCTCCAGCCCGGCTTCGAATCGAACCGCCTGTGCAACCACTTGTCTCGGTAGCCGCCCGCCAGGTGTGCCGTGGGGGTTGAGGGGATCGCCGCATCGTCGATGGCTCGCCTCACTGTTGCCGCTTCCATCACACCGCTCGCCGCCTGCGTGCTCACTGTGGGGTAGGCCGCTCATGGAGTCCTCTCCGCGATACAACCGCGCGATAAATCAGGGTCTGAGGGGTCTCTCAACCCGTTTACGTAAGATCTGCCCTCGCTGCTCCGCCCCGCCACGGGCCTCGTATCGCGCTTAGCTGCGGGAGATCAACAAAAGCACACAGAGGAGACATGCACATCTCCATTTCCCTGGTGGCCACGATGACGCGCACCGCATCTCTCCGCATCTCCAGTTTATCGTGCCAGCGCGCCAGCGTGTGCTGACTGACTGCTCACGCGCACTGCAGCGCCGACGGGGCGCTCTGTGGTCCATCGGCAAGCCACGTTTTGCTCCCATCGATTGCCGGCAGGGCTGAGACACATCTCCACCAATACTTGGCCGCTCACCAGTTTCGCATTGCGTCAGTCGTTGTTCCTACGCTATTGCACGGCACGCGACATCAAACAGCTGTCTGACCACGTTGCGGCGCAACTAGCAACCTCGCCCGGTCCCCAGCCTGGCCCTGAGTTCCTTCTGTATCGAATCCTCAAGCTTCTAGCGCCCCGCCACCGCCGCCCAGATCCGCGCCGGCTCAACACCTTACCATCCTTTCCAGTTGTTTGGGCCTGTAGCCGAATCCTTTCGAACGTCCCCTGTCTGTTCTTCGAGAAACAAGCCTCGTCCAGCCACCCTTAGCCGCACCCTACCTGCCACTATCCCTTTTCCTGTCCGTCACCGGCTCGTTGGGACGCTGTAAGGGGGGCCGAGCGCGCATATTGCCATGGCAGTTCCCTTGGTTTCTCGCGTTCACTAAATTTGAATTCAACCCTGAGGAACGGCTTCCAACGGTCCAGCAACCTTGGAAATTGCCCTACCAGTTTTCCAAATTCTACGCTCATCTTCATCTGCAGCCCACGGCAGACTGGCATCGCAGGTAAGGCACGCGTGTTCCATGCCTTCACTTTCCTTTACTCCAACTTTGATTTTGACTCCCTTGTCTTCGTCCTTTCATCTCAACCAAATGACAGACAAGCTTTCCTGTTGTTTGCTTGGTGAACTCTCCGCTGGTCCGGGGTCCCTCTCCAGCCCGTCTTCCTTGGCGCAATATTGAACCTTCCGCCGCTTGGTGGCCCTTTGGCCGGACGTCATGGCTTGAAGTCATCCGGTATCAACCACCCACCGCCTAATTGTCGGGATCTACCAGGCAGCCGGGAATCCCCTCTTCCTGTTTCCGCCCCGGTGGTCAGAGTGTTTCCGGCCCGCACTCTCTGTTTCACAATCTCACCGTACCCCACCTCTTCATCTTTCTTCATTGCTATCGAGATGGGATCGCGCGCTCCTGCCATGCGCTCTTTTTCGTGGGCATTTCCAAAAAGGCGAATGCTCCGGGTGCCAAGACTTAAGGGCCTCCGTTGTGCGAGTCGTAAAGCGAGCGCGGCTGCGGCTTGCGTGTTGTCTACCTCAGGCCTCCAATAGGGGACGCCTTCACGGCTACGTCCGTTCTCGCTTGCGCCTGTCCCGCTGCTCACCTTCACCGCGTCCTGGTGTGGATCCTTGCCCCAACGGGGCCGATGACGCAACCCCTTCCTCCAGATTTGCTACTACTGCACTATCTCAATTCGTATCTCCCCACTGCTTCGTACTCGGTAGTCCACGATGGAGCACCGCTCCTTTCTTATCTTCCATTTCATCTACCTCCAACTTCGCTTCCATCTGTCGCTTGCGTTTCTCTCTACCCTTATCTTTCCAGCATCTTCCCGGATCCCTGGGTTCTTTCTGCCCAATCTCGAAGATATCACGTTGAACCAGGGTGGAGGACAGATCGTGACGTTCGCAATATCCGTAAGGCTAAAACTTAATCAAACACGGAAGAGCAAGGGCCCTGGTAAGCCGGCCGGCTTCGGATCTCGGAGCCGACGCGAATGCCGATCTACGGCGAAACACCCTCTACCCTGTCCCGAAACGGTTTCACCCAACATATGCACAAGGTTGCTCGACTAAATATATTCTTCTCTTCAGCATGAATTCTCTTCACCTTTACTTCCGCGCGGTCCACCGCGTCATCGTCGATGCACTCCGGCTTGTTTGCCTGTGTGTCTGGATTCCCATGACACACGCCGCAATTATTCAGTTGAGACACGTTCTGCCACGTACTCAATGTCATTGGATCTCTCCAAAGTTACTTTCATGTCTAATTGTCATGTGGACTTCGACTGATGGCAAACGCGCAGCCTATGCTTTGACCAATCTGATCAAGTATCTGATTGGTTGGATGATAAATTGCGTCGAACCTATCACACCACCCACTTTTCCAGTGTACGGACGGACTCGTGGCCCCGAATCTGGCCGCCTCATGTCGTTTGTTTAGGAAATTCGTTTCGAACTCCTTTCAGCAGCGTGCACTGCCGCTGGCCTTTCATTTGTTCTGAGATCCTGCTGAGAAATGGAAAAGGCGCCAAAGAATACTCATGCTGCGAGAAAAACTGGTATAGGCGCACATCTCATGATGATTCGCTGAGGTTTTAATGATGTCCTCTTTGGTACTCCACCCATTCAGCTCGCCACACGGACGCACACGGCTGAAGAATCCACGCCAAGAAAAATAGCTTTAAGCGCAGCTCTCCACTCCCAGCCACCAGGCTCGAGAAAAGTAAACGGGCACAGACCATAATGCTAATTGACGCAACCCACCAGCAAATTCTGTCCATGCTCATGTGGATATTTCTTTCCCAGCCTCTTTTACCATACCGCCGCCCGGCATCCGTGCTTCTCGGTACTTTCCATTACCGACAGGCGCACAGGTGTCCTCAGGGAAGACGCCCGGTAAGCAAATCCGGGGGGCGTCTTTAGCTTCATCCGCACAGACGTGCCGCGTGCTTCCTTCCACCGGCCACTCCGGTAACGAGGTAAAATAAGCAAAAACATAAAAAGAAAAAGGGATTGGGGGCTTACTCGCTTCCCTCACACCACCCCGTCACCATCATCATGAGACACAGGGTGCAATGGCGACAACGGTTTCACATCTGTGCAGGGCTGAAGAACAACATTCCGTACATACCCGCGGAACGAACGCACTGATAGCCAAGAGTTCTTGAACCGGGTCCGGATGCCCGGCTGAAATAAGCCGAACGTTACTCACGCCACAGCTGTCGTTGGCCCTGGATTTTGAGGTCGAAGTTTGTCCCCGCCATGTTCTTATAATATTTAAGCTTAGGCGTTTGTTTTGGATGCCCGAAGAGCAACCGCACGCTAGCTGTCGTGGAATTTGTATGCGGAAGACAAAAAAAACCTCTTATTACTCGCCGTTGGGGTCTCGAACGAGGTGTGGGATTGCTGTTAGCTATGGGTCCCATCACTAGTATGAGGTGTTTTCCCGTAAATGAAGCGCAACAACTTCGTTACTATTTATGGAGAGCAAAGAGACAGTAAGCATGCGGGATGACACTCAACTCACGCATGCACTCGAAGCTATTGCCTGGGCTTTTTTTGGCAACTGTTAAATCTATGTTTATATCCGGGCAACAGCTTCAGCTACCCACAACACAAGCTAAGATGCCCAGACATCCTTTGGTGCTTTTTTTTTTTTAAAAAAAAAAAACACGCATAATATGGCAGACTAAGCTCACCGATCTTTTCTGGCTTTGGTAGTCGGCAGGCGGCGGATACATAGAAAATGAATTTACGCTGGAATTTGGCTACGATACCTCTACTGAAACAAAACAAAAACGTTAATGGAGGGCCGATGAGAGAGCCAGAATGAGGAAAAACAGAAAACAAAGCCCAACAACGCCACAATTGGCCCAAAACAAAAACACCGCAAAGAAATGCATAACCTAAGGAAATATAATGCCGACAAGTCTACCCGACGTCTTAAAGCCCGTAATCTCTTCTGAGTAGCGGGAGGTCCATCATGGCGGACAGGTCGAACTGTTGCCAGGCTAAATCATCCACATTGTTTTCTGTCGGCCAGTCCGGCAGCTGCACGTCATTTCCCCTGGGCAACTCAAAGTTATTCAGGCCCGGCGTGGAAAAATCCCACCATTGACCCACTACAGCGTCTTGAAAGTGTTGACGTTGTGAAGGAAGGGGGTGAATGTCCGTATGACAAGAAAATGGTAGGAGCGGCGATGCTGAGAGGCCGTGGCCGTTCTGCTCGAGTCGCTGACGCTTTCGTTTGCGGGGCGAGAGCAAGACAGAAGAGGTTGCTGGGTTTGCTCCGCTTCCCTCTTCCGCATCAATGCTTTCTCCACTGCGTATCGCTAATGTTTGCTGTCGTTGTTGGTTCATAGATGTTGCTCCCTCACTCTCGTTTGACAGCCCATGTTCTCCTGTGAGGGTGAGCGGCTGCTGAGGGCTTACAGGAGCAACGTTTTTGGCTATTCTGGAGAAATCGCCGGCTTGGATGGTAGTCGCTGCTGAAAAAGTAGGGCCCCTTGAATGTGCAGGCTCTGGACGGAGTGTGTAATTTGCGTGGGGGCTGGGTGCCTCGGCGGAGACGCGCAATGTGTGCATCGACAGTCTCTCCAATTCAGACAGTCCGGCGTCAAGTTTCTGCAGGACCAGGATTGTCTGCGCAGTGGATGAGTTGCGGTGTTGGAGCATTGCACTTTGTATGGTGGAGAGGTGCTTGAGGATTTGCCTCTCCAGAAACGTTACTTGAGCTTGGTCATGCTGTTCGACACTCTGAGCGTTGCGGAGGTTATTAGAGATGGTGGGAGGAGTGAAGCTTGCGGCCGTTGGTTCGGTCCTCTGGGAGAGTGGACGCTGGACAGTGCTTGAACTACTGGCACCTTGACTGATCTGCGATGACGGCGCGGCTGATGACGTGCAGAGAGATGAAGAACGTATCGGGCTAGATGATGGGATTGTGGATGGTTGTATTGTGGCGTTAGGAGGTCGTACAGCGCTAAAGCTGCGAGGATTCAGGGGAATTTCGGCTTCATACTGTTCCTTCGACATACAGTCGTCAAAGAAAGGGCTGGCTGGAATAGGAGAGTTGGGAAATAAAGTCCTGTAGAGACTACGGTATCTCGTAGCAAGATTCTCTTCTCCTTTGGAGACTGGATTCGACGGGCATGATCGAAGCGCTTCATGCGATGCATGTGCCTGGCTGTTGATAAAGTAGGCCTTGCAACGCTTGCAATTTCGGACCACAAACTTCTTGCTGTGGGCACGAGTGGTGTTCAAATGGCGTCTAAGAAGAAATCAGTTTCATTTGGAAAATTTATCATCCAGGGAGTTGCTTACTTCAGAGCAGCCATGCTCTCAAAATCACGTCCACTTGGGCAGGCCTTCTCATGTGGCAGGCCACTCATTACCGCATGCTTAATATACGGACAAACAAAATACCTTCTCGAGCTCGTAGTGATCTCGGAAGACGCAACATCCTGCCCCTGGTGGGCATCCATCTTCAGTATTCGTGTTTTTTGTCCGTGTATGTATTCGCCAGGTAATCGTGTTCAAAGCTGGGTTCTGTTGAGATGGGGAGATATTCCAGAACTCGGGTGAATTATTCCAGAACTCGTGAAAGGGGTTGGAGCAGCTACATACAGTGTGTGCATAAACCAAATAATCAAGTTGAAAGTTGACCTCTCTTTTGATAGTGAAAGTAATCTCGAACTCGGGGGAGTTAGTCTAGAACTCATGAAAGGTGTTGCAGTGGCTACATACAGCGTGTGTGATCAGATAATAGCAATATTTTTCAAAACTTGGCTCTCTTTTGATGTAATTAGTACTCCAGACCTTGGGGAATTAGTCAAGAACTCGTGAAAGGTGTTAGAGTAGGTACATACAGTGTTCAGTTTGTAGTTTGTTCGTCTGTACTTTCGGATAATCGCGAATAGAATATGCCGCCACATCTCTGAGGCGTAGGCTCGTTGGCCAAAAGAAATCCTCAGGGATATTTGAGGATACCGTACGTGCGCCATTGGTTGCTCGAATCCCCACGGCGGTTCTCGATCGCTTCCTTGAATGAGGAAAGACTCACCTTCCTTACCTTGGGACGGGTTTGACAGAGTTCGGGGAATCGGGATAGTGATTCGAAAAGTCTACGGTCGGATCTGGTTCCAGTTTTCCTAAATATGCTGTGGACGCCGGTAAATCTGAACCAGAGAAGGCCTTTAAGGCCTGACCATAATACTTAACCATCCGGGATCTTGTGATAAGAGCACAAAGGGACGCGAGCGTTTTAGTGCTCAGTTCGATGCAAGAAGTGTTCAATTCAAGAATGGATGGGGATCGTAAGTGAAAGATGGCGAGTGCGATGGCAGTTGGGGTTTTTAGAGATCGGTGGCCGGGCAGGGGCTGGATTCCAGGCTGCGGGGCTCAGCCCCGTTCTCTTCTTCGGTTGCAGATTCCATTGTGTACAGACGCCCGAAAGTGATCTCCCGGAGGACCACACAGGCGACTGATACTCGGGTGGGAGGTATAGTAGTGTGAGGGATGATATCGAAGAGTGAACGATAGTAAAGTGATGGTACGAGCTGCGAAAGGTGAAGGCGGAAGGTGGAAGGCTGGAGCTTTTCTATTGTCTGTTGGTTTGCAAAGATGTGCAGATATGCAGCTAGAAGCCCTCAAACTTACGCAAATGTGGTATGCGTGTGGAACAAGGCTGAGCACTTCTAATTTTAGAGAGCATGGAAACTCAGCCTCGAAGCCAGCCTGGAAGCCAGCCTAGAAGTCAGCTTGAAGCACCTGCGCCAAGCCGCCACTTATGCTCAATGGCGAACAGCCGAGCAAATGAACGACGTTGTATATATAGACGTGGAGCCTTCAAACGAGTTTCGCAACAGAAGGCTGGCGCAAATAATAGTAGAACCCCACAAAAAAACATAAGCCACGGCCAGTTCAGTGCTACCACGAGCTATCTTTCGGTTGCAATACCCCTCCGTGGAAATTCCGGTCAACCGGAGCCTTGACCAAGAGATTTGTTGGGCAGGATGCGGAATTGGCCCTGATTGGTTGAAAAGGTGCTGAGATATGTTTCTTGAAGCGAGCGAGCCCGATTACGTGTGGATCCTAGATTTGTTAAACAAGCTATCACTAAATGATGATATAAATTCTAACTGAGGAGGTAAGTTCTCCTCGAGGTAGAGTCGGTGAGCTGTGAGCCTGGAGGAAGGGCATCTCCAGGACGATATGCTTAAAGCGCTTGGCGGCGGATCTCTAGGTCTATGGTCGTCGGATATTCTACGTGCAAAGGAGATGAGTTGTGGTAAGCTGGGTAAATCTGGATGTCAAAGCTTACCGGATTCGTGGTTGGCATCGTCGGAACGTCTGGTGCTTTACGATGGATCGCGGATAGAAAGTAGGAAAAGTGCGAAGAATAGCAGAGCTTTAGAACATAGCGTAACGATGCCCCAGCTCTTCCTTAGAAAAAGAACATATGTGGGTAGCTGAAGCTATCGTCCGGACGTTTATGTAGAATTTTTAATTCCACATTCTTGTCCGGACCGTAGCTTCATCTACCCATGACATGAGCAAAAAACAAATCCACGCTAGCCATCGGCTGCGAGAGGGGACTGTATATTCCGTGGTAGGCTGTCAGCTGGTGAATTCTTGTAAGAGGGATAGGATGAGCGTTAATATAGTTTAAAGGGGGGAGCTGTTTTATCTTGTTCATGGCCGGATAGTAGGTCTCTTAGGCTTCAGGTTGGCCTTGATGCGGCCCGCAGGCTCCTAGTATTCTTCTTTGCAGCCATTATCAGTGTGGCTCAGTTCTCTAATAGCCAGGTTAGCAATTTCAACAAGAACGGTGGACCATTAATAGACGTACCGCCGTAACTGTCACATTTCGGTATCCTGAAGCCCTTAACAAAGCCTGTGCTCCTCAAGTAATTGAGGTTCCCCTTGTCCTCCGATCAGTAAGCCGTCCATGACAGTATTCTTGTGTTTCGGCTTGTCGGACATGTAAATGTGCCACAGCTAGAGAGGCATACAACGAAAGCAGCCATACCACCAAAGCTACCAGGAGTGATAAGGTGGGGAGCGGGTAGTGGCGTTGCGGCTTCTGGTGAGCGACATGCAGCCGGCGGTGAAGAAAGCGCGCCTCGCTTGCGGCTTCGAGAAGTTTTCGGGACCGACATGTCGAAATGGAATCTGGACATGTGTTGGCTTTGCTCATTGAGCTCGCTCGGCGTCATCGATCCATTCCATCATCAGCATTCCGATGACGACATCGATGTATTAATAAGACGGCAGCCATGACTGGCTCACCGCGGTAGCGCAACACTTGAGGCTCTTCTATCCGCATCCCGGGTTCCGTATTTCCAGGCGGTCGGAATCTGCAGGTGCTTTAAGTGCCGGGATGACGTAAAAAGTAACCAGCAGGGTGCTATGATCTGCGACCCTTCTGGAATCATAACCTCTCCCCTTGCATCGTCCATTTAAAGCGCTAGTCGTGGCCACTTCAGCACTTCTTAATCCACTCCCATATCCACGATTCTTTCCGTATACCATTCCCCATACTCCAGCACTCCTAGCTCACAACTACCATACCTAAGATACTCGGGACTGAGCAACGGAGCCCGGCTATGATTCACCGGCCCGCGATGGAATCGCTCTGCGCGCCTCCCACCTTATCCTTCACCGTCCCTTCTACCTAGCGCCCAATACACAGCATCGCTTTCTTCCATCTACATGTCAGCAAGCAGATCTGCCTCTGCTATAGCCGAAATATTTCCGGACCTTGCAAGGATTACCGGGATCGGCTAGCGCTCCGATGCAAATCCTCGACAGCTGCAGGAAAAATTTTGCCTCTGCGAAGGCTTGGAATCTGCGTGTTTATGATGTTGTCTGATGAGAATACAAAGTGCCGAGTAGGGTTGTATGATGCTACCAGCGCACTGTCGAACGATCAACGACCTCTTAAAGGTTCGCCAACCCTTCCAACGCCCCCTTCCCCACGGTACCCCACCCCCTCATTGACCAGATCAGGTTAGCAGCATCACGGGGTTAATCAATAGGTTTGAAGATCTAAGTTATACTGCGGTGACAAAGGCTGGAAAAATTTTCCGCGTACTTGACATGCGGTCTACCATTCCACCACCAGATATCTCACCTAATTTCCAGCCCATCTCCACAAGCGTGACCTAAGGCCAGCCAATTGGAAGTGGACGAAGAAGATTAGTGGAAAGGGTTATACACTTGATTATTGAGCGGTGGGGCGGCAGCAGGTCAATGATTCATCGTTCCTGGAAATTATCGTGGGTGGTTCACGATGGTCGTTTGATGGTGTTGATATGGGGCGATGGGTTGACTCGATGTAAATATGTCACGGCGGCGGGCGAGGCGTTACTCGATCGTATCGAGTCAACCTGGGCTGGCGGCCGGCCGAAGCGGGCGGTAATCAGCTTATCAGCCCCGGCAGCCGGCCCTTGGCGCCTCGACGTCAGATCCAGCAGCCGCACGCGACACAACAGCTGCTGAGGCGAAAAAAAGGGCAAATCTCAAGGGCCGCTGGATCGGAGCCGGGCGCGCTGTCAGAGGGGGAGCCTGCGTGGCGGGATGCATCCAGCTAACTAGGTCCGGGCAAGGCGTGCACATGCAGCTCGAAGCCCATCACCCGCATGTTGGAAAGCTGGTAGGGCAGGACCCCGGGATTGACAATGGCGCACAGCTGTGGGATGTGCAGCCCGCGCTAGTCTCCACCGCAGCCCGCATGCGTGCAGACGCCGCCGTTACCTCCAGGGACGCTGCGATAAGGGATAATAAGACCAGCATGTCAGTCGCCAGTTGCACCCGACAGGCGTCACGCGTAGAAGTCCGCTGTCTTAAGGGGAAGAAGGATGCCAGCGACTAAGCCAGCGCTGGACCGGCTTGCTAGCATGTGAGCGACGCATTTAAACCCCGAGCCAGCTGCGAAAAGACGAAACCAGGACTTCCGGGTCGAGATTTTTGCAAACAAAGTTGCCGCGATAAGGGCAACCCACAGTGGGTAGAGAATCGCGGGCGCTAGCGGCCCTTGAACCCAAGGAAGATCGACCACCTCCACGGAGCCCTGATGTCGCCCACCCGCCGTATCTTCTATAATAAACTGGCCAGATCCCGCCATGGTACGACCTCGCCTTCAGCCTGGCTCCAATTCCCTCCTCCCTTCCTCCTCTGACGCCGCCCAGTAGCCGACGACAACGAGTCGGAGCGGCAGCCGCTCGTCCAGCCCTCGTCTAGCAGCTCGTCAACTCCTCGTGCCGCTTCCCTCCTACGTCAGCCTGCGTCGCCATCCCCGTCGTCGCACAATTCGCCGCTTCTCGCGCCCCGTCCATCCCACGACGACAACTACGACGTGCAGTACGGCGACATCCAGCCTGATTCACGACCCAACACGCCTGGATTGGGAGCCGTCATGGAGAAAGTCAAGTCCTCGCGCGTCGCCCATTATGCGGGCAAGCTGGCCGTCGAGAGCGAGCCCGGTCTCACAAACACCCAGCTCATGCTCACCAACCACGACTTGAAGCCCGTAGAGCCCGAACGCCGCCAGTGGAGGTCATGGAATTTCGTTGGTTTCTGGGTTGGTACGTTAAAAGTATTATAATTTCTCATCAGTCCACGCTAACGCGACCGTCAGCCGACTCGTTCAACATCAACACTTGGATGATTGCTTCCTCGACCATCACCAATGGCTGTTCGTGGTGGCAAGCATGGATCTGCGTCTGGATAGGCTACGCCATCGCCGCCTGCTTCATCTGCTTGACCGGCCGCATTGGCGCCATGTATCACATCGGTTTCCCCGTGGTTAACAGGGCTTCGTTCGGGATCTGGGGCTCGCTATGGCCCGTCTTCAACCGTGCAGCCATGGCTTGCGTCTGGTACGGCGTGCAGTCTTGGATCGGCGGTCAGTGCGTGCAGTTGATGATCCGCTCCATCTGGAACAACTGGAGAGAGGTGAGTGTGAAAACAGCAGCGCTCAAGGAACAAGACACTAACCTCTGCCACCGCAGGGCGTTATTCCGAATGGCATCAAGAGCTCCGGCACCAGCACCGTCATGTTCGTCAGCTTCTTCCTCTTCTGGCTCGGCTCCCTCCCGGCCATCTGGTTCCCCGTGCACAAGATCCGCCATCTCTTCACCGTCAAGGCCTACGTGGTCCCGGTGGCCGGCCTGGCCTTCTTCATCTGGTTCATCGTCAAGGCCGGCGGCGTCGGCCCCATCGTGCACCAGCCCGCCCAGCTCAAGGGCAGCGCCCTGGCCTGGGAGATCGTCAAGGGCATCATGTCGTCCATCGCCAACTTCGCCACCCTCATCGTCAACGACCCCGACTTCTCGCGCTTCGCCAAGACCCCCAAGAGCGCCTTCTGGTCGCAGCTGATCACCATCCCCGTCGGCTTCGCCATCACCTCCTTCATCGGCATCATCGTCTCCTCGTCGGCCACCATCATCTACCCGGGCCAGGAGCCCATCTGGAACCCGCTCGACCTGCTCACGCGCGTGCTCGACGAGGAAAACACGTCGGCCAACCGCTTCGGCGTCTTCTGCATCGCGGCCGCCTTCACGCTGGCCCAGCTCGGCACCAACATCGCCGCCAACTCCGTGTCCGCCGGCACCGACATGACGGCCCTCCTCCCGCGCTGGATCAACATCCGCCGCGGCGGCTACATCTGCGCCGTCGTCGGCCTGTGCATGTGCCCGTGGAACCTGCTGTCGTCGAGCAACAACTTCACCACCTACCTGTCGGCCTACTCGGTCTTCCTGTCGTCCATCGCCGGCGTCATGATCAGCGACTACTACTGGGTCCGCCGCGGCTACCTCGACATCCACCAGCTCTACTCAGGCCGCCGCTCCGGCGTCTACTTTTTCACCCTCGGCTTCCACTGGCGCGGCTATGCCGCCTACATCGCCGGCATTTTGATCAATGTCGTCGGATTTGCCGGTGCTATTGGTCGCGATGTGCCGATCGGTGCGACGTATATTTACAATGTCAACTTCTTCGCCGGCTTCCTCGTCAGCAGCATCATGTACTGGGGCCTGTGCCGCCTCTTCCCCATCCCGGCCACTAGCGACACCTGGATGGAGGTTGGCGACGAGATCACCGATGTGCGCCTGGCCTACGACGACCGCGCGAGCGACGCCTACGATGAAGAGGTCGTGACGGGTGGTGCCAAGGGCGTGTCGTCGTCGAGTGGCGCAGAGCAAAAGCCGGCGAAGGATGGGCTCAAGCTGTGATTTGTTGCGTTGTCTTCTTTCTTTGTATCCAAATTTAGCCGGTCACTTCTGTTTTTTATTAGATCGGGAGATGTTTGATTAAAAAGAGCAGGATGTAGAGGAGCTCGTTGTGATGAGATATGATACCAAGGACGGCTCTTTCCCGGTGTATAACGATAGGGTTATACATTCTTTAGCGGTTTAGAAGAAGAATGCGAGCTATCTGCTCGAGTGAAAGACAATTTGTTCTCAACTTCGACCTCTTGATGCCTGGTGTTATGACACATGTGTGACTGTATTGCTCAAGTTGACTTGCTCGTATTAACGTGAAGATGCTATTCAATGCTGAAGTATCGACTACTCCAGTATTAGTCCTGTTCAGATCCCAAGCGAATGAGCATGCTACCTTGCTGTCTTCCTCCGCCTCGGTGAGGAGCAGAAAGACTGGCTTTGATTGTTACGAGAACAAAATTATCCAAGTCGATGTCATTCAAGCTTTCCCTGGGTATTTCGACCCAGGAAGCTAGTGATATGTGAAAGAAGAACAACATCTCACAAAAGGACGCATTGATCCGACAACACAGCGGAAGGTAGAGAATGATAGAGCAGCATTAAACAAATTTCTTGAAACCAGAGTACCAGAAAGGAACAATCGGACTCCAGAACTCCGGTAACAACTGTTCCTGGGAGGACATCGCCGCCCGCGTAGACGACCATACCAAGCGTTGAAGATGAATCCATGGTAGAGGAATGGTGACAGGCACGTGGATAAAAAATAGCGCTTCTCACTTGTCGTCACCGTCGCTCTTCGGCTCGGCTCCTGTCTGGATGGTGGTTTCGAGTGCGTCAAGACGGCGGCTCATGTCGTCCACTATGAGGCGTGAAGCCGTTGGTCAGCTTGACAGGTTGCATATGTTGCAGAGCGTGAAGAAGCCCATGAAGCTGCTTGCACGTGACGGAAAGGAATATGGAGGGACTAGTTGGCGACACCGAGCAACAAAATGTCGACTAGTAGAGCAGAGACTTGATACAAAGAAGAAGGGACGTGAAACTGAGTGAGACGATGCAAGACACGACAAGATGAGAAAAAGTTTTTGGGAAGACTTGGGCGTAACAGTAGCCCAAGCAAATGAAAAAATAGGTAACCAGAAAGAATGATATGGAAAACCGATGACCAGATGAAATGATATGGAGTACGCACTCTTCTCTAGCAGCTCCTTAGAGATGTTGGTGAACTTGGAGGAGAGCTGGTTGATTAGGTCGTCGACGACGGCCACGAGTTCGGCGGAGCTGCCCTCGCCGCTCACAGGCTACGGTTCGCGGTTAGCTCAGACTGTCGTGATTCACCGCTCTGAGATAGTGGAGCGCGGGTGGTGGGTTATCGGGGAGGCAAGGGCGGCAGGGGGGTGGAGGGAGAGGAACACCCGTACCGAGCTTGAGGATGGCGCGTCGCGTTCGGACATGATTGTTTGCGAGGAGTGAGGCGGTCGGGCGATGAAGTAAGAAGACCAGCAGAGTCTGCGGCTTCACGGTCCGAAAAAAGGCGCGATTTCTGAAAAGTAGTGCAGGAAGGGATATTGTTGTTGTCGTTGTTTTGGCAGGTCGCATGTGGGACAGAGATCCGCAGGGCTGATGAGTCTCGGCCGGGGAGCCCAGGCCGCAATGCACGGGCCACGGAGCCCCCGGGCGGTGAGCGGCGCCAAGATTGCGAGGCCCGTCGCTGCTCCCAAAAATTTCGGAGAGCAGGTCGCGCAAAAGTGACCCGCAGCGCGCGCCGAAACATTTCTCGCCCTCCCAACCCACTCGCCCACACCCCGGTTTTTCCCATTCGCGTAGCCACAATGGTCAAGAAGGGCGGCAGCAAATTGCTCAACCTCCTCCAGAAGGAGAAGGGCTACGACTACAAGAAGGACAAGCAGAAGAAGCTCCAGAAGCAGGCCGAGAAGCGCAAGCAGGAGAAGAAGCAGGAGGAGGACGATGACAGTGCCGAGGAAGATGAGGTCGAGGGCGGTGTTTCCGTGAACGCCCAGGCGCAGGAAGACTCTGGCTCCGGTGGAGACGAGGCCGAGAAGCAGATCCGCTCCGAGGCGCGCAAGGCCGCTGCAAACAAGGACGAGAGCGAGGACGAGGACAGTGACGATGAGGAGACACCGAAGGTGCGACGAAGATATCCTCACATATCGTGGTAGAAATGCTGACCTTTGCCCCCGCAGATCGACCTGTCCAGGCTCGAGGACGACGACTCCGATTCCAGCGGCGAAGAGCTCGAAGAGAACGACGACGAAGATGATGATGACGACGAGGAGGAAGATATTGCTCTGTCAGACCTCGAGTCGGTCGCCTCGGACGAAAAGGGCGACATCATCCCCCACCAACGCCTCACCATCAATAACACCTCCGCCCTGCTCGCCGCCGTGCACCGCATCGAATGGAAGACGAAGAAGCAGGCATTTTCCGACCACCAGGCCGTTACCTCGGACGCCGCCATCGAGATCCAGGACACCAACGATGATCTGAACCGCGAGCTGGCTTTCTACCAGCAGGCTCTCGCCGCCGTCAACACCGCCCGTGACGCGCTGAAGAAGGAGGGCGTGCCGTTCACTCGCCCCAACGACTACTTCGCCGAGATGGTCAAGAGCGACGAGCACATGGGCAAGATCAAGCAGAAACTCATCGACGAGGCTGCCGGCAAGAAGGCTGCTGCCGAGGCTCGCCGCCAGCGCGACCTCAAGAAGTTCGGCAAGGCCGTGCAAATCGCGAAGGAGCAGGAGAAGGCCAAGGCCAAGAAGGACACCATGGAGAAGATCAACCTGCTGAAGAGGAGTACGTCTCTTGTCTTACTATTCATCTTCTCTTCGCTTTTACTACACTAAGCTCTTAAACTAACATCTCTTTCTTTCCTTGAACAGAACGCCAAGGCGCCGATCTGGAAAACGAAAACGAAGACGATCTCTTCGACGTCGCCCTCGAAGACGCCGAGGAGACCGCCCGCAAGGATAAGCTCGCCCGCCGCGCCGGCGCCGGCGGTCGCGGCGGCCATGGCCCCAACCCCAAGCGCGCCAAGAAGGACGCCAAATACGGCTTCGGCGGCAAGAAGCGCTTCGCCAAGAGCAATGACGCGCAGAGCAGCGCCGACGGCAGGGGCTTCTCAGTCAAGAAGATGAAGGCGGGCGCCAATGGGGCCAAGAAGCGCCCGGGCAAGAGTAGGAGAGCGGCGAGGAAGTAAGTTGGGTCGTAGCTCTGAGGAGAGAGCAGTAGGTGGTAGTAGCAGTATTGGTGGTGGACAAAGCGGACTCGACGTGGCAATATCTCAGTCGCTTCGTGCGCGTGTGGCGTTATTATGGTTCGTATGGGAGGAAGGCGGATCGAAATCAAAAAGTTTAAAGATACGGAGGAGGAGGGATTTCTTACTGTTTGTGGCTGATCGGGAAAGCCTTTTTCTATCTTATTCCCCCACCCCTTGTGAACACATTTTGTTCTGCAGAATAAGGCATTGGGAGGCGTCTTGCGGCGTTCAAATTTGGCATCACGCTATGACAATTACTTTGTTCGTTCATTATTTCTCATAAAGTTCGCTGACGTGGTTTAGTCGCTAGCGAGCTTCCGTAATTGGAACGAGTTAAACACGAGCGAGCGATTAGGAACACTTCGGCACGTTGCGGTTTCCCAAGATGGATAAGAGAGACAAGGTTGCAACTGTATTCCTACATCGATCTACTTTGATTTGTAAGGAAAAATCGAGTCCAGATGCCGCGTACCCCCTGTCTCTTCTGATGATGTTTTTCAGGAATCAGCAGATATCCTACAGCGTGGTTCTCTCATCAACATGCTCCGTCTTAAATCTAGATCAGAGCTATATGCCCCTTTTAGAATGCTCTGCGGCGGCCCGCGCCAAGCAGCAGTCGGCCTTTCTACCGTCTCACAGTGGTGTATCCCCAAATTACAAGGAAATAAATTCAACTCATAAGCCCCGTCCCAGAACGCCAGACCAATAATTAGATATTAAAAGAGAGACAATGACTTCCGTCATACGCTTATAGAACGGTTTGAGTTTTTTTTTTTTTTTTTTTTTTTACAGCCCACTCAAATTCGGTCCGACGGTGCGACGCGGAACTGGCGCAGATCGAAGCGCTCGACGTCCGGCTCCCTGTCGTCTGACATGGGGGGCATCCGCACGCCAGGGTACGTCTTCATGGGGAAGCTCACGCTGAAGCTGGGATCGTGCTTGTGGTGGTCGAAGCCTGCGTCTCCGACCTTGATGTCGATGGACTCGTCGCCTAAGGATCCGTGAGTTTGATGTCGGAGATGCTTCTGCAGCTCGTGCGATTCTCTCGACTCGAGTTCGCGGGCTTTGCGCCCTGCCGCGCCGCCGTGGTGGCCGAAGCGGACGAAGGCGTCGCTGATGGTGTTGACGAACCACGGCGACGAGCCGCTGGGCTTGTAGTTCCAGTACTCGCGCGCGTCCTCATCCGCGGGGGTGATGCGGCCGCGCGAGACGATGCGGGTTAGCGCGATGGGCACGTTGATGGCGACGTAGGTCAGGATGCCGGCGATCATGCCGTACGCGGTGCTGTACGACATGGGCACGAAGATGATGGTGACGAAGGCGGGTATGGCGTCGCCGATGTAGCGCCAGTTGATGGCGACGACCTGGCGCACCATCATGGCGCCGACCAGGACGAGTGTGCAGCCAGTGGCCCACGGCGGGATTGAGGCGAAGATGGGAGCGAAGAAGAGCGAAATGAAAAAGCAGAGACCAGTCGTCATGGCGGTAAGGCCCGTTTTGCCTCCCTCAGCGATGCCAGCACCCGATTCGATGAAGGCTGTCACGGGACTTACACCGAATAGGGCCCCGACACTGATGCTGAAAGCATCGGTGCAATAGGCCGCTGTTGAACGCGGGAAGTCACCTGTCGATCCATCCACTACCCCGGAAAAACGAGCCATACTGTACAGAGTTGCAGTACAGTCGATGATATCGACGTATAGGAAGGTAAAAAGTGCGAGGGCGAATTCACCGGGCGCGCGCGAAATATTCCAGTCCAGTGCATTGAGAGTCTGCTCGATGGGGTGGAAAGTCACTACCTTCTTGAAGAAGTCGAATTGGTTATCACCTTCGGGAGTATCCGGGAAGTAGGTGACAGAAGTGCCGCGTCTGGGATACAAGTCAGTAGTTTGTTTCAGATGGGCGCTTTGGTGTATGCTGGCTGACTCACGGCCAAGAGATGATGGAGACAACCAAGATTCCAATAATCATGGCGCTTTTCACCTTATACGACATCAGGTACGCCGTCAAGATTCCACCGCAGAATAGGCCGATCCACAGCTACTCGTTGTCAGGCCCTCCACACGCGATACGGGTGCAGAGATTACTTACCGTCGGATTCTGCATCTTGTGACTCTGACACTCGCCAAACTCATCCCTGTACTCTGGTGGACAGCCGGCGAGATCCAAGGGAGTAGCACTGGCACCAGAGATGGCGCCGATTCCTGCACTATACGACAATCCTATCTCGGCGAGAAAGAGACCTATTCCGCAGGCAGCGGCAACCTTCAAGGAGGTCGGGAGCATGCGGACCAGCCATTGCCGCATTCCTAGGAGAGACAGTAGAATGAAAATGAAGCCCTCGGCGAAGACGGCGGTCAGAGCCAAGCCATACGGAACAAGGCGAGTGCCGTGGAAGCCGACTACCTGATAGGTAAAGTAGGCATTGAGGCCCATGCCAGGGGCCAAGGCGACGGGCAAGTTGGTGATGAGGCCGAAAAAGAAAGACGCGAAGGCGGAAATGGCACTGGTGGCGGTGATGAGATCACGATTCAGGCCGATGAGGCAGGTTTGGTAGTCCTGGTCATTGGCGCAGGTTGGGTCGCTGGCATCGCGGCACTTGCATGTGCCGCCGGAGTCGGTCAAGACGGTGGCATTGACGGCAATGATGTAGGCCATGGTGAAAAAGGTGGTCACGCCAGCGCGCACCTCAGTCAAGAACTGAGCATCCGGAATCTCGTCGGCCTGGAAAGTCAGAGATGGCGCTACGGCCTGACGGCTGTGAGGCAACTTACATGGCCAGAGCCGTCCAGGCGAAACAGGCGGCCGAACTTGGAGTCCGCCAGGTAAGCATCGAGACGACGGCCTTGCTGCCGGAGGGCGTCCATTTTGGGACCAATAGGCGAAGACGAAGAGAAGAGAAAAAGAAGTGACGGTGATCATGATGCATACCAGAGGTGGAGCGGGCGCTACGCTTTTACAACACGGACACAACGATATGATCAGCAAGACGCTTGACTGACTAGCAGACGCGGCGACAGCCACGGGAAGGTTGGTGCGCACAGACCGGGCAGAGCAATGGGGTCAAGTCTAAAGCCCTGTTCGGATTCGAAATAAGAAAAGCTCGAAGCTAAAGCGTAGGGCTGGCGTGTCGTAATGGCAATCTCGCAGCGGGAAAGCGTAGGCGTCGTCCGGGTGTAACAGGTGTCGCACGCTGCTAGTGCGTCGGTGGCGGGCAGGCCCTGCGGCGATTCCGTCGACGTCTTTTTGTTCGCGGGCGCCTCAAGCGCATTGGATCGGCGCGGTGCTGGGGAATAGATTGCGGATCATCGGCGTGGTGGATGAAAGCGGGCGAGTGAAACGGCGACGGCAGCTTAAAGTGGCAGGGACGACCCGGGCTGCCATCCCGGCCCAACTCGCCGACACTGGCTCCCGCTGTCGCGACCATGGCTGTCTAGCTCACGAGTAGCCATGGCGCCGAAATGACTCTGGCTGCACCGGCCCCCGGTTCCGCGACACTTGAGATGATCCGCCGAGCTCTTCCATCTCCAAATCCGGCGCCGCAGCTCCGACGTTCAAGCCCACCCTCGTCCGCACCTTCTCATCGCCTGCGCCTGAATCTGGATGGGCGGCTCTATGTTTTCCGCAGACCTCTCATGGACCGACGAGTGCGCCGAGACTGTTGGCCAGCGCCGCGAGCGCCGTCTGCGCGGCCGCGAGCACGCCGGCTCGACCCAGAGCTTCCAGTCCGACGACTCGAAGTCCAGCTTCTGGTCGCTTCCCACCCGGCGTAAGAACAATGCCTCCAAGTCTCCCGCCACGAAATCCATCTCCCGCAAGAGCTCCAAGTTATCTCTGCACGACCACTCTCACTCAAGGCCTCGAGAAGACAGTCTGGACTCCGCCACCGGATGGTCCCCCCCTGCTCAACTTCCACCTTCACAGTTTCCCATCATGCCACTTTTGCCCTCGATTGAGGAGCCGCGGCACTCCACCACCCGATCTTCCGGTAAATCAATCACTGCTGCTTTGCGTGCCTTTGACTGAGAGGACCTGCAGTTCGTACCGTGCAACATGTAGGACCTGATAGCCACTACAGAGGGAAGCGGATTATCGAAGAGTTGGAGTTCCATGAAATCCAGCAGTTAAGTGAGGGCTCTTACGTCTCTCGAACAACAACCCGCAGCACCGAGGTGAGATTGAGAATAACATTCCGCACCTGCAGTTGCTGATGAAAGCCAGACTTCTTCTCCTTCGGTTTATGGTCGGTATGTAGAGCAACCGTCGCCCGCCAGTTTATCCTGTTCGATGTTTGCTCAACACCTGCAACGATTCTGACCCTACCAAGTCCGGAAGGCTCCTTTCCCAGTCAATGCACCTTAGATCATGGTGCCGCCAGCCCCGCCCACCTCTCTCCACCTAATGCTGGCCCTAAGTCCACCTGGGAAGCTCCCTCGGATTGGGACATTGCCTCTATACGATCCTCGCAAACCCGCCAGTCCCTTGATAGCTCTTTTCTGTGCGACCCCGATTCTGCAGAGCTAACACAGTTCCAACGTTCTATTCGTCGCATGGAGCATGCCGATCCGAAGCTCATTCTCGCACGCTTGAAGGACGACCCGGCTCCAGGTGTCCTAGCCACTGATCCGTACGCCGAGGAAGAGCTTGCTGTAGAGAAGCACCTGTGGTGCCTCACAGCATTGCAGCTGCAAAACATGGAAAATTCGCTTGTTCCTAATCAAGGAGTAGGCCCCCTTCTGGGCCTTCCTACGCTCTTCCGTCAGCCGAAGCGAGTCTTGGAGCTTTACAGCAATATGGGTAAGCCACTGATGCATTGAATCCTTCCTTCCCCAGACCGTCTGCCGCCACAATCATGAACGCTAACACCAATCCCTGGATAGCCGAAGTCTATCAGCTCTCCGCCATCTACCCCAAGTCACACATCTCTTACTTGACCGTGCGCCAACCGCTAGCCAGCATACCCATCCCTGCTAATATCCATCCCCTGACCGTGCCCTCGGCTGGCATGCTGCCCTTCCCTTACCCCACGGACTCATTCAATCATATCCGATGCGCTACCCTCCCGTCGCATGTTCCGTCGTCGAAAATGCAGCCCGTGCTACGGGATCTGCTTCGGATGCTTGCTCCTGGAGGCATCTTGGAGTTGCGTCTCGTTGACAGCACACCGGTGCGCGCCACTATGGGTCCAAGACTGCGCGCTTGGTTTGAAGATCACCTGATGTTGAACTTGGAAAAAGAATTCCTTTGCTCACGACCATTGGCGCTATTTCCAGGCTGGGTGAAGGACTGTGGCTTACGCGTTCTCGAGGGCGGCAACACAGGGAACGATCTCGTGATCCAGCGGCTGCAGTTACCCGCGTGCGCTCGTCCCACTGGAACTGAATCCAAGCACTCGTCTTATTATTCTGCACGGTCGCAAAGCAGTACCAAGCGCAACACGCTCGAATACAACATACAAAAGGCCCTGGCCAGCAGCGGTACCGAGGCCCTGGATTTTGCAGCTCTCTCCGAGGAACCCTCTAAGGATGCCCCCGCTGCTGTGGAGGGAGACCTGGCGGCCCTGGACGCGGAAATGGCGGCACTAGTAGCCCGCGGGCTGTGGAAAGACTCTTGGGGCTCGCTCGTCGACAGGGGATCGACAATGGGCCACGACGTTATCTGGTGGTGGGATGATCCGGAGATCGTGCGCGAGTGCTGGGATTACAGCACCGTGTTCGAGTGCGGGACCATGTTTGCTTTTAAGGAGTGATGGAGAGAACAAGTGAGATTGGCATCTTTCCCTTATCGGGCTCCTCCCCCGGTCGTCTCGTTCTATCATCAGGCGTTGAATCGCATTTTTCTTTTCTTCGTTTGCTTTTTCCCTTGGGAGGCTCGATTTGCTTTTTACGGTTATACCATGCACGTGCGGTTTACACCGCTGAAGGGTGTTTTCTTTTTTCGGTTGGAGTTTGCATTGGTTCTCTCAGGAACAGCGTTTGAGCTTTGTTACAGTCTGGGATCCAGGGGGTATCGCAGCCGAAGGCTGGCGTGATTTTGCTTTTCGCTCATGCCATGGGTAGTTGAAGCAGTTGTCCTGATGCCAATATGTCATTCTTCGCGCTAGTCTTCGGCTGCAATATCCGTCTGTATATTGGAATATTTTTTGCTTTTCTTTTTTCGGCGAATCAGCGGTTGATACCCTTTTAGATTGCTATACTTGGGTTGTCTGAATGGCTTTGGTGTTTGATATTCTTCTCGGCGTCCATCTCAAACCGAAGAGTTCCGAGATGCTAGGATGGTGTGATGGGGTAGCCTAGACGGAAGGAACCTGGTCAGCAGCATCATACACTTTCTAACCAAGGCACTGGTCGTTGCGGCGCCGTAATAGCGTCTGTATAGCAGCCTCTTACCGCAAGACGCTGCAGATCATTTGCCCCCCACAATGCAGAATGATGGCAAGTCGCGTTTTCCCCGTTGGGCTAGCCGTTGAGTCCCTAGTGCATGCAGGGAAACCGGCATGTGTGCCGTCCGTCAGCCACACGCGAAGGAAGGGTGTAGCAAGCCTCCTTCGCCACCTTTGTAGCCCTATTCCTGCCGGAGGAAGGCATTCCTCCGGATCGCCACGCTCGATTCGTTAATAGGTTTCGCGGCGCCAAATCTTTCTAGCGAGGTGCCGGACGTTTCCACCAGCCGCTATGTATAGGCACGGAGACTTGCGCTAGAGCTTCAGGCGCGAACTACTACATACCTTTCCCGCGATTCTGTCTACCTTTACCCACCATAAACCCACATGACTTCCGAACTGGAAGTGGATGGCAAGTGATACCACCGAAACCCATCCTGGCATTTTGCATCCCTCAGACAGACCTCATACGCCTACCCACCATGGCGGCGCTCCTCCCTGGCAAAACCGAGTACCGAGCTGAACTGCCGCTGGAAATTCCAAACCACCGTCACACTCCCTAGGCGTTCCATCAGGCATCTATGGGCAGAAGTTCTCAGAACAAACAACTTGTGACCTTCGTCTACGATCCTCTGTTCATCGCTGTTCTCATCTTCGCCGTGCGGTAATGTGTGAATTTATCATACCTGACAATTGTGCCTTATCTACAATTAGTGACCTCTGTTCCTTTGTATTGTTTTAAGCACTACCTGTGTTTGTTAAAGGGTCGGTATATACCAAGTCCACATTATGCGCTCTATATTTTCCTCTACTTTTGGTCCTTTCCGGACTAAAGTGCAAAACGCCGGTGTCAGACATGACAAACTACAATGTTCTCTCGAACAGTCCAGCCGACGACTCCCGCACTCACGGGCCTCTCCCCGTACTAGTTGTATGACGATCACGCAGTAACAGGCAAAGCGGCTATTCCCGTGCGAGAACGATCCAGACTACCGTCCCTCCCACGCGGCCCTCGTCGATCAGCCCAAAAACTCTTATTAGCGCTCCTCCGTCCCGAAGCAGCCGCCGTGGTGGCGCCGCCGGTTACTCTTAGGAGCTTCTTCCGGTGAGCTTCACTGAGCTGCATGAGCGCACGCACGTGCATTGCGTGTATGCATGATGGCTTTGCGCGGAAGCAAACGTCTAGCTTCCCCGAAACTCCCCCAAATCCTCCTTCCTCTTCCCCGGGAGTGTATCACTGATAAACCGGTGTGGACCTTTCCGCCGGCTGGAATCGGACCGTGCAAGGATTTATGCCAGGTCGATGAGATGGGGCAGTGATAGACAGTCCGACGTGTTGAGAGAGAATCGCTTTTCCAAATTGGGAAACGTGGATGGAGCTTGGCAAACGGTAAATGCGGAGAACCCACTGGGTGGCTCCTGAGGCTTTCAATAAAACCATGTTTGAAAAGAACCCGATCAGTACAACAATGCAGATTGGTAATACACTAGCCTGGACTAAAATGCCGCTGAAGTTTAAAAAAGTACACGAAGACTTCTGTGAGCGGAAGAAACGATAAGTGATCACAATCGAAGCACGAGATCTACACTTCCTGGAGCAGCCGCCACGGCAAGCTTATTCACTGCCCACATGGTTGAGAGTTCGAGACAAGGATGTCAATCATGGGTGCCGTGATTGCAGCCTGACCGGCGCGGCTCCTGCATTCCGCCACTCATGCACGATGACTCGTGCTACCGCTCCTGCAAGGTTTACGGAGAGGCAGAAAGAAGCCAGCCACCTGGGGCCGCTATACCGCAGGGAGGAAGTTCTCCGCACCAGTTGTCTAGTATATCCCGGTACCGCTTCCCAGCCGCCACGGGTGTTCGGGAGTCGACCCACTGGTGTGGTGGAGAAAGCCCGTGCCCTGCATGGGAAAGAGAGAGATATGGAGCTCAAAGTCTAGCAATGAACAACGCATCCCTCGCCCACAGGGGTTTAATATATTCGAGACCGACTTGCTCTAGCTTTGAAGATGTGATCTGCCGCCGATCGTGTGGATCTTAGAGGCACGAAAAGAATCTCTCCGGCATTTCCGTGCCAATAGACAGCAGTCAGCTCATTCCCGTAATAACGCAGCTTAACTTGCGCACTTTGCTCCGACCTGAGATGAGATAGTAATTTATGTATCTGTTCGTTACAGGTGGTTTATACCGAGTTGACGTGCGATGGAAAGGATCAGACAACGCTCAATCGCGTACTTAATGATTTTGATCAGCCGATCATTCATTCCTCACTGTATTATCTTTCCCCCATGTAAAAATGCAGGGAAGTGGGAAGCAAGGAAGGCTTGTGTCTACGAAAAGCTTGGTAAAATACTTTGCTCCACCGCTGACCGGCACCGACTAGTGTATCCCAGCAGAAGAACCCATTCTTCCATCCATGTCACTTCTCCGCTACTTCATTGTAAAACACTAGAGTGAGTCCGCAATGTAGCAGGATTTGCTGTCCTCGGAAACGCCGATGCATAGACGCAGCACCTGTGTTGAAGCATTGTCTTGCACGTCTCCAATCCTATTCATTTTGGACATCCCACGCACTGTGCGCACCTTCTTCAGTGCACCGCCTAATCACTTCCAAATCCCGCCAACCACCGGGCTCCAGAATCAATATCCCAGGTTGGCTTCAAACTGATAGGTGAAACCTAAATATCTACACCGTTCCATGTTTCACTTTCCACCGCGGAACGCGGCAAATTGCGCACCGTCGGTAATCTCGTTTTCTTTTTGTCGGAATGATAGAGCCGATGAGAGCAGGCACATTGCAATACCGGGTCTGTGATTCGCGCTACTGTCGCAGCCGCGAAGTATATGCCTCCTTATGCACATGGAATGGTTAAGGCGAAACTGGAGGCTCTACGTACAGTTCCGAGAGTGTGTTCACTCGGAGCATTCGAAGATACCGACCAGAAAAGAAAAGAGAGAGAAAAAGAAAAGCTTTTAAGTAGGTAACAAGACACGATGTCTTCCGTGTGACCCGCTTCTAACCTCTACTCTAAGCCCTGTCATCTTCTATTGGTTGAACCAGAAATCTACTGCTCTAAAACATCACTGCTCCGATGATCATACCACCCATCTCAATTCCTTCTCTCCCTTCGTCGAAAGAAAGGGAAAGATCAACGGTCAACAAGGAGCCCTGTCGAAGAAAGGTCAGACGCACACAAACTCTCACGCATCTACACAAAACATTGAGAAAGAGCAAAAAAATGATTCGCGCGAACGAAGGTCAATGCATGCGAGCGCCTCTCCGCCTTTCCCCTCTCTACCCAACAATCAACCCCGCACCCCAAAAACAGATGCAATGTAAGTTGCGCTATGCCTCCGACCCAAAAGGCTCTCTATCAACCCGTCCCAACAGAGAAACGTATAAATACTGTAAAGAAAGAAATGTTGTGGGTATAGCGCACACGCACATAACGCACACAGTCTAAATGCCAAAAAATCTCCATATGCCATTTGCCCATTGCCCATTGCCATTTGCCATGTCAAACAGACGGAATGTGCGCAGCGCACGCGCATATAAACAGCATCATCCCAACTCTATGACGACCTTTACCCAACGCTATGCAGAAAGGGTGTGTTCTCAACCTTGGAAGCGGGAAGTAGCAAGAAGAAAGAATCCAAGGGATGGAAAAGAGAGAATACAATGAAGAGGAGCATCGACGATGCAAGAGCAAGAAAATCCCCCCCGTAAACCACTGATAGAATGAACATGAAGAGAAAAAAGCGATTGGCCCCCCGCAATTGTGCGGTTATGAAGGAAAAAAAAAAAGGAACCAAATTTCAGAGAAGAAGGTATTTGCATCGTCGAAAAATTCCCTCCCATCCATTGACGTTCACTCGTAAACGGCTGTACTCTATTCATAGTTTCCCATCTCTTTACTCCTCATCACCTCCCCTCCCACCTCCCAAACTTCTTCCAATCCGCATACACGCCCCGCCAGATGGCGCGCTCGCCCGCACCCAAGCCCGCGTTCATCGCGCGAAGCGCCTCGATGCCGACCACATCGGCGCACGCGTAAAGCGCGGGCATCAGCGCTGCGCGCGTGTCCGGGTCGATGCGGCCCTGCAGCGTACAGGTACAGAAGGACGCGATGAGGGCCGGGACGTACTGGCCTGCGTACTCACGCGCCTTCTTCGTCTCGTCGACGAGCTCGGCCGTCGTGGCCGACGACGACAGCGTCGACGCGGGCCGCTTGCGCGTGTGGAAGCCCTTGACCGCCGACACGGTCGGGTTGCAGAGCGTCGTGACGAGGCGCGCGAAGGCGGACGCTTGCGACGATGACAGCGGGCCGGGAGCGGCGGCGAGCCAGGGCGGCGGAGTCGGGGGGATCGGTGCCGAGGCGCCTTCGTTGTTGTGGCTACGGCGACTTTGCTCGGGTGTGAAGAGACAGCGGAGAAGGTTTTGGAGGAGAGGCATGAGGACGTGGAAGCGACCACCGAGACGGGTGCGATGGAGGGACAGGATGAGGTGCGTCGTGCCGCAAAGCCGGGCGTAGATGGCATCGGCTTGTTCAGAAGGAAGTTCAGGGCTGGAGGAAGATGCGAGGCGTGCGAGCGAGTCAATGATCCGTTCGATGGCCCATTGCGAGACAAGCCAATGCTATGAATCTCGTGAGTAGGATTCTGATTGAAGATGAGCGCCTCTGCTTACCTTTTCACGCAAAATAGTGTCAACGCAATTGAGAGCAGCGTGGAAATCACGAATCGCCTCAACGTTGTCGAGATAGCTACTGAGCTGCCCCAAGAACCCATTGAGGCCTTGCGTGGAGTTGTCCTCTTTGTTTGGAATATCTGTAAATGTAAGCTAAACACCCTTGGCAGGTGGGCAAAGTATCTTACCTGGTAAGGACGATATCAAGATGTTCATAAGGACCAAAGCAGGCTGCCAATTTTGTTCGTCATCCGGGTTGAATTTCAATTGGGAGAGCAACGACGTTCTCTTGTCAAGACCAAGGGAGCCCAATGCCTTCCTTGTTGCTTCGAGCAGGCTGTAACGGTCACCAGCGGAAAGGTCTAATGAAACATCAGTGATTTGTCGAGGAACTGGTAATCATTGTAATACTGACCGCAGCGCCAAAGATCATAGATCATAGCACTAACGCACTCAGCCTCATCTGGACTTGCAACATTTGAGACGGCGGTTGTCAACGACACCCACATCGAGGCCTCTGGTTGTTGAAACGTGTTTGCTTCAGCCGTGCTGAGTCGCTTCCGAACACATTTGAGAAGTTTCGCCTCGATACTGCAGATGTAGCCTACGAGGTGTTAGCACTGATGGTCCGCTTAGGGAAAAGGAGTTACACCTACCGTCACGCGTCAATCCCCGGATCGGAAGATCCGAGGTCGCAGCCAAAACAGCCCTGAGGAAGGCGGTGTCCTCCTCTGATACGCTGCCCAGCGCTCCGGGTAATAGCGTCTCCAAGTCACCATCCAGGGTTCTGAGGTATCTCTTCATGGTCTTGTACGTTTCCTCGTCGTCCCACAGTAAATCTGATGCCTTAAGGGTCACAAGTCCAGACTTGAAGCAGTTCAACTCTGCAATGTGGTCCTTGAAGACAGTAGCCTCCCTTGCGAAACGCCTCATCATTTTCCTGTAGCCTTCAAGGAACTGCTGGCCTCTTGGTTGATCTTTCACCGTGATAGCGTCCTTCAAAGTCAGACGGACAAGTTCATCTAGCACTTTCAGGATGTCCATTTCGATGAGATGGTTGTCCTGCATAGAGCGAGCAATCGTCCACAGCAAGTCAGGTTCAGTAGCCAATTCTGACTTTGCGTTGGGTACCTCCATGAGTTTGGCCGCAAGGCTCAAGTGTCGGAAGAAGGCCTCAGAATTTGCTCGCCTCTTCCCGGTAACAGTGCACATCTCAGTGACCCGATCGAGGACTTGCTCGCGGTGTTTTCGGCCGATTGCTGCAACAGGCACGCGGAGGTATTGAATTTCCGCGAATGCGCGTAATTGTTCGCCGAGCTCCCTTGATTTCCCCAACTTGGCATCTGAATCCAGAGCCTCATAAAGAACTGAGAAAAGGAGATCCCTGAGCTCGCTGGAATGCATCGTCAAGACAAGATCCGACATAGCCTCGAAGACCAGAGTGTACGATAATCCGCGAGGCGCTTCGTATTGACCAGAAAATTCCCCGAATGCGTGCCAGAAGAGAAGGCGAAGAAGGCTTTTGAGAGACTCGAGGGGAGGGAGAGTTAACAGACTGGGAAACTGAGTGAGCACGGCCGCAGCGTTCAAGGTGAACACCTCCAGGCGTGCGGTAGCGACGTTCAGGGGGTCAGCCGTACGGCGGCGTTTGGCTCCATCCGCAATGCGGTCCTTGATCTCCTCATTTGAGCGGAACAGGGCGACTGCGGATTGATTGAACAGGTTTTTGGCCGGTTCCTTGAGGTCGAGGGCGCCCATGAAATCGCTGCAGAGCGTGGCAACAAGATTGAATGCCTCCTCGCCTCGTGCACCCACACCCATGGCCTCCGTCTTCTCTGAAGCTCGAATGGCGTCTATCACATTGTGCTCCTTCGCTTGCGAAAGGACTGTAACAGTGAACTCCCTTGCTTCCTGTGGTTTCTGGTGGGGTCTGAGGAGGATGTGAATACGAGAAATGGCCCTTAGTGCTCTGGCAACAGTGACTGGCTCTTTTGAAACGCCGGTAAAAATGAGAAGACTCTTTTGTAGCGACTGCAACACGAGGGCAACTGATGCAATTGTGTCGTCCGATTGCAGGCCGCCGACAAGAGCATCCACGATGACGAGACTCGCAGAAGCCTCGGAAAACTCGTCGTTTTCGGCAGATCTTTCGCAGGTAGAAATGCGGCGCCAGTGCTCGTTTAATAAGTCGAAGATTTGCTTCGCAGTGAGAGTTGACTCGAGAACATCTCTCACTGCCGAGGTGATTTCCTTCTCGACCCAGATGGATCTTTCCATGAGCGCGCCGGATTTGCTCAGCTGTTGGAGCTGAGACACCCATTTTGAAACAAAACCAATAAGGTCCCTCGCTTGCGCGTAAGACTTCATGAGGGGAACAACAACAGAGCCCTTGAGAAAATCGGAGGTTCTCATGCCCGGCGTGACTCCTGATTTGTCGCTGTGTGCATCTGGAACATAGCTGAGCGACGAACCGACGCCGCCCGTGGAGGCGGCGGTGATGGCGTTGAAGATGGCGTCAGACAGACGCACGTCATCAGCCGCAGCCGTCTGCGGTGTATCCAGGAAGATCGTTCCGTCATAAGCAATCACCCGCGAAACGAGTTGCTGGTCAAAATATCTGGCGCTCCCACCCGGAGCAAGAATTCCCGAGTAAGATCGAACGATTTTCTCGAGCACCTCAGCTTCCAGCGCCACTTTCCTCCTAGAGAGAATCTCAAGCATCTGGTCGAGAATCGCGCGACGATCCTCGTCAATCTCGGGTGGCGAGCGGCTGTCGACAGGAGCTCCGATGCACTCGCACAGCGCCACGAAAACGTGCTGCAGCCACGGAGCCTCATCCAGTCTTT
Organism: Lasiodiplodia citricola; assembly: GCA_023089105.1. NCBI lineage: Eukaryota > Fungi > Ascomycota > Dothideomycetes > Botryosphaeriales > Botryosphaeriaceae > Lasiodiplodia > Lasiodiplodia citricola. The sequence continues at coordinate 369,263 of JAJNLL010000016.1, read as the reverse complement.
TCTTGGGCGTGGAGCGCTGGGAGCAGCGAACCGCAATATCCAGCAGGGAGCCGACTGTCTCAAACAGCTTATGCCTATCCGAATCCAATGGGGTCAGGCCTCGCCCCTCGGGGGTCCCAGCCAACGCCGTTCGTAACGGCTGGAGGAGGCGTGAAATATCAAGCGACTCGGGGGGCGCTTGACCTGGCTTACTCACTTGCCGACCCTCAGCTTCGGCAAAGAAGGAGGCTCTGGCGGGGATGAAGACATGTCTTGCTAGCAGAGTCTCCAGAGATCGGCTAATCCGACTCTCGATGTCGCGACCAGTCTCGACAGCGTTCGGCTCCACCGAAGTATCAACCTCGAGCGCTATGTCCGACAGCAGAACGATGGCGGGGACCAAGCACTCCTGCGAGAATCGCTCGGTGGCGCCGCTGGCGTCACTGCCCAGGTCGGCGACGCAGGCGTTCCAGATCTGCAGGACATGGGGCAAAAGCGAATCGACAGAAACCCTTCCATCAAAGGCAGCCCTCAAAACAAGGTAATGCACAGATTCGAGCCATAACCGGAGCAGGTGGGCGGCTTGCGCGGTGTTCGTGCGTAGGACCGACTTCAGCAGCTCGGCCACCGATTTCTCGTAAGTAGCCGCCTCGTCAAAACACGCGGCCGCAATTTCAATGGTGGCCCCGGCGACGGCCTCGAACAATACGAGGCGCTCCTGATCTTCGTGATCGGACCCGTCCGGCTCTTCCACGGGAGTGCCGTCGCGCTTCCGCTTGCGCGTGGCCTTGCAATCTTTCCGCCTCTTCACAGCCGCCTCCTCTTGTAGCCTATGGTCGCGGTGCGGGGCGACAAAGTTTTCCTGCAGCGTCTTCTCCAGGATGGACAGGAACCCGTGCGAGTTGAGCAGCTTGGCCGAGATGGCCTGGGGCAGGCCCAGCAACACCTGGCGCAGCAGCTGCCAGGCGACCCAGCTGCTGCGCGCGCTGAGGCCCTCCGGATCATCCGCCTTGAGCTTGCTCAGCAGCCAGCGCAGCACCCATTCGGTGCGTGGGCTGCCCTTGTAGAACAGCAGCGGGTCCTGAGCATCATCCCGATGCCTCGCGCCGTCGGGCTGGCCGATTATCGAGGTGGCGTGGTCGAGTTTTTCGTCGAAGGTGGAGAAGTCTTTGTCCAGAGCAAGCAGGCGGCGCAGGGACGGGAGTTCCATGGGCTGCGGCGGCGGCATCAGCGGCTGGGGGCTCGGGCTGGGGGCTTGTGCGGTCGTTCAGCGTACCTGGGCGATGGGAGCCATGTCCTACAGCGCCCTGGGGCAGGAGAGTTGCGGTGCGATGGTGGTGCACGCCGTTTCGAACAGATCAAGCGGCCGTGCGCGGGCCGCGCCCATGCCAAGACTGACGAAACGACGTGCTGGCGAGACAACCACCACCACCACCCCGACCACCACGTCACAGCAGCCTCCATCTCGACCCTGCCCAGCCAAGCGCGCCAATTGGCAACTCCCTCGCGAAAACTCCGCAATGGCTGAAGAAAACACCGCCCCCGCGCCGCAGGCCCCGGTCGCGCGCCCCAGCCGCCCCATGAGCGAGGCCCTGCTTAACGACAAGGTGCGTTTCTCAAACCCAAAGGATCCGCCGGCGGTCCATCTATCCCATTTGCGTCCTCGAGCATGCGCGTGAGCTGGCGACTGCTGCTGCTGCTGCTGCCCGTCTGCGCCTATGAGTTGTCCGCCGCGCCGGCGCGCTATCTACTCTGTACCGCTCCTGGAAGCTCCTAGCTAACCGCCTGCGTCTGCCCAGTGGGACCGCTGCCTCTCCTCCATGCTCATCCGCTCTGGTCTCGGCCTCTCCTTCGGCATCGTCTTCTCCGTCCTCCTCTTCAAGCGCCGCGCGTGGCCCGCCTTCGTTGGTCTGGGTTTTGGTGCCGGCCGCGCCTGGGAGGAGTGCGACAACGTAAGCCTATCAACCTTGTCCCGAGAGCGAGATGCTGATAAACCACGAATGTAGTCTTTTAAGAACGCTGCTGCTCCCTCGAGAGACGGCCTGCGCGTCTACAGGCAATAAGCGCTGGCGCAACCGCGCACACACGGCCTTGCACTGGGAGGTTTCTTACGCGCCGGGAGGTATAATCGGTTCTACGGGTTTCGAGAGCAAAAGAAGAACTGTACAGTATTGTCGGGTTAGAGCGAATCAAAGGCATTTTCTGTACACCCGGCTCGGGACACGGCAAACTCGGCGGCCTTAGATCAGCGCAGGGATACTGATGATAGCGGACATCGGTGCGACTCCAGCAGACTTCAGGGACATCTCTGTACTCGCAAAGGCCGCCTTGTTTATTGGCATTGGGTCGGAGGACGTGCGAGAGGTTCTGTCGTGAGGGAGCTTTTGCATTTACAAGTGCAGAAGTTGCCGAAGATCCGACGGAGCAAAGGAATGGTTGCACCTTTCTTGTGTATGCAGCTACGAACATTGATTGTTACCGTGGTGATTTGGAGTTCTGAAAGTGGCTAGCGGCATCGCATCCTTCGGAACAACATTCAAGTTATGGGGGTCAATCATTCAGCCGGGCGTGGGCAGTACCGTGATGTCAAGAGCTTTGGCTGGACTAGTCACCTCATTGATGAGCAACTGCGCCGCAGGTGAAAATGATGGCGCTTCCCTAACAGGGCAAACCGCCAGCAGTTCCCGGTTCGCGGTTTTTAGCCTATTTCTTGCCGACAGGCTCTCAGGGTCTTGCCGGCATGAGTGGCTTTTTTTTTCTTTCCTCGCGAAGAGCCGCGTTACCGTCACGTTGAGGCACGCAGGGCCTTGCCAAACAGTGCATTCCCAGGGACGAACAGCCCACGGGAATTAAAGCTGCGCCAAGGAATGGGATGAGGCGGGCTTGCCGGTCAAAGCAGCCGGACAATTAACTCAACCAGATCCTAAATTCCGAAAGCTTCGAAATTAGGAAACCTTCCCCATCCAATTCGTCGAGGCTGCGCTGTCGGCCTTTGAGTTTCGGGCGGCGATAGCGGGGTTATGGAATTGTATTTCCAGGATGGCAGGGCAGCCGAGGGAGGAAGTCACGATGCTTGGGAGAAGGGTGGTTCAGCCTTACAAATGAAGACGGCCGCGACCGAGGGCGTTTGCGCAAGAGGGCGGCCTGAGCAGGGCTGGCCCGCTGCACGAGTGCTCCGGTGGGCAGTTCACTGGTCGGTTGCTGGGCGGGGTGGGCTGCTGGAGCTCAAACAGCCGTCAAGTTCGGCCGCCGTTCGGATGGCCAGCACGGGTCGGGTAGCCCGATGACGGAGCAGAGACCACCGATGAGTGAACAACAATGATGCCTGCGACATTGACCGGCCGGCTGGGCTGGCGCGCGACCGGACTATCAGGGCGGTGGAACGCTGCGGCACGGCGTGCATCGATGGCGGCGGACTGCACGGCGGGCGGAAAAGGACGCGCCGGATAAATTGACTGATTCGTGAGGGCGACGGGGTTGTCAGCGAGGCGGGCGCGCTTTGTCACGGTCGCGCAGCGGTGCATGGTGCAGGCCAGCTCGTCGCCCCTCCGCCGCCGCCGTGGCCCCACCAGGTTGCATCACCCAAGCCCGCCGCTTCCTGGACTGTTTTTCTTCCGTCACTCCCTCAAACTCTCCCACTCCCCCTCCAACCTCCTTCTCCCTCACTCACCTCCTGCATCAATCTGCCCATCATGCCTTACGGAGAGATTGATCAGCTCGCCATCAACACCATCCGGACGCTGGCCGTAAGTTCCGTCTTATCGCTACCCCGCCATAGCTCCTCAACACTCTCTCGCCGCCAACGCCGCCCACCGCAGCCCGCCGCGCCCCAGCTGCACCTCCAATGCTGACCTCTCGCCTCTCTCCAGGTCGATGCCACCGCGAAGGCCAACTCCGGCCACCCCGGTGCGCCCATGGGCATGGCCCCGGTCTCGCACGTCCTGTTCAACAAGTTCATGAAGTTCAACCCCAAGAACCCCAACTGGGTGAACCGCGACAGATTCGTGCTCTCGTACGTGCTCCCCACGCTCCCATTCCCCAATGCCGCAACCGTGATACCGTGGGCTGCCTTGTGTGGGCCCGCCGATAGCTGAGATTGCGCGCCCCATCTCCGCGGGCCTGCTCCGGAGCCTCTGACGCAATGGCCTCGAGCTATCCTCATGTGGCCCGCTTTGGCTTTTTCTTGAGCTTGAGTGCTGACGATCGCCCACAGCAACGGCCACGGCTGCATGCTCCAGTATGCCCTGCTCCACCTCTTCGGCTACGCCGTCAGCCTCGACGACCTCAAGGCTTTCCGTGTATGTACCTCTGCACGTGCTCGATCCAGTGCAGTGAACTAATTGCCCGCACAGCAACTTGACAGCATCACTCCTGGCCACCCTGAGGCTCACGACACCCCCGGTATTGAGGTGACCACTGGTCCTCTTGGCCAGGGTTTCTCTAACGCCGTCGGTCTCGCCATTGCCCAGGCTCACACCGCGGCTGTTTTCAACAAGCCCGGCTACAACCTGGTCGACAACTACACCTACACCTTCTTCGGTGATGGCTGCGCCATGGAGGGTGTTGCCAGCGAGGCTGCCTCCACCGCTGGTCACCTGAAGCTCGGTAACCTCATTGCCATCTACGATGACAACCACATTTCCATTGGTGAGTGAAGGTTTTCTGAGCGCGAAATTACATTGCTGACCGAATTTAACAGACGGTGACACCAAGTGTGCTTTCACTGAGGACGTCACTAAGAGGTTCGAGTCCTACGGCTGGCACGTCGTCTGGGTCAAGGACGGTGACCACGACCTCGAGGGCATTGAGGCTGCCATCAAGGAGGCCCAGTCCGTCAAGGACAAGCCCTCCATGATCAGGCTCACCACCACCATTGGCTTCGGTTCCAAGCTCCAGGGCACCGGCGGTGTCCACGGCAACCCCCTCAAGGCCGACGACATCCAGCACGTCAAGAAGCTCTTCGGCTTCGACCCTGAGAAGACTTTCGTCGTTCCCCAGGAGGTCTACGACCTGTACGGCAAGAAGGCTGCCGAGGGTGCTGCTCTCGAGGCTGAGTGGAACCAGCTCTTCGAGAAGTACGGCTCGGAGCACAAGGAGCTGCACGCCGACCTTGCCCGCCGTCTCGCCGGCAAGCTGCCTGAGGGCTGGGAGAAGAAGCTCCCCACCTACAAGCCTACCGACCCGGCCATTGCTTCCCGCAAGCTGTCCGAGTCCGTCCTGGAGGCCATCCACGACGCCGTGCCCGAGCTCCTGTCCGGCTCTGCTGACCTGACTGGCTCCAACAACACCCGCTGGAAGAACGCTGTCGACTTCCAGCCTCCGGAGCTCGGCATTGGTGAGTGGTCCGGCCGCTACCTCCGCTACGGTGTGCGTGAGCACGCCATGGCTGCCATCATGAACGGTATCGCTGCCTACGGTACCCTCATCCCCGCTGGTGGTACCTTCCTTAACTTCGTCTCGTACGCCGCCGGTGCCGTCCGTCTCTCGTCGCTCTCGCACCAGCGCGTCATCTACGTCGCTACCCACGACTCGATCGGTCTTGGTGAGGACGGCCCGACCCACCAGCCTATCGAGACTCTTGCCCACTTCCGTGCGCTGCCCAACATGATGGTCTGGCGCCCGGCTGACGGCAACGAGACTTCTGCCGCCTACTACATGGCCCTCACCAGCAAGGACACCCCCTCGATCCTTGCTCTCACCCGCCAGAACCTTCCCCAGCTCGAGGGCTCGACCATCGAGAAGGCCATCAAGGGTGGTTACGTCGCGTACGAGGACAAGGAAGCTGCCATCACCCTCGTCTCGACCGGTTCCGAGGTTGGCATCTGCTTGGAGGCCGTCAAGGAGCTTGCTGAGAAGCACAACATCAAGGCTCGTGTTGTCTCGATGCCTTGCGTTGAGGTCTTCGACGCTCAGTCCAAGGACTACCGCCTCAGCGTCATCCCCGACGGCATCCCCGCGCTGTCGGTCGAGGTCATGTCGACTCTCGGCTGGGAGAAGTACTCTCACGAGCAGTTCGGTCTCAACCGCTTCGGTGCCTCGGGCCCGTACAAGGAGGTGTACAAGAAGTTCGAGTTCACTCCCGAGGGCATCTCCAAGCGTGCCATTGCCACGATTGACTTCTACAAGGATGTCAAGCCCCTCCGCTCTCCCCTCAACCGTGCTTTCACCCAGCTCATCTAAGCGACTCTATTCGTGGCGTTGTAAAAAGATGAGAAAGATGGAGAGATGGATACCTCTGGTGTATTAGAAAATTGGGAGAATGGTAAAACCGTTGCAATGTTAATCGCATATGCAACGGTCGCGCGCCGCTGGCGTGTGGATGGATCCTCTTGGTCACGAGTAAATGCATATAGATTGCAATAACGACTTCTGAATGACAAAAAGTCCGCTTCTTCGTCAAATGCGAATTATATTCACGTGACTCGCTGGTTTGATCTAAACCCCTTCCGCGACAGAAGCCGACGATCTACAACAAGCCTTTGCATATCTCGACCCATTTCCAGCATGCAAACGTCATGATCTTCTGTACATCTGATGCGACGGACAATCAGGTAGATGGTGATATTCTGCGTGAGGTTTCACGTGTTGAGTCGCCTGCTGGTCCTGACTCGCGGCGGGGACAGTCGCCACCCGTTCGCTTATGCACTCCTTGATGTTGCATTACCGAGGATGCTTATTCTATCACGCAGCAGTTTTTGCCCGCAAATGAGATCCGGCCGGGTCGGGATGCAGGTACTCTGCTCGCCATGTATTCATGTTGAGATATCCTCTTACAACAAATGTCTCTTTATCGATATCAATCTTGAACGGTGGGTTGAGCATTATTTCTTCAAGCCATTCTACGCAACTTTGATAAAACAATAAGAAAGTAGAATGACTAAGAAAAATTTTCCGGGCAAAGGTCTGGGAAACATGAGGATGTGACCGTCTCTTTTTCTCCTGCCTCTATGCTTTTCTTAAACCCGTTCAAACCATGACGTCAGCTGCGGCTCGGCTCCGGGCCGGCAGCCACCCGTGAGTGTCCTGGAAAGGTAAGGATGCCGCGAATTATCGCGTCTCACGCATGCAGGCAGCCGCCAAAAATTATCGTATAATTATGCCGCACCTCTTTCAATCCTAAGGTTTCCTCGTTGTCTCTGTCTTCCACAGTGGATGTTAATCGGACACGGCGGAGCTCCTGGTTGTTTGCAAGCTACTCGGTTCATTCTTGGGTGATATCTAACCCCCGCTTTGTGCAACAAGAATGGGGCTCCTCAGCATTCCATACCCAGAAAAAGGGTACGAGCCGGCGTGGTTCACACCTACAGCGCGATCAAAGTATGTGTGGATTCGGCTCGTGTATATGCAATGGCGTTGGCTAACAGTGACTTTTCTGCAGCTTCTGCGAGGAGGTACACTTTTGTTCTTTGTTTACAATCCGGCAATCCCGGAACACACGCTGACCAATCCAGGATTATCTCATGACGCCGTACATTGCCGAAATCGTCAACACCACTACCAACATCTCTTATGGTTAGGATAAGCTTCCCTACTCAATGTCTTACCTTTGTACATAAGCCCCTAATGCAACTTTACAGTGATCTACGCATATTACGGTGTCCGCCGTCTCTTCCGCAGCAACAGTCCTCACGCCGCTCTCCTCAGTCTTCCATACCTCGGCCTTGCTGCTGTAGGCATCTTGTCCGCGTGGTTCCACGCGACACTGACCTATGTGGGTCAGATGGGTACGTCACTTCCCTAATTAATGTTGTCTCAAATCGTCCCGGGGAAGAACATAGAAAGAAAGACATTTACCCATGAGAAGAAGAAGAAGCACGAGGAACCTTTACCCTGTACTAATCATCCATCTCTTTCTCCCTCCAGCCCTTTCTCCCCTTCTTCCTCTTCAATCTCCCGCATGCCTCCACTAACCACAAATGAACCTAACAAACGTGCGTTTACAATGCTAATAAAAAGCACCCAAATAACAGCGGATGACGTCTCCATGATCCTCGCGACATCTCTGGTCCTGCACCGCGCCTTCTCGCACGGCCGCTCCGCCCGCTGGACGCGCAACACGGGCGTCGGGCTCACGGTCGGCTTCGTCATCTTCGCCGCCTACCACGCCTGGACGGACGAGCTGCTCGTGCACTTCCTGCTGTTCCTCACCATGACGTCGGCGGTGGGGTTGAAGACGCGGGCGTTGATCAGGGGCTTGGAGCAGGCGAAGCATGAGGATGAGGTGCGGAGGTTGAAGCAGTTGGCTTGGTTGGGATTCGGTGAGTTTTGAGCTGCTTTTTTTTTTCCTTCCTCCTTCAAGGATGGTTTGAGGAGCGAGAAAGGGTTGACGGAAAGTTGTTGCAGTCTGCTCGGCCGTCGGATACGCGCTGTGGAATGTCGATCAACACCTCTGTGGTCACCTGACCGCTGTTAAGAGAGCGGTGGGCTTGCCCGGAGGGGTCTTCCTCGAGTTGCATGGGTGGTGGCACATCCTGACAGCAATTGGCGCGTATGTGTTCATGGCGTTGGTCGAGGTTTTGACGACGGAGGAGGCGGGTGAGAAGGGCGAGAAGGCGCGTTTCGCGTGGCCGGTGGATACATATCTGAGGAATGGGGAGGCAAAGAAGCGGAACTGAGCGCTGAGTCGTCAATGGGTAGAATCTGTACGGCGTCTCAGGTTTTGCGGAAGCGCATGTGGAATCAGCTTGTGCAGGGGGGAATGGCGGGCGATTGATCGTTTCCATAACTCTTGTCGACCAGTCCCATGGCGGCTGTCGATGCGTCTGGGTCAAAGAACTAGACCGCCTCCGTTGCACCTAGGGCGCCTCAGCAAACAGACTCAAGCACAAGACCCGAACTCTTACGACATACAAGATAGAGGAGCGAAGTATTCAACATCATGATCATAGCCTGCTGTGAGTGCAATTCCTATCACATCAGCTTACCAATCGAATATAGAGGTCCAGACATTCGATCGATAAATGTACCGCTTTCATAGCAGAGGAGCTTCTGACGGAACAAGCAGCCCCGCACTATGCTCAGCAGCCATAGAGCACCGCCCGCCCGTCTAATCGCAGCATCTCCTTGCAGATCATCTTCGGGCGCGGAATGCAATCGCGCTGGCATTACGGAGGCCGCATTACCCTACGTCACGGCGTGAGGCTCCTACGCAAGTACGCAAATCCACTGCTATAACGTACATGGCCTTCCGCGTTCCCCGATGGTGCAGCCGTCAGCAGAGTGGCGCGGCTCGCTTCTGGCCCCCTCGAAAACCCAGCCTCCAGCGATAATCTCGTCAAGGGCGTAGATGCTTGCTGCGGAAAAAGACCAGGGCCATGTTAACGCCATTCTACGGAACTGCGAAAGCTGACCCAGATTCAGCCTGATCATGCCCGTTGCATTTGATCTGGTGCTCTAGTGCCCAACGACCCCGTTCCCGCAACCCGCATATAAAGCGAGCCTTGCGCACGACCAAACAGTTCCCCTTCCGCACGCCTCACTGTAGTGGTAGCCTTACTTATTCGCTTTCATCTCGCGTTACACAAACACGTCGGGAAATACGGAAGAAAAGGTGAGGCTACGAATCAGCCCCAGGCAGGATTATGGACCCATGCTCGGATCCCTTAGACCGTCGCTTCGGTCGCCAGCAGCCAGCGGCTGTGCAAACTAGAGCCAGGAGAGAGGACTCCAGTATGGGGGTTCTTTGAGATTCAAATAAATAGTATGTTCACCAGGCCAGCTCCATCATTTACTACTAGAAAAGGGGATCATTCGAGCTCCATGTTTTTGGTTGGCCAATAGGAAAACATCTTCCACACGTGGAGATGGACGTTTCATCAGCCGATGTAAGATCCCATGGAAAAATAAGCCCTCTCCTATTTTCTAACCTGCTGTAGAAAGTCAGTGTCATTCTGCCGCGGCATTTCTTAGCTCCTTTTCAATACAGCTGACTTTTCAGTTTGTTGATCAGGCGGCACCCCGGCAATCAACCCTCCTCTTTGCCTGCCCGTTTTACAAGCATGAAGAAATCCCCGACGCTGGGAGCTCTAAAGACTGTTCCTATACCGGCCGTGGCTTCCGTAACATGGCCGAGGTCACGTAAGTTATCCAAGATAGCGCAGTGATCTTCAGATCCACTGACTTCTGCTCAGCCGCCACCTGAAGAAACAGCATGAGCGGGAACTTGAGAGGTGTTCGACATGCTCCCGTTTCTTCTTGACCTGCGGAGACCTCTACGCACATCCAAATGACCCCATTGGATGCCATCGGAGAGGGCCCCTAAAAGGTTGCGGACAAAAAACCCTCTGGTTCGACTTATACGAGCTGCTGTTCCCCGAAGCTCCGGTACCCCCGGACCCATGTAGGAAGCTTGGATTTCGACATTGTAAATCAAACTGATTGTTTTCAGATTACCCTCACCAGTCCTATGCCCTGCACCCAAGACACATCACTTCAACTAGCAGTCATTCCACGGCAACATTACAGCCTGAGGGAGATGATCCGGAGTATTTGCCCAAGTTCTCAGGATGCATAGCCGCCAGTTCACCGCCCAAAGGAAGTCAGGTCCTTGGAGACCTTCAGAAAACCATTGAGACGTCTGTGTCCCGACAGTCTCCTCGTTCTCGGATGCGAAGCCTGCGCACACTCCACCACTGGCTGACAGAGCAATTATCCCAGGAGAAGGACCAACCGTTATTCCCACATGGCCATGGAAATGTAGCCGCACAATATCAGGATCCCCTTTCCTTGAGGAACGCAGGCCCAGGGGCTGGAGAAATGAGCATGCAATTCCAGTATGAGCCGGAGCCCCAGATAAGCGACCATCTACCGAACCCTGGATCGGAAAATTCTACTACGGATCATCCATCCCACTATGGTGGAGCTAGCCAAGGAGCTTCTGATGTCTCGCGGAACGGTCCACCCCTGGATCAATTTTACAGCGCACTCCAGTGGAACCAGCAGGATCTTCCCCTCCGCTTTCAAGGTGATCCTGGTCAACTGTTAACTGACGGAGATTCGAGGGGCGGCTGGGGAAACATTGCTGACCTAGAGTTTTGCTCTAGTACTGCATCTCAGAGCTCTTACCAAGCCAACTACCGGGGATGGATGCCACACGATAGATTCCAGTCGTGATTTTCTACTACGAACCGGAATTTCGGGAACATTCTGCAGGCTGGTTTTCAGCAAATGCAGCTGTTGATAAATTCAAGCTGCAATTTAACACTCACTGTTTCTTTGTTCGCAGCATCAGCCCAAACATTGCCGTGAACGCCTTCATCCTGTCTGCGCATTCCACCCGAAATTTGAGAGTATCATGATCGATATCAGACTCCTCCCAGGCATACGTATGGTTGACGTTGTGGCGGATTCTCTCAGTATTTTACCAAAAAGAAAGACACGCAGATTTCTTTTTTCTCCACTTGATAACTCGAAAGAGGATATATATACTACCACACTTCTTCAGCAAATTCAGGGATCATCAGAATCTTCAATTACTATTGGCCTATGATTTCAGATCTGTCGTGTATGTCTTAGTGCTTAGTGGAGAATAGAAGGGCTGCAAAGACATTTTCTTACCGAGTACTCACATACCTCATCCTCCTCTTGATCATCACCATATCCTTCCTTCCCTGGCAACTTTGCGCCCATAATCTCTGGTCGCACGGATGCCTCACTCACAGGATCCAACAATCTGCGTCATGGTGACTTTTCAGTTAACACGCTCTTCTGCAGGCTGATTTAAGTCGAGAGGCAAAGGGTAGTATAAACGTGGCAGGTAACGAAAGCATGTGGTGTTCCGACACCTCTTCATCTACAGTAGCACACTACTTCCATTGGTAGTCTAATCCAATGTCCTAACAGATTTGTGCAAGTTATGAGGTTGCATTCATATCCGGTCATCTGCTTCAACTGCCCCCTTGCCTCAAACAAGGATAAAATCGTCCGCCTCGGATTCTTTCCACGTCCGAACCTCACCAAACATGACATCTTCTATGAAAGCATCTCCCACGAGCTGGTACGTAGCTGACTCCTCCCTCTTTCTGAGGACGATCGGAACCCTACATCCGTGGAGGATGGCAATCATGTCTCCCTCTTGGGTTCCAGGTGGGACAACACCAAACCTTCTCGAGGCTGTCTGAGCGAACATCCGATTACTCCACAAATAGATTATGCCGGCGAGGTCGGTCGGAAATCTCTTCAGTTTTATCTCTTCATCTTTTGTATCCGTAGTATCTTTCCGAATGATATGTTGCTCAAATAGCGCAACACATTCTTCTACTCCTCTTTTGATACCTTCTTTCTCATCTCCACCTACTTTCAGCGTTAGAAGTACTCTAAGAAATTCCTCTGGCTTCATGAAACTCCAGAACTCGATATTTTCGGTTCCGCGTAGGAACTCCTGCAGGTAGGACGCTTAGCTGAGCATTGTCTTCCGGGCCATGGGAGTTCTTCGTCTTTAACATGAATCCCCATCTCGGCGCATTTCTCTACTGCGTCGATTACCTTTCCGTGCACATGCAAGCGACCATGCAAGGAGCACGCATCCTGAACATGCGCAAGTCCCTTTGCTGCATCCCAATGGACTTTATTATGGAGTTCCTGATCAAGAAGCAGTGAGAGATTGCGATTCGAGTTTGTCCAGTCAGGTACCCAAGACGGCAGGCCAATAAGCTTAGGATCTTCGAGATCGCCTGCAGTTGTTATGATCTCCAGAGATCGAGTTGCTGATATGGTTTGTCTGTTAAAGAGAGTGTAGACCTCTATGACTGACGCGCGGTAGTTGGGCGTGAAATTGGGTGGACTCCACAGGCCGAGAAAGGCATAGATACGGTCCCGCAGGTCAGAAGTGAAAAGTGAGTTCCCACTGTATACTTGCGAAAGTATTCGGCAAAAGGTGAAGCCGTCGAATCGGCCGCCAATATCATGAGCATGCTCCAGGCGCCACCTCCGAGATTGTTCCAAGCGCACAAGTCGGTCAAAACTCGCTTGCGCTTCTGAAATGAAGCCAAAGTTGGAAATCAGTAGAATCAAATGCATAAGCGAATCCAGGGTGAAGGGCCTGCTGCCCACGATAATATGTGGGCATTTTGACAGAACATACTCCTGGAACACCCAGCCACGCTCGAACCACGGTCTTTGCAACAATGATTGCACTGCCCCAATGCACTCTTTTATCCAAAATTCATCCGGAGAACACTCTCTCACGAATCTCTTCATGGTCTCAATGAGGCTTTTGTTGAATATTCTTGGGTTTGTTGTGTGGACATAATGGTCAGCAAGTTGCATTGCCTCGATAAGAAGCTGCATCTGAGGTTTTTCCACCATTTGATTGTGGTGCTTATGACCGCCCTTGTCTCGACCCATTGAATTTTGCCCCGAGGATTCGACATTTTGCTCTTCGAGCTTTCTCTGTTCTTCTTGCTCTGGTCCCAACCATATGATAGTGCGTAGTGCTGAGCTGTATATTTCTCCCATTAGTTTGACTTGCCAATCACGCTCCTCCAGATTGTTCTGGTCGATACACAACTGGTCGATCCATAGGTGATTTGTCTTCTCTGTTGTGCATTCCACCAGGTATGGGAAAGCCTCGAACACGCTGTGCGTGATAGCAAGCTCTTTTGGCCCACACAGCGTCGAAAGCCGCAGGGTGCAGTTTAAAGTCAAATCGCCCCAGACATACGAAACGGCTTCGAAGGGTGGGGCAGCATCGAGAGAAACATGAATGAGGCTGACACTGCAAGGCTGTGCTTCGGCATCTCCGCAGTTTGAGGCAACAAGCTTTACAAGCCGGATATGCCGATTACTCTCGAGAGGCTCGTACTGGAAGACGCGTGACCCCATAGTCATAGTTGTTTGATGATAAAAGAGATATAGCTGAGGTGAATGATGGTAATAGAGTATTGCGTACGGACGAGACCAGGGTGTCAGTGTCGAGATTCAGCTGATTAAATTGCATGCGTCTTCGCTTAAATCTCGGTCCTCCAAACAGCTCCGCAAAAGTTTCACCAATAGCCACAGTCTCTACGAACATTGTGTGAGCCTTAACACGCCAAAGCAACGGGAAGATCGTGTAACGCCTAGCCTTAACCTCATAAACAGTACGGCAATAGTGCGAACAACGGGTATGAATACGGAATTGAAGCAATCATCCGGACGTGAACGAATAATTAAAGTCGTAATAATTGAGTCTGAACGCATGCTTGAATTCCACACTTGCGACCTTTATTTGTTGAATCCTCGTCAAACATAGGCATTTAAAAAAAGATTATCATTCTTTAGCGTGATATAATATGAGTCTCCCTCGAGCCTTTTTGCTAAGTATTTACCTTCACCATATTGCGTCCAGAGAAACGTAGCCGGTCTATTGCAAGACGACTTCGTCTCCAATACTTTCGTTCCAACGCTTCCGTTAATCCGGATGCCCCACCCCGTTAGAAGGCTTGCACTACTGCAAAACGGTACACTTGTGCCTTCCCGCAAATTACGGTCACTCATGGTATGGCACCGAAGTCACCCAGGATCCTTGTCTCAGAAAGACTTCAAAATCCCATGTAAGCTGCATGGAGTTCCCCGCCCTCAGGACGCCATCCACCAAATGACAGGACACGCAGCCAAACCTTGTCAAGGTTTTGTTGGTGATCCAGGCCTGAATCTAAGCGCCGACTTCAACGGCTTCACTCCTTGGCCAATCAAAGACCCTGTCTCCTGGACCATCCCCGCAGTCCTTCCCCGCACGCCGCCACGCCACACCCAGCAGATCACGAACCATTGAGGACACACTACAATCCCTCGAGCTGAAGATTTAAACATAGCCATTGATCTAAAATTCCCGTCCCACGGTAACATCGCATTTATTCCAACCACAAACCAAAAGACCACAACTAATTGGAAGGCGCCGTGCAACAGACCACACCATACCCAAAACCAAACAATGTCGCCCCCAGAATACGACCTCATCGTCGTCGGCTCCGGCTTCGCGGGCTGCATGGCGACGCTCAACTTCCTCGAAACGTGCAAGGCCGAGGGCAGCCAATGGGGCGCGCGCGTCGCCCTCATCGAAACGGGGCGTCCGGACGAGCGCTGCGGCGCGTCTCGCTGGACCATGGCGTACCTGCGGCTGGACCGCAACATGTGCTTCGACGAGGACTGGAGGCACGAGATGCGCGCGGTCAGCAGGGGCCAGGCCGACCTCGAGTACTGCGACACGCTCGCCGCTGAGGCGCAGCGCTCCGTCAAGTTCCTCGAGGCGCATGGCGTCAAGTTTGTGCATCATGATGAGGAGAATGTGCTGTTGGAGTTTAAGACGGGGCAGCATTTTGTGTTTCCCGAGGGGGGCGGGCAGGCGGTGATTACGAAGTTGATGGAGCATATTAAGGGGTATGCGAATGCCGATGTGTTGTGGGAGACGGAGGCGAGGCATGTTTTGACGAACCAGCATGGCGCGGTCAGGGGCTTGCAGGTTCGCAAGAAGGATGGTTTGCTGTACGAGCTGTGAGTGTCTCTGCATAACCCGTGGTTTCTTCTCTAAGTGGTTTTCAGACACGCGCCGGATGTGGTCCTTGCGTGCGGTGGATTCGAGGGAAATCGGGAAATGCTGGCAAAATACATTGGGAATCGGACGCACGAATTGCCCTTGATTGCTCCAGGATTGGTCCATAACAAAGGCGCGGGGCTGAATATGGCTCTGGAACTTGGTGCGGCAACGAGCGGCTCTTTCGATGGCATGCACTGCGAGCTTGTGGACACTCGAGCAAAGAAGCCGGATGCAGTCATTGTAAGTGATTTCTTTAGGTCTTCATACGTCATGTCAGCTTGCTTACTTTCGTACAGTGGGGCCACAACTATGGCATTGTTGTCAACGAGCACTGCAAGCGCTTCTACAACGAGGGAAAGAGACATCTCTTTGCCACCTTCGAGATGATTGCGCTTGAGCTTTGGCGTAATCAGAACCAAAAAGGGTTCTTCATCACGGATGAAACCATCATGAAGCGCTTCCGCCCCGGTTGGGTGTACGATACAACCGATCAAGAACCGGAGAAAGCCGACACCATCAGAGAGCTTGCAGTCAAACTCGGCTGCGACCCTGATGAGCTGCAAAAGACGGTGGACGAGTTCAACGAAGCCTGCGACAAAGAAACTCCATTCGACCTGATGAAACTGGACGGGAAGGGGACGCACGGACTGAGCCCAGAGAAGACAAACTGGGCAAATCCAATCGTCAATCCACCGTTCTACGGGTGAGCAAGATGGAGGTATGAGCAAGTGCATATGCTGACAATGGGGCAGGTACCCGCTCGAGGCGCACTTGACTTTCACTTACGGCGGTGTGAAGACGAACACAAATGCGCAGGTACTCGGCACCAACGATGTCCCCATTCCAGGGCTTTGGGCAGCTGGAGAGATGACTGGCCTTTTCTACAATGGTAAGAAGAGAGATCTTGCGACGCGGTGCAATACTGACTATTAATAGAGTATCCACCGGCCACCTCAGTGTTGAGGTCCCTCACTTTCGGCCGCCTTGCCGGAACACAGATTGCGCACAAACTGAAGAAGGGCGTTCTAGGAAACCTGAAGTCAAGTGTTTCCTCTTTTACTACTTCAAAACTCTAATGCACAGCGGGCAATGCAATTGGGGCGCAATACGCTTCACCCGCGAGATCATTCGTAACCCTGACTATTGGTTTCATGGTTATAGCATCTTGCTTGACACGTAATGGAAATCAGAGAATTTTCTTGTGGGATGTCTCGATAATTCGATCTCTCATGTGAAGCACAATATTTGACTTATGTGGAGAGTTGAAGCTATCGTCCGGACGTAAATGTCACAATTTTAATTGCCCATTCACGTCCGGACGATAGCTTCAACTCCCCATGCAATGTCATGATTTTATGTTATAATCCTTTTTTTTTTTTTTGAGCTGATTACGAGTTGCACCGGTCAGGATTGAAATTTCAACGTCTTCAGAACTTTCTTCATCAAGCTCTTCTCTTGTCTCTCTCTCTCTTTTTTTTTTTTTTCCATTTTTGCGGTCAGTGCGCCAGAGTGGATAAAAAGCCGCTGGAGCTTCTCTCCCAACATTCGGAGCAACATCTAAAATGAGGTATATGTTGGAATTGTATCCATCCTTCTCATCCGTGATGAGCGGCGCTGTAAGATCCACAGGTGGTGAAAAAGGGAAGAGTTGGGGCTGAAAAGTAACGTCCGAGCATCGGCGGCAAAACACGGAGATGATGGAAGTACATCAAACGGTTGTGAGGCGAAGATTGACAGAGTGACGGCCATGTGACTGAAGCTTGTTGGGGGAATGACTGACCGGCAGCGCCTTTCATCATCGGTCGCTGTGCCAGAAGAGCGAGGGGCCGCAACTGCTTGCGGGGCAGCTCGCGCGCGGACCCCAATGAGAAAATCGCCATCACAAACAGTCCGACGTCGCAGAGTGTTGGTTCCTGTGAGCGAGTCATCCGTGCGGCCGGAGATGACGGGCGCAAAGTGGTGAAGGACGGTGGCCAAGCACAATACAATGCCACCAAGCCATCAAAAGGACACCAACGAAGAGGCGTATAATGCCGTAGAATTAAGCTATGCGGGCGTAAGCCCTAAGCGAGTGACTAAGCCCGATAGGGAAGCTGCGAGTGGCTTGAGTGCGAGTGGGGAAAGGCACCCTGACCCCCACCCCACACTCGACCACCGCATCCACAGTCTCATATGCTATTGAATTATGGCCGAGAGCGTCGGAGAGATCTGTAGCTGAAGTATATACAGGGTAAAGTTGAATAAAAACTCTTTTTGGTCCAAAAAACCACCTCCACCTCAGTTGCTCACGATCCAGTTATTGATCGCAGCAGCAACCTCATCAGAGTTCTCTTCTAGAAACATCATGTGCGCGTTCCCTTCTATTCCAACGTCGGGGAGGAACATATGTTCAGTTGGGACACCGGCCTGCTGGAGGAACTTGACGGTGCACCAATCGTAGGGGACGTGGTAGCTCGACTCGGACGTCACGAGGACCGTGGGGATCTTCTCCAGATTGACCAGCTTGCGGACAGTGCTGTTCGATGATTGGAGCACACAATCAGAGATACCAGCAGTCGCATTACCCGGGTAGACCTGCTGGACGAGGTCGGTGGCAGGGTCGGAGACCGGCGGGTCATAAGTCAGCGGCGCATCAGTGATTCCGTACGGGCGCGACGACGACGACGAGAAGACGGCCTCGCGGAAGGGCGGGCCGGTGGGCTCGAGCGAGACGATGCTCTTGACGAGGTCGGGGCGGGCGTCGGCCAGCAGCCACGGCATGAGGCCGCCCTGCGAGTGCGCGACCAGCACGGCCGGCGTGCCGATGCGGTCGAGCAATGCCGCGCCGGCGCTCTGGAACGACGTCTGCTGGGCGACGGCGTCGCCGCTCATGAAGGGCACGGTCGAGATGTAGTAGTCGTCGAAATATTGGTCACCCTGAGTACCGTTGCCGGGCCACTGGGTGTGCTTGTCGGCCTGCGGCCACAGCATGTACAGCTCGGGCGCGGTGAAGCGCTGCTGCAGCAGCTCGGCCGAATACGCCGACGTGCTCAGGCCTGGCGTCGTCGGCGAGCGGCCGCGGTACGTCTGGTCGACAATGTACACCTGGTAGCCCTGGCCCAGGAAGAATGACGACCACCCGGGGCTGCCATCGGCCTTGTTCAGCCAGTTCTAAAACGAGAAGGTAGTGATCAGCGCGCCGGTCGCGTGGAAACGAGGTATTTTAACTTTTTTCGCCTTCAGATCTTCAGTGCTTGGGGTCATGGGCTCGTCCGCACTTCGGCGGAGAACGAGTCAGGAAAGTATGGGAATTTCCTTGGCACAACCCGGCACCCCAGGACGCGAATGGGCTGATGGTTGGCTTACCGTGCCTGTTTGGGCCTGACCGTGGATGAAAACGATGGGGTTCTCCTTGGTAGCGCCACCGACGGGTGTCAGCTGTTCGACGTAGAGTTGATCGGTCCAGGTGTGATCGCCGTCGCTGTCGGCTACGTATTGACCGCCGGTGTAAAAGTACTTGCGGGTGTGAGGCGTCTCGGTACTAGAGGCATTGCTGGGGCTGGCGATCGCTGCACCCGTGAGGGACAGGAAAAAGAAAAGTGCCGAACGCATCCCTGCTCGTTTAGCTTCGTCCGGAGAGGTCTGCAGAGAACGGTCCAGGGGACTGCGGGCGGCGCAAGGCGGCTTTTCAAGCTCAGGAGAGGACCGGGACTGCCGCGTAGACGTTCGGCATCAGATATATAGATTGGCGAATAGCCGATCCGTGGTCGAGGTCCGGGTAAGGGGCTCTCCGGCACGAGGTGGCGGCGCACAGGGCTGCGGTTTTGTGGGGGTGTGGGCTCCCAAGAGCTCATTTAATACTGAAGCCGCCTAGCCAGAACACACTATGGCGTTCGCCGTTGCGTCCTGGCGTGCCACCAACGGAGATTGGCGTCAGTCAACGCACTCGATGTGACCTAAACGCTAGGCTGTGTGCCCATCTTGGGCTGGGACCGAGGTTGCCCTCGTAAGATATCGGCCACTACCGATGCCATATATCATGCAATCAATGATCTCTATTTTCTGCTGCCCTCCTGCTGCGAATCCCTCTCCCCACTTCCCACGTTGTTTCCGCCGTCCGCCGTGTCGGGCCGGGCCCGATGGATGATCCTACTCTGTTGATCCTATGGCTGCTCAGCTGGCTGGCCGTGGCTATCATGGTTACCAGACTGGTGCTGCGCAAGGTCAGAGGCCAAATCTTCGGTTTGGGCGACTATCTCACAATGGGTGCAATCCTTTGTGCCTTGGTCCGCCTCCCGCTGATACACATTGTCATTACCTGGGGGACGAACAACATGTCGCCAAAGCTCCGCGAGAACACACAGTGGACAGCAGAGAAGATATATCGGCGGGAGATTGGAAGCAAGTTCGCCGTGGCGAATCGCGTCTTCTACAATTCATAGTAAGTCGCACCTCGACTTCTCTGCGACAAAATCTCATTCAATCAAACAGTCTGTGGCTGCAAAAGCTCGTCCTTCTAGACATCACACGGCAGCTCATTAAGGGCTTGCACTGGGAACATATCGTTCTCCGGGCCTTCTACGTCGTATTTGCGGGTACCTACATTGCTGTGCAAGTCGTCACCTTTTCCGAATGCAACCCTTTCCACTTGTACTGGCAAGTGCTTCCCTATCCAGGTACGTTACATTGTGGAACTTGGAGGTGCAGTTGACGGGATACAACACTATTGACGCTAGAGGATCGCGCATGTAAGCTAACCAACCAAAGGAACCTGCTCGCAAGCGCAAACCCAACTCCTCACGCTCGGAGTTCTCAACATCATTACCGACATCATGCTCATGGCTCTCCCGGTCCCCATCTTCTTCTACTACTGGAAGCGGCCCCTACTGCAGCGCCTGCACATCGCCTCGCTCTTCTGCATGGGCTTCTTCATCGTCATCATCACCGCCATCCGCCTCCCGCAGAACCACAACCAAGCCGTCAGCCAAGTCAACCGAACAACATGGGCAAGCATCGAGCTGTTCGTCGCTGCCTTAGCCGTCAACGCGCCCGTGCTGTATACCCTGAGAAGGAGGAATCAGCGAGGACAGCCGCCTCCGCCCGCGACAGTCATCGAACTCAGCGACGGGCCGGCGAGCGACTCGCCAATGGTGCAGGAGAACGCGGCGCACTTTCACCAGACCAGAGTCGACACGGCTATGGTTCCGGACACACCAAAATTAAAACGCTAATAATGACGAATTGAACGGCTAGAAACTAGAAGAAGCGATAGAGCTGGGATTGGGTGTTGATTTTTGGATATCATGTTACTCTGCAGCGAGCAACGAAGCTCGGCTCTTTCTACACTGCGAGACGATACGACGGCTTTTGTTTTCTTTTTCTTTTGTAATACCAAATGTGCCATGGACGATCCGTGCGGTAGCGGTCGTGTTAGTGGCAGCTGATGACCAGCTGTAGCTTCTTAAACTAGTAAAAAGGCTAAAGGATTCGTGGCTGCACTGTGGCACTGCGAACGGCCCGGTCCGCCCAACAGGTGTGGAGCCTGAAAAAAAAAAACAATAATTAATGACCAAGCAAAACGTCAGCTTGCCACTTGCAACATGTGATTCTTGTCCTGTCGTGTGTGAAGTCTTGTCGCCAGCTGCTTGCATCCATTGCGCCGTCCCAGCCGAATGGATTGACACCCTTGTCTCCCCCACAAAGTCAACCGCGCATGTGGGCCGACAACCTTCCCAACGTTCTGGACCACGCGGCACGCAAGGATCGGCACGGTAAGCTTATGTGCATCTATCCAGCAAGCCTCAAGATGCGCCGCAAAGCCACGTCAGAGCGTGTCGCAGCCCGTCTGAACTGGCAATGATTTTCTTGTGTTTCAGCTTTGGAGCGCGATGGCGATCCAAAATGCTGCAAGCTCTGGATTGGATCTGCACTCCAGGGAAATGCTAAACAACGGAAAGCGACTGGGTTGAGAGCATGCTAACTTCGATTGGTAGTTTCTTCTGTGATTCTTTTCATTTGGTGGTCGCATGCTTGATTGTCTCAACCCTTCTCATGCTTTGTTGGACCATAGGCTGCCGCAAGTGCAGTAGGTGTCAAACTGTTCTGTTCGTAATAGCTTTAGACATATTAGTGGGCTGTATGGTTGAAGTTAATGACCTCAGACATGGACTAGTAGAAATGGATGGAACAGCGTCGCGACCTGGACGTGGGCTTCAAGTGTTCCGCAACTGCGGTGTGATATGTCTTACGAACCTTGTATGAGAAGATGGAGTCTTCTGTAACCGGCTACGAAATCGTTCTCGATAGCTCCTAGTTCATCAAGTAGCGTGCTTTGTAGGAAACATTGTGAAGGAATCTTCTTGATTGTATTTACTTTTGCCTCTCGAGAAACCCGAAGAGATTCACGGCGAGGAATTAGCAAAGGATCAGATACTCCCTCCTCCCACCTTCCTCCGCAACAGCCAATTCCAAAGAAACCCACTGTTGCCACACTCTCACCCTCCCACCACTACATGGCCTGAACTGCCTCCTCTAACTCCCATCCACCAATCTCCCCTCAAGCCAAAAGCTCCTCCTCACCCGGAATCAGCGTACCATTCTCAACCGCCGCGCCATGTCCCCTCGCCAAGTATCCGTAAACAGGGAAGTAGCGATCGAGCCACGGAATCGCCTCCTTGGCGCCGGGCGTGTTGCGCCAATCGCGCATGAGGTCGCAAACGATGCTGAACAAGCTGACCAACTGCACACCCGCATCCCGCATACGATCATTACTCACGTCGCGCACGAGCGCGCTGGTCGTGCCCGACGCCTCGACGTTGGCCCACACGCTGTAGCCCTCTGCGCGCAGCGACAGCGCCAGGAACGCCGTGCACACGTCCGTCGTCACGCCCGCCACGATGATCTGCTTGCGCCCCGTCGCCTCGACCGCCGCCCGGAACTCGGCGTTGTCCCACGCGTCCACCTCGCCCTGCCGCTTGATGAGCGGCGCGTCCGGGTACATTTCGAGGATTTCTTTGGGTAGCGGGCCGTTGGGCCCGGTCTCGGCGGACGTCGTCATGATGACGGGGAGTTCTGGGAACAGCTTGCCCAGCGCGGCGTGCGCGATCAGGTTCTCGCGGTACAGCGTCGGGTCGAAGTCGCGGGCGACGGTGTAGAGGCCGACTTGGAGGTCGAGGATGAGGAGGACCTGGAAGGGGTGGGATTGTTAGTGTGTTGTTCAGGCATGAGTGTTATGGATTGATTGAAAGGGTATGAGCAATGGTAATGAAGAGAAGACGTACAGCATCGCTAGCATTGAGGCGCTCGAACGGAACGGCTGAAAAGTAGATAGTCACAATGTCAGCCAATCATCCTCCAATTATCATCATCGTCAGCTCAACTCACAATCCGCCAGCGCCAACAACGGCGCAGCAAGCAGCGAAAGAACGGTGGAGAACTTCATCTTGAACCGGAAGCAAGAGATCGAGAAGCGTTGATGATACTTCTTTTCGTCGGGGTTAAGGTCGAGGAAGAGAAAAAGGTCGAGCAGGAGCTGCAGTCCCAGAGTCCTAAACCAGAGAGTTCTTGCCCGAAGCCGCTTGGATGGGTTGGTCTCCTCTGATTCCGCGTCGCCCTCCTCTCTTTATACCCTCTCAGCTCCTCCATCTCGCCCACTCTTCTTTCCGCACCGGAAGTACCCTTACGCCCTGCATATCTCCACCGCCAAGTTGCAAGCGAGCCGCCTTCGTTGTGCGTGATTCAGAAGGGAATGGGGAATGATCCTTCAAACACGCCATTCGCCATATCAAAGAGCTGACCAAGATATTATCAAGACATGTTCTCCCGAACCGTGCACGGCATGCGGCGGAGACACTGCCAACACTACCAACGGTCCTGCCCAAAACCACGTTACTCCGGAGGGCGGAATATGCAGTCGCGGTCCAATCAGTGTCGTCGGAACGGCCGGGAACGGAGGGCAGAGGCCTACATGCAGCTCGTGTGGGCAAATGCGTTGAGATGTGGGGAACATGTGAAGTTTGATTTGATTAGGTCTGGTTGATGAAGTAGGGCGGTACAAAGGATTGCAGTTAGCGGCAACTACAGAAACCTAAACGTTAAACGAGAAACGCACAACTGAACCATGCGGGTCGGCTGCGGGCGAAAACGCAAGCCACCTCTCTTGGCAAAAGCGAGGAGGCAATGCGGGGAACGGGCGACAGCAATCATCGTCCCGCTGAGCGGAGAGAGGGGGGAGGGAGGCAATGGTGTTCATTGGTAGAAAAAGGATTCCGTCTTGTTTAGACGTAATACAAAAGTAGAAATGATGCAAAAGAACAGCTCGCTATTTGCCACAAAGAAAAAGGGTATATGTCTCGAAAACGCCAATGCCTGCCGCTTTCCGGTAATGGGAAATGGAACAGCAAGGAAAAAATGCCGCAAAGGCCGATGCATCTCAAGATGGGATCTCTGGAAAAACGCGTCTTTCCTTCCCCCCACTTCTGCGTTACGCAAGCCCTTCCGCCGCCCTTCTCTTCAAAAGGAACGCCTCTTTAGCCCCGCGGTGGGGGTTCATATACCATCGGGCTTGGCCGTTCGTATGTTGTGCCACTGGAGGGCCCGGCCCATCTATTGGCCTGTTCTTCTCTGTCTCGCATCTCACGCTCGTTCTGGATCGTCGAACAGCAGCAACAGCAGCAAGACTTAACAATGTCGGACGGCAGCGAGCCTTCCAACTGGTAACTGTGTCGGATCCGGGTTCGCTGGATGAGGGGGAAAAGACCTGTCGTGGAACCACGTTAGCACATTCGCTCATGCAGGTGCCCGGAATGAAAAGGAAGCTAAACAGATCCGGAGCGACACAAGAAGGCAAAGGGATGCATACCGCACAAGCCGCAAAACGTGGCCATGGCCATGAGACTGCACTGGGCATTGGCCCAGCTCCAGCCCAGCATATCGGTCGGATCCTTCTTCTCACCCTTCAAGCCTAGCCGGTAGCTCGTCTTGCCGTACAGCACGCACGGGCAGAAGACTCCGGTCATACAGGTTCCAACGTCTCCGCTACATTCGCAGATTGAGTGCTTCCACTGATGCTTCGATCCAGTCGCGTGCAGGTCCATATTCGGATGGGCGATCTGGCCCGGTTTATGCTCCCCCGTCAGCATACCATTCGGGCCGCTGGGATTGTCTGGTGCGAAGATGGGCGGTCGCGACGGAGTAACATTTGAGTGCGGACTGTAGGGTTGTGTGGGAGAAATGGGTGATGTGGGAATATTGTCGACAGGCGCACTGTCGTCCCTCTCAGTCTTGATGGGGACAGGACCGGGTGACGCCGGCGGCGGTTGTGCGTCATAGTTGTGGTGGAGTTGCTGCTGGGAATGGTCCGACTGTGCAACGCTCTGGGCGAGACTTTGCTGACGCTGCCTCGGGGCCGCTATACTTCCTCGCGGCGAAGTGTCAACAACCGGAGCAAAGAAGGCGGGATGCGGCTCCTGCGGCATCGGCCTTGCATATTCCTCGGGCACTCTTCCTTCCGGAGCAATATCTTCCCCCATCTCTTTGGACAGCGGCCGCGACATGTGGGGCGCTGGTAGTTGTGGAGCAACGGTACTGATGGCTGACAGGTCGTCGAACTCAGTCGCCGGCGAGTTCAAATTCGAAGCGTGTATCGAGTCTGGAGAGTATGGGATTGTGGGTTCGGTCTGACGGCGGGGTTGGGCATGATGCTGGAAATGGGGTTGTTGGACCTCGATCGGTGTTTGTGCGAAGGAGAAGCGATTGGACTGGGGTGGCGATTGGACGCGTGCGCGAGGTTGGGCTTGCGACTGCTGCTGCTGGGGTGGCGGAGATGGAGGCCCGGGATCGAGTTGGTGGATGGGGAGTCTCTCGGCATCAGTCAAGGGGATCTGCCAAGAGAAGCGCGGATTGGAAGGCTGCTGAGGTTCCGCAAGCTGCTGGTGGTGTTGCGGGTGCTGGTAGTGCTGGTGTTGCTGGTGTTGCTGATAGTGCTGCGGCGGGTGCTGCGGGTGTTGGTAGTAGTAGGGCTGGGCGGGTTGCTGCTGCGAGGCCTGCGCCTGCGCATGCGGTTGCGCATACTGGCGGCGAGGGTCCATGGCGACGCGCGAGGTAGACTGCAGTCGTCGCAGCGAAGCTCAGCTCGTACAGACGGGGGTTATGTTGGAGAGGCGACAGGCCGCAGGCAATGACGTGAGCGCACACGAGTCCTGGAGCTGGCCGGCAGCTACCATTCCGTCAGCACATCAGCGCTAGATCAGCAAGCAGATTTGAGAAATATAGCAGGTGTCGCAAGCGCGCAAGAATAGCTCGGGCGAGCTCTGGGTGACGGGCAGACATTAGGCTGCTCCTTGATCGAGCCGTGCGACCCGTCGCGGACGTGCAGAGCCGTCCTGGAGCCGCGATTGGCCTCGACGACATGGGCTGTGTGGGGCTGCCAGCCTTCGGGTCACCGCTGCGGCCATGAATGGTTGGTTGACTGGCAAGGCTATAAGCGCCAGCACGGCCGATCTTTGCCCGCCCGGGCAGCTTCCACGCTGCGCCGCAGTCGACTCGCCGCCTCCGCCATGTAAGGCACCACGGGAAATCCACAAGCCGCATCTCAGCACTATGGGGCCACCACAGCCTGACGCGATCACACACTCTCTCAAACCGCGCCACCCGTGCCAGCTCCACCGCCGCTGGCCGAGACTGCTGCCACCGAGTCAGGCCGCCTGCAGCCGCTCATCTTGCATCGCGAACCGGCATTAAGAAAATGAAGATCCTCTGTCAATTCTCCTATCCACTTGCTTGTAGAGGAAAGGCTATGCCGCTGATGCTTTGAATCACCGCCATCCTACTCGTAATCCCCAGATCTGGTATCCACACTTATCCCATAAATCGCTTACCGGTCCCTCTCGGCGCGGCTCTCCTCCTCTACCGTCTTGAGCGGTCCAGCGTGCTCCTTCTTGACCCACTCCCAATAGCTCTGCCAAGCCTTGTGGTTGGGATCCTCGACACTGCCACCCTCGACGCTGCCGACGTTGAGGCTCTTGTTGATGTCAATCGAAACCTTGATCACACCCTTGGCGCTCTTCTCAATCTTCTCGATCTCCTGCTTCACCGCGTTCTCCTTGGCCTTGGTCGAGATGACCGCCTTGAAGTGCTCCGAAATGGTCGTCAGTCGCTGCTTCGTCTCGTCCGGCGCCAGGTGAACCAGCTTAGTGAGCATGAGGTTGCACAGCGTGCGCACATCGTGCTCGTCCGTAATGCCTGCGATGATGCGGTCGAAGAAGTCGGCAAGGTTGAGGCGCGCAACCGCCGTCTCGAGCAGCGTGTACAGCGTCTCGTACGCACTCTTGCGCACTTCCAAACCGTCGTCCACCTTGTGCTTGAAAGGTCCCATCTGCACCTCGCGAATCAGCTCCGGCTTGACCTGCGTCTGGCCCATCACAAGAGGCAGAAGCTCCGTCAGGTGCGGCAGCACCAATTCCGGCTTGTTGTGCACGGCTGAGCTCATAGTAGTCAACGCGAGCCGCTGGTTGTCCAGGTCCGTCTCCTGGAGCATTGCCGCCAGCATCGGGATGACAATCGGCCGCAAGAAGTCGTCGTACGCCTCGTCCGTGTCGGCGAACGTGTACCGCAGCGCCGAGATAACCATAGCTCTAGCGCTGGGATCTGCTTCTCCCAAGAATTTCTTCGGGGGTACGTCAGCATGTCTAACCGTGTTGTCGTGGTGAGTAATTACCTGAAGCTGGGGAAGGAATGTCTGAGGATCAATGATCGTCAGCCTTCCAATGCACTCAGCACCAACAGCCCTGTTATCTTCCTGCTGTGATGCCTTGAGGATGTGTTGCCAGAGGTCTTGCGCGAACGGGAGTAGATCAGCATCAGCACTGCGGTACTGGAGAACCTCCCTGATAGAGTGCAGCAAGAGATACGTTTTGGCGTCTGGCTGGCTGAGTGTTGAGATGATGAAAGGAAGGTACGTCTTCACGTTCGAAGAGCCTGCCCTTCCAAGCGCAACTGCCGCTGCCAGTGGCACCTGTCCACCATCGCTGAAGCGAGCAACAAACAGCTTCGGGTCGAGGGGTGAATCCTGTCCAAGACGCAGACCGCCTTCGCCCAGCACAGCCAAAGCCAAGCACTTTCGCTTCTCGTCCACCGCAGTTTGCAGCTCCTGCACAAAGTCCTCCAACTTTACATCGATACCTGCCTTGCTGTACACAAGCAGAGTGCCAATCACCTTACCAATGAGATCGGGGTTGCCCGCGATACCAACATCACGGAGCAACGACTTCATCAAAGGACCGCCGGCATTCTTCTCAGCCACAGCCCTGACCAAAGCCAGAAGAGCGTCGAGAGCGCTACCGCTCATTGTCGAGGTCACGACCTCCTTGAGTGCATCGACGAGCTGCTCATTGACAACATTGCTGGGATCATTGGAGACGAAAGTCGCTAGGATAATCAGGGCTGGTCCCATCAGGTGCAAATCGCTGTTCTTAATCGGAGGCAGAAGCATCTCCTCAATCTCCTTGGTAGTCTTGGCATCCAGATGAGCACGGGTGACAGGATTTATGACAATGGTCCGGAGCGCGATCAAGCTGGAGCCACGCAGAGAGCGACTGGCCTTGCGAAGTTGCGCACCAAGCTCGAGCGCGACCTCTTGGATCCACTGAGGCGAGAATTCCGCACTGTTCTGTGCAAGGCCAGCCGCGACCTCAATGGCACGGACTGAAGCAAGACGGGTCGTCTCCTGCTTGAGACGTTGGCCAAGAAGCTCAATACCTGCCACCTTCTTATCTTGCGAGAGGAAGTCGTCAGTGCCGGAACTACGGCCGATGAAAAGACCCAGGACGTGGATGGCACGGCGACGGGCTTCAACATCGGCATCGTTGGCGGAGATGCGATTGACTAGGATATCAAACAGCTGCTCCAAGTAAGGCTTGTTCTCCGTAGAGCCCGCCGAAGCACGCGGCGGAGTGAATGCCTTGATGAAGCCCTCAACGCTTGCCAAAGCCTCCGCAGAAACCTTACTGTAGCGTTCCTTGGCCGCCGCATCGAGAGCCGGTACAATCTTGGGGAGATAAGTCTGTAGCAACGTCGGAGCGTGCGTTTCAGCGATGGCATGGAGCAACAGGAGAGCTTCGATACGCAGGGTGTTCGCAGTGGCTGACGAGGCGGATGAGCCTCCGGTCGAGGAACTGGTAGCCTTAGAGGCGTCGACAACAGGATCAACTATCTGATCAAGGTAATCCGAGAGTCCACCACCCTCTGTGATGACAATTTCCTTCAAAAGACTGATAGAGGCTTGCTTCGTGGACAGGGTTCCAGTCTTGAGCAGGGGAAGCGCTCCCTTGACGATGTCAGGTACCAACGCGGCAAGTTTCTCTTGAGGACCAGACAGCGGCTGGCTATCGGCGTTCGCAGAAGCAATACCAGCGTACAGCGAAGCGTTAGTGTGCAAGTCGAACATGCTAGCGTCACTGCCAACCCTCCTCCTCTTACGTGATGGCGGAGGTCCCATAAGACCTAGGTTCGAAGCTTCCCGGTTTGCACGAGCGGTGGATAGGACTTCGGGCTTGGACTGCTGAACTAGGCTCGAAAGCGTAGCGAGAACTTCCAGGCGTACACTCTCCTCTCGCTCCTTGAATCGGGGAATGAGAGCTGGTGCCACGCGGTCATAGAGAGTACCATCTTCCAGCAGATCGCCCTGGCTACGGGTGACAATTACAGTGTGAAGAACCTTCGCGGCGCAGCGGCGAACCTTCCAGCTCGCATCGTCCTCGTCATCGAACTGGGCCTCCTCCTCGAAATCTTCATCGTCAAGGCCCTCTGCATCCTCCTCATCCTCGTCATCCATATCCTCGTCATCGTCCGTTGCCAGGTTGGGGTCGTACTTCAGGAAGCGAGTACCGGCCTCAATGCTCTCGTCGGTAAAGACGCGCATTTCCTGCGAACAAGATCCCAGGAAGCTCTCCAGCGCCACCAGAGCAGCCTCGCGCACCTCGTCGGCTTCCGGGTCGCGTTCCTCCTCGCCATCCCAAGCCTCCAGTTCCTCATCCAGCTCGCTCTGGCTCACTGCGCTCAACACGAACGGTGCCAACGTCTTCAGATATGGGCCGAATTTCTTGGGGATGGACCGCGCCATTGCGCCGAGGACATTGATGTAAACCTTCCTCTTCGCCCGGGTAATATGCGCATCCTTCATGCTCTCAATGAGGCTGGAAACGAGGTTGCTTAGGGTCTGCTCGGAAAAGTAGATTGCCAAAGTTGAGATGGCGGTGACAGCCTTCTTCTTCAAGACGGGACCAGCGCGGTCGCTCTGGATGATCTTCATGACTGTGTGTTGCAGGGCAACAAGCTCAGGCTCCTGCAGCATGGGGCCGAAGCAGCGGGCCACCTCAATAAGCACATCAATAGCGGTGCTGTCCGAACCCTTCGCAATATCATCCTCCAGCATGCTCTTGGGCACAGACGGCAGGCCCTGCTTGCCGGTGGGGACCACATTGAAACCCACCAGGCGCGGAATAAGCACTTTGCTAACAGAGGTGTAGGCGCCAACAACGGATTGGTTGCGCGGAATGCCGGCGACGGGCTTGGGGAGCGAAACGACGATGTTACGGAGCGCGAGGGCGGGGATGGAGTTGTCGACGGTGTTTGTGGTGGAGACCTGAGAAACGCGGTCGATCAGTGGCGAGATGATGGTCTCGGGTACCTTTGCCACAAAAGGCCCCAGACACTTGACGGTCTGGTTCTGCACCTCGGCGCTGCTGTCGTTCAGAGTGTGGAGGAAGCCGTCGATGAGCTTGGCAGCAGTGGTGTAATCGTGTTGCAAGAAGTTCGGGTGGCCGGACTGCATCATGGCCTGCAGATCGTTCAACGCCATGTACCGCAGGTCCGGGTCGCTGTCGTAAAGCTTATTGAGCAGGCGGTTCACGTCCTGAGAGGACGGAATCCGGCCGTCGTACGCCGAGCTCATGCTGAAAAGTGTGGTTTGGACAGCGGGGTGTGGGTGGTGTTTGGAGGTCGGGGTTAGGCCGCGCCGCGTCGAAGGAATGCAAGCGAGCGCGAGCACAGCGTCTAAAGTAGATCGTGCGTCAGTTCTTCCCGTCGGAGGTCAAGCGGTCTAGAGGTCGGGGGTGGGAGGCGTTTACATTGCGGCGTGTGCTGTGCTGTTGCTGGCGCGGGGGTGCCACAAAGAAGATGCTGCGGGACGTCTAGGGCAGCGGTGGAGAGGAGTGGAGGGTGCGGCGAGAAAAGGATGGGTGAGGCGAGGCAGCAGTCGACGGCGCAGCACTGGGAGCCAGCACAGGCGATTCGACGATGCGAAGGAAGACTCAGGTGGAGGGGCCTGGAGGCGTGCTTGGCGCGGGTGCCCGTAGCTCGGGCGCTACTTGCCTGTGTCGGACCATCGGCGTCATCGGCTGTCATTTCGCGCGCCCTCGCCTCGCCTCGCCAGCCCAGCCTTCTTCAAGCTTCCACCAGCCCATTGAGCTCTTCCCCCACTTCCATCCGTCTTCATCTCGTTCAATTGCTCTTCGCGCAGCTTCACAATGGTTCTTGCCCGCTCCACCGTCCTCCGCACCGCTGCTCAGCAGCTTGCCCGGCCCGTTGCCCGCGCCAGCTTCCGCAGCGCCGGCCGCCAACAGCCATGGCAGCGCATCTCGCAATCTGTGTCGCGCCGCGCCTATAGCAGCTCGCACGGCGGCTCTGGTCACACTCAGGCCAAGAGCGACCTCCCTTGGTATGTATTGCGGGATCGGACGCTGATCGTGCCGAAGAATTTTGCGCCGCATAAGCAATGTGTTTGCGCATGCTCAGCCATTGCACTTCAACACGTCGGACCTTTCGGCCTCAATTGAGCTCATCACTTGCTAATTATTCCGTAGGTTGATTGGCTCCGTTGCCCTCGGCGTCCCTGGGACCTGGTGGATGCTCCAGCCTGGTGAGGCTCACCACGACGCCCACCACGAGAAGCACGAGGAGAAGCACGAGGAACCTAAGGAGGAGGCTCCCAAGGAGGAGCCCAAGGAAGAGCCGAAGAAGGAAGAGCCCAAGGAGGAGCCTAAGGCGGAGGCTAAGGAGGAGTCCAAGGAAGAATCCAAGGACGAGTCCAAGGAGCAGCCCAAGGAAGAGGCTCCCAAGGAGGATTCTAGCGAGGACAAGAACACGCGCTCTTCGCAGGACGATGCCAAGGAGGGTGCCTCCAAGAAGCGCATTGACAGTGACAACCGCAAAGAGATCGGCTCTGGCGACTCGAAAGCTGATGCCGAGGGCTCTGCTAAGGACCAGGTACGATGACGTCAAAATATTCCTAATGACTGAATATGCACGCTAACCTCTCCTAGCCCGCACCTAGCAAGGAGCCTCTGAGCCAGAACCAGACGTCCGGCAAGCAGCAGGGTGTCTCTAACACCGATACCAGGCACAGCACTGATGTTGACAACGATCCTTCCAAGAGCAAGAAGTCCGAGGGCGGCGTCGACACCGCCAAGTCCAAGGGCACCATCTCCCCCAACAGGCCTGCTGTATGATTTTTCTTGATTTTGTTCCCACCCTAGCTACCCGCATGTTACGGAAAGATGATGTGCTGACATGACTGCCAACTCTAAGGACGAGGAGAATGAGAAGAGCGAAAGCTCTTAAGCATTGCAGCATTTGCATTGTTCCTTTCATGCGTTGATTTACTCAGCGGGTCGCAATATTAATATTGCGGCCAAAGCGGCAGGTATGGGATGTTTTTAATCTTGTATATTTCGTTTGGGCGTCGATACAAAAGCTCTGCCTTAGAGTAATCTATGCGGATCACTTTTCCGAACAGTTACCAGCTCGTCTCAGAAGGCCTTGCTCGGTTGTTTTGCGTGATCATCTATTTCATCGGTGACTGTAATAGGTCACCGGCTAATTGACAAGGCATCGGTCATCCCTCATCAGTACGAGCTAAGGATGACCATTGCCGCAAGCCATCATCTAATCTCACTCTCAATCCCAAGGCAGTGACAAGGTATTCACGCGCTACCAAGCCATAGTCCGTTCCTTCTGGCGCATCCACAAGCCGCAGCCCTTAGTGTTCCTGTTGCCTGGAGCCTCAATTCCAGATCAGTATTCAACGGGCGATCGCTTCTCTGCCTTGTCGGTGCCGCGGTGTTGTACGGCACGGACCAATGATACTTTGTGCCGTAGGCAGGCATGCAGGCAGAACGGTATCCACCATCCGCCAAGCCGTCATCGTGACCGCTGCGCTAATTCCATCTGGCCCTCAGCTTATCGTTGTTAGATGCATCGCAAGGCGACAACTCCGAAAGCAACGAAGACACAACCCTAAGTATTTGAAAGCGATAAGGTTAATATGTGATATCCCGGAGCGGAGCGGAGTGGGCATCGAATTTCCGCTGCGAAATCGGCCCCCAAAAAGAGGTCGGATTGCCAACAGATCTCCACCCTCTCCACCCCCACCCTGGACGATCGCCGCATGCAAGGCTGAAAAATGAAGGGAAAAAATAGAAATCCTCGTTGCCTCAACGAGAGCCTTATCGCTCAGCGAACCCCCTCCTTTGTTTTTTCTGGCATTTATTCTGATTGGCCTTCCGGCCAAGCGGATATAATTTAGAAATCCGTCATTTGTTGGGTATTCGTCATCACTCGGTGTCTCGGCTGGTCTCACAGTTTCGCATCTCACATTCTGCCCGCTCTTTTCCGCCCTTCCCCGCTTGCGACACAAAAAACCAGGAGGCCGCGAGGCCGCGAAGCCGCCCGGTCCGGGCGGCAAAAAAAGATTCATCATCACTAACTATGTGCTCGCCGATCAGGAATCTCTTCTCTCATAAGCGCCTCAGCCACCATTCTCTGGTTCCGCAATGCCTAGCGTATGTGTCATGGAGACACACACGCACAGGAGAGACTGGCACATGAGCCATGTAGCGCACCCCAGTCGATCAGCCACCACCACTCCCATCTCCGCTAGTGTGCTGCCTCCAGGATGCTAAGAGATGTCAAACGCGCTAGCGACGCGCGATCACATGCGCGGTGCGACAGTTGGGGCAATTAGAGTGCCGCTTCGGGTTTAGTCGACGCGGGGGCTGCGCAGGCATCAACATTTCGCCCACCCATACCCAGACTCCAAACGCTTCGAGTGGCGATGGACCTGCTGCAGGTGCATGCACTGGGTCCCGGTTTTTTATTCCCTGCCGTCTGCCGTGGAGCCTCCGTTAAATGAGTCATTAATATTTGCAAACGAGAGAGAAACCTTGGTGGTCGCCCGCCTTTCTCCTTTGGTGAGAAAGAGAAGAACAGCCGACGGGCGGTGGTGACACCGCACCGCACCGCACCGCGCTGGCATCCGTGCAAACGGCGTCTGCGGGCCCGTACGCGGTTAGGCAGCAGGAAACGGGGATGTCTGGGCCATCAGCCTCGGCTTGGTCTGCGCTGCAGTTAGTGGGGACTCCACTCTCGACAGCTGAAAGACCTGGAGTGTGCTGTGACCTCTTTTCTTGGTGGCTGTGGATTATGCCGGCGGCTCTTGCCGATCATCACGAGATGGGTCTCTTTGGGGGGTATTTCCTTTTGCGGCATCGTCGTGGCCTGAGGCCGTACGGCTTTGCGTGAGAGGTGGGATGACAACTGGTGTGATGAGATGGAATGGCTTCATCTGCCGGTCGTTTGTGAACACGTTGATGCGCCTTGCGATCGCGTGTTTGGTTCTGGTTCAAGAATCACTAGGGTGTTGGGCTTTCCGTGCGCTGATTCGTTACAGTGGTGAGGGGTATTATTTCATTTGAGAGTAAAGCCTGCATACTCTGATGTTGAAGGACAGATATGGTACGATGGTATGAGATGAATGAGAATTTAGTACATCAGTCTAAGCAACAGAGGAGCGATCTAGCATCAATCAGGCTAATTCGTTCTTTCGTATCATGATCGTGAGAAGGGGGGAAAGGAAAGAAGGGGAAATCATGAACCATCGTACAAGAGGGGAGATGAAAGGGAAAGTTAAAAAAAATTCGACGAGGTAAGATGGCGAAAAGAAGCGTAATTCCCCTTTCCCCCGTAGTGATTGATCCATCGGGGGTTTGACCGTCCACCCGCTCGTCCTGAGCAACGCCGTGCTATGCAATCTTCTGTTCCGTAATGGCCCACCGGTGAAATGATACCCAATCCCAGATGACGTTGAACGCAGAACACCGAAACAGAACAGAGAAACTAAGAAGAATGGGTAAATGAGAAATCAAACCATGGTCGGAGCGCCTTGTCCTCTGCTGAGGACTTCTACTGCCGCTTCCAATTTCTTGAGCCTCTGGTCCTTCTCCTCATTCTCGCGACGAAGTCGCCTGATCTCCTCTCTCAGGTCATCCTCATCCGTCTCACCACCCCCACCGACACTACCTCCACCATCCGTACCAGACGTCCTCCTCTTCTTACTCGATGGGCCGACGCGTCTCTCGCCGACAGCACCACCGTAAACGTCATCAGCATCGGCATCGGGGCTAAGGCCAGCCTCGCTAGCAGCTTCATCCTCGGGCTTCGGCTGGCCGCCACCCGGCTGAGCGGTGGGCGAGGAAGCGACATCGGAATTGCTGGCGCGGCGGTGGACACGGCGAATGTGCTCGGCTAGGTTCTCCTTGCGGGTAAAACCCTGGCCCATGCTGCGTTTGCAGTCTTGGTGCGGGCAGAAGAGAGCCTTCTTAGTGCCGCCGTGCATCTTGTGCACCTCGCGCTCGTGCCGTAGCAGGCCGCCGGAGTAGGTGAAGCCCTGGAGCTTCTCGCAACCCTTGTGGCGGCAGACGTACGGGCGGTCGTGCTTGTCCATGTGCTTACTGCAGGGTACGTTAGCGTTGGTTTTGCATTTCAAACACACGTGAAGCAGTTTGAAGTTGTGGGAAACAGGTGGGGAAGGGGACGGGGGGAACGACTTACCTCCACTCGCACTTTCGTTCAAAGATGATACCGTGGCAGTCGGGGGAGAAGTTGCAGATCATCTTGCCCTCGGTGTTCCGGGGCGGGTCCTCGGTGCGTTTGTGAGAATACTTGCCACGCGGCGTGTAGCCGTCGTAGCGGTCCTGCTCCTCGGAAGACTCGCGGATGGGGAGCTGAGGGTTGGCAGGCTGCACGGGGTGGGCAGCGAGAGAGACATCGGAAAGCTTCCGCTTCCGGGGGTTGGTGGCGGTCGAGGTTGCGGCGGGAGACATCTGGGCGACGACCTCCTCGTTCATGGAGATGGGACTAACGGGGCCAGAAGCCTTGGAAAAGTCGGTCATCACCTGCGGAACGTGGGCGACAGTAGCGTCCATGGGGGAGTCGTAGAACGATGGAAATGCGGGAGTTGCGCGGCGTGGCGAGAGTGTCTGGCGGGATATATAGTCGTTGGCGGGCGATGCAGACGTAGGCTGCAGCGCAGGCTGCGTGGTGAAATCCTCGACGCGGAGCTCGGGGATAGAGTGGTTCAGGCTGCGCTGGGGCGGTTGTTGGCGGGTCTGGTGCTGGGAAAACCAGTGGAGGGAATCGTGGAGTGAAGTGGTTGTGGTGCGGGCATGCGGGAGCTGATGGGAAGTGGGCTCGAAGGTGGCGATGCCTGATTGGTAAGGCCAGACGCAGGCTTGAGCTTCGCAGGGCGACGCGTTGGGCGACAACGCGGTGGCATATAAATGGCCGGGAGCCGACGGCGGCCGCGGATCTGCACGGTCGGAGTCAGAAACAAGCTCAGCGCAGCGGGCCACTCAGGCGGCCGGATGACTCACCAGTGTCGGCGTTGGAGCCTTGGGCGCGAGAATTGCGTCGACGACCTTGTGGCTGAGCGGGGGCGCACGCGCGCGGATTCCTGAAATCCAAGGCCGGCGCTTCCGCTC
Organism: Lasiodiplodia citricola; assembly: GCA_023089105.1. Taxonomy (NCBI): domain Eukaryota; kingdom Fungi; phylum Ascomycota; class Dothideomycetes; order Botryosphaeriales; family Botryosphaeriaceae; genus Lasiodiplodia; species Lasiodiplodia citricola. Next base: position 332,978 of record JAJNLL010000016.1, on the reverse strand, counting down.
CGCCTGCGCCAGGCTCTCCCTGGGCCGGCACCCTCTCGCCCGCCGGGGCCTGGAAAGTCGCAAGCGCCTCGCGACCGAATTGCAGATCTGCCAAGGAATCTCGTCAGCACTCAAGCAAGCAGGCACCGCCCCGCGCCGGTTTGCCAGCACAGCGCGCGCTGGCCCAGCACGGTTGGCCGCGCTCGCGCCGCCGGCAGCGCCGGAAGCCTCAGGCACGCAGAATCGAGGAACGACCAACTCACACGCTCCCGCGTCCGGCGATTGCCACCCCCAACAACCCGCGTCGCGCAGGTGGCTCTCCAGCAGCGCCGCCGGCACCCGCGTGCGCGCATCGAAGCTGCCAGAAGAGGGCGGGTAGTACTGCCAGCACACGCCCCAGAGCACCGCCAGCGCCGGCTTGATCGTCCACGGCCAGGTCGTGCTCACCGGCCGCACGCTGCCCGGGAAGACCGAGAACCAGCTCGCACAGCTCGCCTCGAGTCGCCGCTGGCGCCGCTGCCACCGCTCCAGCACCCGGCCGGGCTGAAGCAGCAACGGGGCGGCCGGTGTCTCGCGCCCGTCGTCGCGTCTCAGGCGCCGCAGCAGGCGTGCGATGGTGCCGTGGACCTGGGCCAAGACAGGCATGACCTCATCAGGAGCGCTGGGGCTAAACTCTACCTCGACCTCATGGCTGCGGCTGCGCTGGCGGGTCAGGCGGTCGAGCGTCTGGCGGAGCGAGGATTTCAGCTTACCGATGGGTCTCGAGGTCGGCATGCTCGGAAGCGCACGACCAAAAGCGCTTGGCGATGCGCTTGTCGCAGTGACGCGCGGAGCGTTGCAGGCGCAGGCGATTGACCGTCACCACTGTTCGGACACCGTCGGTGAGGCTTGGCAATGGGCCCTGTCCCATTGCTGGGTGGATATTAATAGAAGCAAAAATAAACGGCGGAAACGCCGCGAGGATCGCTGTGGATGCGAGGATGCGCGTCGATAGTGGCGAGGCGGCCCATCTTAAGCTGAGAGAAACCTCAGCCTCGTCGACGAGCGGCTAAGAACCTCGACGAGCTGCTGGGGCGAGGTGCAGCTCGCGAGAGCCTGAGGCACACCGGTCAGGGCTAATCAGCCTGTGATAGGTGCAAAGCGTCGTTTCGGCACCTGGCCGCCAAAGAGCCTGATGCCGCAGGTACCTACACAGCCCTCTGCGTGCGACCTGTCTTGGCTCTTGTCCAATCCCCTTGGCCAGCTGCACCGCTGCCTGAGATTCGCCTTCTAGAGGCGCAGCCCCCAAGGTCTCATCGGTTTCGCCTTGTCCGCCTGCGCCCCATTCTTGATACTCACCTACCTATTGAGCCAAAGACATGACTTGTAACGCAAAAAACGCGCGATCGACATCATGCAGCATCTAGTTTGCGAGGAGCCGAGGTACGTCACCCTGCACCTTTTGCATGCACTAAACCGAATACTTCGCTCCCCTACCACCGCGCTCCCGCCGGCCCGGATATCCATGCACAATGTTGCCCGGATAACCTGTGAAACTTGAAACGCTAAAAGGCACAGCCCTCTGCGTTGCGTACCTTCTGCCCGTTCCAGCCTCGTAGCCTTCCATGGCGGATGGACAAGCCAGCCACCATTGCTTTGCCCTCTTAATGTCACCTGGCTATCGCCCCGGTCATTCCGAGTCATGCCTTGGGTATACGAAGGTCGATCAATAGCTTCGTTGGCGTACGAATTTGACATCTAGCGTCAGGCGGGAAAGGTGGCAAAGTAAGTCTACGCGTCTTTGAACACTGCGGAAGGACAGAGTGGACACTTGCGCTCTCCCGCTACAAAGGAGTGGCCTTGGGTCTGAACAGCTAAGCCGTATGCCCCAGCTTTGGTGCGCGGTTTGAAGGGGTTCCATCTTCTTGCTGTAGTGGGATGAAAACCATGTCCGCAGAGAATGATACAACAGTCGTGCTCTTTCAAGACACAATTCCAAGTACAGAGACACTACTTTATCGAGGTGCTGCCGTATTTTCATTTTAGTCTTCTCATCATCTGGCTTGTCAACTGCGTCTCATACTACCAAGTACTGGTCATGGAAACTTCCCGACACTGCACATACATCATATTGTCCGTTTTTACCATCAGTCTTTCAGTTCATATCGTGATGCCGTGGTCATTCGGTCTTGGACCTAGAGCCGCTGGAGCCGCTGGCAGCGCTAGCGGTAACTCGAGTTGCCGGAGACGGTATGCGTCCATATTAAGCTAATTCTAGCGAAATGTCGACCTTTATGCGTAAGGGTTTTGGTGAGTTGAATGTTTAATGTATCCACCCTAACCTTTCACCTCTATTGATTAACTTTGTGGCAGTATTGAACCATTTACTTCTCCTGCTTTCACTGTTGAGTGAAGAGTCGAAGATGTGACGTCTTTCTATTCCAAATTTCCTCTGTGCATTAACTTGATGTGCTTCACCTACAAATCTGGTCTCCGAATCCTATGGAAATGAAAGCGAAGAGCATTGAGGCTTTGAGCAAGCTGGTAAAAACGACGGTTGCCCACTGAACATTCAGGTGCGTGTGAAGGCTGTTGGCAGCAAGTATTAAAAGCGTACGAACCACGCTCCATCTGCAACTTACGGCAGCCATGGCTCTCGCAGAAGATGCATTGTAAGCTTCGATTCGTAATTGAAAACTGCAATGAAGAGGAGCATGTACAACAACGCTGAACGGCAAGCCTGCCAACATAGGTACGATCCCGTGGTTCTCAGCTCGGTTTGTCCATGTAAGCTAAACAAAGAATCAGTCAAAACCAGTCCGGCTCCACATGCAACCGGCAGTCTCTAATACTCCTCTCTGCAGCGGCGAGTCTCTGCCTCTAAGAATCCGAACACCAAAGAGGGTGGTAAACCCACACGGCTTACCTTGAATGGGAATAAGAGCGGGGCGAGAACGAAGTGAGATACACGTGATTGACCAGTGCGTGTGGGAAGGTCAATAAGCTAATCTCGAAATGGTAATAGGTCCCCTGTCGTGCATGACGAGCGGGTAAATAGCCGGTTAGCCGCAGGACCTACCGAAACGAAAACCTACTATGGACTATGGGGAGCATCGGAGCATCATCGGGCATGGCAGGTTAACTCCACCATGTAGACAAAAGCAGTAATTGGTCCCTTGTACTGCAGAAGACATCTGATCTGGCGGTATGAGCAGTATTCTGCCAGCGTACTTCTCCATGCCGCCCAGGTCTATATATAAACGAGCCCTACAGCGGACATAAAGAGCACCATCGAGCGCACCGGCACAATGTTCCCTCTTCTCCTCTTCGCCATCTTCCTCTCCCTCACAATGGTTAATTCCCAGCCCTCCGGCTACGTTTCCCGTAACACTGAGCTCCCCGAGCTCGGCGACGCCTTCCGGCTGCACTACCTTTACAGCGAACCACCCGCCAACCAGACCGTCAAAGGCACCTTCCTCCTCATCCACGGTTTCCCATACACCTCGTACCACTACCGCCACGTCATGGGTCCTCTCGCCGAGGCCGGCTACCGCGTCATCGCGCCCGACTACCGGGGCGCCGGCAAATCATCCAAACCCACCGGATGGTCCACCGACTACCGCAAGACGGTCATGGCAGGCGACTTCTACCACCTGATCCACTCGGTCCTCAACATCACGGAGAAGATCCACGTCGTCGGCCACGACATCGGCGGCATGGTCGCGCACGCGTACGCCACCACCTACGCCAACCACACGGCCAGCGTCGCGTGGGGCGAGTGTCCGCTGCCCGGCACCACCGAGTACGAAGAGCGCAAGACGATGCTGAACCACTTCCACTTCCTGTTCCACAGCGTGCCGGACCTCCCCGAAGCCCTGATCGCCGGCAAGGAGGAGGTGTATCTGCGGTACTTCTTCGATCGGCAGGCGTACCACCGCGCTGCGCTGGACGAGTCTGTTGAGTTCTACTTGGGCGACTATCAGCAGCCCGGCGCGATGAGGGCTGGGTTGGGGACGTACCGCGCGTTCGAGCAGGACAAGGAGGAGAATTTGGCGTGGTTGGCGGCGAATGGGAAGTGCAAGGTGCCGGCGTTGGGCTTCAGTGGCGCGAGGAGCATGCATGCGGTAGATGGATATCCGATGCTGAGCCAGGTGTACGAAAATGTGGAAGTGAAGAATATGGTTGAGGTGGGGCATTATCTTGCTGAGGAGGATCCCGAGCAGTATGTCGAGATTTTGGTATGGTGGGCAGGGAAGCATCTGGGATAGAACTTCTAACCCTCTCAGATCCAAAGTCCTCGGATCTATAAGGGATAGATCCAACGCACACAAAACCAGATTGCAATTAGCTTTCCTAATGTATATTACACGCTCCTTGGATAGCATCTTGGCCTTCGAACGAGCTTTCAGCCCTTGGGATCATAAAACCCTTGTCCTCTGTGGTTCGAAAACCCCCGTGCTTATCTCGTGTAGACCCGTAGCTAACTTGCTCCTCATATTGCTACCGGCTAGAGTCAGCAATTTTCTTTCCGCGTGACGTTTCCGCCTTAGACCTTTCACTTACTGCCATGTCATGCGCAACCAGAATGATTGTAGTTTCCTCAGGGACCCCGAATCTACCCACATTACATTTTTGAATTCTTCCTGCAGCTTTTCAACGTGGTTCAAGTTTGCCATAGACACCAATCTCCCAGCTTCTTGAGCCAATTGCTCATGTATCGATGGATCTTGAGCCTCCAAAGCTATCGTCAACAAAATCCAGAGCTTCAAAGATTCGAGTCCCGCCCAATCGACCTGATCTCCGAGAACGAGTCTTTGCGCGCGGGAAGCGTAGATAGCCGTAGAAACGGGAGCAATTCCAAGCATTCGCCGAATTTGTGCTAGGGAGAGGAGCCCGCTGATCCTACAAGCTTCATTGATGACGAAGCGATCCTCACACATACTCGCAGGGCATCTATACCGTAGTAGCCGATCCAGTACCGGATGCATGAATCTCCAGATGCAATTCTCATCCCGGGGATTGTCGGATATTTGAATGGTTCCAAGGTTTAGGCGGGAGAACATATCCCACAATCTGAGAATGTTTTCCATCATGTCCGTGGAATCAGGGAATCTCGCGTACCATGCTGAAGCCACATTGGAAAAGAACGGAGGACAGTCTGTAGAAATGGTTGGGGTGTCAGCCTCTAAAAGACAAGGAGCTGTAACCAATGATGGTGTTTTCGCCTGGCTGAAGGACGTGGACATGTCGACCCTGTAGTGAATTAGCAGCAGAACCAAACGTGCCAGTATTGTGCCTACAATCGTATAGCAAAGCCAAGGATAGGGCTACAATTGAGTGATGCAGCACCTCCGCGCAACTGAACAAGACTTTCCAATGCATTCACGTGGACCGTCCATTGCTCTACATCCCCGCTTAAGTGCTACGTAGTTGGTCAGTACGGGCCGTAAGTTCTCTATATTTGACAAACCTACACTTTGGCAAATCATTCCAGTTATAGTTGCAAGAATGCCATCATCACTGGCGGCAGATTCAGGGTTCTCAAGGCTTTCCCGGACTCGCCTGACTGCTTCATTGTGATGTAGCAGGACATATGCGTCGTCACCAGAAACGATGTGTGCTAATCCGGTTGTTTTCAAATATACAGGAAACATTGAGAGGATTTGGTGAAACGCTGCTGCACTGGAAAACGCAAGTGGATACCAGACGTATCGGTAAAAAGCGTTGTTGTTTGGCAGGCTCGTCTCGAACACTATTGGACGGCTTCAGCCCAATTCCTTGCGTACGTGTTCAACAACATACTGTACCAAATCAACTCTAGTGACCGGCGATCCATAGAAATTGGATAGCTCGCGAACGGATCCAGCCTAGAGTTTCCGAGGTGCGTAATATGGGCTTGATGTGACCATTCGTCCATTTCGGAATCCTCGTCAATTCCTCCAAATATCTTGGGGGTGGCTGCAATCTTCATCTGTACAGGGATGCGGACGCGGCTAACGTTTGATGTCCACCGTCTGTCCTTGCTTCTTCTTTGCTTGCCGATGTCGCGCATGACATGGCGCCGAGTGCGTGTCGTACTGCCATTTCCCTCAACGAAGATGAATCTGTTGTGGGCATCCTCGATATCCTGCATTGTTGATGAAGAGTTTATGGCTTTGTAAAGGATGAATGGAGGCGGCGTGATGTCGTAGTTCGAGTGCGGGGAAGGAGAATTTGTCATCCGACGCTCGGAGCACAGCCAGGCCGGGTTGAGCAGCGTGCGAAGAAGTGTTGTACGCCCTGCTGCGAGGGTTCCTATTTTAAGTGTTATGGCGCAATCGGCTATACATATACGTAGAACCCAAACTCTATTTTTAAAGCTAAAATTTATAATAAGAGTTTCAAGCTAATGTTCAAAACATCTGTCCCAATAAGCGCTTTACCAATACATTTTTCAATCAGATACAGAGTAAGTAGATTTGTAGGAAGATCTTAGTTCTAGCTGGTGATGTATTCGAAGCGCTATCATGATACGAAACTCCTGCCGCGCCGTGCAATCTGGCAGTGGTGTCTTCTATGCACGACTTCTCCACCATCTTCAGCCTTCCAATTCCAGCTCAATAACCTATAGGGTCCCAAGTATTCACTTCACCTTTCCGAAACCATCGCATACCTTGAGGTGCACCGTGAGGCTGAAGGGCTGCGGCTACAGCATTTTCATCTACACAAAAGTGTAGTTGAAACGTGCGCCACAACCGCGCTGGTGATTCCCTTTCTGGCCTTGACCTCTTACCTGTTTCGTTATACAGACGGCCGAAAGCTCATCGTAAGTGAAAACCAAAACTCCGACTGCTTTTCCCTTCATCCATTTTCAGGCTGCTTTCTCGGCAGGCGCAAGCTCAAATCCAAACTACAATTGACCCGCCTCAAGACAGCTTTCCGGAAAGACAAACACCGGGACTTCTCCACCATCACCCGGGTCCGCACGCCAGACTGTAAGCCTGTGCCCACCAACGGCGAGATCGAGCACCCGCTCAGTCTCTCACTACGGCACGATACGAGAACCAAAACGATGACCGCGACCAGCAGCAACAACAGCGACACGAAGGCCAGCAGTCAGCGATCCAGCAACAACGATCGGGTCAGCGGCGGCGCTGTAGAAGCAGTCCGCGGCACAAGTTCCAGGTACTTCTCGCACTTACCCATCTCACCTGCTACCGACCCTCCAATTCCCCGAAAGACCCATCGCGAAGCGCAAAACGCCACTAACCCTCTTCCGCCAGACTACCCAGCTCACCCTCACCCTCGCCCTCGCCCACGACGACACCAACCAACTTCCCCGCCCTCAAACTCTCCACCGCCGCCCGCAAGCAGTCCGACCAGCGCACCCTGCAACTCGCCGGCGTGCGCCTGCGCGACACCTCGCGCCGCGCCGCCGCCATGGAAAAAGAGCGCGTGGATGTTGCGGCTGAACTTAAGAAGCTGCGCAAGCGCGAGCGCCAGCTCGACGAAGAGATCGGCCCGGCGAGGGCGAAGGTCGTCGTGCTGGAGCGCGAGGTGGCGGAAGCAAAGAGGGATGTGGTGGTGACGAAGGTTGTGGCGGTGTTGCTGGAGCAGGACGAGCTCGAGCGGGTGTTGGAGGAGGTTGTGGGGAGGTTTGGGAGGAGGTTGGTGCCGGTGGTGGTGCCGGTGGTGGATGGGGAGCGGGGAGGCGGCGGAGGAGAGACAGCGACGGTGGAGATGGAGGTGGAGGTCGGGGTCAAGAGTGAAGGGGAGGAGGGGGTCAAATTGGAGCTGGGCGGAGGAGAGAGGGAGGTGACTGGATCAGACGGTGCTGTTGGGTTGAAGGTCAATTCTGAGGTGGCGGATAAGACTGTGAAACGCGAGCTGAATGGCGGAACGAACGAGGTTTCGGAGGTGAGTACGGATGATGAAGATGCGGATGTTGGGCCTGCGGGTTCTTCGGGGGCAAAGGTCGCCTCCTCTTGAGCCGACGGAGCATTGAAGATTGTGGCTGGGATTACATTCCAGAGCTCTGGTTTGTGAGTGAAAATTGCCGAAAAGGGATCTCTATTGTGTTATTCATGGTGGAAAAAAAAACTGGAGGGGTTTGAAGCGGTACAAAAACTCCGATTGGAGACACGTGGCCGGCGTCGTGATCGGATTCCGGGTATGGCTTTGTAGATAAATTGAGTCTAAAATAGAAAGACCACCAGTCTCGAGTCGGTCAAAGATACGAATAACGACAGCCCGAGGAGGCTTAAAATAGTCACACATTTTCTTGAGAGATGTTGCGGAGTGCAGTTCTCGCCAACTTGCTTTGACGGCTTGCGAGGCGCAGCACCATGTTAACACCGCGGAAAATTGAGATAAGAGACGAATTTAGAGTCGCACGTTCGTACAGGCGGCTGCATTCTTCTATCTACGCGGGCCGGGCGGAATGACGGAAGTTGACGTAAGGTGAGGGGCGCCATGCCAACCGTCGGTGCCCCATGATCACCGCCTACCCTGCATACAATCATTCACTGATCTTGCCTGGTGCTAAGGCCGACTTTCAGTGCCCAGGCTAACCCTGCCCTCCACTTCCTCATCAACTCCCTCACCATGACCCTGAAGGTCATATCCGATTACATCTCACCGCCGCAGACCAACCGTTGATTCAAGATCACCCCACATCAAAGTCATGGGAAACGATTTGAAGGGGTTGATGCGCCGCCTCACCGGCATCCGCGTATGTCAACTTCCTGACTTCACTTGTGGTTGCGACACATCTGACACATATTCTTCCAGATCGAGGTCAGTGAGGACAAACGCGCAAGAAAGCTTGAATTCCCGGGAGAGGATGTGGACGCGTACTTGGAGAAGCTGGGCTTGACGAAGCAGGAGCTTTTGACTGACGCATTCGTGAGTTGGCTCCTGTCCTTCAACCTCACTCGTCCAACAAGTTACCTCATTAATGAAATGTAGCGCACGTACAGCTTCGCGGAGTTGCAGATCAGGAAGGCAATCATCGAGGTAAACTCAACCGCTGGCAAGGACACGCAAATCCCAGAGGATACCTACCCATGGCGCTGGCTGGCGAAGCAAGAGAAACTGGAAAAGATGCGCAAGATGCACGCCGAAGCATGCAGAAGCTTCCACAAGATGAAGTTGAAGGCAACAGGAGAAAAAGACCAGCTCTTGGATGCCATCAAGAAAGCCAAGCAGGAGCATGGCGAAGCGGTATGCATGAGGGAGAATCTGGCACGGGTAAAGGATGACCTTCGTGGCGCGCACGCCGCCGCTTTCCTTCTACATGATGCCACGCGTATGATCGAAGAGGCGCAGAAAATGGAGCAAGCAGCCGAACAGAATGTTCAAGAAGCGGAGAAAGAGCACTTCAAGCATGAGCAAAAGCTCCGCGAACAAGAGGTTGAACTGTACGAGAGGCGGGTGGACGAGCTTGAGCGTACACGAGAGGACATCGATGAGCTCAAACAGGGCTGGATAATCTACGTGAGGTTCGCCCTCTTCCACCCGCGAGAGGATATTGATCAGGCAATGGCTTCCGGTTCTCCACCTACGATAGACCGGCTTCAGGGTCTTTCACGGAATGACCATCCGTATGCTTTGGACTGATCCAAGAGGAGCACTTACTAGATACATAGAAATTTTGTAGCTTCAATAAACGGCTACACTCAAAAGTCATGGCCATTAGTGGAAGTGAATGCGGGAATGTATCCAGGTCCAAAGCGAAGAACCTGATTTGCCGATGCAGGATCGTGAATGAGAGTGGCTTCCTGTTCTGTCTTGCCCACGTGGAGGCTGCCTCTTTAGTATTTTCCCGTCACCCTTCCGCGCGTGTGTGGACGAGAGCGGCCGCCTATATAAAGCCTCCCACTTAATCTCCTTCTTCAACTCCAGCCTCCCCACCCAAGATCTTCCAACACCCACCGCGCCTCATCGCGCCCTCACCACAACGCGCAGACACTTCCTCCACATATCCCCTACCTCCTCAGATCCTGCGCTCATCATGAGTGATCACAGGCGCGTGAGTATCTCAGCCACCAAACATTTGCCGTTTGACTGCTTACTAGCGCAGCGCACAGTGAACATCTCACCTGGCCGAAGCACTGGACGAGCCAGCGGACATCCCACGCGTGCGCCTTCTCGTTTCAGCACGCCCGTCACCGCCGGATCACCCAGACGCGTAAGTGAAAGGCACCTTGCTCCACCTACGGTGCCTATTTGTGGACTTCAAATTCAAATCTGACAGCCTCTCAGCCCACTGCCCCATCGCCTGCTTCCAGCATCCGGCAGGGCCGCCAACAGCAAGGAGTCAAGATCAAGACTGAGAGCTCTCCCAGCAGCAGCCCAGCACCTACGCCGTCGACTGGTAGTAACAAGCCTGCCATGACCACACAAACCACCAGCAACACCCCACTCAAGCGCAAGCGCGAACCCACCGACACCGACAAAGACAAGCGCGAACCCACCACAGCTGCCGGCCTTGTCGCCATGGAGCAGCAGCACCTCGACACCCACCGGTCCACCAGCGCCACCCTGGACGAACACGCGCCGCTGCTCGACAGCGCGCGCACGACCGCCACCCGCGCCCGCTCCGCCGAGCGCGCCGCTCACTCGCAGATCTCAAGCCTGTTCCTGCAGTCGCAAGTCCTCGAAGAGCGCGCCGCAGGCCACCAGCGCGTCGCCGAGGAGGCCGAGACGCAGGCCACGGCCGAACGGCAGCTCGTGCAGCAGGCCAAGGGCAGCAAGGAGGAGGCTGACAAGGAGTTGATGGCCATTGCCCTGGGCAGGATGTTTGCCCGCCTGGAGAAGTACGACCAGGATGTTGCGGAGGAGTTGTGGGCCAAGGCGGAGAGGTACAGGGATATCTTCGTTAGGGATGGTATCCCGGAGCCTCCTGCGAAGAGGAGCAACATTATGAGTGAGGAGGGTGAGATCGGTGGACAGGATAGGGGACAGCATTGAGTAGCCGTATACGGCTACATAGATGGGTGAAACAAAAACAATCGGAAGGCGGATTCACCAAGGAGAGGCAGTTTGTTTCCTGAAGTGGAGCTAAACGCAGATGACAGTGTGGACTGAATTACAAGAAATTATCTGGGCCATGGGACTTGCCTTATGTGAATTTTTAACCGGTATCCAGACGTATATGCAGGATTAGAAATTGTGCATCAACAACTGGATACGTTCTCTCACGGATATGAGAGTGCAACCGGTAAGTGTTCTGTAAGTCACCGTGCAACAAATAAAACGTGAGCCTTACATTGTATATATGATGGTAGAATAGCCAAGCAACTTTATTAATCAAACAGATTGTGAAATTACCAGCTACATCTCTTCTTTTCTGTCTTGGAAGTCCTGCACTACGCGCGGGTAGTGGCAGGAGCTCCCGCCACGCTAGAATGCTTCCCGACCCGTGTTCGCCAGCCGATCGCTGTTACCCTCGGTCCTTCCCGGCTGATACGCGGTAGTTGCGCAGCCGACAATGAAGGGCAAGCTTCGCCAAGCCAATAACACGACGCAATTTGCTGGCTGATCAACGCCTTAGTCAAGGGGGATTCAGGCGGGCGCTGTGCAAGGATGAGCAGAATGTGGGGATTCCCGGGGCAATGGGGGGAATGGGGGACCGCGCAAGTCTTGTCAGATTTTTCCTACGTCGTTGGCGGAAGTAGAAAAACGCCAAGCGCGAAGCATACGAGCAGTTGAGAAAGTCGCAACCCGCTCGAACGGTGCAGGGCGAAGGAGAAGCGGGATCTGGTCGTCGGTAATTTCCAGATAGTATCATAGCTCACTTGCCCCGAGCTGCCCGTCGCTCCTCCTTTTTCTCTTGGCTGGAACTGCGCGGTTGTGTCACCAGTCCCAGGAGCACGGATGGGCCCCGCTGTAGATCCCCCGCCTTCCCCCACCAACCAATGGAGCCCCGCGTCGCCATCTTTGGTCGATTCTCGGATATGGGGTACAACTATAAAGCCGTGGTCTGCAACAATCATACGGCCCCAGCAATTCTGAAATTGACGCGGATTGAGTCTGCATTTTTATACCCCGCTCTTGTTTTATCATTGCACTGTTCCAAAGAAAGAGAAAGAAAAGGAACTGCCACTATACATACCGGGTCTACGAAACTGCGGCAGCCATGACTACAGCACGAGCCATTGTCTCGCGAGCGCCGTTGAACGATGGTGGATGGAAAATGGAAGATGTGAAGGTGCGGGACGTGGGCGACGACGAGCTGCTGGTGCGCATCGTCGCGTCGGGAATCTGCCACACCGACCTCGTGTTCGGTGGGTTGAAAGAGGGGCCGGGCGTCATATACCCCTCGGTGAAGGGGCATGAAGGTAGCGTCCTGCTTTTCCTCTCTCCTATAAAGAGAATCAATCTCAAGCTGACACTGATTGAATAGGCGCTGGATACGTCGAGAAAGTCGGCAAGAATGTCTCCGTCGCTGCCCCCGGCGATCCAGTCCTGCTATCATTCACTTTCTGCGACACTTGCCAGATTTGCAAGGACGGCCACCCGGCCCACTGCGTGCGTTTCGGCGAGCTCAATTTCGGCGGTTGCCCTTGCTTCCAGTCGTCATCTTCATCGTCCTCTTCGTCTACCACCACCCCGGACCTCCAGGGCAGCTTCTTCGGCCAATCTAGCTTCGCGAGCCGTACGGTTGTCAGGTCGACGTCGGTCGTCAACGTTAAGGGGTTGGTGCGAGACGATGAAGAGCTTAAACTCTTCTCACCGCTGGGCTGCGGCATCCAGACGGGCAGCGGGACGGTCGTGAACATCGCCCAAGCAGGGCCTCAAGACACGGTCACGGTACTGGGGCTGGGCGGTGTTGGGTTGAGCGCCATCATGGTAAGGCAGACTCCTCCCTTTTGATCGCGAGCGAGGAATACAAAGACCGCGGCCACTGACGACATTGAACTCCAGGCCGCCAAGCTCCGCGGCTGCAAGACCATCATAGGCATCGACAAGATGTCCGACCGCGAAGCCATCGCACGAGAGCTCGGCGCGACGCACTTCATCGACACGTCCAAACTCGCCGATCTCATCGATATCGTGCCCGCCGTGCTGGACGTGACCGAAGGCTATGGCACCTCCATCACCGTCGACACGACCGGCTTCCTGCCGCTGATCCAACGCGCGATGGACTTCACTCGCATCAAGGGCAAGCTCATCCAGGTCGGCTCCACTCCGTTTGATGCGAAGCTCGACATCCACATCTTCCAGTTTATGGTTGGCGGCAAGCAGTATATCGGCGCGGTCGAGGGTGACGTCGTGCCGGCGAAGTATGTGCCGCAGATGATTGAGTGGTACCGCGCGGGCAAGTTCCCGGTGGACAAGCTGGTCAAGTTCTACAAGGCGGATGAGTGGGAGAAGGCAGTGGATGATATGCATCATGGCCATACTGTCAAGGCAGTGATTACGTGGTAAAGCGTTGTCGTGGAAGAGTTGTCTCTTTTTCCGACTTCTCTCTGTGCGTTTGCGGGTAGTAGATGCGTTCAGGATATCCCGTGGAGAGATGGCGTCTTCGATGAGTGCCTATAGACATGTATTGATCAATCATACCATATCAAAGAGTTTGAGACTGTTCGAAAATGAGACCTTATTACGTTGCACATGTCAGACTAAAAGAGATAGCAATTGTCACGATATCGTCTTCATCTTGAATCTGTGCAGGCCACCTTCTCCCGCAACTAGCCATGTATGGCGGCATTGACATAGGCTGCAGCACGCTTGGAAGAGTTCTGCTTAAACTCTTCAATGGCAATGCATGCCACCTCAGTGGCAAGACCGCATCTACACACATCTCAACCCTCCGACCTGCGTTGCTCGGGGTGGGGCTGCATGGAGCTGTTGCGCATAGCATTCCTATCCTGCATGGTTCCGGGAGGGACCAAGCTGCATGTTGCCATTGCGTTGTGGAAAGCGCCAGTATTCGAAGAACGGAGTCTGTGGGAGTATCGCGGGGCTAGAGGCGCTCGTTGGAATGCTGGTTGGCGGCGCGTTCGTCCCGCATTCCGAGGCAGACGGCAAGTAGTCAAGCGGGGGCTCATGCCTGCTGGCGCGGTGATGTGGCATATCCATTGTACGTGATTGGCGAGTGTTGGGTTGTCGTCGTGATCATGAGAGTGGATCATGGAATCTGTAGCCACCAAAAAATTTCCATTAGCATTCGACAGTGGCCTCATACTTCTGGGGCTTTTTTTTTTTTTTTTCAATCTCTGCTTTTACTCAATGAGGAGAGCATACGCGATAACCTGTAGATGAGTATCGCTGCGTCTTATCAGAGCTTTTGGCGGACTTTCAGTGAATGAGAAGATGTGTGCTTGCTGTGGATCTCTGCGCCTGCTCCCAAGCATTCTAGGAAAGGAAGCTGGAAGCCTCCCACGCCAATGGCATTGAGACATGTACTGTTGACAGTTGCTGTGATCTGACATTATTCGATGGCAATGGTGACGCGTCTGGTGAGGGCAGACGACTTATACGGCGTGGAGGTACATATAAACGGGCTAAGGACAAGTGTGGTACCATGGTGGACCAGAGATCAGCAGGGTGGACAGTCGATGGATGCAGGAAGACGCGTCGAGACGCGTCTGATACACTCGGACATATCGGATACGGCTTGGCTTTGGTGACCGGATCGGACAAGATCCAGCTTCGGAGGACATGAGCGGGACTAATGCATTCCTGAAGAGCGGTAGCATGGCATCCGAGTGGGACGACGCGCCGATCACGTAAGGTTGCTGTCAGGGCTGACAGAAAGCTCCGCCGTCGGACAGCTGAACCTCGGAGCAGTGAAGGCAGGAATGGCCGGATCGGGACAGGAGCTGTAGGGGATTGTCCGTGAAGAGCTCCACTGCGCAGGCTTTTCTCAAGCCATTGCAAGGGTTGCGGGCGGCCGAGACCCGATATCGCGCAGCAGGCTTGTGCCCTGTGGCAGGAAAAACGCGGTGGTCCCAGCTCGGGACCGGGGCTTGGGGCAGGCTGTGGTCACGTTGAGCGTGTGTGGGTGGTGAGCGCGCTTGTGTTGTGGGCGGCGCGTCGCGTTCATGACGCTTAGCGCGTCGCTTGGCGCGAAAGCATTCAAAAGCCGCCGCGGCGCGCTTTGTCTGCAACCCACACCAACGCATCCTCAACTCTGCATCTTTTGCCTCCGCGTGCCAAATCGCTGCTGCTCAGCTTTTCAATTGTTCCCTCTGCACAGCATTCGCCATGTCCGCCCAGGCCACCCCGTCCAAGCAGGTTCGTCTCATTGCCACTGCTTAAAGCGCGTTATAGCATGTACCATGTTCTTGAAGCTAACCACGCGCCCTAGGCTGCTTCTGCTATTGCCGACTTCAGCATGACTGACTCGCCCGCTAAGAAGCTGGACTTCTCCAGCGAGTGGAACGACGACACCGTCGCCCGCCCCATCAAGGGCATCCCCGACCTCCCCGACGAGCCCGCGGACGAAGTCCAGCACCCCTCGACCGCACCTACGATCAGGAAGGAGGAGGCCCACGAGCCTCTGCTCCAGGAGAACCCCCACCGCTTCGTGCTCTTCCCCATCAAGTACCACGAGGTACGTATATATTTCGACGCGTCTTGACGCGTCTCGCGTAAAGTGGTTTTTTTTTCCCAGCCACTAACAACACCACAGATCTGGCAGATGTACAAGAAGGCCGAGGCTTCTTTCTGGACTGCTGAGGAGATTGACCTCTCCAAGGACCTTCACGACTGGAACAAGCGTCTCAACGACGACGAGCGCTTCTTCATCTCGCACGTCCTCGCTTTCTTCGCCGCGTCGGATGGCATCGTGAACGAGAACCTGGTCGAGCGTTTCAGCTCCGAGGTCCAGATTCCTGAGGCCCGCTGCTTCTACGGCTTCCAGATCATGATGGAGAACATCCACTCCGAGACCTACTCGCTCCTGATCGACACGTACATCAGCGAGCCCAAGCAGCGCAACTACCTGTTCAACGCCATCGACAACAGTACGTTGTACCACACATGATGATGTAGAGCTTGGATCACTAACGCGTCATAGTTCCCTGCATCAAGAAGAAGGCTGACTGGGCTCTCCGCTGGATCTGCGACAAGAACTCTACCTTCGCGTCGCGCCTGATTGCCTTCGCCGCCGTCGAGGGTATCTTCTTCAGCGGCTCTTTCGCATCCATCTTCTGGCTCAAGAAGCGTGGTCTCATGCCCGGCCTTACCTTCTCGAACGAGCTCATCTCCCGTGACGAGGGAATGCATACCGACTTTGCCTGCCTGCTGTTCTCGCACATCAAGTCGAAGCCCAGCCCTGAGGCCGTCGAGAAGATCATTACCGAGGCTGTGGATATCGAGAAGGAGTTCCTCACGGATGCGCTGCCCGTCGCCCTGCTGGGCATGAACGCCAACCTCATGTGCCAGTACATCGAGTTCGTCGCCGACCGCCTGCTGGTGGCCCTTGGCAACAAGAAGTACTACAACGCGACCAACCCCTTCGACTTCATGGAGAACATCTCGCTCAACGGCAAGACCAACTTCTTCGAGAAGCGCGTTGGTGATTACCAGAAGGCAGGTGTCATGGAGAAGACCAACAAGAAGGCCGAGACGCCCACCGGCGCACCCGTTACCGTCTCCGGCGATTTCGCCTTCGACGAGGACTTCTAAGCGACTCGCCCGACACTTCTCTTTCTTGTTGCTTTATATCCCCTGTATCTTTATACGGGTTTGCCGCTTCGCTGTTAGCATTTACCTACTTCTTGACCGGCAGGGCATGGGTAGCATTTGGGGTACTAGAGCCGGGCATGTGCTTGGCAGCGCGTGCATTCATCTCAACTTGTTCACGAAATTCGGGAGGAAATATTCTGGCGTTCACGGGAAGCAGCGGAACGGGCCCGCTTGGAGTTTGCTTTATTTAGGATAATGATTCGCGCGGTCGATCGCCGAGACAACGTAGATACCACAATTGACACAATCATCGGAAACAGCTGTGCACTCGTGACGGTTCAATTCACAAGCGAAGGGATCCAGAGACAGGTCGAGACAGTAATGAGAGACGCATCCAAAGCGAGGCGCGGAGGTGCAGCACGGCGCATGCGAGGAGTGGAGTTGGAAGCCAGGAGGGTGTTGGTGTTGGGGGCGGTGCGAGGTGGATCCGAGGCGTTTCTGGCTGGCGAGCGAATGGTGGTGGTGAGGCGAGAGAGGCGCTGGGCGACTACGTCACTCTTGTTTGTCGACCGGCAGGCTCCAGCCCCCAAACAACCGGCCGCAATGTAACGCGGAATTGCGCTCATTTGCAACGTATTAGACGCCAACAACTCACAATCAGCAGCGCCGCCCCGCAGGATATGCCCACGGCCACTCATCGCAGCCAGCAACGGCATTCGCCACCCTGAAACACCCATTATGAGCCTGGAGGTCGCAGGCCTGAGCTCGAGCGTCGCATCCACCGTTCGGTAGACCAGGACACAGGCCAACACCACCATGCACGACGCACTGCCCAAGATTCGCGTTACAGACCCGCACAGCCGCGACTCGGTACCGCTGAGCGCATCGCCCGCAGACAGCCAGCAGTCGCCACAGCCGCACGACGTGAGCGAGGAGGAGCGCAGTGTGACTCCTGCATCAGGTACATTCGAGACACCGTCTCCACCGAAGCGTGCGCCAGCGCAAAGAGCTGACCGTGAGGGAATCGAGCGCAGTGCGATCCAAGTCGAGCGGCAAGGCGTCGCCGACGCGGCCACAGCGCGCAGCCGCAGCATCCGCGTCGCCTGGAGGCTCCAATATCAGCATTAGCAAGCCCGCCTCTGAAGGGAATGGTGGCAGCGGCAATAATAATAATAACGGCGACGTCGACCGAGCGCCTATCGACCCCCTTTCGCAGGTTGTCCCCAGGCCAATTGAGATCTGCACGCGAAGTAGCAGCTGACACTCTGCCACACGACCAGCAAATCCTCAAGCGCACTCAGACGTCGCAAGACGTGCTCCAGAAGCTCCGCCCCACGGCCGACGATGCCTCGTCCACCCCGCGCCCCTTCACCGCCGAAGGCGCGCAAACCAGGGACGTGAGCCGCGGCGATGCCGTCTCGCTGGCCCCGTCGAAGAAGTGAGCCGAGCCCTCCTGCACCGTCCACCCCGCGCGCCAGTCGTATTCGTTCAATTCCACAACACGCATATTCTCCGCGCCTGTACACACGCCTTGGCGAGGGTTGTATTGCGCCGTCCCCGCTAGTCATGTCAGACGTAAGCGCAGGGCTGAGGTCAAGGCTGACACCCTATTTTAAACAGGAAGGGAGTCTCGTTCCTGAGCCGCATCATTGGAAATAAAAAGAAGCACGAGGACGAATCTTTCCCCGATGATGCCGCGAGTGACCCCAGACCCGAAGGCATGGACGCCGAACTCTTCTCCCAGCCCATCGACAGTAGCATCGGCTACCAGCCGCGCCACCCCCATCCGCCGGGCTACATAAAGATTCGCTCCAAGTTCAAGAAGGAGCGCGAATTCGACCGCGTTTTCCTGGCCCAGGAGCTCCGTGCCGACCAACTTCCCGCCCAAGATGAGCCGCAGCGTCCCGCGAGCAGCTCCGGCGCCAGCGTGAGCAACAACACGACGACAACGCCGACGACCGCGAACCCGAGGACTAGCAGCGTCAACGAGCGCCCTGTTTGGGCTCTGGAATTCAGCAAGGATGGCAAGTACATGGCCGCAGGCGGTCAGGACGGAGTCCTTCGCGTGTGGTCGGTTATCTCCAGCCCAGATGAGCGGACCGCACACGAGATATCCGAGGCGGGGACCCAGAAGGATGGGCAGGCACTGCACGTGAATGCGCCCGTGTTCCAGAACAAGCCAGTTCGCGAATATGTGGGCCACGAGTCCACGATATTGGACCTGAGTTGGAGCAAGGTAGGTCGACGCTGTCAGCTGCTGCAGGATTGCATCTGACATAAGCAGAACAACTTCCTTTTGTCGTCTTCCATGGACAAGACCGTCCGTCTGTGGCACATCAGCCGTTCCGAGTGTCTGTGCACCTTCAAGCATGCAGACTTCGTCCCGTCCATTCAATTCCACCCGAAAGATGACCGTTTCTTTTTGGCCGGATCCCTCGACAGCAAGCTGCGCCTCTGGAGCATTCCGGACAAGACCGTCGCCTTCTGGAACCAATTGCCTGAGATGATAACAGCCGTCGCCTTCACACCCGATGGCAAAACCGCGATCGCAGGAACGCTCAGCGGCCTCTGCATGTTCTACGATACGGAGGGTCTCAAGTACCAAACACAGATTCATGTGAAGTCATCACGCGGCAAAAACGCCAAGGGCAGCAAAATTACAGGGATCCAGGCGATGCACGTGGGTGCTGCTGGAGCGACAGTCGGCGACGTCAAGCTGCTGATTTCAAGCAATGATTCTCGGATCCGACTCTACAGCATGCGGGATAAAGGACTTGAGATTAAATTCCGAGGCCAGGAAAACAACTTCAGCCAGATACGAGCAACCTTTAGTGACGACGCGAAATATGTCATTTGTGGCAGCGAAGATCGCAGAGCTTACATCTGGTCGTCTGGACCAATCGAGGGCGAAAACAGGAACCAGCGGCCAGTCGAAATGTTTGATGCGCATAACTCCATAACGACATGCGCGATCATGGCCCCGACAAAGACGCGACAATTACTCAGCAACTCCGAGGATCCCGTGTACGACCTGTGCAACCCACCACCAGTGACGCTCGTAAGCAGGACCGAGTCGCTATCGTCAAAACACGCATCCGAGGCCGGCAGTGTGCAAGGAACCCCTAGGAACGCAAAGAAGGCGGAGGGCACCCCGGCTTATATGGCGCGCTCGGCGCATCATGATGGACAGATTATCGTGACAGCCGACTACCAGGGCAACATCAAGGTTTTCCGCCAAGATTGTGCATTCAGCAAGCGTAAGAACGTACCCGATAACTGGGACTCCTCATCAGTATTCTCAAGGAGGACAACGGGATCTGGAGTCCGGAGGAGCAATTCGACCAAAACACGAGCAAGCAGCAGGAAGCGACGCGATTCAACGGCCACAACGGCAACGACGGGCACGGATCGCATTCTATCGTGGCGACAAAACATTTCTGGCTCCGGTAACAGTATCAAGGACGGGAAAGCAGGAAAGGGTGGTGTTGACCGTGGCGTCTCTCCGAGCAAATCTTCCAAGGCCTCATCAGCTAAATCATCAAAGGCACAGCTTCCCGAAATGCCTCCATTGCCGAATCGGACGAGAGACAGCAACCCATCGATCAACGCACCATTGGATTCGCCGCAAAGGCCCAAGACGTCCGGCGGGGCTCTGGCATCTCAATCGCAGCCGCAATTACCATCGAGCAGTAACAACCCGATGTGGGTCCACGGGGACCAGTCGTACGCATATTACAACCAGGACGCTTGGCGCAACCAGCTGGAGAACACAAGATTACAACCGCAGCTGACGAAGGCCTCCAGCTACGTCAGTAAATTGAGCAGCGAGGAGAGCAGCGTGGATGAGGCGGAAGAAGGGATGGAATGCAAGAAGTGCGGATGCAGGAAATTCAACGCAAAGGGTTTGGGCAAGAACCGCGTTTTGACCTGCGCGAACTGTGGGAAGACGACATCATCTTGATTATTCTGGATTCTATTCACAACACACCTTGATTTGGGGTTGAGATTCAGACGCATGACACCTTTTTGGACGAAGAGATTTATTGGCTAAGCTTTTTAGTTGATGGTTGGATGGTACGATGCCTAGATATCGAGAGGGCCAGCTTCGAAGAAATCAAAGCTGGACGCGAATTAATCGAATAATACATTTGAGACCTAACCAATGGCTCCCTTGCTGGTGAGAATGGCAAAGTCATGCAACGAATTGATTGATAAGCTGGAGAGCTCATTGCCTCTTTGGGAACAGCAACGTGGCCGGACCAACCAAAGTCCGGCCGGAGCTGCGCCGCGCCTGATGCCCGCTGCTGATGCGCCACCTGGAACGAAGCTACCTGTCCCCGACTTGTCTCTCCTCAGGTTTGACTTTCTGGCCAAACCACTCTTCCAAAATCACAGCGACCTCACGTATCCCACCGTTTACCAGACCATCCTTCCATTCCAATTGAAATAACGAAAGCCATGGTCCGCATCAACACCCTCCTCAGCGGCCTAGCGCTGCTGGGCGCTGCGGCAGCATCAGCCGTGGCCGACCTCACGCCGGACAACTTCGACAGCGTGGTGCTGCAGGCCGGCAAGCCGGCGCTGGTCGAGTTCTTTGCACCGTGGTGCGGACACTGCAAGAACCTGGCACCTGTGTACGAGGAGCTCGCATCCTCGTTCTCGTGGGCCGACAAGAAGGTGTCGATCGCCAAGGTCGACGCGGACGCGCACCGCGACCTCGGCCAGCGGTTCGGCGTCACCGGCTTCCCGACGCTGAAGTGGTTCGACGGCAAGAGCGAGACGCCTGAGGATTACAAGGGCGGCCGCGACCTGGAGAGCTTGCAGGCGTTCGTGCAGGAGAAGAGCGGCGTCAAGCCCAAGACCAAGGCGAAGGCGCCCAGCGAGGTGGTGATGCTGGATGATAAGTCGTTTGGCGAGGTCGTGGGAAGCGCTGAGAAGGATGTGCTCGTGGCATTCACTGCGCCGTGGTGTGGACGTGAGTTTGCCAGCTCTCTTCTTCCCTCTCTCCTCCAATTGCGACGGATCTGGAACACAGCCTGAAGAGACCAATTTGCTAACGATTCGCGATGCTTGATAGACTGCAAGAGCCTCGCCCCCATCTGGGAGACCCTCGCTCAGGACTTCAAGCTCGAGCCGAACGTCGTCATCGCCAAGGTCGACGCCGAAGCCCCCAACGCGAAGGCCACCGCCCAGGAGCAGGGCGTCAAGTCATACCCCACCATCAAGTTCTTCGCCAAGGGCAACAGCGCGCCGATCGAGTACGGCGGCGGCCGCTCCGAGGAGGCATTCATTTCCTTCCTGAACGAGAAGACCGGCACCCACCGCGCCGTCGGTGGCGGTCTCGACGCCCTCGGCGGCACCATCGAGGCGCTGAACGAGGTCGTCGAGGAGTTCCAGGGCAAGTGGGAGAAGGGCGTCAAGAAGGCGAAGGAGGTCGCGGCCAAGGCCGACGGCAAGTACAAGGACTACTACGCCAAGGTCTTCGAGAAGCTCGCGGCCAACGAGGGCTACGCCGAGAAGGAGATTGCTCGTCTTGAGGGCATGCTGAAGAAGGGCGGTTTGGCGCCCGAGAAGGTTGACGATCTTACGAGCAGGACCAACATTCTGAAGCTGTTCGGCAAGAAGGACGAGGAGAAGAGCGAGTTGTAGAGTAGCTGCTGCAACTTAGAAAAGAAGATAAATGGGCCATCGAATGGAGAAAGAACTGGACTGGCGCTGCCATCGTTGAGTGTTTGACTCTTGAGGTGGCAGGAGAAATGAGAGATTGGAAAGACGGGAAAAAGGCAATGAGCCGCCGGTGTGTGTTAGTGCTTGGATTAGGAAATTTGATGCGTGACGATCTCATTCTCCCATATGTCTCAATGCCTTGTCTGAAGTGTAATTCATGATGCGTGGGTGCAGTTCTGGGGTTAAGTCTTCGAAGCGGGATGTGTTATCTTTCGGCTGACCACCCATAAGCTGAATATCTGCAACGAATCCAACTTGACCACATGGTTAGGCAGCAGTCAGCTTCAGCCAAAGAGGCCGAGCATTCCACCATGTTTAACGAACTCAGCATCTTCCACTGTCACGTCAAGTGAGCTTCTGAACTTATTGATACTTTAACACTGTCTGGCCTCTGCTTGCATGGCGTCGACTGAATTATCTAGCCCAGCAACCGCGAGTTTATGGGCCCGATATGTGCCTCTGCTCTCCCTCCTCGCTCCTTTCGCAGCCTCGTTAACTCTCCTCTCTACGCAACATCTCCTCGCCTTTGGCTCAACAAGGATCTATGTTGAGATGCATAGAACGACCATATCAGTACTCGTCCAGATCTTCTCTTCAATCTTGGGGCTGCTTCAGGTGTCAACGGTTACAATGCTGATCTGGTACGGCACACGAGTCCGGCTTGCCAGCTCGTCCATGCATCTCGAAACCATGGGGCTGCTGACGGCGCTGTCGGTGCCGCGCGCGGCTTGGAACCTGCCTATATCAAGCCTCGCACTCACAGTCCTCATGGTGGCTCTCGCTCAAGGTCCTGGGGCACTCTGGGCTGGAGCAATCACACCTATTACGGTGCAGGAAGCACGGACAATCGGCAGTATCCTGGTCCCGCAGTTCAAATCGGAAACAAGGAATGTTTGGGACAGCGAGTTCCACGTGAATGAAAAGGGGGATGTGTGGAATTACATCGAAAATTGCACGGAGCGGCGTGATGAAGCGACATATATATCGAACTGCCCAGTGCCAAACCATCAGGCAGCATTGCTCGATTCAGCACGGTCAGCTAGCACCGTCGGGACCCGGAACCACTCGAAACCTGATAGCCTAGGTTGGACATACCAAGGGCGCTCATACGGTGTCGGTTCATCTCAGGGGCTGAGTGTCGCCCAAGGCCTCCCGCCACATTACAAGTTGCTCGGTTCTACGTACAACGAGACAGGATATCTCTCCAAAGCTGTTTGTCAACGTAATAGCAGTGCAAACCTCACTTTCGAATACGATGTCCAGTCCCATAGTGTCACTATCTGGTATGTAACTGGATACCTTCCCAACTCAAACGTTGATGAGTTTTACCCAATCATGGCGTGGAGCCGGGGAAATCGAGACGCCGCCGCTGTGTGTGCTTGGGCGGCCGTATCCAATAACAACACCGGCAGCCATATGATCGGAATCGTTGCCAGCGAGCTGTATGGCAATTTCAGCAACCTACAGTGTGATGTCGTTTTTGCGCCGCAAAACTTCTCGGTCAACGTAAATCACACGTCACAAGTTATAGCCGTCTCGCCGGATGAAAGCACCGCCGCCGTCGACATCGAGCCGACTGGCCATCTGCAGAGCAATGCCATACGGTCTATTAATCTGCTGTCACGCATGACTCCCTCGCTTTATGTCTCAGTACTCGGCGAAGGTCTTGCATACAACCTATATTCACTGATGCAGCAGCACAATTCTACGCCATCATCCAGCATCGATGAAGAGTTCATATTTACCGCAACCGAAGATTCTTTCATGGCCATGCTGGATGGCGTACTTGGAATGTATGGCGGCGCACAGCTCGTACTCGCTAACTCATCTGCTCACACACCCATCGCTGGCACCTTCGAGGCTGTGCGTTTTGGTCAGCCTCTGTATCAGTGGGCAGTGCTGGCTGTCAACTTGGTATTACTGGTCCTTGTGCTGATAGAGGGTGTGCGTACACGCTGGTGGCGTAGCCTACCATTGTTTGATCCCCTCGACGTCAAGAGCGTCGTATTTGCGGCATCGTCGGGTGGCAAGTGTATAGCAGAAGAGCTGCAGAGACGGCTTAGACGGGGTGAAGGCAGGTCGACGAGTTATTCAAGCGATAGAGTGGCAGGTAAAATACCGGTGCATCTACAGGGAGGTTCAGGTAAACTGGTTGTTGTAGAGGGTATTAATGGTACAGAATTAGAGAGATTAACGAGTGATCGCTCTAGCCGAGCTTGAATATCTATACGAAGTTCTCGCTACTACGTAGATAGCTATCTGCTAGTCTTATTCATAGAGTAACCCGATCTTGACTACTGTCTTACAAGGATAATACCTTGAGACTCGGACCTCGTTATAACTCGCCTACAATGCTACCGTAAAATTAGTGTACCTAAGTACTGTTATTTTGGCTAGGGCCATTTATGTACAGTACTATGAATGTTTCTATTACTTCGTCATGAGGATCGAGTACAGCACAGACGTAAGCGTCTACCTAGGCGCCTTCTGCCGTAAACGGAAAATGGCGGTTAAGCCGTTTGCTTCTTGTGCAGCAAACCGCTCAAATTTTCTGACGCCGTGTGAATGTAGCTTTATGTGGTCTCAATTCGTAATGGTCTAATTTTAGAAAGATACACCGGGAGCAGATGGTAAATTAGTAGCAGAACTACGCATAGTCTTATCATGATATGAATTTAGGTCAGGATAAATAAGATCTCTATATGTGCTCTACGTACTTCTATCGTGACATTTATGTGGCTACCTATACAACAAGAAACAAGGGAGAAGTGATTCGTACACATCTAAATGTATCGTGATTTTGTGTTCAAACCAAAACGCCTTTCAAGTGCATTGCAGTCGAGTTTCGACATATGCTCGCTCGATCTCTCATCCCCTTTATGCTATACCCAAGCCGCATGCGTACGGAAACGACAAAAGTCTTCATCACTGGGCAGAGGATACTCTGAGGCTCCTGAGGAGTAGCTCATCTCCCACTACTCCAGTAATTCTCTATCAGAGTTACAGAGTCCCCAGAATTCCGTGACACTGAAGGTGGCTTAGTCTAGCAACCGCAGAGGGCCGTGATGGTCCGAGGAAGCTTTGTCAGCGGCATCGGCAATAATAGAGCCCTCGCCGTCGTACAGGACAGCATCGTAAACGGTCGCGCCGATAAGACATCCAAAGATAGGCGCGAATAGAGGAACAAAGCAGTAGTAGTTGGCAGCGGTGAAAACTTCCCTGCCGTACATGATGGCGGAGAACAACCTGGGACCGAAGTCTCGCGCGGGGTTGATAGCCTACACAGAAAATGTCAGCAGTGATTCCGGAGCAATTAAAACAGCTCAAGAAGGAGAAGAATGATGACATACGTATCCAGTCTGCCAGCCGAGAGCGGCGCCAATTGCCACCATCAGGATGAAGATGGAGACCTGCGGAGCGCCGAAGCGGGTGTTGGGCCCCTCAGCGATGCTTAAGACGCAGAACATGAGCACGGAGGAGGCTAGGACCTCCTGGAACACGGCCTCCCAATTAGACTTGAGCCAGGCGGAGGGATACGTCGCGAAGATTCCGGCGGAGTGGTGGCCCATTGGGCTGATGATGGAGCCGCCGGGGATGGTGTACTCGGGGTCCCACTCGAGGATGGCGGAGCGGTAGTTGATGTAGACGAGCGCGGCGCCGACGAAGGCGCCCGAGAACTGCGCCAGCAGCTTGCCGGGCACCTCACGCCAGTGCTGGTGCGAGGGGCGCACGAGGGCCATGACTAGCGTGACGGCCGGGTTGACGGACGGACTGGGGTCGGACAGGAACGAGGTCAGCGCCACGGCGGCCGCCCACGCCAGGTTGATCGAGACCCAGGTGCCGTTGTGGAAGTCGGACAGCAGGCACTGCGCGATCACGCCCTCGCCGATGACTATCAGCAGAGCGGTGCCCAGGAACTCGGAGGCGTAGGGCCGGATGCCACGGCGGGAGATCTTGAAGAACTTCTTGAAGCCCATGGCGATGGATTGAGGACGTTGTCACGGCTCTCCTGGAGGCACGGAGGAGGAGAGGGAGGAGGAGGTGGTGGTGCGATGGGCCACGTTCGTTTTTATGTTGATCATGCTCGGTCTACTTACCTTGACTTTTCGGAGATACGTGGAGGGGCTAGGCTCCATGTAGATAAGAGTGCTGCTCGTGGTTGTCTGACGCTGTGCTGTGGCTTGTTTTGCTAAATTGACTAGGCCGCCACAAGTGGGTCACTGTAGGTGATAGAAGATCAAAAGCTTCAGCAGGTTGGGTGGGATGGCTTCACCGCTTGGCGCAAATCTTGAATAGATGTATCGGCATTCCGACCGAGGCAAGGCCGGCTGCACTCGCTCTTGCTTGAAAGAATGGTGAGAAGAGAGAAAAAGTCGGGGTCCCCCATTTCTGCTCCAAAGCACGCCTGGCAACTGTACCCATGACGTCGCCGATCAACGGGGCGGATCGCAGAGCTTATCGATAATGATTTTGGACCCTTTCGAAATGATATGGTTTCGGTCAGCGTTGTTAAACGTGCCGTCGATGTGTTCTTCAATGGTTAGACAATTGACTAGTAAGTAACGGCCCCCTTCTTTCCTTGCTCTATCAGACTTCCTGTTGATGAAATTCTGCGTCAAAGTATCCTGATGTTTCCTCAAAAGCAAATATTTTGCTTCGATGCGTGTGTCAAAATTGTTGGGGGACGGGCGGACTCTCTTCCGGCTTCGCAAAGCTATCAACGTACGACAAAGAGTTCACGTCTTACGAAGTTTGCGACATTGAACAAGAGGGATGAGGGGAGAGGAAAAAGCAGTGCACAGAGGCCGATAGAGATAGGGGGAGCCAGCAGAGGCAGCCATCGCACCGCGACTGGCGTGATGCGCGACAGCCCAGCAGCCGAACAAACTTAGCCGCGCGCGTGGTACAGACTTTCCGAGCGCTAAACTGCCAAGGAAAAAGAGAGGCGATCGCGCAGTGCGCGCTACTGCACGGTTGCGTTGCGGTTCCACCCGGCTCCACCCAACTCCGCCTAAACCTCCACCCCTAATTGCAACTAATTGCACTCCTTCAGGACGTCCCCGGGCAAAAAGAAATGCGTGTTACGACGGCCGGGACTTGAACCCAGGACCTTCAGTGTAGCCCAATCCGGCACAATGGCAGGAATCGTGTTAGACTGACGTGATAACCAACTACACCACCATCGCTGACTAAGCCCTTTTTGGGCTGTTGTTGAAAGTAAGAGTGTCATAATGATATATAAAGCGCATAGTCTAATCCTGCTAAGGAATAAGCCATTAAGCTGTTCGTTGTCGAGTTGTATAGGGGTGGGCGTGGGCGGTGGTGGTTGAATTCCGCGTCCCGGCGGTTGTGGGTTTTCTCGCTTGCAGAAATGCACTACCAAACCCAAGCCTACTCCCGCCTGGAATCGAACAGAGGTATGCCTGCGCAGAACTCAAAGGCCGGAAGATGCGATGCTGAGAGGATTGAGCACGTAAGCGGGAGGTCTTCAGATTGAACGGATTGGCCCTATACAAGAAGACGTAAGGTTACATTTAGCTTGGATTTCGCTCATGTCTTGAGCAATTGAAGCTATTGTCCGGACATGTTGTTTATTCTACATTTACATCCAGACGACAGTTTCAACTGCCCATATGCTAAAAAAATTATTCACGAATATCTTGAAAATCTGTTCCGCCTACTATTCTTCGCGCTAGCTTTCGGCAATTCCCTCTGTACTTCCAATCCGAATGTGGGGTATGGTAGATATCCGTCTATTCCGCCAAACCAATCTCGTTTCATGTATTCGTTCTCCGGAGCAAACTTAAATTCGCACTGGCTTTTCTCAGGTATCAATCCAATCGGCTGTGATTATAAGGTTTCTATCCCCCACACTGTGCCAACTACAAGTTGCCGTGGTGTTCCGATTGAACTCTACCACGGCATGAGTGCCCGCTTTGATCTCATGATAAAGGTGCCAGTCCCACCATATCGACTCACACATTTCAACTCAACCAACGATCAATAAATTTGTTCAACACACAATACAGCAAAATGGCTCTCAAACCTCAACGTCGCATCGTAACCACACACAAGGGCACCTCATCCGCCATCATGATCGACGAAACAGTCAACCTCATTTCCCACGGCAATGCCAGCCTCCGCACTCTTTGGCAGAGCCACGAGCACCCAGCTCTGCTAGATGAGCAGCGAGACATGGCGGACGAGAGCCAGGGCTTCTACGCCAAGGGCTCGCTGATCAGGGTCCTGGACCTCGAGCCCAAGGCGGTCGGATTCAACCATCGGACCGCGTCGCTGGATTATGGCATCATCATGCAAGGGTCTGCCGAGATGGTGCTTGAGGACGGCTCGAAGACTATTTGTAACGCCGGGGATGTGGTCGTGCAGCGCGGGGTAAGTGCTTGTGTGGACGGCTTGCTGTACTGGCGTTTTCTGACGTCGGTAGACTATGCACCAATGGAACAATCCGACAGACAAGCCGACGAGGATCATCTTTGTTTTGCTGCCGGCGAAGCCGCCGGTTGTTGACGGGGCTGAGCTGGGAGATTCTGGGCTTCCGAAGCTTCCTGGGCAGAAGTAATGAGCAATGCAGGGAAGAAGGATGCGTGACCGAAGCTTTGAATAGTTTGGCGGTGATCACTGAAGAAATACTACGAGGGTTGATTTAGCTGGCAGGGAGTCGTAGAAATGTGTACAGACTCAGTAGTCGAAACGTCGACACAGACATCAAGACACAATTGTGCTTGAAGCCCCGTGTAAGAGCTTTACTACTCGATAGTATTCTGATAACAAGCAACAGTCTCGCATGATAATTCCCCGCCATTTTCGCCTTCTCAAAGCTTGGATTGTGGCTTGGCCGCCTTTGGCCGGCTGCCTGTGTCAACTTCAGTCCACCATGGGAAGTTTGGTGGTGCATCCTCCTCCAGCGTGGCCTTGAAGTTCGGCTTCCGCTTCTGAAAGAAAGCTTGGACGCCTTCTTCCTGGTCCCTGCATTTGGTTAATCTCGACATTCCTCTCTGCTTTAGGAGAACATACTTTGCACTGAACATGTGGTACAGCACAGCCGAATCCACAAGATGGGTACCCTCCGCAGTCCCGGGATTATGCCACATCAGGGCGCGGTTCAAATACGATGCCAGCGGACTAACGTTCTCGGCAATGTTCGTCGCCAGCTCCAGTGCTCGCGGAAGCACTTTCGACGCATCGGGAAATGTTTCCTGGAAGAGCGGCCCGAAGTGTGGCGAATTGGGTGGGAATACCTCTCCCGTCGTAAGCAAATAGGATGCTCGGGAGAATCCGATCAGGCGCGGAAGAAAGAAGGAAGATGAAGACTCCATCGTGATGCCTCGTCGGGCGAAAACAAAGCCGTACTTTCCCCCTTCATACCCAATTCTGTTTCCGCGTTGGTAAGCGCAGCGAGATGCGAGCAGGGATATGGTTACCTGATTGCTGCCGGAAGCGTCAAGGTCATTCCGAGACCGACTGCAGAGCCCTGCATGGCTGCTATCGTTGGCTTGCGGCACCGATGAATTGCAAGCGCCACGCGACCGCCGCTTTCCAGTGTTCAGCTTGGTGATTGGCCTCTTCGACGACAAGGGAACACTTACGAGTCACGGTGATCCATGATCCGCTCTTTACCAGCACCGGAAGAAAAACCGATCTCGAGATCCGCTCCGGCGCAGAATGCCTTGCCGGCGCCGGTGATGACGACGACCTTGACCCGCTCGTCGACGTCGAACATGGGAAACACCTTCTCGAAATCATGCATCATCTGCAAGGTGAATGCATTCTGCTTCTTGGGCCTGTTCAGCGTGACGACGATGACGGGCGTTGCGGTCTCGGCACCCTCCGGGTAGTGGGACACTTTGATGTCCTTCGTCGGCACTGTCTCGTAGGACGTGGGGACGACGACGGGGTCGGGAGCGGGAATCATTGCGGTTTGAGGGCGATGACGTATGAATAAAATCGATAAAACACGGAATGCGCTTTGGCAAGAACTCATACTTTCATCTGTATATACTGCGGCCAAGTTGTCTTGTGTCAATACAGTCCTCGGTTCGGAAGTGGCGTTGAGTAATCCTCAACCGCCCGACCACTGCCGAAGCCGGTGTAGTGCCAGGGGCCTCTCCGCACAGCATGGGCCCAGCAATGTGGAGAAGCCGAAAAGCTAAATCACATGTAAGCTTTTTGTCGTTATTCGGACATGGGAGCCCTGATGTTTTTGATTTTTGTTTACTGATAGGCCTTGTTTTCGGCGACCACGGCTGATCCGAAACTGTAGTATTCCGGCCTCGAATTGATTCGAATATACTGTGGAGCATGAAGAATGTAGGGCTAGCTTGCATCCACTGTCGCATGGCCTTTTGGGGACGTTTTGCTTTTGCAGTGGCCATAATCCTATTATATTGGATGCATGATAGCTGTAGGACACTCTCGACGCAAAATAACTATCTCTTGGCCGGGCATATCTTTTTTCGAGCGCAGCACTTTGAACAAACTTAGAGAAAATAACTGGAAACAAGCTTTTGGCATTGGTTTGTTAGGTTTGATGTAGGATACGCGTCCAGCCTTTCTGCATAATAACGCCGAATGGAGCTCAAGACGTCCCAGCACTCCGCCAATGGACGGCCAATGTACCAAGTATTGTTCAATTTGTACGCAGCATCAGTATAAATAAACAAAGTTTTTTTTTTTGACGTGGCTTTGTAAGGTGGGAAAGATCTGGCGTTCAGTGCGAAGCTGCCGAAGGCGATGACGATGAGGCTGCTGTAGCTGGCTGGTGTGGGCTCTATACATCTAATAATTCTGATGCGTAACTGGAGAGGAGGGAGTACAGTTGAGGAATTAGGAACTGAGTAGTAGTAATGGGTAAGCTACTAGTCCATGTCGGTGATAGTGGGTGACTCCGTTTTGGTAGTCGAGGTTGCAGATCATGTCGGCGCGCTCTTACATGTCGTGCAGCTGGGCGATATACATACTGGGCGACGGGCATACCGAAGTGGACCGCGCTCGTATTCGTACCCATGTCTGTCTGTGGAGAAGATGCAATGAGTGTCCGAGAATGTGGGGCTCCATGTGGCGAGGACGGGCGCGTATTCACCATTCACAGCCCCCCGAAGCCGACGGACATAGCCACGTGGACAGACAATTACGAAGATTCCAAGCGCCTCATAAGTGTGAAGACAGTCATAGAATGCTTAGCATTGCTGAGGATGGTACTGAAAGGATCGGCTTGTCAGCTTCTTATCGAAAAGATCGACACCGAGTAGCGGGGCCGAGGAGCCTTGCAGATCACACGCACATGATTACCCTGTACATATCCCTCGAATTCTCCGAGCGGAAATGTCATGGGAAATGGGAGAAGCAAGGGTGCGAATATGGTATTTTGTTTGATGAGGCGTGGTGATAAGACAAATTCTCATATTCAATTTCCCGTCACAAAGCTTGGACACAGCATCCGAGATACCAACCACCCTGGCTGCTCGATTACGCATGGATTTTCCAAATTCAGCGAATATTTCAATTTTTAGCTAAATCTGATTGTTTGCTGTGCTGTGAACCCAAGAAAGGAACCTCTAAAACCCAAAAGAAATCAGATGGGGGTATTCCGTCAACCATTCTTATCCTTCCTCAACCTGTCCCGCCTGTGCCTTGGCAAACATTTCGACCCTTTCCAAGTACTTGCAATACTCTGCAATCGAGTTGGATACTTCCGCCGGGAGCTTCTTGGTTTCTACCATGATACTGTGGTCAAGGGGACGATCTAAAGGTCTTTCTTGTCGCATATCGAAGGTGATGGCTCCGGGATTTTGACGGGATACAGGGTTATGTTCTGAGGTAGTGACAACCCTGAGTCGTTCGTTGGACGT
Organism: Lasiodiplodia citricola; assembly: GCA_023089105.1. Taxonomy (NCBI): domain Eukaryota; kingdom Fungi; phylum Ascomycota; class Dothideomycetes; order Botryosphaeriales; family Botryosphaeriaceae; genus Lasiodiplodia; species Lasiodiplodia citricola. Next base: position 300,807 of record JAJNLL010000016.1, on the reverse strand, counting down.
TGGGAGGGCTAGATTGGTCTGCTTTCACTTCATTCAATGGGATGCCTTCTCAAAGAGACAAGCCACTTACGCATGATTGTCCCGAGCGGCTCCTCAGCCTTCTTTCTTTGCTTGCCTCTGCTGGTCTGACAGGCGAAGCAGGGCGCTTTTCTCCGCGGGTGGTATCTGACTCCATTGGATTCCCTTGATGGTTCTGTCGGGCTCTGGGATGAGAGATTGTGTCGTCGTTGTCGTCTTCTCGAGGAAGATATACTACCGGATTGCGGCGTCACTTTTACGCCACCCGGCGATGCATTTTCCCCATCGCGACTTGTTGTTATATTTGAAGGACCCACAACAGGCGCCAGCGGTTGGCAAACGAGGCATCTGCCTGGACAGGATTAGATCCCAGGCAGCGATCAAGGACTGGGTACTTCCTCTCACTATACTTGGGGGCCGAAAACTGTGCCGCGCGATTGGGGAGGGGGCCAAAAAGCTCAAGAGGCCGCACCTGGCCCGTGTCAAGTAAAGCTTACAAAGCGACGCTCACATCATATGAATGCATTACTCGTGTATGCACATAATGCTTTGCCCAGATTACAGTATACTAGGGCATCGGGATGGCCGGTGACGTACTTTAAATGGGCAGCTTGGAAGCCATTCAAGACTGCAGGCATTCGTGCATTCAGCTGCGATGCACTTTTTTTTTATTGAACCTGTGCTTCTTGCCCTTACCTTGATTCGCGAATCTGAGTCTGCAGAATGGCACAGACACAGGATGGATGTCTCTACGGCCAATCCGCGACCACCATACCCGGCAGGCCATTACGATACCATCGTCTCGTATCGTGACTTTGCCCGCCACGTCAAGGATTCCAGATCAGCCTCAAGCCCGGAATCAGCCCTAAATGATGCGTTTCTTCAATCTGTAGAATCGTTTGAGGACATCTGGTGACGTGCTCGCGGCATCTAACTACAAGCGGTCGGGATTCGAAGTTCTCTGTGCGGGACCTCATCCTGCCCCTCCATTTGATCGACAAGAACAACGAAGCAGTTCAGGCGACCCGCGCACGCGGAGTGGCGCGTCGCCGAAGCTAACTTTAATGGGGGGAAACCGGTCTTGTTTTGCGCGGATGAGGGGCAACCGTTGGCGGCGTGAAGGCCCAGCCAGACGGCGTACCACAACGCCCTGACGCTAGGTAATATCAGAAAAGGTCTCGCTACACGACCCAAAACCGCCATACCTGCCAGCAGCAAAGGATTGAGCATGCAACGCAATGTAATCCTGGTGCTCTCGTGAGTCTTGCCTGCCATTCCAAGAAGTACAAGATTAGCCCCTATAATTATGGCAACAACAGGTTAGATTCCCAAGTGTCTCGAACTGCATGAACGCGCCCCTTCCACGCCGCAAACAGTGGTACATACTCCGCAGGCACGGAGGCTTCACCGACAAGAGTGGGTTGGTTATTGATAGCCAGCCCCCAAAATAGTAGTGGCGCAGCACGAGCCGCAGCCGTGAATCCTTGTAAGATGTCGCGTTTCATACTGTCCAAGGCAACTCCCTTGCGGCGCAGATTCTGCCTGGACTCTCGTGCTACGCGTCTCAGGGCTCTGTTACCCCAGCTTTCAGCCTCGCGGTACGGTTGCGCCTCAGCTTGCTGCGCCAGGCACGCACTGCTTACCCTTTGCGTGACCGGAAAGTGGAGGCGGTCAGCACGCAAAATAGGCGAGCGGTGCAGGATCAGCCCGGCGACGACCTGGTCAGCGCTAAACAACATTGGGGGCGCAACTCTTGCCCTTTCCGGACGCGGGGTCTTACCCGGAGATCCTACTTTGCCCTCAGACCTCTGTACATATTCCAGACCCCGACCGGTCAGCTTGCTTCTGCACTCGAAAACTACTTCAATTCGGCCAAAGCATCGTCAGAACCAAAAATCTCCTTCTCATCAATCTGCCAACATTCAGTCGCAATTACCTGCCCCGATATCTCCGCCATCACCGCCACAATGCTCTTTTGGAAGATTGTTCAGAGGCTCAGAGGTGACAAGAATGTCCAGCAAAGGTATGCGCATCTCACCTGCGAGATACGCCACTCGACCTTGTCAGTCTTACACGAGCGTTCGCTGACCATGCCTCCAGTTCAATCAGCTCGCAATTCTTTCTCTCGTCGACTCAACCGTCTAGATCGCAAACACCGCATTCTTCAGCAATTGAACTCTCTGATTGCAAGGATGGAGTCTTCACAACACGGGATGATTTCATCAATGGAGTTGGCGGAGGTCGCTTGGCGGGTGCTTGCATGTAGCAATATGAATTCAAAATTTGGCAAAATGGTTGTCAATGGTCTGTCGTGAGATTGACTTGGTGAATTCACAGCACCGCGACGATCCTTGTTTAGTGACCCAACCCTGTCACTGCAATACTCCGGCATGCTGGGAATCTTTGCACTTCTCGTTTCATATGATCCTGCTCATTGTTTGTTGTTCGCCCTGGTGGCTATCCCCAATAGTCGTGCATCTTACTGCGATAAGTGAGAAGCAGTATTTCGCGCCTGATAGGAATTCGTAAGAGAACGTTATAAGATACGGATTCAATTGATAAAAGGTCTTCAGCAAGAATTTTGTAAAGTGGTTAATCCAGAGCGCCGTCATCATCATTAGCTGAAGATATCGTTTTGTACCTACGTACATCATCAACCACACAAAAGAAAACTTGACCAGGGAAAAGAAACATCTCTCCAATGCTTTCGATCTTACTGTGCAGGAATCGCAAGCCAGTGAATCGTTGCAGATCGGATAACCCTATCACCCGATCTGTAGACTTTCCAGGCAAAACCACTTTCGGTTTCGCCCGATGTGCATATACCAAAACGGGGATCGGTTTTCGCTGGCCCACCAACATCGAAGGCGCTGAATGCGGTCAGGACAGTTGGCGGAGTTGTGAATTTTCCTTTTGGAAAACTATAGTAGCCGTACGCCTCTCCATCTTCTCCGATACTGGTGTAGAATTTGCCGATGAGACATGGGGAATCCTGGTCAACCGCGATCCACGAGACGGTGGCATAATTGATACTGGGGCCGATGCCAATGATGTTCAACATGAAGTCATTGCTGGAAGTACCCGAAGCCACAACGGAAACCTTCTTACCGTTCTTGAGTCTCAAGTCTAACCCAGAAATCCATACGAGTACCTGTGGAGGGGCGCGAAAAGGTCTTGGGAAGCTGATTTTTCGCTGTGCTGAATGACTGTGACATTTGAAGTTGCCAGCCTGCACGCCGCGAAGGCCTGGAGGAATACCAATCCAGGTGAATTCGCCTCTGGTCTTTGTTAGTAAAATTGAATCTTGAGACTAGGTTTGTTACTGACTCATGAAATAATGATTCCGACCATTGTTCAACTGCAATAGCGAATCTTGAACTCGTCACTGACTCTGTAACAGCATCAAACCGCATTCTGGAACCACCCCATGTCTCCAGTTTCCTAACGCCCACCAGGATATTCGGCAAGGGATATCCAGAGGTGCTGTTGTCGTACTCAATGACATCTTCTGTACGTTGCACAGGGTTCTTGCAGTCGTGAATTTTGTGCGTGTCCCACACTCCGGACGGGAAATAGCGATTCTCTTGCTGCTTCTCCTTGACGGGGGCGAAATTAGTAGGGTTGGTTGGTGTCGCATATATGTTGCACCAGATAGGTGCAAGCCGACATAGACCAAAATGTTGAATGCGATGGGTCTGACCCCAGAAGCCCACGATGTGCCCGTTCGACATTGGCTGGTCATAGTCTACCATCTGAAGGTCCTTGAATGACGTGCAATCACGGTTGGAGTGCCCATCCATGGGTTTTTTCCAATTATGCGCCTGGGCGTTAAGGACAGAGCATCGGTTAGTTGAGAGTCGTAATGCTGTCATGCTGAGCGGCGAGTCGTCACCGTTGCCCACCGATCTTCCCGTCTCAAAAGAGCAAGAGACGATTTTCTCCTTTTGAGCGGTGTCCAGTTCAAGCTCAAACAGGTTTCCGCCTTGCCTGGGTGGTCCAAATACAGTAGATAGGCCGTTTGCATAGTGGAATGTGATGTTTGCGATGACTCCATACGAGACCTGTACAACCACCTTGGCAACTATCCAATCTGACTTGAGGAAGTCAAGACTGCAAAAGGTACTACCACGGTATCCTTCACCACAGGGAGGAGAGAGACGAATATGAGCCCCAATGTTTGGATGCTCTGCGACCAGATCGTAAACCTTCTGCTTCTCCACTGGCAACAGTGAGGACTCATCACCAACGAAGAGTTGCTCGTGGGCATTGTTGTCGGTGCTTCTGTTGCTGGAAGTCATGCTGCGCACTCGTGGAAGGCGTTCCCTGAACTCTATCGCTTCCTCGTAAAATCTTCCGGCAAAGTCCTCCTTGACGGTCTGCGTAGAGGACATGCTCATACTCTCAACTGCTCTTATGATATCGACCATCTTGCTCATGCATTTGCGCTTTGCTTTCGCCAATCCAATTGAGGTAGCCTCAAAATGGTGTTCATTTTGAGACTCTCTCACGAATATCGGCTCGACAGTGATGGTGCCAGCTTTTATCCCCCAAATCTGCGCTGAGAGCGCTTGTTCGATGTCGCGGAACTCCATGTATGCATCAAATAGCGTGTTCAAATGAAGGAATGCTCGACTGTAGCTCGTCAAGGGAACGCTTGGAGAAGCTGGGCCGTCCATAGTTGGGATTGACTCGTACGTCGACAAGACCGCGAATATTGGACTGGGTTGCGCGGCTGCAAGGACAGGGAACCCGATCAGTGCGTTGTAGAGAGACTCCAATGACCAAGCGTGATCGCCTCTTTGGCCAGATGTCCCTCCAAACTGTAGCACCTGGATAGTTATTTCACATTCATTTGTGATCGCTTGAAAAGCGTTTTCATGACACCCGGGCTCTGGAAGACCTCCTTGGTAGGGGTTGAAGATCGATTGTACACTGTTGAATTATCTTTTAGAAAATGCCAAGTAATGAGGATCTCAGAATGGGCTTACTTCATGAGAACCTTTCCATGATTGTGCTTGTCGTGAAGCTTGAAGCTGACAAGAGCATCCAACTGACCTCCTTCAAGGAAGCCTGGTAAAACTCAGCGAATGAATCTTGAGAAAATTTGAATAGAAGTAGTAAACCTGAGATAAAAGTATCTCCGTATCTGTCTCGTTGATTGAGCTCATGTGCCATTGGTTTCTTGGTGCAGAAGGTCGTCAAAGGACTGATGTGGTCCGTCACAACTCTGATGCTGGTGTAGTAATTGATATCTGCATCAAAGTACTGTTCGAAGTCAAACAATCCGCCGTGCGTTGCGGCTGACTGAGTGTATCCTAAAACGGCTGCTCCCCCCGTGAGGCCCATGAGGCTCGTCACATCACTGCATAAAGTAATTGTTAGCTCTAGCGTTACAGGTACTTCTCACAAAGCTTACCTTGCATTGCTCACGAAACGTGCTACATATGTAACCGTTGGATCACTGCTTGCATGACTCTGAGGATATCCGTGCTCATGGTTCTGCTCGGCTGGTTCATCCACATGCTCCCATTGCGATGATGCAGGCGTGGAAACCCCGCAGTCCGTGATGCTAGAGGAAGCCTCGCTTTCTCCGTCGCTCGGAACCTTGTTCAAAAGAAGATAAGAGCTGACTGGGCTAGCGGGAGCTACGAGAGGCTCCCTGACTCGTATCTCTTGTGTGAAAGACTCAAACCTCGGTGATGTCAGATCGATGCGGCGGGAACATGCAGAGTGAAGACAAACCCTTGACCTATGATTTTATTTAAGTCAGAAATATGTTGATATTCGACACGCAAGTCTTACCTATTTCCATAGAATCGTTGTAAGGGGCAAGACTGCACGCCATTGTAATGGAAGTGGTTGGCTGATGCCTTCTGCAAGTCGAAATTTTTGAGTGGTCGATGCATGGGATAATAGATTAGAAGTGATCAAGAAACTATGGGCTCTTTATAGCATATATTTGTACATAGTGCGTAAATAATATTGGGAACTGGGACATGTTTCGAAGTTTGGTTGAGCTAGCGCTTGTTACGACCCATGGTTTGCGCGTATCCAGTCTGCCTTTCCTGAAGCGCTGCGGACTATCAGTTTCGTGAACTTGCTGCATGATCGACAATCTTCTGCCACTTTCGAAAGGAGTCGCCAAGATGCTTCATTAAATCTTGTTGAAGTACGAAGAGCCGCACGTAGTATTTACCCAGAATAGATGGCCTGTTTAGGCTTAGTCCCACCTTTGAACTGTACATAGTCTCTGCTAGTCGCGTGCCCCTTAGAGGGTCAATCCATTATGGTTTCAACAAATCTCAGTCTGATAAAAGTTTTCAACTGTGAAACGACCAAGCGCATTTGTTGTACAAACTGGGGCACAGGGCACTTCTACGCGAGTTAACGCAACGGCGGCCCACTTTTACCTGGACCGGTAGTGGAACGATGGCCCAGAAAGAAAATATTGTTGAGACCGTATATAAACGTGACAGATCGTGAACATTATCAATCTGCAGAGCAAAAATCCCGTCGCCAAATAGCCGCATCTGCCACTTTTCTCTGTTTGTCATACTCGGCTGCTTTCAATTTGATATCAGATGCTTGTACTACGATACCTGTGTTGATATATGCAATTTCCCAATTGGGCCTTGCCTACTACAACGTGCGCATATGCAACCTTATCATGGAGACTGTGGGGCAAATAAAGATATGTTTTGACTCATAAATTGCTGTTTCTGAAACAAAAGAAGTGACATGTCAATTTGTGACCCGGGTAGTCCATGGTAGAGTTCCCCCTTTGCCCTATCCGGTCCAATGCCCCAATGCACGGCTTTGCATCACAACTCTGCAGGGATTGCAATCCACTGCACCGTCGCACAAGATATCGCGCTTTCGTCCCATGTGTACACACTCCAATTGAACCCATCCTTGGTAACACCCCAGAGGTGAGTACCGAATCGGGGATTCAACGAAGATCCACTGATGTCGAATGAACTGAAGCCAATAAGAACCTTGGGTGGGTTCGAAAACTTGCCTCCGGGGAAGCTGCACCATCCGCCTCCACCTTCATGACTATCCGGACCGACAGAGCAGCAGTAGCTACCTATGGCACAACCAGAGTCCCGCTCTATTGCAATCCAAGAAATGGATGCCTGGACAAGAGCCGAGCTTGCGGACGCAACGTTCAGTTTAAATCCAATTCCACTGATATCAGTTGCTGAGATATCCACTCTCTTACCGTATTCGATGTCCAGATCGAGCCCAGATATCCAGGTCAGCATCTGCACCGGCTTCGTGAACGACCGCGCAAACTTGATGTCCCTGTAGACCGGACCGTGGGCCTCGAGCATCCCACCTTGGATACCGGATGCGTCTGGACGCACGCCGACCCAAGAAAACCCACCACTTTTTTTTTTTTTTGAATTTAGTGAATATGTGATCTTTATGATTCGAAGACGTATCCACTTACCCGAAAAATACAGAGCTGGACCATTGATCCACTCCAATACTGAACTCGCTCTCGGTGACATAGTCGACGGTAGCTGAGAAGCGTAGATTGGCCCCACGCCAGGTATCCATTTTCCGGAAACCAGTCAGAATCACCGGAAGTGGCTTTTCGGGACAAGTATTCTCGTAAGGCATGATGGCCGAGGTGCGGGGAACTGGGGATTCCCAGTCATGGATCGTCCACGTGTCCCAGAAACCACTTGGAGGTAGCTCGAACGCCTCATCACTTTCCAAAGCATCACCCATGTTCATGCCGCTCAGCGTGGCAGGAGGCGTAGCATTGCTCCAGATGGGAGCAAGTCGGAGGAACCCACGCTCGGCCGTCTTACCCAACGAAGCTCGGCCCCAGAAACCTTGGATGTGCCCGCTTCCGAGCAAAGGGTCGTAATGGGCCATCTTCAGATTTTGGAAAGAAATGCCATCGCGCGGAGAGTTCCCATTGCCCCCTTTAGTCGCCTCTTTCCAATCGTGTGCCTGTGCGATGAGGGCAGAGCCTCGGTTTGTCGAGAGGCGAAATGCGGTGACACAAACCCCGAGTTTCTCAACGGCTGGCTGTCCTGTCTCAATTGAACAACCCACAACATGTTCTTTGGCAGACAAGTCCAGTTTGAGGTTGAACAGCTTGTCTTTGCGACCGACCGTTCCGAAGATTGTCACGAGTCCGTTTGTGTATTTGAGGCTGAGGGCAGAGACCACGCCTCTCGCCACGTACGCGCTGACTTCGGCGAGCGTCCAGTCGGGCTTGAGATAGTCCAAGCTGCAGAAAATCTCTCCATCATCCTCTGAGCCGCATGGAGTGGCCATGCGAAGCTGCGATGCGAAGTCTGGATGTTCTGCGTTGAGCTCCTTCACCTTCACGCACTCGGCCTGAAATAGCTCATCCTCGTTACCGTGATAGAACTGCGCTTGCGGGACGTGAGAGTCCTGACCGGAAGCTGCTTGAGCTGTAGAAACGATCTGCGGCAGGTACTCGTTAAAGACCAAAGGGTCTTCAAATTGCTCATCCCGGGTGTCGTCTGTGGCAATGCCCGGATACTTCTTCATTTCACCCACCTCCTTCAGGATTTTGAGCATTTGATTTGTGCACTCTCGCTTTGCCCTGGTGATTCCTCTCCATGAAGCATCAAACCTCCGCTTGCGGTCATCTCCCTGCTGGAATTGCATGGTTCCGGATTTGATCTGCGCAATCTGTGCTGATAGCCTCCGCTCGATGCTTTTGTATTCCATGAAGGAATCAAGAAGCATGTTGGCAAAGAAAGTGCAGTTATCGTAGGAGAGTGTAGGCAGGGGTGCCTGAGAGCCGCCAAGGCTGTCATACTTCGTGAGGATGGCGAAAATTCTCTCCGGTCGATCGGCAGCCAGGTCCGGGAAGTTGCTTGCCACGTCGCGAAGCGAATGTAGAATAGACGATTGACCATCAAGGGTGATCGTACCTCCGCCGACATTCGAGAACTCCACAGTTATCTTGGAGTGTTCCATCACCGTGCGCATCGCGGTGTCGACCGTGCCCGTGCATGGCTTGAACTTTCCATTGCTGACTTGGAGGATGGCATCAAGACTGAAATAAATACGGATCAGCTTTTTGTATGGAAAGTTGGGAGAGGCTGGAAAACGAACCCCGCTGAGACCTCTGCGCTCTTCTGCTTGTCAACCAGCTGCACTGAAATGAGGGAATTGAGCTGTCCTCCCTCCAAAAAACCTGAACATTTGTTAGCGGCAACATTTGGTAAGGCGGAGGTGGAAGCGACCTGAGATGAAGCAATCACCAAGTCTTCCGTTAAGATCGCCGGAGTTATGGATGGCCTGAGAAATTGAGAATGCAGCAGCAGGGCGGTCCTGACGAGTCACTACTCGGACGCCAAGGTAGTAGTTAAGATCGGCTTCACAGAAGTGACGGACATCGAAAGGGAGGCCGGCATCTGACCCATTACGGCTCTGGTGGATAATGGGAACAGCTGCGGATATGTTCATCTCCGTAGTGACTTCGCTACAAAATGATCTTGTAAGCAATTTCTCGCAATCTTATTCAAGAACACACCTACCTTAGGCTGTCGACTGAGCGAGACATGAAAGTCACGGTAGGAGATTTGCGGTCTTTCCCAGTCACCGGCAAAAATCCACTGTCATTATCAGTGACGCTCGGCAAGGCCTTTGTCCCGTCCCACTGCGACGAAGTTGGTGTAGCGTTCGTGAACGCACTCGCTTCGGAAGCGCACTCGTATGGGTCACCCTCAGCACCTGGCCAATATTCTTCGGGAGTTTGTGTGTGGGCCGAGGCGGCGTCTGTGTGGATGCGTTCAATGGAAACGGCGTTCTCATCGTGGATCTCATGAGTCAAGGAGTTGAATCTTCCTGATGTGAGTACGGTTATGAGGACCTCGCGGGAGAGCGACGAACCCTTGACCTACGTGCACCAGCAAAGTCAGAAAAGTCATATCGAGATCTCTCTGGGGAACTTACCTAACTGCATACAGTCATTGTAGGGCACTGTGAGGTACGCCATGACTGGCGACGTTTCTGTGCTGCGAGCAAAAAGATTGTCCAAAAAACACAAAGAGGTAAGGACGGAGAATTTACGATAGCACCAAAATCAAGTAGCAAACATGTGTGCATCGGCCCCTGCAAGAGCGTTTGTTTGATTCTCTGTCGATAAGCGAGGTGTCTCACGTTTGTACTACGTGGGCTTCCTGCCGTGCAGCGAGCGACACATCGCATGTAAATCAATCGACAACCGATAACGGTACAAATGCATGTTGCAGTGGCTAGCCTTCCGCTGAAATGCCACACTGCATGCAAAGCCGGTATCACAGAAGCAGGCTAAGGCGAGGACGGGCCGCACTGATGGAGACAAGGTACAGGAATTTGCTGTGCGGGCGTTTGCAATGCAAGCTTATCTTGTTTTTTTTCCACAGAAAGTACCAAAGAGAATTCAAGCCACGAGGAGATTAAACATACATACGTTACCAAAGTCCGATGCCATCAATGTAACACAAAGACAAAGATGAAACTGATAAGCATGTGCCCAACACCACTACTGTTGTTAGACTGCGCCGCCTCCATTGAAGCTCTTGAAAGCATCCTCCAATGGTATGACCACGCCCTGATAAACTGCTTGACTGAATGCCATATCTTCAAGATCCATCTTGTCAGTATCGAAATCACATCTGATACACCTTCTTACAGCGGTTGCATAGTAAGGACCGAACTCATCCGAAACCTCCTGGAGCAGCTGATTTGCAATTTTCATATCTGAGGCTTGAATCAGGTTGCTTTGTGTTTCTCCACACCTGTTTCGCAGTTGTTCGAATGGCGCATCCAGGCATAGCTCGATGAGAAAGATTCCGAGCGTGAACAAGAATTGATTCCGTACTGGTCCGTCCCACGGAGAAAATCTGCTATCTGTGAGATTTTCGACTCTCTCCTGCGGAGGCGTCTTCCATATGAATGGCTCTGCCGAAAGACCACCATTCACTTGCTCAAAGAAAGCGATGTTCTTATGGCTCCACATTTCGGTCAACCATGGCGTTTGATACAACTGAAGCAGCGTCGATGATAGTCGCACCGCTGAAAGAAGTCCATTTTTTGTGGAGAATCGCCGTCGCTGAGTGACCTGCCGAGCGAAGGCTTCGTGGAGGGACAGAAAGGGCGGCACGGCAGGGTTCTGTGCTAGTGCCTTCTCTTCTGATTGATAGAAATCTAGTCTCTGATCGGTAGTCTGTTCCATGAAGCCAATGTAGCTTCCCATGTATTTTCCCTTCAGTTGATGGATGGCCTCACATATCTGTTTGATGCGTACGGGTTTTGGCGTTAAGGTTGGTTGGATGGAGGTCATGGTCTCGGTGGCACAAAAGTTGACCCTTTGCGGTTTGTTCCGAACAAGTAAGCTGTTCCGTCTCTCATGGTCGACTTGCTGCTGGCCAGAGCGTATATCGAATACCCCAACCTTCCATGGTGGTTCCTGAAGGACAGCTAGATTGGGGCTGTATAGCAAGACTACCCGGAATGGAGGGAGGTCGGAGTTAGTCTGACAGTCCTTGATATGTTCAAGCCGTAGATAAAACACGTGAGGGATCTGACAGTTGCATTGTAAGCCAGTGCAAAGCGCGGTGTGCACAGAGGCTGCGTGTCTGCGGATGAGGTCGAAATTTGGTGTCCTGCGCGCCAACCGGCTCGGCTCCAGTATGAGAGATTGATTTGTAAGTTCCCGGAGGGCCGCACTCGATGTCCGTATTATGGACACGAGGCCATCATATTTTGACTTCTTGAGTGAGAACTTCAGGCGCTGATATTCCTTCTCGAATCCATTTGCGGCATTGAACTGAGGCTAAAGCTTTTGAATTAGCCCGCAGTCATGTTTGTACTTGGAGCCTGCCTGTGATAGGAGGGAGAGAAGAATGTGTCTACCTACATTCCCATCGGGTCCAAACTTCAAGAGCTTCATGATTTCAGAAACAGCAAAGTCGATCTCGTTCATAGTATTTACGAACGCCCCGTATCCCCTCAGCAAGCGATGCTCCAGTTCCCTTTCCAATCCAGGATTCTTCCATGCTGGCCCACCAGGCTCCCGCAGCAGAGCCTCGCGCTCTTCGTTGTCATCGACCAGACCGTCCAGAAGCCGCTCGCACGTGTTCTGGTAGACAACATATTCCGTATCAAGCTCGGTAGCGAGGCGTTTCAACGGAATTTTGTACCGTAGATATCTCCCCATCGTCGATATGCCATTAGTGTAAGCCTTGAGCACCTCAACAACTATTGGTAGTGCGCCAAGCACAAGCCCGGCAACTTCGATACCGCCGGACATCGTTGAGTGCCTCTGTCCAACTGTATGGCACTAGCAAGATTTGGAAAGGGTGCTGTGGAGGATCAAAGATGAGAGGGGTGACTACGAGAGGCTGACAGTGCTTTAGTGCGGGGTTGTTCGCTCGCTTTCATGCTGGTTACACAAGAGCGGGGGCAACTCTCCGCTGACATATCAGCTGAACCAGCGCACTAAACCTCTGCTTCCGAGCTCTTACGGCCAAGTCTACCACTTTTACATACCATCCTCGCTCTGAAACACCCCACCACCCCACCTTTCGACCATGTGCATCATCGAACAACGTACTTTCATCCAACCCAACGGTAAGAAGGAGACTTACGACCACGTTAAGAGTCGTTGCGAGTTCGCTGGCCCTGGGAAAACATGTCGTCAGATCACGTACGTAGAACGAACCTTGCAGGGAGCTGGCTATTCTCGTCATTCCTCTCGTACCCGCTCTATTGACGAGTCTTCTTCTCCTACTGCCGAGAGCTTTCCTCGACTTGGCTCATACCCTTCGCTTAAGAACCGCAAGACGGGCTCTTTTGGCCAAATCGTCTTCAACTTTGGCGGCTCTAAGAAGAGAAAGGAGAAGCAGAAAGGAAAGCCAGAGACCACGACCAAGGACTATTACGGCAGCTCTGTTCCGACGACAACGACAGGTACTAATATAGCGTCGCACGTTTCAGCATGCTTCCAGTCATTTGACCAACTCAACTACTTCATGCATGATGCAGCGAACGAGTATCTGGACCAAGTACAGCCTTGTGAGATTCCCGACGAGCTAGGGCGTTTCCGAATATGGGCTGGCAGCATGGGAGCTCATAGAAGAGGACGATCCTCGTTGGATTATCGTCTGAGAGATGCTTCACACATCAAAAAGCAGGCTCAGACTCTTCTGACTGATCTCGACGATTCACTTCAACGTAGTGAGTAAATTCAACAGCGACAAGCGTTCGTGGAGCTGACGCTCAATTTGAAGCTCTGCAAATTCTGCGAGGTGATTGCATCCCCTGGGACAGGCAGATAGTGCCTGTAGATGAAGAGATGGCAATCGACAGTGATGATGAAAGCTTGGAGGGCGACAGCGAAGTCCGACAGCTTTTGACAAGCATTCACGAGACAATCACCTTTCTATTGAGACTCTCGGCTGCTATACAAAATCCCGCCCCGCATGATCATTACATGCATTCAACGAGGTTTAGTACTTCACGGGCCTCCGAGAATTCAGATATTGGCCATGTTCAAGAAATGTTCCCCATTGCCCCGAAGACCGTGGTAGATGTTTTGGGTAAAGCGATTTCAAGGAGGCGGGAATATTTCATATACCGCGCTGCACACAACAAGAAACCATCCAAAGGTATCCAGGAGGAGAATATCCACAGTGAACCAAAAAGTGGCAATGATGACGGCAAAACTATGCTCAACCCCTTGAGCAACGTCGCTTCTTCTGTTTCACAGACACTCAAACCGAGCGACCATGATCTGGAACTTGAAGAGGAACAACTCTCGGAATGCGATTCAATACAGACAAGCCTTGACAGTGTCGGTACAGGGTTTCAAGCCGAAGCAATTCCTCCACTGCCGAAAAGAGCTCAGAGTGGGGAACCTTTCTCATGCCCGTTCTGCTTCATGGTCATTTCTGTCCAATCATGGCGTTCGTGGAAGTTGCATGTCCTCAAAGACCTCCAACCATACGTGTGCACATTTCCAACTTGTCTAAGCTCGAAAAGGCTTTTTGAACGACGTCATGAGTGGTTTCAACATGAAATGCAGCACCACAGACGTGTCTGGACCTGCGTCAGTGGCTGCCAAGCATGCTTTAAGTCGAGGGAAGACTTTGAGCAACACTTGCAGCAATCTCACGGGCAGTCCAAAAATCAGGGACAGCTAACATCTCTCGTTGATTCTTGTGAGATGGGAGCAAGACCAGATTTCGAAACAAATTGCATTCTTTGCGGAGATAGTCTGAAGATCGAACACTTGGAGCAGCATCTTGGGAAACACCAAGAACATTTGGCTTTATTCGCTTTGCCAGACATCTCTGCATCCGACATGAATGAGGTGGAGGACTCATCCGCGGGTATGACAACGTCTGAAGTTACGAATACAACTGCCTCAGAAGACTCTACTTCCAATACCTCCTTTGATGACTACAACACTTCATCCGAAGATGAATCGGAAGGTAGCACGAAGGCAACAAGTTCTTCCGGCCAGTCTTACAGCAGGAGAAGGTACAAACATTCCTACAATAGGGATAGATACGACTACCCCAGTGTCGGGATGGCCCGCGAACACAAGAAGCCGCCTCTACGGCATCGGCCGATCTTGCCCGGGTATCAGCGCCAGCCTGGAGTATATAAGGCCGATGCGGAAGGATACTATAAGAATGGTGGTTATGACACTGAGGAACAGCGCCGCTTGGATCCTAGCGAGGAATATAGCCGATACCGTGCTCCGCGCTTCGTCCTTGTAGACGGAAGGCAACGGGAATACAGTCCACCGAATCAATACCATACAAGACCCCGGTCGAAAGGAAGAATGAGACTGCTGCCAGCCCCAGAGTTGATGAGCGCATTTGAGGAGCCATGGAGGAGAGCGGACGCGATGAGAAAGTTAGAGGAAGAGGAGCTGCTTGAGAGAGAACCAACTTCAGAAGAGGCGGAGGGCGGGCCGGGGAGACGGAATGAAGCGGACGCGACTAGAAGTACGACAGAAGAGGAATTGCTTGAGAGGAAGGCGGCAGAGGAGAAAAACCTGGCAAACAGTCCATCGAACGACGCTATGAAGCTGCGCCGCTTCGATCCTGGAGAGGAGAATCGCTGATACCGTGCCCTGTACCCTGCGCTGGTGGATAGAGGACACGGGGCAGTAAGACTGCCGCCAGCGTCAGAGGTGAGCGCGCCTGGGGCGCCATGGAGCAGAGAGCAAGAGGGAGGCAGCAGCGCAGGCAGACCTGGACCTCTACTTACGAAAGCAAAGAGTACGGGTTTTGCAGGCGGCGGAGGATGATGGCACGAGGGGGAGAAGATAGGGGCGAAGAAAAGATGATTGGTGGTAATGAGATGAGTACTTTCGGAAATCATATCTTATACGCAGCAGTAGATATGTACACTTTTCATCCAAGATTATCTATGCATGAAGAACCTTTGTTCGACATGAAATATGGTTACTGAATTCGCGTTAAGTTAGATTTTATAATGGTAATAAAAGACAAGGAACAAAATACAAAACCTTGCTTTGATCATAGAGACCTTTTGATCTAGAAAGAAAACACATCTCTTCTCTCACACCATACATTTAGAATTGAGCTCCTGACTTTGGTCACTGACTGCCCTCTCTCGTTGCCACTTTGGTTGGCTTTTGGTGGGGGCCAAATAGGTGCCGCCGATATAGGCGATGAGCACAATGCCGATAAAGCCGGCCGGGGCCCCGAGTTTGTGATGAAGCTCTACACGTGTGATGGCACCTAATATTTTTGTTAATAATAGTAAACAAGTGAATCCTGCGGGACCGTCTCAGCCTGACGACTGGATAGAACAGCGCAGAAGGATTCAGCCCCGTATCTCTTCACAACCCTTGGCATATGTAACAGTGTCACCAGATTAAACAAAGCCATCCACCTCCCTTGACACTTTAGCTAAATTTTCCAGCGCGTCGATCATTCTCTACTGTCGTCAACAATTATCGCATTACGATGAACAACCAAACCTGTCCAACGGCCGTCAAGGGCGCCATCCACCCAGCCTGGGAATTCTCCAACTTCACCAGCCCAGCTTGCTCCGTCCCAGTCTGCGCAAACAACACAGCGATCCTATCCTCCTGCTGCTCCACCCCAACGAGCAATTTCACCACCTTTTCCGCCTCGGATGGCGACCAACAATACGCCGCGTGCACGCTACCCGACAGCGAATTCGCCAACCAGAGCGCCGAAGCCGCCGGCCAGGACTACGCCACCTGCCTGCTGCGCGGCTACGCCACGGCCTTCCGCTGCAACTACCCGATGGGTGACACCGGCACCGACGGCGGCGTCGGCGCCGGCTCGCTCCTGGACACCTGCCCGCTGGCGTACCCCTACTGGGACACGCTGCCTGTGAAGACTAGCCGCGCCATTTGCGGGATGACGGCGGATGCGAACAGTACGGCGGCGCTGCATAGCTGTGGTTGCGGCGAGCCGTATGCGGCGCTTCAAGGCTGCTTTGAGTATTGCGAGTCCGGGAGTAGGAAGTTGGAGAGCTGTATGAGCGGGCATAATGATTCTCGCTCCGTGTTTTGTAGGTGGACGGATGCGAGTGGGGCTGCTGCGTCGGTGGGGGTGGTGCATGGAGGGACTAAGTTGGCGTTTGCGGTGGGAGCTTGGCTTTTGGTTTCTCAGCTTTTGTGAGCGGGGGAGTTGGGGAGATGTCACTGGTGACCAGGCTGGATTTTGAATGGAAGTTGTAATTTTCTGGAAGTTGTAAAGGTATGTAAGCTTCTGATGTTTTGAAAGGCATGTAAGACCGTGCTTTACTCATAGTGAAGAGAATGAAACGAAATGCTAATGGTGGAATGACAAGAGGTACACACTTACACAAAATGTTTTTCCTGCTTCCACAAAATAGCACCCACATGAGATAGACAACAATCTTGTGCTTTAAAGCTCGGCTACAATTTTCAAAATGAGTTTCCTACATTTACCAAGACTAGTATGAACGGAAAAATGAGTACTTGCAATCGGTTGTATAATTCTCTAAACCGGACAATGTTCGCACATGTAGAATGGATTACGGAACTGTGATGGCTGTAGTCCAGTTATTAAAAATTGTCAGACTGTGCTCTACTTTTTACTCCGAGCTTAACTGCCGTATATCTCGTGTTCCTTTCTCAACACCGAGGCAGAACCCCTGTTTATCTCTCCACCAAGCGTGACTTATTCACGATACTTCAGGGCACGTGCACACAGCACTTAGTGTATATAAACAGGTAGTTTCTGCTGTTATTCTGCTCAGCAGCAGTGTACAATTCAATCATTTTTCACTGTTCAACAAAAATGAAGCTTGATTTGATAGGTCTTAGCGAAGAGGATTTCTGAAGTATCTTGTATCACCCTCGGTGGTTGAATTGAAGTTCAACGGGTACTACTACTTCGTCATGATTATTCGGCTACTTGTCTAGAAAAAAAAGCCTCTTATAAGAGTTCATGTGTAAGACCCTGCACTGTACTACATACACGGCATATTTCAAATCTCAGCCTCATCGGCGTTGTGCGGTGTCAATATCGTCAGTCGCGGTCTTTTACGTTGATTGAGGCTTCCTATACTAAAGTCTAGAGGCGGTGGCGTTCAAAGAAGCTTTATCATCACCCAGCGCTCGGCTGTGTTCATACGTCAGGTACGTAGTCTTATGACTTCTGCCACAATAGCGCAAACCAATCGCAGATCGCAGATCGCAGGCTGAGAGTCGGACGGAAAGCGCCCCCCGAAGATAGTCGGGACCGGAACAGGAAGCATCACATGGGCCGCGTCTAGATCTGCCCGGAACCAGCTACGAGCTTACCAAATCCGGGCCCAAGGTACTCTCCAGGGACCCTATGCCTAGACCTAGGTGTGCATCATCATCCCTTGCCAACCCAACTTCAGCCAGCCTCGGTCCCTATCAATTCTACGCAAGTGCCGCGGAGGCGACTCTGGGGCGACGTACGGCCCGTCAAGGGTACAAACATTTGTCATTCTTGGCAGAGCTACATATAACCCTTGACCCAAATTTCTTCAATCTTGAGCTGGATATTCCTCCCCGGTGCCACCCAACGTTCCCATCATGACCGCTGTGCCCCACGATGTCGGCACCGACGATTCAGTCCCGTCTCGGGTTCGTTTTGGATTTGATAGGGTCTCGCGCACCATCTTTACGGCATCCTCCATGATTTGCATGCTGGCGCTCGCTTACATGCTGGGTGAGTCTGCAGCCGATCGGTTAGTTTTCATATATACTGACGACTGTAGGATCAAGAGCGAGACACCTGCGGCTGAACCGCATATCCAGAATGAATTGCGTGCGAAAGATTGTTGTATTAATGTACATTTTCGGCATGATGTTCATCGGCGCGTCGGCCATCCTGCAGAACGGTTTTGGGCTACTGACGTCCTCGGACTGCTACGGCGCCGCCATTGTCTGCCTGATCTTCTATATCGGAAGCAAAGTGCTCCTGTACCTATTCCTGGTATGCATCCCAGCAGTGCGCGAGCAAATGGGAGGGAGTTTCTAACATGATTACAAGGTCGAACGCGCCCACGTCATCCGCGCACCGTACAAACGCCGCCTGTCTGATAAATTGTGGATCTTCAGCATGGCCCTCGTATGCCTGGGATTCGGCGCCATTGCTGCCGTCTCTTTCGTGTGGCCGCTTGCCGAGATATCCCCAGTCGACGGCAAGTGTCGCATTGGGCTTCCGCGGAAGGTTACAATCCCTATGCTGACCTACGACATCGCCATCAACATCGGTTTCACCGTGCTATTCGTTCACCTGCTGTGGCCATTGTTAAGCTTCCACAGTCAGCGCTCCCGTAGCAATTATTGGCCTCGCAGCCTGCTCCAGCGCGGACAACGGCAGCCTGATATCGAAATACGCGAGAACGACCAGATTCGCGTCGATGTGGGCAATCAACGGCTGCGAAGGGTCTTGCGGAGACTGGTATTCAAGACGGTTATCGGCGGCTTTCTGATAATGATACCGACGGCTGCAAATCTTACCCTTCTTTTTGAGATGAAGGGCCATGAGCCGGGGTGGCTGTGCTTCACCGTTTGCTTTCTTGATGGTATGTGTGCTGTTCCAGCTAATCGTATTGAAAAAGTTTTGATGTTCCCGTTGCTAACAAACTATGAACAGTCACCTGGGCCATTATCATTGTCCACTGGCTGACCGTCGACCCGGCGGACCTCGACAGCTCGATCGACAATTCCGGAAGCAACGCGGGACCAAAACATGTGAGGCTGACCACGTCAAGTGAACTGACCTCATACTCGCGGAACGGAGAGAGGAGCATGGGTGGCAGTGCGAGGAGATGTTCGTTCCTTGCGATCCCGGGCACAAGTCCCCTCGGGAAATGCTCGACCGCCGTCACTACCTCGGATGTGAGTATGAGCGAGGCCGAGTCGGACACGCCTCTCCGAGCTGTACGGAAAACCACCATAATAAGCCAGAGCTTCCTTCATCAGGACATGGTGGAAGGAGAAGCTTGCGGTAACCCGGGCGCGATTTGTCCGGATGCGAGAAGAGCGACAGAAGAAGCTTGAGTGTTATGAGCAGTTTCACTACTGTGAGATATGAACGATTTACAGATTTACGAAGGGACGATCAACAAGGTGTTACTGATTTACTTCTTTATTGGCTTTAATCCTGTTACAGAGTCAGGCCGATTGCTGTATGTGAATACGAGCAGAAAAGAGTAGTATATAGGATAATTTCTCAAGCAATACCTGTTGATAATAACCATCGGATTTATGTGGTGGCGTAAGCGATGGTGCTATCTGGCTTTCCGAGCACGCGATGCGGTACATGAAAGTGGGGTTTCAGCAACACTCCCTCGATTTGTTGTTGAACATGGGACGGAATCATCGTAAAAACCTTTTACGAAGATCAAAGAGAAGAGATTTATTTTCTGGTGCTGTCTTGCTTTAGGTGGCACAAGTGTGCTAAAGGGAAGTCGACTGGGGTTGCCGTCATGCAGGTGTGGACACACAAGACAGTTGCGCGGGAATGTCCGTTGCTTATCTCAAGCCAAGAGCAAGCCTTGCCTCTTCCCTGAAATTGGCACAAACATAGCGTATCAGACTGAGTCCCAGGTGCTGGCTCTTCATGGCATCATCAGCACTCCGCTATTCGCACGCCTGAAAGCCCCGCAACCTAGAATTTTTTAACCAGTGTATTTTCTTTCTTATTTCTGCTATAAATATCGGCCTTCTCCAGAAATACACCTGTGGAAATCACGACAAATCAGTGCCTCAGATCTAAGTGCACCATGACGAAGGTTCCTGGCTCTACCACTGAGCCTGTCGATGCAGACTCGGCTGCCGCAAGGGCCACAGCAAAGTTGACGGAGCGCTATGCAGATGAAAGCTACAAGCTCTTCCTGAATACCAAGGTCGACGACCCCACTCCAGAAGAGGCGAAGAAGATACGAAACAAATGTGTTACTTGGATTCTGTCATTTCTTTGCATCGGATACCACTTGATGTATGTGGATAAACAGACAGTGAGTTCAAGAATACCATTCTATTCATCCCTCTTGCGAAGACTGATAATTTGTAGTTGGGAAGCTCCGCCATCCTCGGAATTATGGAAGATGCAAATTTGAACTCAAATCAATACAATTGGCTATCGTCGATATTCTATTTGGGTTATCTCCTGGCTGAGTGGCCACAAAATTGGGCGCTGCAGAGGTTTCCGGTCGCAAAATATCTATCCATCAACCTCGTTGTCTGGTAAGCTAAGTTTCTTTTGCTACCCATGAAACACCAAACTGAGTTGATAATAGGGGATGTATTCTTCTTCTGCATATACCATGCAAAAACTTCGCCAGCCTCTTCGTCGTTCGCTTCTTCCTCGGTGTTGCGGAAGCCAGCATTGTACCCGCATTCCTACTAATTCTTTCCATGTTCTTCACATACGATGAGCAGGCAGTACTGATGCCGTGCATGTGGGCAATCGGAAACTCCAGCCCCATCACGTCTGGTCTGCTGTCGTATGGTGTTCTATTCATCAAGACTGGAGACTTCAACCCATGGAAATGGTTTATGGGTGAGTAAAACTGGGACTTCGCAATCGACTATAACTTGAGCTCACTGCTGATTTGTCATAGTCATCACCGGAGGCCTGACGGTCCTCTATGGCGGCCTGGTCTGGGTCTTCTTCCCGGACAGTCCGGTGACGGCACACTTCCTGACCCCTCAAGAGCGCGCGCAGTCGATCCTCCGCATCAAAGAAAACCACTCCGGAATTGAGCAGAAGCACTTCAAGAGATACCAATTCATCGAAGCGCTAACCGACCAGAAGACATGGCTATTCTTCCTACACGCCTGGAGCCAAGAGATGGCCAACGGCCTGACGAACCAGTACTCCCTCATCATCAAATCCTTCGGCTTCACCACCCTGCAAACCACCCTCCTCGGCTGCATCAACGGCGTCACCGCATTCGTCTCCCTCGCCACCGCCGCACTCATCCTCGCGAAGACACGCAACGCGCGCGCCTGGCTCTCAGTCGCCGCGTACATCCCGCCCATCATCTCGTGCATCCTCTTACTAACGCTACCGTGGTCGAACCGCTGGGGCTTGCTCGCAGCCATCTGGATCCGGGCGACGGGCGGCATCCCGTACAGCGTGGTCATGATTTGGGCGGCCAACTGCTCGGCCGGGCATACCAAGAAGACGACCGTCATCGCCATGTACCACGTCGGCTACGGGCTCGGCAACATCCTCAGCCCGCAGCTGTTCCAGCCGCAGTACAAGCCGCGCTACCTCGTCACCTGGCACGTCATCCTCTGGGTCGCCTGCGTCTTCCCAATGTTCCTCGTTCTCTACCTGCGGTGGTATCTGAAGACGGAGAATAAGAGGCGGGATGAGCTGGACAGGAGAGGCTTGGTGCACGAGGTTGGGGTGGTCGAGCGCGTGGATGACGACGGCGACAGGAGGGAGGAGGTTGTTGACGCGCGGCAGTTGGATTTGACGGATAGGGAAAACTTGGCGTTGTAAGGCCCCCCGACTCCTTTTTCTTTGAGATGGTGTGCTGACCGATGTTTGTGTAGCCGTTACGTTCTCTGAGCCCCCGTTCGTTCGGCCGAGCAGGGGTTGGATATTCTGCCTCGGCCTCGTTTCCTTCTTGTTTAAGTTCTTCCGGGGTGGGTCCGGCATTTGGTGGCCAAATAGCCGACGGTGTGGGGAACCGGCATTTGCGGGGAAATCAAGCGGTGGCGTCTCCTGATGTCAGGGTTTAAGATTGTATAAAATGCTCGTACTGCGCTTTGATGAATTCCAGGTTCCGCTGGTTCCCCCCGCTTCTCTCACAGAACCGCAGCCATGCTGCCTCATTCTTTTGTTGCGGTCTTTTCTCTTTCCTTTGCCGCTACGGTATCGGCTGCAGTGACGGTGCTATTCCAGAACGACGGCAATTGGACGAGTCATGCTGAAAAGCCGAGCGCACTTCTCGTATCCAGCTCCGGTGACGCAGCGGCAGATTGCACCTCTTACGGCGAATCTCTGCTGGGCTGCGATGAAGTACAGAACTTCTACGAACAATTGAATTACCAGAAGTTTATTGGAAGCATTCCCGAAGATGGGCTGGTTTGGTCCGGTTGCAATCAATCAGCTGCTGCCAACGACTCGGGCCTGCACTACACTCTTTGCACAAACAGCGCTCCCATAGTTGATGAGGTAGGACCGGATTTTTCGATCTATCCTCACGTCAATGCTTCGGCCAATGGTACCACTTTCGAAGGCCTCCGCGACCACATGGCATTCCGGTTTATGGGAATTCCATTCGCCCAGCCGCCCATTGGAGACCTCCGTTTCAAGTACGCTCAGCCGTGGACGGGATCGTTCGTGAATGCGACCCAGTATAGTGCTTCCTGCATGCAGTTTGGAAGTTACAACGGAAACTCCCTGGGGCTGAATCCGTGGGGAAACAGCGAGGACTGCTTGTACCTCAACGTCTTCACCCCCGAGGTTCCCGATGCTGAAGACACGAGCGCGCTCAAGCCCGTGCTTTTCTGGATCCACGGTGGTGCATCGACCTCGGGAACTGGCACCGATGGAAATTTTGATGGAGCGAGTCTGGCCAGCCGCTCAGACGTGGTCGTGGTCACCATCAACTACCGTCTGAACATATTTGGTTACCTGAGCCTTGATGACGAAGCCATACCTGGAAACTACGCATTGTCGGACAAGATTGCGGCTCTTCAGTGGGTGCAAGACTACATCACCGCCTTCGGAGGAAACCCCAACAACGTCACCATCTTCGGCCAGTCAGCAGGAGGTGGATCTGTTGTCGATTTGATCACGTCCCCCAGAGCCGAAGGCCTGTTTGATGGCGCCATCATCCAATCTGGCAGCAAAGGATGGACGAAAACGCAGTCCGCTGTCGCTGCTTCCATCGAGCCTTACATTGCGCCACTGTGCAACGGAACCGGCACCGATCGGCTCGAATGCCTCCAGGCCCTCTCGGCCGACACCCTGCTTAACCTGACATCCGAAGGCGGCAGCTGGAGCACCGTCATTGACAACGACTTCACGCTCGACCTCCACATCGCACAAATCGCCAAGGGCAGACAGGCGGTCAACTCGGTAAACCTAATGCTCGGCTTCATGCCCGAGGAAGGCCAATCGCTCGTGTATACCGCCCTCGCACCCAACCTCACCTCATTCCGCGAGGGGCTCGACGCCCTAGGGCCCGTCAGCGGCGGCTCCTTCACCGAAGAACTCGCCACCGCCATCCTGGACTCCGGCCTGTGGGTAGTCGGTAACGAGACGTTGTCCAACAGCGGCACCACCGTCTACCCGAACGCCTACAACGCCAGCATCAGCGTCTCCTCCGACTTCACCCTGACCTGTGGCGGCAGCCAGCTGGCGTCGGTCGGCGCGGCGTCGGCCTCGTTCGAGAGCATGTGGGTGTACAACATGGAGCGTGCCTACGCCCTGCCGTGGTACAACCCGTACGGCCTCTGCAGCTTCCCTGTCGGCGAGCCGGATACGCCGTACTACCGCTGCCATTCCGGCGATTTGTTCGAGGTCTTTGGCACCTACTACTTGTTCGATCAGCCCGTGCGCGTGCCCGAGGATATCTACTACACGAATGCTGTTCAGGATATGTGGGCGTCTTTCGCGCGGACGGGCAACCCGAATGTTGATCCTGAGTATCTGAAGGTCAGGGGGTACGATAGCACTATCGACTTGTTCTCCAATTGGGAATGGCCGGAGTTTAGCACTTGGAGTCCGCGGGTTGCGTCGCTTCAGTATCCTGAGTCTTCGTACACAACTCTCCCCGAGCAGCAGCACTGCGATGTGCTCTTGCCTTATTTGTCGTCATAATGTATTTATTATTTGAGCACATAGTACATAGCCGCTATTCCTACCAATAATCTCAAAACTCCTATATTTTACTCACCAGACGAAAAGGAAACACAATCGCTTTTCAATTAATACTCGGCATAGTCCGATGCCCGGGCACATACCCAGACACCGGCCTCCCCTCGGGCGTCATAGGAAACAACTTCGCCGCCGCGCCCTCGGCCGCCTTCACAGCCTCCCACAGCGGCGCCACCGCCTCCTCCGGCACATTCCCCACATCACCCCGCAATATCCTCGCCACCGGCACCCTCTCCCCATAAAACCGCTCATTCTCATCGCTCCGCTCAATCACCACCGTCCCGTCCATCTGCACCCCAGCATAGAACCCCCTGCTCTTCACGTACGTAAAAATCGGCGCCCGCCGCTTATGCACCTCGCTATCAACAATACCACCAGCACCGACGGGCCCCACCGCCGCGCTGATCTCGCCGCCGACCGTGCAGCGCACCTTGCAGAAGGCGTCGAGCGCTTCCGCCGTGTTGATGACCAGCACGCAGTCGTAGATGTCGACGCCGATCAGGAACCCCACGCCCGCCGTGTGCAGCAGGATCCCGCTCGGCGGCGACCACGACCCGTCGGCCTGCCGCGCGATGAGGACGCCCGAACCGGACGCGCCCGAGATGTAGAAGCCCGTCCGCATGGTCGTGAAGATGGCGAGGCCGACGGCGTTGCGGATCACGTCGGGCGGGATTTTGTTGAGGACGTATTGTTTGCCTTTGGGTCGTCGGTCGTCGCCGGGTAGTTTTCCGGAGGACGATGATGAGGGGGATGGGGAGGGTGGTGGTGGTGGTGCTGGGGACGCTGCTGGTAACGACAACGAGGATGATGAAGCCTCTTTCTCGAATCCTTCGCCTGTTTTCGTTTTTCGTCAGTATGCGGGAGTGGTGCAAATCGAGAAAAGCAAGGCTTACTGCAAAAGCTTGATAAGATGCGCGCCGCCTTGTCGCTTTCCTTGTCAATCGACATGGGCCAGAAGGCCTCAGAGCCAAGCTTGTTCGAAAGCTTGTTGACCGGGTCGCCCAGTTTGTCGGCCCATCCCCAGACTTTGTCGAAGCCGACCTTGCCCTGTTGTTTTGTGCGTTGCCACATGGTCTTTTCGTCCGTTCGGTATGGACAACGGGAAGTTTTCTGGCAGCTGAATGCTAAAAGAATGAAATGCAGTGCATTTAAGATTTATTCTGGAAGACAGACGTTATTAATGCGAGCTCGGCCGGGGCGAGACCAAGCGCCTCGGGCTTTCGGTGGTCCTCGCGGCCGTCCGCGGACCCCGAATGACGTTGCCACCCGGGGCTGTGTCCAATCGTTTAAAATACGTATCCGTTTAGAGACGAACAGAGCTTTATTGGTGATCGCGGAACACTAGAAAGAAAGTTTAGTGAGAATTCCGACTGCTACCGTTTATGATCGGCGTGTTACCCCTATCCGTGGCTTCCGCTGTTGGGATTTGGAGTCTTATCTTTCTTATCTTACCCTTCGCGCTCGTGTCCAACAACGTGGTGAAGATAAATCAATACAACCAAGAGACCAGTTGAATGAAAAGGGAAAAGAAAATAGCGTAGCACTTTCCGTTCTGCGCTAGGGCCGGGTGTTCCCGCATTGTTTGGGTGCGTCGCGGCCCAAAAGAGGAAAAAATAAAAGAAGAGTCAGAGATGCCAGGCCGAAATGGCCTTGTGTTGCACCTCCTTGGTGTCTATGCATCCCTCCCTGTTAGCATTCATTGAATTTGGCAGCTTACGCTTGGCTGCACCATCAGTCAGAAACTATTTGTGATGCGGTGAAGTTGTTGTATGCAAGAGAAGCTGGGGAGATGATTCTGAGCTGCTCCCAGAACCCTACATCCTGGATAGTTTTCTCTCTCGGATTGGCAGGATGGAGACACAGGCGGTCCATCTATAGCTGATTCTTGGATCGCATTTGATGCAACGACGAAATATCTAAGCATCAATGTACATCGGCGGGACGGAGGGCAAAGAGACCCATGATGGAGCGCTGAAGCGCTGAGAAAGAATGAGGATGGAGACGGGCCTAAGTGAGAGCAGGAGCACGAAATGTTGAATAAGCCTACAGAGGGGTCAGGTGATTACATTATAAAATGGCTGATCTACATTCGGGTCGGGAACCGCGGAGGAGTGCGGAAGATGAGCCGGTGCACGATCCAATCCACCCACACTGACTCCGCCACTGTAGCGACAAGTCCTACGCCCGCAAGATAACCAAAGACCTACAGAAGACAGCGACAGCGGTGTGATTGAGAGACACACCACTCCTTGGTAAATTTACGGGATGTTGACCGGCTGATCCACTCATCAAAGTTATGACCGCAACACCAGCGCGTGAGAGCGCTCGGCGCCGTGGAATGGCCATGCGTTCCGAATGCGTCCGCCCTCCCACATCTCCTTGGAGCAACGCTGGACTGTGATGTGCGAAGGTGATTCTACCGGAAGCCCGGGAAGCGGTATGTCCGGGTAATGACGGACTGGGCATGATGACGTTGTTGGGTGGTGTTGCGGTGGCCAAGAGGCCGTGCGTTGGCCTGTCCCCTCCTCACTCAACAACAACACACGCCATCTTCTCCCTAGAGTAGTTGAGTTGTTCCATTCTTTGACTATCGTATGGGAGTGTCAACGCTGCTTTCCCTCCGGCGATTTCGGTGAAGGTTCCATGTTTCCCTTTCATGCCTTTGACGTCATCTTCCAGCCCTGCCGAGCCTATTCTCATGGCTGTAGATCTTGCGCTACTTCAACATTGCTATAGCTCTGCCTACTATTAGGCGCTCCATATAAGATACCATTTTGGGATATACTCAAGCCTTGGCTTCGGCATCCGTCAGCTTCCGTCTCATGATCTACTGCTGATCGCCAAGAAAATGCAAATCCTCTTCCACACCTTCCCGACTGGCTCTCGTGCAGAGTTCTGTTTTTGGCGTGAAACAGCCCTACGGCATGCCTTCAGACACGTCCTGCATGATCCCATAATTGTATCCCTGCAGGATTTGATTGGTTTCGTTGAACTGAAGCTGGCTTGCTGGAAGTCTGCCTATCGCGCAGCAACCTGGACCCTGCACCGGTTCGCCCCGGAACCGCTCTTTGGACGCCTGATCACACTCGCTGTTCATTCACACCGCCCGGCGTGGATTCTTGGCATTGTTGATTGTGAGGCTCCGCGATGACTACGAGTCAAGATTACGGCTACGAGTCAGCTTCACCATGCACCGTAACGCCACCATCGTGCCGCACACCCGACTCGAGATCGTACCTGCTTTCCGGAATTTTCGCATCAAGCTTATTCTCGTCCCCGGATGGCGTCACTTGGACTAACGCCTTCCGCTATCTATCTAGAAAGAAGACTTCGCGGATAGCAAGGGCAAAGCTCAATTCAACCATTGCTCATGTCGCGAAGTTTAGAGGACTTTTCGCATTCGATACGCACGTGTGGGAACGCTACTGTGTAATTGGTACCCCAAACGTGGTTGCAACCCACGTGGGCGGAGCCGCCATGTTATGCGATTCATGGCCCAATCACACCCCCAAGGCGTTGCCAACATAGCCCAAGATGTTTCAGTCATTCCTTAGTTTCCGATACTGCCCCGATTTCGCACCAGTGCATTATTGCCCAGGCCGGTAGTCTTCAGCCAAGTTGTGGGATATGCATGCCGCTCCTTAGCTACGGTCAGGGCGCATTTAGCGAGTGTCTCAAAATAAACCTTAAGCTTAATGATTCGGCCCGGATCACTTGCGCCGGTGGGGGAGCGGGACCCTTGCGCCTCAGTATGCGGGTAAGGCTAATGCTCTCCCGGAAGGTGGATTTCGTCCTGACCACTAACATGTCTTGTGGCAGGGGTACTCTCGCCTGTAATTTCTCCTCCTACAACACTTCTATGCAAACATCTGGGCTTTGTGTGAGGGCCACCATGATACTGGGCGCATGTAATCTCGAACAGTGTACCCCCCTGAGTGAAGGCACTGCCATGATCGAAAACACGAGCCCCCCACCCACACAGCATCCCCACGACTCGCGCTCATACGACCTCGCATTCGCCAAGCGAGCCTCGACACAAGTGGCTTAGGAAACATGTTCGCCAAGTCGCAGTCCGAGACTCCAAGCGAAACGCCTTGATAGTGATGTCGTCAATTCCGGCTTCCGAGCTACCTCACCCGCTTAAACATCACTGAATAGATTAAAGACGAAACACTATATAAAGTCGGATCCCATCCTTCTACAGCTCGAACACACCATCACCAACACATTCGGACATCTCCCACAAGAGTACAATTCCAATCGTTTTCAACATGTACATGAACACCCTCGTTTCTGTCCTCGCCGCCGCTTCCTGCGCTGCGGCTGCTCCCCTGCAGCTTGAGGCACGCGGCACTGTTGCCCACGACTCCCTCAACCCGTGGCCGGAAGCCGTCCGCGCCGGCGTCGAGGGCGAGGCCATCAAGCGCTTCGCTCCTCTGCTCCACATTGCCCACGGCTGCCAGCCCTACACTGCCGTCAACGAGGCCGGTGATACCAGCGGTGGTCTCGTAAGTTTCTTTCCTCACCAGCATACACCATTGCAGCAACACTGACCCTTCCCACAGCAAGACACCGGCTCCTCGACCGGCGGCTGCCGCGACCAGAGCAAGGGCCAGACCTACGCCCGCGGCGTGCAGCACGGCGACCGCTACGCCATCATGTACGCGTGGTACTTCCCCAAGGACCAGCCCAACGACGGCGTCTCGGCCGGCGCCCACCGCCACGACTGGGAGAGCGTCGTCGTCTGGCTCGACAACGCCACCGACCAGAACATGATCGGCGCCGCCGCCTCCGGCCACGGCGGCTTCAAGACGACGACCACCCCGCAGAAGGACGGCGACCGCGTCATGGCCGAGTACTTTACCAACTTCCCCACCAACCACGAGCTGCAGTTCAAGACCAGCCCCGGCAAGACCTACCCCGTCCTCGACTGGGACGCCATGACCGATGCCGCCAGGACCGCCCTTCAGGACACTGACTTTGGCAACGCCAACGTGCCCTTCAAGAACGGAAACCTTGAGGCTAACTTGGACAAGGCTGCTGTTTAAATTAATTAGCTGCTTTTGTAGGGACGTTCGTCCATGGGTATTGGTGTAGGATGATGGGCTTATTGTCTATTGATTGATGTGAAAGCATCGCGTTGTACATATTAAGGAACGAGCAAATACAACAAGTTCCATCTACAAATACAGTAGAGTGGTATAATGCACGGGTGACTTGTAGTTTTGGAACTGATGTGATTTTTCATACGATATTCCCCGCCGAATGAGTTCTAATATCTTGCAAACCGAGGCATTTGATGCAAGGGCAAAAGAGATCCAGTAGTATTCACTCGGAACAGAAGTATTTCTGACAGACCTCTCCTCCTATATTGCTACTACTGATGTAGTTACCGATATGACGTATGAATAAATCGGATGAACGAGCGGCATGGTCCCAAGATTGGTGGTGATATTATCTCTTAGAGATAAATAAGTTGAATGGGCAGAAATACAGGAGTACCGGGACGAAGATCTACTATCTCCGCTCAAGTAACACTACTTCTGAAGGCGAGGCAAGATAAGCGCTGCCACGTTCTCCACCAACCCCGCATTTCTCTCAGCTTTCACACACCCCCAAACTTTTCTACTTCCACAATACAGCCTCGATAATTCTCCTGTAATACGCCCACATAAACTCTGTTCTCTTCTTATATAATAAGACTAGACGCCCATGCAGGACGAAATAAGCGAGAGTGCGATTCTTGATGCGTTTGACGACCTGGCGAAGCGCCAAATCATTGTCTATGGGGAGACAAAAGTTGAGCTGTACAACGATGGCGGATTCCCCGTAAGTTCTTGCCGGTGAGGCTGAACCTGTTCCGACAGCTGAGCTCCCTCAAGTTCCAGTTCCTTGTGTGCCCCGTGTTGTCCAAAAAGCCACAACTGAAAGACGCGTACGACAAAAGCAACCCCGCACGCACCTTTGGTCCTGGAAGCGACCTCGAATTCGCCGACGACAGGCTTCTCCTTGCTTCCATTAACGGGACTCATAGCCTCATCCTGAACAAGTTTTGCATCTTCCGACCGCAGTATGTACTGCTGACGGCCGATTCCTACCGACGTCAGGACGAACCGCTCAA
This sequence comes from Lasiodiplodia citricola, assembly GCA_023089105.1. Taxonomy (NCBI): domain Eukaryota; kingdom Fungi; phylum Ascomycota; class Dothideomycetes; order Botryosphaeriales; family Botryosphaeriaceae; genus Lasiodiplodia; species Lasiodiplodia citricola. The sequence continues at coordinate 270,264 of JAJNLL010000016.1, read as the reverse complement.
CTTCGAAGACTTCGATGCCGTCTTGGCCGCGTGGCGTCAGCTGACTGGATCGCACTACGCGCTTTACAATTGCATGGAGGCCGCAGGCTCCAGCCGTATGCACAAGCACCTGCAGTTGCTCCGATGTCCGGCTGACTTTTTGCTTTTCCCTGATCGCCCCGATTTGCACGCGGCTGATGTTCCGTTTCTGTATTTCCTTTACCGTTTCGAGTCCACACCTCCATCAGCCCAATTCCTTTTGGAGTCCTATAATGTGCTGCTGTCTGAAGCGAAAAAAGCACTTAGATCTCCTGAAGAAACCAGCGCGTTCCCCCATAATGTGTTGCTTGTGAAAGAATGGCTTCTAGTAATTCCGCGAAGGCGCGCGGAGGTGGATGGAGCAAGCGCCAACGGAGCTGGGATGATGGGAATGGTATGGATCGCGGATGAAGAACGGTTGCAGCGGTGGAAGGTCCTGGGCCCTGCCTGGGCCTTGTCTCAGCTCGGGTTCGCGCAAGTTTAGGCAGCAACTTGACCACTGTGGCGTTCACATCTGCAGGTGGAAATCCATTTTATCGGGCTATCATCTCCCGTGGAATTGCTTGAAAACTAAAAATATTAGCACCAGCTTTACTTCGTATAAGGATTTCTTGAGGGAATGATGGCTGCTCACGCGCGCCTCATAAATACTTGTTTGACGAATGAAACTCCGTTTATCGGTCGTGAAACCACAGCGCATGACTTTTGGCTATTCGAACGCAATTCAGCCCCCAAAACATCGAACGCCACTGGAGATGCTCGATCCGAAATACCTGATTCCCACGAGAAGGGGTGAAAGACATTACAGACTGATACAGTTAGATTCAATCCAAGTCCTTCGACATTTTGCGGGGAATATATTGATGTTTGAACTCTTTTGTCTGTAATTTTTTGGCGGGTCACATCTTGAAGTATCAATGCTTATTATCAGGGGACACGGACATTATGCTTAAACAGGCAAGCATCGCAAATGATGATGACATAAGGTTGTGGCTGAAGAAGCACAGAAAGGGAAAGACTCGTGTAGGTATATTACCGTGGAAATGCAGGAGTAGGTAGAGTCCTCAACTTCACTATGGAATTCAATGCCTACTCAACATCGTATCAAACAAAGGCAGGCAGTGATAAACTCATATCAAACTTAAGCTCACACATTGCCTTAGAAAATGATGTTCCAGTATCGTATTCCTTTACGCTGTAACAGTGGCAAAACAACGGCGCAGTAGCGCGGGCAACGGGTCCCCGCAACAAGCAAGCGCGGCCACGAACACCATACCGCCGAGCTTTCGCCCGTAAGTTTGTGCGCGGTCCAGTCTGCTGATAGCAATCCAGCGGTGCAGCGGAAGGTACGATGACAGGTAGTTGTAGCAGGTCCCGTGGCTGCCCAAGATGTTGGCGAAGCTCGGCAGGCAGAGGAGGTAGAAGGAGAAAGAAGAGCACGGCAACGCCCATGGTCTGCAGGTACTTAATCTAGATCAGTGCGACTCGCCTTACTCATTGCCGTCTTCGCCGTCCTCTTCCGTGACTTCTTTGACCCTCCGCTACATCTCCCCACCTCCGCAATAAACAATGCAACCACGAACGTCGCATCCACCCACCACCCCCGCAGCAGCATCGCCGCCGGCAGTCTCACCAATATCCCTACCCGCAGTACGCACAGGTAGATGACGATCGACCCGCGCAGCTCCAGTAATATCGTCCACAGCCATCCGCCAAGCTCGTCAGGCACGTCCGTCTCAATCCGAGATACGATTGATCCGAGACTTCCGGTTTTGGTGTGTGCGCTTCTTAAGCTGGGGATGCTTATCTGATCCGACAATTGAACGAGCCAAGCGGAGAGATGGTAGGAATGGGAAAAATGTAGGGAAAATGGGCAGTATATAAATCATAGGCTCAACGCTTTCTCAGAATGTAGGTATACGATGACAACAGAAAAATGGAAAATTTTACAGATTTGTTAAAACACGATACCATTCTTGTCTTAACCTGTCGACTATCCAAACTGCGTGAAAGATAAATGGGGCACTTACAAAGGCTTGAGGTAGATGTCGCATTTTAGGAATGGTCTCAGGGAGCGTTATTTGGCCATGTGCACTCTTTTGCCTTACAAGCTCTCATCTGTTAATTATCCCTGTGCTAGCCTTTCCGACCATACGTAACACAATCCGTTCCGTCATGGCACCTTGCATCATGCGTTCTATGAGCGAGAAATGGCTCCCAGAAACTACTAGAGCTTCTTCTACATCTATAGCTTGACCGGTTGGCGAGAACACGGTTACGCAAATTTTTCATAGCTCGACAATGTATGTACATACAGTAAAAATTGGCAGCACTTAAAACTCGCCATATGTTACACCAAGCCAAGCGTCACGCGATTAGCGGCGGAACGGCCCGTTGCTAAAATGAGGACTTTACGAAGGGTTATTGTAGCCGAAGGCTAATGCGAAGAATAACAGGGTCTTGAGACAGGGGCAACTACAGGCCCCCAGAACAAATTATTCGAGTTACGTAGGCAGTCAAAGCTATCGCTCGGATGCAAATGTACAATTCCCAATAATAGCTTTAACCAGCCATGACATGCCAAAAAAGCAAATTCACGCCAGCCTTTGGCTGCCACACCTCTTTACGAGCTGAAGAATGTGAGCCGGCGTGCGGGAAATGATAGAAGTTCAGCCTTGTTTCCAGCCTAGCTGTAATGCTAGCTTCATTTGTACAAAAATGGCGCAATACTCAGCCTCTAAGCCGAATGATCAAGAAGTCGACGACGAAATTGATAGCGCGCTCCTATAGCAAGTTTCTCAAGGCCCAAAGTGGTCAGGGAATGGCATTAGTGTGAAGAAGAGGACCCTTCCAGAACGCAGGATCCTTGGTTGTGTGGCGCCTGCACGCATCTGAATAAGCAGAACATCTGCACAAAATACGATAGTCTCCCATGGATGATGACGTGCTGATCCATTTCTTAGATGTGGCGGACCACCTCTACGTAAATGAGCAGAATTAATTCAATAGCGTATGAGACGTTAGAGTAGGTGTCACCAAATAGACTGCTCCAATTGAGATTTTGGCTTGACTAGATTTGCCAACACCTCCTCGGCGAGTCTCTTGGCGAAAATCCAAATTCCCTAGCGCTAGTCCTCTTAGCAAATTGGAAACTGTCAAGCTGAAAGCGCTGACGACTACAGTGGGGCTAGGTAGATGTGTAAGCACAGTGGCTGCAATGCATGTACCAGGGTTCCTACTCCCTGCAGGCTTGGCCGCCAAATTGTTAAGCCCACTTGACCCACCGTGCCGCCGGCGCGATCTGAAGAATTCGAGCAATGGTTATCTTCAGATAAGTCACCGGTGAGCGGTCGCATCATCTTGCTTTTTGAATATCAGGCTGCGTCGATTCCGGAGTGCAGAAGATGTGACCCCCCAATAACGATGGAAGGCTGCACATGTGATGATGATGCGCCATCCTTACACCGCATTTGATCATGTTTCCATTTTCCAAGAAAAAGCCATTAGAGCTGAGGTAGCAAGGCTGAAAATGATCTTCGATGGGATGAGGCTCAAAACGAAAGTGATGGTCATAAGAGCACAAATGCACTGGTTCATCTCGATCTCTGCCTCATACGACGATCAAACTGTGCCCAAAATGACGGACTCGACACCGGATGTCTACTGCCTGAGCGGCGAGGGGCGCTACTACGTGTGCGAAACAGGCTCAAAATTTGTGGGGTGCTGCAGGAGAAACCCTTGCCATACCGGATGCAATGAGGAAGATCTGCTGCCAAGTTACTTCAAAGCTTCTAAATATGGCAAATTTCCTGACCTCGACTGCAAATCTGGGGAGTTCTATACCTGCCAAAATGCCGTTCGGGATGGATACAGTGGGTGTTGCAGAGTGGATCCATGCCAGGAGGAGAGCGGTACAGGATGCCCACCCGAGCATGTCGCTGGTGCGTATTTGCCCAATGATACTCGCAGGGCAGACTACTACTTGACGTTGAACACGACCTCGACACCTCGACACCTGAATTCCACGGATCGCGCGGACACACCACAGCGACTAGCAGGAGAAGCGGTGGCTTTCTCACATCGGATACCACCCATCGCTGTTGCAGCCTTTGTTGCCCTAATGTTTGGCGTCGCAATATCGATAGCTGCGGTAATGCCTTGCCTATCACGTTTGATTTACGCAAAGGTGACATGGCCGAAACGTGGCAGGCTGGACAGGTAACGTTCCTCTTTGCGCAATACCACCCTAGATGGTCAATAACCTAATCTAAACAAGTGAGGACATGCAACCCATAATCGAAATGGTCAACACTACCCAACATGTCCGTGGGAAGGTATTACGACTACCTACCCATAAACAACCGCAAATACTTCCCCTCGCAAGCATCGTTGGACCAGCCATCATCAATGCCATCCTTGTCGGGTTTCTGGCATTTCTGTGGTTCGGAACCGAGCGAATAGCAGTATGGAAAGATATCGTGGCCGCGGAGAAGGTCGCCCAATCGGTATCTATCACAACACTTCTCATCCGTTTCATGGTCGATATGCAAGCCAGCGTCTCAGCAGCAATGCTAGCCGCACTTATGCTTGAGGCTAACGAGGGAGTAAGACTCTCGGACGTAGCGAGCATGTCGATTCTCCGTTATCGAGCCAGCCCATGGGCGATGTTGCAGCCAGTAGCTTGCAGCCTGGAGTGGACGGGAAATACACTACGAGTATTGCGGTTTCCGGCACTCTTGGTATTTTTACTCCTGTCCAGCATCAGCCTGCAGTTTAGCTCAACCATCCTGCTTTCGGACTTGCAGCTCAGGTCCCTGCCAGGCTTCACCGAGACGAACCATCTGCCTCTGGATTTCTCTTACAATTGCATGCCATCTGCAGAAAACTGCCGGAATCTTTGGTTTAATCAAATACCCCGTACGACTGCGTGGACAATGAATCCTGCATCCTATCCGACGTTTGGGGAATACACTGAGCCTGTGGATGACTCGCGAACCAACCAGGATGACACTGGCGTAGTCTTGAGAGCTTTTTTGCCAATGTCCGACGCAGAGTCTCGGCAAAATCTTCGCAACCATACTGGGCCGGCTCTCGTTCTTGACGCTCGCGTGAGCTGTCAGGCTCCAGATCTCGAAAAATTAACACTCAGTGCCCCATTTTACGGTAACATTTCTGGGACTGTTACCAAAAGCACAAGCAGCCCACGACTACAGCCGATCATACCTACGAGTTTCTTGTGTGTTTTTGCCGGTCCCGGCCAGAGGTCGATATGCCAGATCGGCGTCAATGTTGCTTATCTCTACATCGGATCACTCGACAGCCATTTTCAGAGACAGAACAAGACCTACGGTACTGCCTTCTTGATCATCGACCCTTCCGGCAACTACAACAGCCAAGCAAACATCTCGACCTCCGCTCTCACATCCACCAACGCCACCACATCCACCCGCGGCTCATGGACCGACGTGTCCCACCCCTCCGCCAACTCCACCCTCTCCCTCTCCCTCTGCTTCGCCCCCTGGGACGCTGCCCGCCTCAACATCAACATGCACAGCTCGCAGAACCGCACCGAGCCGTCCCCGCACTGGACCGCCCCCTCCGACACCGAGAGCGTCGGTAGCTTCAACATGGACCCCGTCCTCCACCAGCTCGGCCTGCATTCCGAGCCAAACGACAGCAGCTTCTGGCAATCCAAGTTCGAGGGCCGCGGAGTCCTCAAGTTGGACCACCCCGCATCGCTCGCACCGCCTGCGCACTCCCTCCCGCCGTTCCAGCGCCCCTTCGTTCAAGCTGACATGTCGTCGGCTGGCGGTGGTTCCTCGGGCATCAGCGTGCCGCTTGCCGGCAACCGCTCGACGCTGCTGTCGGGTCATACGCTCGATGCTGTTCTGAATAATTTTACTTATACGCCTGATAACCTGCTCGCCGCCGACCCGGCTGTGGCGTCGCTGTTCAACGCCGCTTTCAGTGCTACGAACGCTTCTGCTGCCCGTGCTCTCAGCGCCGTCATCACTGCGCTGTCTGCCACTGCGTACTACGGCCAGCTGCCCGCCTTCGATTTTGTGCCTGAGCACGGTGTTGAGCAGGTTTACTTCCGTACTGTGCAGATGCCCGTCCGTGCCAGCGGTTTCGTTGCGCTTGTGTTGTTGCTCGCGGCGCATACGATGCTGGTCAGCGTCATCATGGTCATCTTTCAAAGGAAGGCGACTGGATCGCTGTTGGGAGAGGCGTGGCAGTGCATTGCACAGTTGCAGGGCGTTGTGTCTGATGTTTGTAGGAGAGATGACGGCAGCGGGAGAGGGGGTGTGGTAGGGAATATGACGGATGAGGAGGTAGAAAGGGTATTGCAGAGGCAGGGAGGAAATATGATGAGGGCGAGGATTGTCGGGTCTGGAGATGATGAAGGAAGACTTATGTGGGAGGTTAAGGAGGTCAGAGGGTAGGTGGGGGATCGAGTACTGGAAAGATTGTTTGAGCGTGGGCGTCACGGGTCGTTTTTCTTCCTTTCATGCACAACTGTTACGTTTCATTGAATTGAACTTAAGAGAATTGAGGCGGGTGGGACATTAATGGGAAGGTTTCACTCTGCGAAATTGAAGCTCTTGCACATTCTTTGATACTTGTATCTAATTCTGATTATCCATTCGTATACATTACTCGTTCACTCGTTTGGAACGGCCTCTGGTTGAAACATACGGCCTTCCTATACATACATTACGTTTACTACCTCAACAGAACTGCAGCAACAGCAGTGAGGAATAAGAGAAGCTTCCTGCAGCCCAAAGCACTTGCGGTCGATTCGTCGTCCCCGTCCGAGGTCGCCGTTGCGGACGCGCTCCCTCCGCTCGAGGTGCGAAGGCTGGTTGAGTTTGTCGTCGACGATGCTCTGCTGCTGGTTCTGGTAGCAGTAGATGATTTCCCAGAGAAACTCTCTGTCGTAGTCCCATCCACGACAATGCCGTCAGTCCCGGCACTAATCACTTCACCGCCAGTCGTAATGGCCGCTCCGCCCACCGTCAGCGTCTGATCTCCGATAACGACGATGCCCGTACTACCGTCAGGCCTGACCGCTGTCACAGTCTCAGAGTCGATAGTCAGCACAGCCTCGGTCGTGCCCGAAGCGCCGCCTGTCGAAGCGCCGCCTGTCGAGCCGGCAACAGTAAACGTCTGGCCGCCAGCACTGATGACAGAGCCCGCCGTCCCGCCAAGCGTCTGCGACGTGCCATCAACGACGACGACACCCGAAGACGCCAGACTGATGGTGTGCCCGTCAACCGTAGTAGCAGACCCACCAACACTGATCACCACGCCGCCCGTCGCCGTCGCCCCACCCTGCTGCTGCCCACCAGCACTAGCCGCAGAGTACGACACCGTCGAGCCGCCCACCACAACCCCATCCGACCCAACACTCACAACCTGCCCCCCACTCAGCGTCGCCGCCGCCCCACCCGCCGTCAGCGTCGTCGCTCCTCCTCCACCGCTGCCATCGCTAACGACAACCCCCTGCCCATCCGCAGCCGTCACCGTCTGCCCACCGACCGTAACAACCGCCACCGACGACGCCGATGACGCCGATCCGCCGGAGGCTTCGCTGTACGCCTGCGTTGCCGTGGCTCCCTCGCCATCGACGACCACGACGCCGGAACTGCCGACGCTGACGACCTGCCCGCCGGCAAGCGTGGTGGCGGCCTGGCCGGCGCTGATGACGACCGTTGATCCTGCTTCGGTGAGGGTCAGGTCTTGGCCAGGCAGAGCGGTGTACGTCGTGCCGTCGAGGGTGACGACGGCGGCTGAGCTGGCTCCGTTGGCTGCAGCAGCTGTTGCGGCAGCGGCTGATGCGGCGGCAGCCCCTACCGAGGCATCGGTGGAGGAGGGAGGGAGGGCGATGGTCACGACGGATGGAGAGTCGTTGGTGTTTGTGGGGGGGTCGTTGGCGGAGGCAGTGGGGTTGGAATTGGACTCCCCTGCAGCTGTGCTGGCCGGGTCAGAGCTTCCTGCGTCTGCACTGCTGGCAGGATTGGAAGTGTCAGGGTTAGAAGAACCGGGGTCGGACGAGGTAGGATCAGAAGAGTCCGGGTCAGAAGAGTCAGGATCAGACGAGTCTGGGTCAGAGGAATCAGGGTCGGAGGAATCAGGGTCGGAGGAGCCTGGGTCAGAAGAGTCTGGGTCGGAGTCTCCCCCTGAATCGGAATTGTCGGGGTCAGAGCTATTACCAGGATCAGAATCCGTAGGATCAGAGTCCTCGGGGTCAGAGCTTCCGGGATCAGAATCCGTAGGATCAGAGTCGTCGTCTCCCGGGTCAGAATCGTCCGGGTCAGAGGTTACTGGATCCGAGTCGTCCCCTGGGTCAGAAGTTCCTGGATCAGGGCTGGCAGTGCTCGATGGCGGGTCAGCGGCATCTCCTCCTTCGCTGCTGGTAGGGTCCACAGAGTCACTCTCAGTCGGTGAAGGGTCCTGCTCCGTTGTCTGCTGCACGCTGGTCGCCGTCGGCTGTTGCTCCGTTGCTTGCGGCGAGCTGGTCGCCGTCGGTTGCTGCTCCGTCGTCTCCTGCACGCTCGTCGCTGTCGGTTGCTCCACCGTCTCCGGCGCCGTGGTGGCCGGGCTCGTGTTCGTCGGCAGCGGATCGGCCACCGTCGAGCTGGGCTCGGCAGCCGCGCTGGTAGTAGCCGGCTTGGTCGATTCCGCCTCGGTCGTCGTAGCCGACGGCGCGAGGAGACCGCCAGCGGTGGTCAGCGCGATGGGCGGGTCGTGCATGGCGTACGTCCCAAAAAACTGGCTCAGCGGGCTGCAGCTCTTCCAGGCCGACTGCAGGTCCTGGATCTGGGTGTTGTACAGGATGTTGGGCTTGTAGTCGTCGTGGATGGTCGACGGCGCGCACGAGTTGATGAGCTGGCCCGGGTTGTCGCTGCACGAGTTGGGCCACCAGTACGCGCTGCTGGGCACCAGCGGGATCTCGTAGCCCGACACCGTCGTCTTGGCTAGGTTGGCGAAGTCGAAGGTCCGCGACAGCTGCTTGGACCGGCTGTTGGGCAGGCTGTACAGTTCGCCTGGAGGCACGGGGACCCAGATCGATGACATGTCTTGGCCGCAGGATTTCGCGTCCCAGGCGAGGTTGTCGCGCGCGTACATGGTTGTGAAGAAGAGGTAGGCAGTGGGCGAGGTCATGGTGTAGGTGCCCACGGTTGCGGTGACGATTTCGCGTTTGTCGACTTGCCATGGGTCGGTTCGAGTGGCGTTGGGGCCGCAGATGCGATCTTCCGTCCATTGCTGCGGGAAGTAGTACAATTCCACATATTCACTTCCCCAGAGATGGCAGGTCTCATCACAAGAATGGGGATTCTTGCAGTTCGGCGCCCAGTAGTCCGGATCCTGATAGAAGGTGCCAGCATCCGTGGCCGTGTGCGCCTGGGACCAGCTTGACTTGTCCACACTCCACAAGGACCAGAGAGATGAACAGTCTTGTGAGTTCTGAGTACACGTTGGCACAGCGGTGCCGGTCGTGACATAGGACGTTCTTGTGACAAGATCAACGGTCTGTGAACTGTATCCGAAATACTCTACGAAGGCGCCACCGCGAGGGATACCATCACAGAGCGTTATTATTGGCGTGTCGTTGGTGCCACGCGAGGTGGAAGTTATGCCGCCCACCCAAACCGAGGAGGACGTCTCATATGTTTGCCCGTAGGATGAACTCCAATTACCCCATGCCACATCGCAGCTGCTGAGCGAGAGGAAGGTCTGGACGGGAACGTCGGTTGGAAGCCACGAAATCGTAGTATTGGCCAGCGAAATGGTGACAGTCGCGTTTCTGGACAATGTCTTTGTGATGGTACTGGGCTCAGGAGTGGCGGCTGCCGAGATGTTCATCTGGTTGACATTGGATGGAGTCTGAGCCGGAGTGACCGACGAGGTCAAGGTAGAGACATCCGACGAGGTCAGAGTAGAGACATTCGATGAGGTCAGAGTAGAGACATCCGACGAGGTCAGAGCGGGAACGTCCGACGAAGTCTGGACCAAGGTGTCGGGCGAGTGCTCGACACTGCTGCTCGTTGTGTTCTGCCATTGAGCATCTATTCTAGTATGTTAGTTCTGTTTTACGACGTCAGGTGTTATACTGACAGGCAACTGGTACTGCTGCAGCGCAGGCAACACACTGCAAAAAGGACCTCATTGTGGCATGTGGAGCTGCTGCTGCGGTTCCTCCGGCAGGAAGGAACGGGGCTTTGTAAAGGATTTCGCTGGCCCCCACAGATGCGCGGACAACGTTTTCCCGTCATGAGAGACTTGTATACAGGACGCGTCCGCCCAATAGTCTACATCAATGCTTTTTACTGGATTCGGCAAGTCCATTGGCCGTTCCTGCTTTGCCAAGCGGGGCCAGAAGGAATGCCACTGCTGCCTTGTGAGGGAAAAGCTTTTCGGCGAGACAAAACAGTGTTTATTTGTGGGACGATAAGCCCTGCGCTAGTCTTGTCGTGTAACGGCTCGCTTTGCACTGCTCAAAGGGGACGCGCTCCGGCACCACTCATGTACCCTTGTACCCTTGTACACCAACATGCCAACAAACACCCCGCAAGAAACGGTGTAAGCCGCGAAGCAAGGGGAAAATCCCATGTGGCGCGATACCCGCTCTATTCCCGCACAGGTCCTCTTTGTTCTGTGGTTGATTTGCCAAAAGATAAGACACCACAAGCGTGCATGGTGCCTTGCAGCCAAACTACAAACATCCGAGACCGATCGGACCGCACCCCACTCGCGGTTAAGCGGCTCTTGCTCGGAGCCTGTTCCGTACCTTCAACACCTCCGGCCCGTCCACAGATCCGCGCTCTCACTCCTCGCCCACTTCGACTTCTTCAACACTTTCCAACTCGCCGCCAAGGTAATGAAGATAGCAATAGTCACGTAATTCATGACGAAAGTCTCGGCATCCCACGGCGCAAACGCCGTCCACCCCTGAAAGAAAATAAAAAACACCGACAGCCCCAGCCCAAACCACGGCGTGAAGCCGTCCCACTGCGCACGGAACGGCAAGTCATCCAGCGGCACGCCCTGGGCGCGCATCGCCCGCCTTAGCCGGATCTGGCACGCGCAAATGGCCGCCCACGTGATGAACGTCGACACCCCCGTGATGCTGACGATCCACGTGTAGATCTCGCCCGCGCCCGACGACAGGTTGAGCAGCGAGAGGAAGCCCGTCGCGTTGGTGACGACCAGCGCCGGCACCGGCACGCCGCGCGCGTTGGTCCAGCGGAACAACTGCGGCGCCTGGTGCTGCTGCGCCAGCCCGACCAGCGTGCGCGAGCCGACGTACAGCGCGCCGTTGACGGCGGACAGGATGGTCACGAGGATGACGGCGTTGACGACGTGCGCGCCTGCCGTGGCGCCGACGCGCGTGAAGGCGATGACGAAGGGGCTGCGCGCCGTCTTGCTGCCGGCTGACAGGAGGTTCGGGTCGTTGGAGGGGACGGTTATCGTCAGGAAGAAGATGCCGCCGACGAAGATGATGAGGATGCGGTAGAAGACGGCGCGGATCGCTTTGGGGATGTCGCGGACGGGATTGGCTGACTCGCCGGCTGTTAGTCCGACCATTTCCGTGCCGCTGTATTGCAGGGCGGCGAAGACGAAGATCTTGAATACGCCCTTGGCGCCGTCGGCGAAGGCGCCGGGGTCTTTGTAGAATTTGAAGCCGATCTTCTCGCCGCCGATGGCGCCGCTGGATATGAGGATGGCGCAGAGGAAGAAGGCTGCGATGAAGAGGAGTTTGGCGGCCGAAAGCCAGAATTCTGCTTCGCCGAATGTGTAGACGCCGAGGAAGGTGAATGATAGGAAGATGAACCTGATGTGTGTGTGTGTGTTAGTTCTCGTGCCAGCTCGGACATCGAGGAGTGAACTTACCAGAACACAAGCACCCAGCCCCATGTTGGCATAGCTGACTGCCAGAATCCGAGTACCAGGCCCAGATTATCTGAATGCGTAAGCCGTTAATCCACAGCTATTTTTCTGCCGAGGAAGGCTTACTGTATTCGGCCATGAGAATCCCAGCCCACAAAAACCAGTAGTTCCAACCCAACGCAAAGCCAAATGCCGGGTCGATGAAGCGAGCCGTGTAATCCGTGAACGATCCTGTGGAATACGGTCAGAGTCTTGATGACGGACTGCATGGCGCTGAAGTGTGACGGTGCGAAGGCTTGATGAAGTATTCACCTGGGGTTGACAAGAACGCCGCCAGTTCTCCAAGGCATTGCATGACAGCCCAGAGAAGAGCGCCAACTGTTGCGAAGCAGATGAGTAGGCCTGCAGGCCCGGCAGTAGACAGGCCTGTGCCCATGCCTACGAAGTAACCTGGGCCGATGACACCTCCGATGGCAAGCATCATCTACATGGCAACGGCGCCACCTTAGCAGGTCTCCTCATCAAGCATCATCCGGGTCAGGGGTTTAAACTCACGAGATGCCTCTGCGCCAGGTCCCTCTTCAGTCCAGCCTCCTCCCTAGTTGCATTCACAGGCTTAACTGAGCCCTCTTCAGCACTGAGTTGCACGACCTCCCCCTGTTCGACTGACTGCATTGGCTTAAGCTCGTTGTTTGCATCGTTGGAATTGGTTTTTTTGCCGGACGACATTGTCGGGCTTGGTGAAATCACGGAAGTAAGTGCAACGGATGGTAGACGAAGCTGGAGAGATGAGTTCGAAGACACACTGTCCTCTATTTCAGCGGGTGAGATAGAGCACCCACGTGATTTTAGCCTGAACGGAACTGCCCAGCGATAAGTTATCGGCTTGGTGATGCCAGCCAATCCAGCCTCTATTACCCCAAGCTCGATTAAGAAAAGCGTGAGCCGTGTCAAGCTTCCCCAAGGCCGAGTCAGATAGACTAGCCTACATGTGCTGCTTGTATTGCGGGGGATCGACATACACAGATATGAAAAGTAATTGCATCAAAGAAATGCTTGATCATGCTCTCTAGGCTGGGGTGGTAAGGAACGGGTTCATACTCTCTTATTCATCGAAATATTCTAGACTCATCTTTTCTACCAGACACAAAAATTTTGAAAGAGTTGCAGGCGCTCTTGATAGCAGATACAACATTACGACCGCCGTGTCATATTAAATTGGCTATCTATCTGTCCATCCCCCACCTATGGATAATAGTGGTAATGGTAATGATGGTGGTGAACGTGGTGGTGTACATGCACAGTGGAAGAATTCTGCGAATGGAGGCTACGGCCAGCACCCACAGGAGGCTCCCGCCGCAAAGAAGCATTGGCACCACTGTCAACGTCTGACCCTGATGACGTGGGGGTGAAGCCTTCAGGTGATGACGTTGATGTAGCAGGATCATTGTACCCAGCATCATGCATAGCCGAATCCAACGAATCGGCCGGAGTTATCGCTGTGCAGGAAAATTGTGCATTTCCGGGGTTCACCGGACTGGCCACTGAGAGCACAGACGTCTGATTATGGTTCATGCTTGTCTGGCTGATTAAGTGCTCAGTGCCACTATGCAAACCCCAGGCCTCACTTATCCGGTGCTCGTCCACATTTGCGACCCCTGGAAAAGGGATTCGGATGTCATTGTTCTGACAAGCGCTAAGGGAGACGTCGGGCAACGCTGATTGATATCCTGCGTCGGAGGGTTGCATGGTATCAAACTCTGCTATATCGAGATTGAAGTCTGATCCATCTAGAAACGTTTCCAAAGCCTGGATGTCAAGTGGTGGTATTGCCCCCGCGCCATCCGTCTGCGAAGCAGAGCGGGGGTGTTGATGAGGAACAGCAGGAACTGCATCGGCATCATTTTCGTTATCGGGGATCAAGAATTGAGGCAAGACATTGGGCACAGACCCAGACTCTGGGGATTGAGTTTTGTTTTTGGAAAGCGCCCGCCATCGGTTGCGGCAGGTCAAGGGAGGGCGTCCGGGAAGTCCGGCTGAGATGATCGACCAGCTATGACCAAGTTCTTGAACCTTTGTGCGGAGATAGGCATCTTCCTCTGGTGTCCACTTTTGCAGACGCCGATTCACCGATGGAGCAAGGATCTCGGTGTATCTCTTTGCGCATTGGTCATCTTTTCGGCCAGGAAGGAGAAGAGCTGCGAGATCAATTAGAACCCAAACAACAAAGTAAGCAATTCTCACATACATATTTGCTTCCATGCAGGGCCAAGGCGTGAAAACTCCCGTTGCAGGATGCGGTCTTCTTCCTCGGTCCAACGTCCTTTTCGTAGGGATGGGTCAAGCGAGTGGAACCAGCGCTTACGACAATCCTAAATACTAGTCAGGCACAGGTTTCAAGTCTGAAATGACTATTACAGCCTACCTTTGCTGTTCGACCAGGCAAACAATTTGCGATGTCGTGCCATCGGCCTTCGCGGCCCCTCTTGTCTCCGTATCTCCGGATCAGGTCGGTAAGCACCCCGTCCTCTTGACTGGTCCATCGTCGTCGCGCCATGTTCACCGTAAGGCTATAGAGCGGGGGAGAGATGCAGAGAATGCAGTCCTTTCCCGAACCCCGCACGACTGAGATGAGGTTGGAAAAAGGCCGAGTCATGCCGGGGTGACGCGCTTCCGGTCACGTGTTTGACTCGGCCCGCAGCTGATAGAGGCAAATTGCCTGTTTCGGCACCCGTTAGATCGGATATCCCCCACTGTTGACCGAGATCTGAACTGTGGAGATGGAACTCAGCTCTACTGCCTCAACTCGGCTCGATTCGGGATAGGATCTTAAAAGCGCGGCTGCTTGGCTGTCAAGACGATGCATCTCCAACTCAATCATTGAGCATTCTCCTTGTCCTATTTCAAAATGTCGGCTGGTACTCCTCATCCTTTTGATCCAGCAACCGCTGAGGAGATCGCATCTGCGGCGGATGCGATCAAGACCCTCTTCAATGGCATCCCACTGCATTTCAAGGCGGCGGGCATTGACGAACCCCCGAAACAAGCAATGCTCGAGTTCCTCGATGCCGAGCATTCAGGGCGACCACTTCCGCTCGTGCCAAGGTGCATCTTTCTGATTTGGTACATCAAGAGCACACCGCGTCTCTTCGAAGGCATAGTTGATGTGACCCACGGGAAAGTGGTGTATCACAAGGAACTTCCACGGGATTTCCATGGACCAGTTGACAGAATAGAATTGGGTCAAGCAGCCGAGGTTGTCATGGCTGATGAGGGAGTCCAGCGAGAAATTAAGAGGCTGAATCTGGATAACACCACGATAGTGCTCGACCCTTGGGACTACGGGGTTGATGGTCACGAGACGCAAGAGAGGCACACTCAGGTATGCATCCTTTCTAATGTCATATATCTGAGGTTAACACGCTCTTCTCTTAGGTGTTTATGTATATGCGAAACCCCAAGAACAACAACCCGGACTCAAACCACTACGCCTTCCCGCTCGATTTCATGGTCATAGTGGATCTCTGCGCCATGAAAGTCAAACGCATCATACGGCTTCCTCTTGGGTCAGATGCAACCACTACTCCTTTGGGTTCTGATGTCCCACATCCGCATGTTGATCCGGTTGAGCCCGAATATGCACATGAGTTGCAAAAGGTGCTTCCCAGAACCACCTTGAAGCCGTACCAAGTTGTGCAACCTGAGGGCGCTTCCTTTACCGTGGCTGGTAACTTGATTGAGTGGGAGAAGTGGCGGTTCCGCGTCGGCTTCAACTGGCGTGAAGGTGAGTGTCGTCGGCAGCTCCCTGAGGATACCTCTGTTAATGTTGCAAAGGCATGACCCTGCATGATTTGTCATTTGACGGCAAGAGCAACTTCTACCGGCTGTCACTCTCGGAGATGTTCGTTCCGTACGGTGACCCACGCAATCCCATCTACCGCAAGGGCGCATTCGACCTGGGCAACGTGGGAGCTGGTGTTACCGCCAACAACCTTCAACGTGAGTGCTCTCCCCCATTCCAATTAGTCTGACCACTAACCCAAACTCAGTTGGCTGCGACTGTCTCGGCATGATCAAGTACCTCGACGGCTGCGTCATCAGCCCCGACGGCTCTCCAGCCCCCCGTCCCAACGCAATCTGCATCCACGAAGTCGACAACGGAATCCAATGGAAGCACACGAACCACCGGACAGGCCGCGCCGTCGTCGTGCGCAAGCGGCAGCTCGTCCTCCAGACCATCATCACCGTTGCCAACTACGAGTACATCTTCGCCTGGTACTTCGACCAGTCCGGCGAACTGACCTTCGAGACGCGCGCGACCGGCATCCTCTCCACCCAACCCATCGCCAGGGACGTCAAGGTCCCCTGGGGCACGCGCGTCGCCGACGGCGTCATGGCGCCGTACCACCAGCACCTCTTCAACCTGCGCATCGACCCTGCCGTCGGCGGGAACCACAACAGCTTCGCGCTGACCGACTCGGTCGCCATGCCGTGGGACGCGCAGCTCAACCCGCTCGGCACCGGCTACGTGACGCAGGAGACGGTCGTCGAGCGCGGCGGCCCCGTCGACGACGACGTCGCCCGCGGCCGCGTCTTCAAGATCCTCAACGAGTCCGTCACTAACCCCGTCTCGCTGACGCCTGTGGGATACAAGCTCGTCCCGCACCGCAGCCAGATGCTGCTCGCGCACCCCGGCACCTGGCATGCCCGCCGCAGCGAGTTTGCGACGCATCCGATTTGGGTCACGCCGTATGCGGATCGCCAGCTGTTTCCGGCGGGTGAGTATACGAACCAGGGGCTCGGTGGGTATGGTATTGCGTCGTGGTTGGATCCGGAGTCGCCGTATAACCGCGAGCGTCCGCGTGATAATTCGGTGCCGGGAAGGCCGGTGGTGCGGGACACTGATATAGTCGTTTGGCACACGTATGGGCTGACGCACAACCCGCGGGTCGAGGACTTCCCTGTCATGCCGGCCGAGATTGTGCAGATCCATCTCAAGCCGTACAACTTCTGCGAATTCAATCCGACCAATGATGTGCCGCCGTCGACGCAGGACAAGAACCAAAGTCAGGAGTACAAAGGTCCGGAGGAGAAGGAGCTGGCTGCACGGGGAAAGGTGTGTTGTCAAAGCAACTTGTAGAGCTTAAAAGGAAAAATGGTAAGAACCAATCATAGAAGCTTGATGCTCATTTCTTGAAACGTTCGTTGATATTGCATTACTATTTTATGATCTGAACGGCCTGCGTGATATGCTCCTGTGATGCTTTACCACGGCGGATTACCGCCGTCGTACCTGTTGAGGCCTGTTGCATTCTCCCAACCGGGGACGCTGACGTTGAAGAACTTGCCACTGTCCTCCTTTCCGACGCGGAAGATAACGTCCGTGACTGCCTTGGTGCCCTGCTCGATGGTGAGGTCGGCGCCAGAGCCACCCATGTCCGTATTGATCCACTGTGTGTTGAAAATGAATTTGTTAGCAAAAGGCCTGGATACAATGCATGAAACTTGGGCCACTTACACCAGGAGAGACAGCAATGAAGGTAAAGCCCTTCTCGGCGAAATCCAATGCGTATTGGACCGTCAGCATGTTGAGGGCGGCTTTGGTGATTTTGTAGGAGGGGACGGGCATTTGAGCGTAGTTCTTAGCCATGGCCATGGAGCCAAGCGTGGTCGAGCTTGGTAAAGAGAGTCAGCTAATGCGTGTACACAAATCACAGCTCGAAGCTTACATATTGACAACCTTTTTGAGATTTCCCTTTTCAAGTAGCGGGATGAAGGCGGAGGTCACGTTGTGTACACCGGTGACGTTGATTTTGAATGTGTCATCCAAATCGGACCTGATACGCGTTAGCTGATGTCTTTCAAGAAAGTTAAAAAGCGGGCAGGACTACGTACATAGTCTGGATTCCTCCGGGAGTAAAAACCATAGCGCCAGCATTGTTGATGAGAACATCAAGCCCCTTCCCATTGAGCGATTGCTCAACCTGGCCAGCGGCTTTCTTTGCACTCTCTTGAGAGGTGACGTCGAGCTGCACGTACTCCACACGGCCATCAGACTTGGCAATCAGCTCCTTGAGACCGTCTGATTCGCTTCGAGCAGAAGCAAATACTTTGCTGATCTCAGTAGCGGGCTTAGCCGCAAGGAAGCTTGCAACAGCAAAGCCGATGCCGCGGGAAGAGCCGGTGATGAGGTAAGAAGCCATGTTGAGTGGAGGTTGAGAGTGGTTGTGTCAGAATTTGATGGCTGGTCACCTTTGAGGATGCGAGGATAAAGCTAATGCAGTAGAACCACCGCTTGGCTATTATATGCAGAAGCCTACAAGAAGGATTCATTTTTGGTGGATCTGCTGACAAACGAAATATGTATTCGCCGCTTAAATCGGCCCCAATGGGGGCCGAATCAATCATCATTACGGTCAGACTCGCGCCGCCAAGTTCCTGAAGATTCCCACGCGGCAAGGATGCTAGCGCTTACAAATGGAGGGAATGTCGGCTTTAAGCCGGATTACTTAAGCCCTGCGGGTGTACCGGACTTTAGCGCGACGAAATCATCGTCATAGTTACCCAACGTTCATCGACAAAGCGTTGGATTTCTCGGATCCCAAACTTGTAGCGTCTCCATCTCCACACGAGATGAACTTAACCATAAATCCTTGTCTTTATTCAAAACTGTGGTTATTTTAAGGGTTGAATCCTCATTGTTTTATAAAACTCGGAAGCGAATGTAGTGGTGTGTATTCTTCAGTAAAAAACAGGAAAACCCCAAGAGCTGATCAGCTAATATATGGGGATCATGTCTAGTCCCTGTATGGAAACTTTGTGATCGTGCTCAAGGAAATACAGCAGTTTGATATTCTATTCTATAAGATGTTTCTGACTTAGTATTGGAATATTTCTAAGGATAAGTACCATTATTACCCGATATCATTATGTCCACCTCCTGATAGAAGCGAACCCGTAACTTGAAGATGTAGATCATTAACGCGTAAAGTGACCGCCATTCCGTCCAGATTGCTAACGGCATCAATCCAAACGCTCTTCTATAAGCTGGAAAATTTCCTCATAACCCGCTTCCTTCGCCAGTTCTCCAGCAGTAAATCCATCAATATCTCGTGAGATGATTTCCGTTCTTTCCATGATCCCGAGCAATGTCTTGACAGCGTTTGTATGCCCCATACTTGCTGCAAAATGCAACGGCGTCCACTTGTAGAAGCCAATTTTCTGACCTGTTGGACTCGTGACCTTCATTACCGCGGACCAGCCCGACTGTGTCGTCATAACGGACTTGAACGACGATACAGAGGGGCGCCGAGAATGCGCGGGAGCGCGCTCCACCTTCAGAAAGTCTGGGGTCATAACGGACTTGATCGATTGCATAGACGGGCGCCGAGAATGTGCAGGTGCGCGCTCCGCCTTCAGAAGATCCGGCTGCTCCTCAGCCTTCGCTTCCGCGTGCAGGATATCTCTGATCATATCAGAGCAGCCGCCTCTCGCTGCCAGATGTAGCGCCTTGGCGTTTGAGGTCTTCGGTTCGTACTCATATTCTCGGGTATCCGCGCCGCGGTCGAGCAGCAACTTGGCCACCCCCCAGTGTCGCCTGTCGCAAGCTTGAACAAGAGGCGACCAGCCTTTCCCGAGTTGCCCCATATACGCGCCGGCCTGTGCGAGATGTTCCACAGACGCCATCGCCCCGGTCTGGACCGCGTGGATCAGCGGCGTCCGTCCTTGTTCGTCGGCTTTGTTCAGCATGTCGGCTGATACGCATCTCCGGCCACACTGCACCGCAAGATGTCCTACGTCCCGGAAGTACTCTGGCTGAAGACGTGTAGTTGCACCGTGTTGGTTGAGGATCATCATCAGATCAATGTTGCCGGATGCTGCTGCGTACCAAAGTGGAGTCCTGAGATCCAGATCTGGCGCGTTGGGATCTGCGCCGTGCGCCAAAAGCAACTGCACCAAGGCTTCATCACCAGTAGCAGCGGCCAGGTGAAGAGGGGTCCGTAGTAGTGCGTCTGGTACGGTCGGACTCAGGCCCGTATCCAGCAACGCTTGGGCCACTTCGAAGCATCGAGCGGGATCTGGTATACAGTCTCTTTTGTGTTGCCGATACTCGCAGACGGATTGGAACAGAGCAATCTCCGGTTCGGTCCAGTATTTCTGTGTAGGAGAGTCCAGCCCGTGTGTCTTATTCGGCTGGCCACAAGCTGCTGCTGCGCGATGCAAAGCAGTCTGACCGAGGTAGCCCGCCTGGCCCGCGAATGCGCCTTTCGATAACAGCAACCTGACCATCCCAACATTACCACGTGACGCTGCTAAGTGGATTGGTGCGTCTCCGAGCATGCTTCGCGCCGAGATACTTTCACCGGAGTCTAGCGCATTGTAAATGGTCGTGACATCTCCATTCGCAACTGCGCGGTGCATCGGCCGGTTGAGGATGTGCCAGCGGCTGAGGAACTCGGCCATATCCATGGGAGACTCGGCTGAAAACTGGCCCTTGGCGGAGACAAATAGCGGGATCTCGCCCCTCTTGTTCGGGATGGTGAGCGAAGAGTCGTCATGTATTAACATCAATCTGGCGCAATCAATGTAGCCATGAAGGATTGCCAGGTGTAACGCGGTGTTTCCGTCTTCGTCGACAGCCGCAGCACGAGCGCCGGCAGCCAGTAACAGGTTGACGATCTTGAAACGAAAGGCCTTGTAAAGTTCTCTTCCGGATTCCATGTATGAAAGTGCAAAGTGGAGCGGAGCGTCTCCATCCGCGGTCCGGACGTTGGCATCGGCTCCCTTCTCCAGGAGGGCTTCGACAATGTCGGGATCGAGCACCTGGCAAGCAACATGGAGAGGGCACTCGCGCCCGTCTGTTGGAGTTCCTGTGATTACATGTTGTGGTGTTTTGCGGATGAGCCGTAACGTGCGGTCCTTTGAGTACTGCCTGATGGCGGCCCGAAGAAGTTGGTAGCTGAAACTGAATCGTACGCTTTGTCAGTCGGCGTCGCACACGATGATGGGCCGGATATGTCGTACGCAGACATAGTAAGCAGGATTCGTAGCCCTTAGGGCCGAAATTACATCCTCCGATCGAGTATTCAATTTAAGAGGTTCTCGATAAAAGTCCAGGGGCAAAAGGAGATGGCTAAACTTTACACGAGCGCGACCCCACTTTTGTACCCAAGGCGGTAAAGTAGCGAGAAGCACAGGTACCTCGGCTACGGACGATCAGCCAGGGAACGGCACTAAATTCATACCATGGCCTGAAGAGAAACGCAGCAAGAAATTTTGTTATCTAGTAGTACTCCTGTCAGTATTGTAAAATTTCAATACGCACAGGTAAAGCCAGTCTTTTTTGACTAGACCCTACTGGATAGTCCGCTTGATGGAAGGGGAACATTGCCAAAAGGAAAGCCTCTCCTTCGGGTTAGCGGCGGGCTTTCTAGCCGCAACCGGGCGTATGGTACAGCCCTGGCTGAGTACCACGCGTTTTCCCATCCCTCATAGGAAAAGTCTGAAGCAGACTGCCAGAGTAAAAATGCGATTCCCCCTAATTGAAGCGATTTTCACTACCCTTATTGTAGGGACTCCAAATCACGATGGGTTGTCTTTATGGACGGCTTTGTAACCTAGAAAACCTTAATGTTATCGCCGCAGATCGTGTAAAATCCAGTGCACATCATTACCAAGAACAAGCTTCTTTCCATCTGAGATGACATGCAACCCCGCCCAAGCCGTTCAGTTCCGAGCAAACTGACATTCCAATCCGTTGACCATCCTCCGATAAGCAGCGCAACTTCAAGTAATCAGGGGTCCGGGAATCACTAGTTCAAGAATTTGAGTGAAACGAAATGTCTCCCATTCAGTGTGAATATCCGGTGTCCCATGATTTACGTGAGATTCTTCGAGGGACGATCCTGTGTTCCTTCCGAAAGTAGTAAAGCTGCTTCCGAAAGGAGTCGTTCTCCTTTCGGCAATTTAGTCGAAGGGTCATCGACTTAGCAACACTCCCTTCCATCATATCCTCAACCTATTTCTGAAAAACAAAGGGTCGAATTTGTCAGCTTCAGCTTCTTCGAAGTCTTTAAATAACCTCATACCCCATGATGCTATGTCTTTTACATTGAGATTCAATCCAGGAGCACGACCGAGAAGGAAAAAGAAACGAGGGAACGAGAACCATTGAGAGACTAACGATGCTAGGGACAATGAAGGAGGAAGATGAGAAAGGTATGGACAGCGGTGCTAGTAATGACACTCAAAAGCAGATCGATGAGCAGGTGTCATTGTTTCTCGAAGGCACGCCAGCACCGCACTCGAAAGGATCCTTGGACGTCCGGCTCCGCAATCTCAATGTTATCGGCGCGGGTCTTGGGGTAAGTGTAGATGTTGCAAAATCCCACTCTTTAAGTTGTCATTTGCTAAATAATAAAAATTTAGGCGCAAAAGACTCCCACCGTGACGAATGCCGCCCTACGCCTTTTCCAGACCTTCAATCCGGCTCGATGGCTATCTCCGCCACCAGTTGCATCTCGCAAGCTCCTCCACAATTTTACGGGCACAATTCGTGGCGGTGAGATGCTACTCGTACTGGGCAAGCCCGGTAGCGGATGCACGACGTTCCTGAAGACAGTGGCCAACATGCGGCAGGAGTATCATGCCATTGAAGGAGAGGTGCTGATCGGCAGTGACGACGCAGTCAGGATGAAGAAGGACTTCCCCGGCGAGTTTGCGTTCTCCAGTGAGTGATGAATACCGGTGACGTTAGGAATTGAGACCACTGACCGGGCGCCGTCATGCAGGCGAGGATGATATCCACTTTTCGTCTCTCTCTGTGGCCACGACTCTTCGGTGAGAAGTTTCACCCAGAACAATAGCAAAAACGACTCTGATTAACGTGTACAGATTTTCAGTGAACGCACGTACTTCGCAGGCATCGCCAAACCGGTCAAAGACCGTGAAAAGGACGTTGGACAGCCTTCTCGATCTCTTCGGACTCTCGCACGTCCAGAACATAAGCGTTGGCGATGATTACAAGCGTGGAGTTAGCGGAGGACAACGGCATCGGGTGACAGTAGCTGAAGCAGTCAGTACCAGATCAGGGTGAGTACTTCCCTCAGATCGCAAGCGTGGAATTTCCATCACTCACGCCAGAAACAGTGTCATGTGCCTGGACAATCCGACCCGGGGCCTGGACTCGAGTACAGCGCTGAAGCTCATGCAAACGATGCGCAGCTACACGAATCAGCGCGGCGCGGCCACCATCATGAGCGTCTACCAAGCCAGCGACGCCATGGCACAGCTATTCGACAAAGTCCTGGTCATCAACGCCGGCCGAGAAGTCTATTTCGGCCCCTTGAAAGAATCAAAGCAGTATTTCGAAGACCTCGGCTTCTACTACGATCCGCGCATGAGTCTGACCGACTTCCTCACCACCATGTCCGGAGACCGCCGCAGCCGGATAGTCCGTCAAGGATTCGCTGGGCCGCCTCCCCCCGTCACACCGGAAGATTTTGAAGCCGCGTTCAAGCAGAGTAAGTACTGGTCAGCACTGATCGATGAGGCATCTACGACGCCGGAGGCTCCGAAGAGGAACGGCAAGATCGGATACGCGCTACCCTTCTGGCATCAAGTGTACCAATGCATGATGCGACAGCACCGCGTGCAGCTGACGGATCGGGGCCCATGGGTCGCCGAAGCTGCGGGGCTTCTCGTGCAGGCACTGATGCTGGGAACACTGTACTGGGACCAGCAGGCCGTGACGCGCGGCCTCTATACACGGGCGGCTGCTCTCTTCTTCAATGTTCTGGTCATGGTGCTCCAAGCCTTTGCCGAGTTCGGCAACACGTTTGCTCAGCGGCCCATCCTACTACGGCATGAGGGCATGATGCTGTATCGACCGGCCGCGTACGCCCTAGGCCAGATTCTGGCGGACATGCCCTGGAAGGCCGCCATTGTCCTTTACAACCTGCCCACTTATTTCCTCGCCAACTTCCAGCGCAGCGCGGGTAAGTTCTTCATCTGGTTCTTCGTCCTTTATTGCGCCATAATATCTCTTGGCGTCATGTTCCGAGCGATTGCCGTCTTTACTGTCTCGCCGACCCGTGCGATTCTACCTGTCGGCTTGCTGGTGAATGTTCTGATTGTCTATACCGGCTTTTACATCACGCCGCCGGGTATGAAGGTGTGGTTGGGATGGATTCGATATTTGAATGTAAGTGTCTCCCTCCGAGCTCCAGGTGCCAGCAACAGCTAACAACGCTCAGCCTATATACTACAGCTTTGAAGGTGTCATGGTCAACGAGATAGTCGGATTCCAGTACCAGTGTAGTCAGCCAGACACAGTTCCGGTTGGAGGGAGCTACAACGACAGCCGGTATCAAACCTGCGCCGTCCAGGGGTTCGAGTCTGGAGCCTCGTTTCTGGAAGGCGATGCCTACCTAGGCGCTTTCTACGACTTCCACGGTCAACATCTTTGGCGCAACGTCGGTATTGTACTGGGGTTCTTCTTGGTCTTCTCTGTTACTGTCATGTGAGTTACCCTGATGAGCTCCAGTAATCAAACGGTTGCCAATGCTAATTTGACATAACATAGGATTGGAATGGAGAGATTCAAGATGCCAGCAGGCAAACTTGCCACCGTCTTCTTCAGCAGTGATATAACCACCCCACGACATACCTCGGACGTTGAAAGCCAGCAATCCGGTTCCAGCGATGGCGAGAAAGAAGATGATGGTCAAAGCAGCTCGGCTCACGACACTTCGACATTTCCGCAATACCACCATGTGGAAATAGTAAAGACGCAGCAAACATTTTCCTGGAAGAATCTATGCATCGACGTCAAGACAGCTGACGGGACAAAGCGACTCTTGGACAATGTGGCCGGTCAGTCAACAACCAACTCCGAGGAGACTTAAGAAGATTGCTCACACCAAAGCAGGCTACCTCAAACCCGGCTCCATGACCGCCCTAATGGGCATGTCCGGTGCCGGCAAGGTTCGTCATCCCCCCCATTTCTCCCCACAGCTCCCAGCCACTAACCCACCCCAGACCACCCTCCTCAACGCCCTCTCCCACCGCGCCACCGTCGGCCTCCTCACCGGGCAGATGTTCCTCTCCACCACCCCCCTCCCCCGCTCCTTCAAGCGCCGCACCGGCTTCGTCCACCAACAAGACGTCCACCTCTCCACCAGCACCGTCCGCGAAGCCCTGCAGCTCGTCGCTTACCTGCGCCAACCAGCTTCCACCCCGCGGTCTACCAAAGACGCCTACGTCGAGCGCGTCCTCGACCTGCTCGAGATGCGTGACGTCGCTGACGCGCTGATCGGCGAGCCCGGCACCGGCCTCAGCCTCGAGCGCCGCAAGCGCGTCAGCATCGCCGTCGAGCTGGCGGCCAAGCCCGACGTCCTGCTGTTCTGCGACGAGCCGACGAGCGGGCTGGACGGGGATGCAGCGCTGGAGGTGGTGCGGCTGCTGCGGAAGTTGGCGGATAGCGGGTTGACGGTGCTGTGCACGATTCATCAGCCGGCAGCGCGGTTGATGCGGGCGTTTGATGAGTTGCTGTTGTTGGTGCCCGGGGGGAAGACGGCGTACTGCGGGCCGTTGGGGGAGGATTGTGGGGATGTGTTGGAGTATTTTGGTAGGCATACGCGGAAGTGCGATGAGTGGGAGAATCCGGCGGATTATTTCCTGGCGGAGTCGGTGAATCCGGATGTAGACTGGTTCAGGCTGTGGCAGGAGTCGCCGGAGTACGAGCAGCTTCGGCGGAAGCTGGAGGGCGCAGGAGACAGTGGAGAACCGTCCAGCCTGACTTCCAACAACAGCACAGACGACGATGACCCGGAGCGCTACGCAGCAACAACATTGGAGCAGCTCCGCGTCGTCACACAGCGCGCCTTCACCGACTACTGGCGGGACCCAGACTACGTGCTGGGCAAATTCCACCTCAACATCGGCATGGGCCTGATCAACAGCCTCACCTACCTCCAACTGCGCACCTCCCTCACCGACATGCGCAGCGCCATGTTCTCCATCTTCGTCAGCATCATCACCGGCCCCGTCATCGCGCTGGCCGTCGAGCCGCGCTTCAGCCGCCTCCGCGCCCAATTCCTCGCCCGCGAGCGCGACAGCAACACGTACCGCTGGCCCGTCTTCGTCGGCGCCGCCGTCTTTGTCGAGCTGCCGTGGGCGCTGGCATCCGCATGCGTCTACTGGTGCCTGTGGCACTACGCGGTGGGCTTCCCGTATGACGCCGGGAGGGCGGCGTACGCGTTTCTCATGTACGAGCTGTACACGGTGTTCGTCACGGGCGTCGCGCAGATGACGGCGGCGTGCTTCCCCACGGCGCAGGGCGCGCAGATGGCGACGGGGTTTGTCTTTCTGATTGTCAACACGTTCAACGGCCCGCTGAGCCCGCCGCCGCTGACGCCGCGCGGCTGGCGCTGGATATACACGGTTTCGCCGCTGTATTATTTCGTCGAGGCTATGGCGGCTAACGCCGTGCATGGCCGGGCTGTCGAGTGCGCGCCCGGAGAGACGAGCGTGTTCTTTACGCCGCCGGGTGGGCCGAGCAGTTGCAGTGATTACGCTGCTGAATACTTTGCTGCGGAGAACTCGACTGGCTATCTTCTGGATTCTTCTGCGACGGGGCGCTGTGAGTACTGTCCGTTTTTGGATGGCGATCAATATGTAAGTGCTTTGTCCTGTTCACAGCGCTGGAGCCGTTCCTGACCTTGCTCAGATTCGTCAATACGGGTTTTCATACTCTCACCGCGCAGGTAACGTCGGTATATTCATCGGTTTCATTCTGTTCAACTTCGCTGTCGTTTTCTTCGTTACGTGGCTCTTTTTCATCCGAAAGAGAAAGGTTTGAGGTAGACGACAGTGGATAGATAAATACAATGGTACACTGGAATTCTTCTTCTTTCTTAGAAAAAGAACAGATATGAGTACTCGATAGGGGAGTCAAATTTATGGAAGCCGAAATCTACTCTTGTACGTGACGCCACGGCTCTTCCATCAACACATCCAAGTCTGCGATGTCAGTGAACAAGTTACCAACGCCCTCTTGATACTCCGGCCAGCTTGGAGTGTCGATAATTTCCGTCCAGCTCCACAAGCCCTCGCAAGATCCCACGGCGGGATCGTAATCGAGGGATGATTCATCGTTGTGAGAGCCTTCAGCGACAGTAAATGCAGAAACAGCGTGATCGATATCACCGAGTGCATTCGGCATGCTCTCAGTCGCAGCTGAAGCCTGCTTCCCCTTTTCTCTTTCTTCGACGAAAGCTACCAGGCGCTCAATGCGGCTGAACAGATCCTTTCCAGACGACAGAAAGCGCGCGACGGTAGAGATGCACGGGAAGACCATTTCGAAGATAGCAAGAGCTCTTGGGAAAAGACGGCGTGCCGTGCCCGACGTGGCGCAGAGAGGGTACGAGACGATGAAACCGGCCATAGTGAGCAGCGCGTTCCATAGAGACCGATACACGTCACACCATCCGTAGAGCAGGTCGCTCCGTTGGAAGCTCTCAACGACGGTGGCGGTGAGTGCTAGTGCGTGCGCAGCGGCGTCGGTAGCATGCTTATCGACCAACGGACTCCGAATAGGGCTGATAGACCTAAAGGGGAAGCAGATGAAAGACCGGAGGAGGCTCATCAGGCTATTGTGGTAATGGACTTTCAGAAGAATGCGTTGCAGAACCTCCGCCTTCGAGTGCGTGTTGCTGGAAGGGGTTATATCACTCCCCACCCTGAACCTCTGGGTGATGGCCGGTGTCGGCTGGGAGTCGATACAATGCAATAAGATCTGATCTTGCGTCTGCTGGAACCTTGATATGGTCTTATAGGGATCGATTTCGAGGTCAGGAAAACTCTGCTGTATAGAAGTTTCCCACTCGATAACAGGCCCCAACTGATCTGTAAGGCTTCGGGCAAGTTCTTCATTGACGTTTAAGTTGTCTGCCCCATAAAGCTTAAAGCTGTTGACAGAGAGCACAGCAGCAGTCAGCTTGACAGAACTAAAATAGAAGTGCCAGTCGCCGTTAGTGTCGATGGGGAAAGGACATGTTGTCATATCAGAGCGACGGACTGCGGCAGGACGGGCCAGCAAGGACGAGCATTTCAGGTCCAGCTGGACAAGAGACCACCACAGCCGACAGCAGAGGTTATTAGCACGTTCTAGTCCTGGACGGTGTAGGTCGAGAGAGAATGCAATGCGTACGGCAGAGCCGACTAGATTGTAGGCAGCCTTCAGCTGGCCGGCATTGACCAGGTAGAGGGCCATGAGGACGTTGCATTGGACTTCGGTTAGAGAGGGCTCAAACGAGCCGGCAGCAAGTAAGCCTCTGCAGCGGGTAATAAGCGCATACCCGGCCTGCGAGGCGTCGGGACAAGCGGCGATGCCAGGGATAGCCAGGTCGAGCACGCGGGCGGCAAGACCGGAGCAGGCAGCATATTGAATGGACAGGGCGAGGACAGCGCAAAGTAGCGGGGGTGGATGCTCTTCTCGGCAAAGAGCTTGTAGCTGGTCGAGATCGACGACAGGAAATACGGGATGCAACCGGCGGGCGTATAAACGGAGCAGAGCGGAGCGCTGGGCCGAAGTCAGGTGGAGTGAGGGTTGGTCGGCGTTCTGCACTGTGGAAGCGTCGAAGGAGATGTACTGCGGCAGCGGAGAGCTCTCGAACACCTTCTCGGGAACGACTGTAACGATAGACAAGAAATAGTGGTTGATCTTGGCTGCGAATGTTACTATCGAGTCGGAGTTCAATGGATCGACGGGCTCATGGCTGGGCGCGGGCGCTGCGACGGACGGGGAAGCAGAAGACGGGCCCGGCGGAGCCGGGAGTTCAGGGGCGGAGGAGGGGGGCTCCAGAGCCGGGGATTCGCCTGGCCATGGCTCATGAGCAGGCGGCGTGGCGTGTTTAGGTGGTTGTCGGGTCGAATAAAGGCAGCGGTGGCGCTGGGAGCGGCAGCGGGCGCAGGGCTGCAGGCCGTCGCATCGGACGCGAAACAACCGACAATGCTCGCAGGCGTGCTTGACGCGACGGCACCCCTTCGAGCCCGATTTGGCTGCGCTGGGAGTCGAGACGAAAGTGTGGAACATTGGAGACTTGAGCGGGTCGGACGCAGGCAACTGTAGCCTCAGATGTACTCCCCCACCCCTTGCCCGACGATTTCTAAGCCATCGTCCGCTGACGCGCGCCCGTGCACCGTCACGTAATACATTTGTCTCAACTCTACTTTTCGTCATCAACCAGCATCGAAGCTACTGACACTTGCTCGCTAAATTCCGCACCGAAGTATCTATGTAGTAATTAAAACATTATGGAGGAACAGCGCGAAAAAGGCAAAAGCGGGAATCGTTAATTCTCAAGACAGTCTTGTATCCGTCAGCACGGGTACTCCTTCGGGCACGAGAGCGATATTCGTAGGACTAGTCACTGTTAAATTCAAATACTGATGTGCTAAATGAGTGACCTAAGCTATAGAAACGTTACCGAAAGCTACAGACTTGTAACATCCCCGTCCCGAAAAATATTCCATTTGCTTGCCCCTTACTCTGCGATATAAGTTCCGCTCTCAAAGGCCTCCGCGTAGGCCTCACCCGCGACGGTTGACTCGCTCAAAGTCTCCCCCTCATCGCTGTTGTCGAGCAGCCACGCGACCATGTTCCCGAACACCACCTCTCCGGCATCGTTCAGGTGCGTTCTGTCAGTTCCATCCAGGTTGTACGTGTGGGAATCATCTTCTCCAATCTCGTTGCAGTAGTCCGTCGAGGCTCTGTTGAGATCGATTGAAAGGACACCCTTCTCCTCGGCAACTTCGAGAGCTGCGGCGGCCACCTCTGCGAGATTCTCAATGACTGTTCCGTTCTCGAAAGCCCGGCGGGTCAGCGAGGAGACTAGAATCTGAAATTATTTTGGTTAGCATGAATTTTCCCAAAGATAAAAAGAAATCACAATGGCGGTGACTAACAGGATTACCACCCGCTTCAAGAACCTCGTCAACGAATACTCCGAGGTTTGTGGCGAACTCCTCGGTAGTAATATTCTTGCTTGCCTTCTGGTCGTTGTGGCCAAACTGTAGACAATGGTTAGTGTGGAACCTGGGAAAAGAGATATCGGACTCTACCTGGATGGTGACCCAGGCGGTATAGTCTCCATTCGCTGTGACATTCTTCACCGCTTCAATGGTCGAGTTCCAGTAGCCCCCGTTGCGAAAGCTCACGGTGGTGGCTCCGCTCTTAGCAAAGTTGGTACCCCACGCTCCGTTAGCGAGGGTTGTGGTGAGGAAACCATCACCCCATCCACCATTCGGGGCAGTGGTGCTGTCGCCAGCGAGGAAAAAAGCTGCTGGAAGATCCGCCCGAGGCAGCTTGCGGAAAAAGCTTCCGGGGAAACCGTGGATAAGAGCAAACAAGGGAAGCGGAAGGACGAAGCTCGAAATGCGAACCATCTTGGAGGTTTTGTGATCGTGAATTGAGGTATAGGCACTTGACTGGGTGTCTTGATCAATGGTACAAGCAGATGCTTCTCTTTTTAAGCTTTGGAGTTCAAGCTTAGCATTTCGTGTGAAGTTGATGGCGAATAAAGCCAATCCGGGGAAGCCGACTCCGAGACGTCAAATTTGGCGCATGTCCCCGCGAGCTGTACCTCATACAGATCCAAAAGAGAAAGAAATCCATCTGTCCGGAAGACACGTTGAAGCAATTTTTGCGTTTTGCGTCATTGGTAGTCTCGTTCAGGAACTGGAGTTCGGGGTAACAGGTACCGATTTGTGGGGAAGGCTAATCACCAAAAAGGCAGGTGGAGAACAAGCTCGCACTTCCACGCCGTGAGCGGCTAGAGGCTATACATACTATGCACAAAGGACGAATGGCAATTACTATTTTTGGTGTTGAGCGTCAAACATTAGGATATAATCGAGCGTTGATTACGACAACTGTACAACGCCGGATATACATTGCCTTTTTGGTAACATCGGGCAAATGGTAGGATAGGTAAATCGCAGCTTCACCAGCCATTTTCATTCAGATCCACCAATGATACGTGATGGACGAACGGCGCTATCAACTTACTGGTGGCATTGTATTAGAGTATGCCCGTTGCTCCTTAAACTTTTGCGCGTTCTCCTGGCGCCCTTTAGCCTATCGTCCAAAATGAGTATTGATCGTTTGTGGCAGGCCAAATTATTTCTGGTCATGATCGACTGTCTATGCCATTATCTCATGGCTTCTGTACGACCCCTCGGAGATAGACGAACGAAAACCTCCACTCCTCCACTTTAGCTGCATAAAACCAAGTTCTGCACACAGACACCATTTACTCGTAGTGATTCTGCCAGTCCCAATTTGATACATGGAAAGCAAGCGATCAATGTTTGGTGATAATGAACTACTTTGCAGTGCTTTTCCTTTCAATCTCGGGAGCACAAACACGTGATCTCTATTCACTTCCCATCTACAACCTGTGTGTAACTCAAGCTGAAAACTTTTTGGGACGGCGGACCGTTCTAAGTTCAATTGGATGAATATGTTGAAACGATGCCATCTTCGGCTCTGACTTGCAGGTATATCACGACGTCTCCAGCGGCACACCTCCATGGAACATGGGCCTCGAGGCTGTCGGCTATGTGTCCGAGATTGAAGATGCCGTGACGTCGGTGGCTGTTGGCGACTATGTCATCATTCCAAGCACAGCTAGCCATGATCCGCTTGAAATGGAACCTGAGCGTATGAGCTTCTTCGGAAGAGGCGTGGGTATCAGCGACGGGCTTCAGTAAGAGTCCGACAGCCGCAACGCCCACCGCGAGTTTACATTTGTGTTCAGCCACGCTCAGGACCCCATCTCCATAATGGTCCTCCCGACTGACTGAGGACAAAAAAAACTAAGAATGCCCGTGGGCGTGCCGAGTGTATTTCGCGCAGCAGCCGGGCCTGCCACGTGCACACCGCGGGGGCGGGTTGATCGCGTGCCGGACGTCTCGTTTAGCATCTCGGCCTTTTTTACGGAAGGGAGCTCAGGAATTAAGCGGGGTAGGTGGATCCAAAGCTGGTGGCGCCGCAGCTGGTGGGTCTAATTGAGAGTAGTGCGGCGGGTGGGCCTGAGCAGGTGGCGAAGAGTGCGGAAGTCGGGATCGAGGAGACGCTTGAGTAATACTATGCGGGGTATGCTTGGGTTGAAGGGTTGAAGGTGTTTATTCGGTTCTATTGAAGGACATGTGGCTTGCTCCTTTTGTTCTTGCACAGCCGTCATTGGAAATCCTATGGTTGTGGTTCCGTGCTGTATTTTCGTTCTGTCGCTCGCCCCCGCTGGGCTAGACGAGAATGCAATCCGAGTCCTTATGTGCAGGGGCTTTAATATCTCAAGCCATTAAGTTATTCGTCGCCGATTAAATGTTGTGGAGTGGATGTTTATGAGTCGCGGTAACTGCAAATGTTGTACTGCCGAGCCTCCCGACGCTTCCCCGGAGCCTGAGACCTGCATCATTTAGCGCCTTGGAAAGCCACGTAAGGCCACGGCTGTGCAGAAACACGAGTTTCAGTTCTCCTGAAGTGCCAAATAAACTCTAAAGCTTTGATCTACGTCGTCCAGCTTCCTGATTCGACCAGCATCGCCATCGTAGGTTCAAGCATGCAGGAGATCTACTACCAAATCAGGTTAGTCAAAGAGCCAGGGCCGTGACATTGATTGCTTGAGGCAGCACGCCATTGGCCTGCTTCCTTGATGTGATACATAGACACGATGCTTGCCAGCGCCTAAAACAGTACCCCGCATTTGGCTTACACGGAGTTGTAGGGGCGTCAATCAATGAAGATGGTAAAGTGACATCCTTGCCCTACACAACCCCGATGTCTCCGTGCGTTCCCGTGCATTTCCAGTGTACATCGAGTCGAGTCTGGAAAGCTTGATCACACAGCGAATATGGCTTATATAGGTAAAGGTGTGCCTCTCAGAGGTGGTGTGATGCTCACCAAACGGTGGCGCCTCTTTTAATTATGGCAGTGACACTTGCGGTTAACGAAGGGCCGAGCCCCATGGTATGTATGAGTGTCTCGTTGTTCAGCCAGTCTACTGACGATTGAAGTCATGGCCCCTCTGGTGGCGTATCGCCATCCTTCTGAACGTCAGCTTTTACAACATGATGGGCAATGTTTTCAGCGCAGGTGTATCTCCGTTATTCGGATCAATTGCCCCAGACCTGCATTGCACAACTACAGAAGTATCTCGCCTACCAGGCTACGCAATGTTGATGCTGGGAGTAGGAGTATGCTTCCCGCAACCTCATCTTTGTAGAAGGATTGGCTGCTGATGATGACTTTCTCCCAGAACCTTTACGCACTCCCCGCCGCTGAATACGTAGGCAAGCGAAACACAACCATCTTATCGATGGCCACCCTCCTCCTTAGCAACATCTGGGCCGCAAACGTGCAATCCTACGGTTCACTGGTCGGCTCGCGCTTCATCGGCGGGTTGGCTGGCGGCGTCATCGAAGCTCTCGGGCCACAAATCGTGGCAGAGTGTTTCCCGAACCGACATCTGGGACAAGCCATGGTCGTCTACGTCGGCTTCCTAGCAGCAGGCTCCTCGCTCGGTCCCATCGCCGCCGGCGCCATCGCGACACGACTCCACAGCTGGCGATGGTTCTTCAACATCAGCGCCATCGCCGTCGGCCTCAACCTCCTGAGCAGCCTGCTCATGTTCCCGGAAACGACTTACCCGCTGCAGCTGCAGCACATCGACGGCGTCGTCTCCTTTACCGCCGCCGCCGACAGCAGCAGCAACACGCTCGACAACCTCGAGCTCCGCACCCTCCGCCCCAAGACGCCCTCCCCCGTCCCCCACTCCACCTCCTCACCAACCTTGGTCGACGACGCGGCCACCATCGACCTCCAAACCCCCCTCCACCCCCCTCACCCGCCCCTCCTCCACACCTGGCTAACCCGCAGCCTCTTCCTCACCGTCTCCCACGGCGCCGGCCGGCCGCGCCGCGGCATCCTGTCTTTCCTCCGCTCCGCCGCGCCGCTGCTGCTCACGCCGCCCGTCCTCGTCACCACCCTCCTCTTCGGCCTGACCGTCGGCTGGACGGTGCTGGCCAGCATCGTCGTCTCGGCGCAGTACTCGGCGCCGCCGTGGCTCTTCGACGCGGAGCGCGTCGGCTTCCTGAACTGGGGCCCGCTGGTCGGGTTGCTGGTCGGTATACCGGTCGGCGGCGCGGTGGCGGACGTGCTGTACGGGGCGCTGGCGCGGAAGAAGGCGGCGGCGGCGGGTGGTGCGAGCAGCGGCGGTCATGATCCGCGGCACCGCCTCCCCGCGGTGCTGCCGGGCGCGGTGGTCAGTCCGGCCGGGTGGCTGGTCATGGGGTTCGCGCTGCGGGGGGGTTGGGCGTGGGGCGCGACGAGCGCCGGGTGGGGCATGGCGGCGTTTGGGCTGACGGCGTCGGCGAATGTGATGTTGACGTATGTGGTCGATTGTTTTCCGGGGAAGGCGGGGGAGATTGGGGTGTTGGTGAACGGGATGAAGAATTTCTTTGCGTTTGGGGTGAGTTATGGGAGTTTGGCGTGGTATGAGAGTGCGGGTGCGATGGGGCAGTTTGCGACGATGGCGGGGGTGTCATGGGCGGTTTATGCGGTTGTGCCGGTGTTGTATTTTTGGGGGAATAAAAGGAGTGGGGTGGAGTGGTGAGGGGGTGGAAGAGATGGTAGACTGTCACGCTGCAATGTTTTTGTAAGACTGTTTTCTTTTAGCATGCATGAGTATGTATTCCTGGGACAATTAGAAAATACACATAGGTTCTACACTATCACTCACTCTGTAGTCGATGACGGTGAATGCGCAGCAGGTGGCACTGTCACCGCCACCAAACACAGCCGCCGTCCACCACCTCTCCTCCACACCTCCCTACTCCTCCTCCCCCCCAAACAACCTCTTACCCGCCCTCACCCCCCTCACCACACCCACCCCCTCCATCTCCCCCACCAACCCCGCCAACATCCCATCACACCCCCTCCCCGCCTGCACCATCGCCATCACCGGCAACCACTCCGTCCTTCCGGTCACCTCACTCTCATACGCCACCTCCCCCACCGGCACCACCACCTCCGGCGCGCCCGCCCACCCCGCAATCGTCCAGTCCGCAAACCCCAGCGGCGGCGCCGCGCTCGGCTCAAAATATTCATCCCTGTAGCTCGCCGCACCCGTCGCCCGCAGGTACACGTACAGCCCCTCTGAGCAGGTAGCAGCCGAGGGACGTATGACGTTGCTGCGCCACCAGGAGCGGAAGGCGGACATGCTGCGCACGGCGGAGGCGTAGGCGGAAGGGTCGGCGGCGGTGAGTGCCTGGCCCCACGCCCACCGCGTGCGCGGGTTGGGGTTGATGTAGGGGCGGGGGGCGCCGGGGTGGAGGGCGGCGTGGGCGGCGATGAGGGGCGCGCCGAGGAGGGTGTATTGGTCGACAGAGGTGAGGACGGCGTAGGTGGTGTTGAGGAGGTGGTCGAGGGGGACGGTG
Organism: Lasiodiplodia citricola; assembly: GCA_023089105.1. NCBI lineage: Eukaryota > Fungi > Ascomycota > Dothideomycetes > Botryosphaeriales > Botryosphaeriaceae > Lasiodiplodia > Lasiodiplodia citricola. Next base: position 234,855 of record JAJNLL010000016.1, on the reverse strand, counting down.
GTGTTGTTGGTGTCGGCCCAGCGCTGCCGCACGTCGATGACGGTGGGGGTTGTTGCGTTGAGGAAGCGCGCGAGGCGATTGACGAAGGTGTCGAAGAGGGCGAGGGCCTCCGGGACCGAGCCCTCGCGTGAGTCGCTCGAGATGTATATGCTGCGCGGATACGTGGAGAAGTTCGCGGTGTCCCCGCCATACCAGTGCCGCGTGACGTTGGCCCAGAGGCCTGCGCTGCGGGTGAATAGACCGGCCGTGTCCAGGTGCGGCGACAAGGGGAGCACGCCGTCCATGGCCACGGCGCCGGTCGACGGCCGGTTGCCGTACACGCCATTCACCCGCGCGGGACTCCTCATCGAGCCGCCCGTGTCGCTGCCGATGGCCATGTCAAGCCAGTCGTACGCCGCGACTGCGACCGCCGACCCCGTCGACGAGCCCGACGGCTGCTGGTACCCGTCGCCGCGCGGGTTGAACGGGCAGTGGACGTCCACCCAGTCGGCCGTCGGCCGGTCTCCGTTGGCAAACTGCGCCGTGCCCGTCTTGCCGACCAGTACGGCGCCGAGGTCGAGGAGACGCTGGACGGATGGCGCCGTCGTGTTTTGCACGCCGTAGGTGGAGTGGTACGCGCGGCTGCCGCCGCTGGTCTTGACGCCTTTGACGTGGAAGATGTCTTTTACGGCGAAGCGGAGGCCGGCGAGCGGGTGGGAGGCGGAGGGGGCGGAGTAGAGTCGCGATGGCACGGCGATGCTGCGGGTCATTAGGTCTCCGGTTGTTGCGGGGAGAGGGAGAAAGCCGTCACGCTCATCGCTGATGACGGGCTGTGTGAAGGCTACATAGTCATCCCGATAGAGTCTGTAGGCCTTGAAGATGTTTCCGGTTGCAGTGGAGACGAAGTAAGGGCCGCTCGGGATGGTGGTATTCAATGTAGCGTAAACGGCTTCAGTGACGTTCGTGCCCGTGGCCATGAACAGCTTGGTTCCGTAGGTTTCCTGCGAGAATGACGCGCAGGCGCTAAGTGCCTCCGTTGAAATCTCGCTTTCCTTGCCCTCTAATATGTAGACGGCCTGAAGGAAGCCATTCTGGAAAACGTCGTCTTTCTGTCTGAAATCGGATATTGTCGAGTTGTATTCTTCCACGGATACAACCTCAGCATGGATTACCGTAAGTGTGACCAGGTCGTCATTCGGGAACTTGTCCTGGAGAGCATGGGAAGATGGTGTTGAGAGTTGCGCAACTGGGACTCCGCCAATGTAATAAGAAATATCGTTTAGAGTTGCGGTTTTACCATTATCGGTCAAGCTAGCTGCAGCACAGCAGAGGATCGAGAAGAAAAAGATGAAACGTGTAGATGCAAGGACAACCGGCAAACGGATTAGATGCAGCATGGCTGCTTATTTGGTGCGGGGGGAGTTTCTTTGGGTATGACAGCATGTTGCTTAAATCCAGTTGAAACCGTGTTGAAAACTCCATCACAGACCCTGTAACTTTGATGGATCTTCAAGCGACGAATCAGTAGAAGTCTCTGCTCCGCGCGATTTTTACAAAATGTGGAGAATGCTCTCAAATACCTTGATGTCCTGACAGGGAACGATGCCGATCATGCGAGATAAGAGCCATCAGGGTGTCGCGGGTCCCTCGTGTTTTCCCTGCTATTCGCCAATATCCCCTGCTCAAGGTCGCGTGCTCACGTTTCCAATATCTCCTCGCTAATCGGATGCGGGGCTCAACTTTGACAGCGCGTAACTCAAGAGACTTCACAGTAATTGCGGCTCGGTTTTTGCAGTGTACGTACATCCGAATTCAGATAGCACAAAGTCTATAGCTGGGACTTTTAACATGGCAGCAAAGAAACAAGGGCTTCGCGGTCCGTATGAGATGCTGAAGATAGCAATAAATTGAATTTGGCGGTGTATCTCCAGCTACTTCACAATTTGGTTCTCGTTTTGCAATTTCAGGACACAGCAGCCTTATCCTTAATGTACCACACACAGAAGCAGGCTTAAACACCCTTGGACTCCTTCACCAAGACCCCCAGGCTCGCTGCACTTCAAAGCAAGGTACCTGGTCTTAAAGTGGATACACGAACTTCAAATCCTGGCGGTCCGTCTGGTCGAGATCATCGTCGTGGATGGCAATGACCTGACTACCCGTGTCGTACACATCGCTATCGGAAGCCTCGTTGATCTGATCGAGCAGCCGCCGACGTCGGTTATTCTCGTGTACCAGATAGAAGCGGATGATCAGACACATGGCAGGCGAGATGAACCAGAAGGCTGTCATGAACGCCCATGGCAGCCGATACCGCGGCTTGTATTCTTCCTGCCAAAACCTGGGGAGCGTGTATTTTGTCAGATGTTGTCCTGTCCGCTCTTTGTGAAAAGGGGAAAAAGTGCTGTTGCGGAACTTACTCTGGCGAAATCATGTTCGCAACAGAGGCAGCAACGACGCAGCTCGACATGACAAAGAGCTTCTTAGTATATCCAGTCGTAGTCGTCCCAGCCCAGGAAAGGCCTAGGAGATACGAAGGTTTGAATGTAGAGATTTGAGTCCCAACGACTAGGGCAACCTTATTCGACCATGGAGATGCGAGCTACATGAAGGAGCAAACGTTAAGTAACCTAATAATAATATTCGCTGGCTTGATGACTTCTTACCTCGATGATGCCACCAACGAAACATGGGATATAGGAGATGGCGCATGTGTATCCAGTGCCGAGGCGTGTGCTGTACAACATCCATGCCGAGACTAGAATCAGCAACGAGCCGATCAAAGGCTTCGCGATATTGAAGAGCGCACTCTCCGCAGCCGTGAATCCAAATCCGACAACAATCAGTGGCAGCTGCTGTGAAGTGTTGTTTGGAAGCTCGTTGAAGAACATGTGGAAGCTGATATCTGTTAGTGAACCAGCCACGAAAAGCTAAGGAGACAACAAACTTACATGAACAACCAGCTTTTCAGATCAGTGAAACATTCGCGCACCTGCGACCATTTGAAGGTCGAGTTTGAGATACCGGCGCGCTCCCGGCGAATCATGGCGATTGTGTGTACTTTCTCCTCCGTTGACAACCACTTCGCGTCCACGGGGGAATTAGGCAGGAACAACACAAGTGGAACGAAGACGGCCAGGGTAATAACGACGCAAATGATATGCAGCCACTTCCACGATGAGATGCCACCGACGAGAACACCCACGTTATCGTCCTTGATGAGCTTGTAGGCGACCATTGTCAGGAGAACGTTCGCAAAACTTCCAGAAGCCCACCACAGTAGTTGCACCCATGGACTCTTCCGCGGAGGAAAGAAAGCCTGGTGCACCACCGTAGTGCTGGGCACAATCTGGGATTCCGTCTGGAATTATGCGCATTAGTGCAAGCTCTAACGTGAGTTCGGTCGGGACATGACTGACCATTCCCAGCAGGAACCGTAGGCCGATGAGTTGCTTCCCCGTCTTGACCAGCGGGTGCATCCCAAGCAATAGAGCCCATAGGAACAATGAAGCAGTGATGAAATGCTTCTGGCCGACCCGCTGCGAGATTACCGCTCCTGGCCAGAGGGCAATGAGGTAGCCAGTGTAGAAAACCACGAAAAGGTCGTTGTACTCTGATTTCGTCATATTGACATCTTTGAAGATTCCCATGGTGCTGGCTTGGGAAAGAGTCGATTTGTCTAGGTGGATGCAGAAGGCGATCCACCACGTCTGCGCCAAGAGAAACCAGAAGTTCTTACGAACAATTGAGGCTTCAATTTCCGGTGTCAGAGGCTCTACTTTATCCTTGTGAAGGTTGTAAAAGACCGTGGTGTCGTCGAGCTCTCCGGAAGAAACAGCATGCTGGCTGTTCACTGGTCGGGACTCGGCCCCCTTCTCATTCTCTTGGGGCACTCCAGGCACATCGTGTATTCCCCTTGAGATAGTATCATTAGTATACTAATCCTCTTTTACGAGGGGTATGTGAAAAAATCTGGAGAGTCATACTTGTTCGACATCATAATTTGAGATTCGAGTCCGCTGCGAATCCGAGGTGAACAGCAAACAGGGAAATTCTCGAGCTCCTCGGAATTGATCCAAGAAAGCGTTAATCAGAAGTGCCGCAAGAATACAATGAGATTCTAGTCACTGATGACGACGAGAAGCGTCTCAATATATTTCCAGTTAGATGCAACGGCAGTCCACCATTTCGTAAATGCTCCAATTTGCATGGAAGCACGGGAGACAGCCACAGACCCAGAATGCCTTGGCAGCTCCTTGGCAGCTCCCGCAATGCATCCTTGGCAAGACTTTTACGACGTCTTGCTGCTCCGAAGTAAGATCCGACCTACGCGGAAGGCTTGGCCCGCTGCACGCTTCTTCCTATCAGATGCCCTGATGTGGCGATTAAGCAAAATTTTCACGTCTCAAGTTCCGAGCCAAGTCACCATTCGGTATGATTTTCTTCAAGTGGCAGGTATGCCAAGAATGTCTAAGGCCGGGCCCACGTAAGCCAGTACAGCATGGTGTCGAAGCCTTCGCGGCGTCTTGTCTCTTCTAAGCCGGAGGCTTTGCAAGGCTTGTCGTTATGGCCCGCCTGGGCGGCGTCTTGTCTGAACCAAGAAGGTGTCTATGTTTCGATTTCCGAATGGTCTTGAGGGAAATCGTAGGCTCGTTCCCTCGGGAAACACTAATGTGGAGCATTGCTGCCAGATTACGGCGCAAACATGACAGCTCCTGCTCCTCCATAAAGTTATTGCCAGTGAGCTCACGGCGTAAGGGATCATCAGCGCATGGGCTAAAATAGAAACAAACCGTAATATGATGCTCAGGAGCTCCTGGATAAGTGAACATATGCCATACCACAGTTCTTCGAATACCTTAACCCCCGGCTTCATTCTTCATCCGTGACATTTTCGGGACATCATGGACACACTAGTTTACTATACGAGACTACAAGATCCGCCATTGACCTATTTTTCCGTTGCAATATTACGAGGTCCGTTGGGCCCTTCTTCGAGGCCGTTCCCTCTCGGGACATCGCTCCGCCACCGCCAAAAATGCCGCATGTACGAGGAACTTTTATCCCCATTCTCAAAGATGTCCGCGGCATGCTGTATGCGAGGGCGAGCCACATTAGTCAATTGAATGCTCCAGTTCGCCGTTCATGTAAGATCAACTCACCTCTCCGAGGACCGGCAGGAATTTAGCGCCATGTCCACTGCCACCCGTACAGACGAAAACAGATTTATCGGCGTAGGTGGGCACGTAATCGATCTGCCATGACCAGGTTTCATCAGGGATACGTGATCAGTGCAACCAACGGGAGAACTCACCACAAAGGAATTGTCTAGCGAGTCGGTGTACCAGCACAGCTTCGTAGAGTGAAATGGGACGTCCTTGAACTCAGGGAGAAAAATGGAGACGAAAGTCCTGATCGCGGCTACAGCTGGTGGGGGAATGGTCAACGACTCAGCCGGTGGGAGCGGCACAGACCACTGTTTCTCCTGGGTGAAAGGAGTGCCTGTGGGGGCTGGTTGGAAATTCGTGAACTGGGATGGTAGCGAAAATTAGCGCATGTCATGAGGCGAAGTAACATGTTTTGAGCACCTTGATGCCTCGGTAGCCGATCTTGACAAGGCCGTCCGGGGTCCGGGGGAAAACGTAGACGCTGCCCGTGTCCTTTCCATTGCTGTTACGTGGCGCGCTCTTCCATGTCAAGACAGGAAACTTCTCAGGCGAATACTTGTCCCACAGATAGGTGTCGGCTCTGTCTATTTTGAACGTTGCAATACTGCCGCCGGATGACTCGAGATGATACGACAAGTCAGGAAGCAGCTGAGTGGAGAAGGATCCAGCTGTAAGACCGTATTAACAAAAGCTGGAAGTAAGATGTTTGGACCATACGCACCGGCAATAACGACCACATCAGCTCTGTGACTGACGCCATCCCGAGTCTTCAATCCAACCGCCCGCTTCTGTGCTGCTGATGTCGTGCTTGTATCCTCAACGAGTGAGTCAAATGCTCCTTCATGACTCCCGAACCGGAACTCCACTCCTTTGGCCGCAGCTACCTTTTGAAAGTGAGCACATGCTTCGCTGCACTTCGTGAACCCCGCAAGCGAGTCAAGCACCGCCTCGTAGGTTGTGTGCGCGGGCGCATCTGGAATTTCGAACTGAAGCAGCTTCGACGCCCATCCCAAGCGCGCTGCACGCTTACGGTCTGCCTGATTGCTTTCCACAAATTGCGTGTCGCGCAGGCCGGCGCGTTCCATATTCGCCAGTGTTTCCCTTTCCAACGCTCCGAGTTCCTCTGTTGGCTGCACACGAAGCATGCCGCACCCAACGAAAAGGTCTTCGCTGTCTCCATGTGAAGGTTTCTCGTGCCTCCGCGTTTCGTTCAGCAGCTTCCAGGCTTCGCGGCTTTCCAGAGCGAGTCGCTGGTAGTGCAGCTTCGTCCCGTACGACGCCCGGAACTGGGAGGATTCAGTTCTGTCCGCTCAAAACAATGATGACGCTGCAATGGGCAACGCACAATTTTGTTTTGGTCTACCGAGGCCGCTTGGATAGAAGTGTCAATCCCAGGGAGATAGCCGGTCTCATCGTATCTGTGCTGGTCGAAAACTGTGACCTTGTAGCCTATCATTCTGTCAGACAGCGGGGTTCCAAGGCATTCGTTCCACGTTTGCTACGTACCCTTTTCCTTCAGTGCAACAGCCAGCGAAAGGCCAAAGATGCCCGCTTTCCTTTACGTTAGTGATAACATTGTATGAAAACATAGCAGCGTGAATCCACATACCGCCAACAATAGCTACTGACTTAGGTTCTCCCATTTCAATAATGTGGCAGGAGTTGAGATGTTTCAAAAGACAATTATTGGGCAAAATTTCTTCAGCTAGGTTTTAGTTCAATGCCTCACGAGCATGGCCCATATATGCGCATAATGAGGGGGTTGATGACGTAATGCGTGGGACTTCAAGGTACATAACTCCACCGTGGAGGGCAACGATGTGACGCGGAGGACAGCGGTAAATAAGAAACTAAAGAGATTATCGCGCTAATCATTTGAGAGCGACCAACCAACGATCTAATAAAATGCAAATACCTCTGCATCATGGGATTAGAATGCTACAGGGATAGGTATACAGATCAAACCAAATCAAACAGCGGTTGGCTTTAAGCTGATTCGGAAATATAACGAGTATATCATCAGCTGGTATTGTGTATAGCGTTTTTATAAGATGTCACTGAAAGCTTGCGTGTTGTTAAAGGTGTCGTAGAATAACACGTAGTATTTACCCACAATCGGACGCCGATTTCAGAATTGAACCGAGTCTCGCGCTATTCGCTCAGGCCCGTGGGAGGCCCGACATGAAACTTGAAAGTGATTCCCAGGATGATGTACTTATTCTCTGAATAATATTAGTTTTGCGTAGAGCGGAGAAGCCAGGGAAGCTATCAGATAAAAAGTGCAATGCTGGATCACTTGAATAGCCAAATTTTTACATGCTTACAGTCTTGATTGTAACGTAGACCAGAACAACGGGATGGAAGACAGCAGGTCAAACCCGTCAGATAACCTGTTTACGCTGCCAGATCTCCGAGTAGCGCTATCTTATTCGGTGTTGGCATCTCACTTGCGGCCATAGTCCCACTCAGGCTCGACAGCATCGGTCTCCTCGACCTTAGCGTCCCTCTTTCCGTAGTCCCATTCAGGCTCAACCTCACCCTCGACATCCCTCTTGCCGTAATCCCATTCTGGCTCAATGATCTCGTCTCTCTTGCCGTAGTCCCATTCAGGCTCAACAGCCTCATCCCTCTTTCCATAATCCCATTCCGGCTCAACAACTTCGTCCCTCTTTCCATAGTCCCATTCAGGCTCAATGACCTCGTCCCTTTTTCCGTAGTCCCATTCGGGCTCAGTAACTTCGTCCCTCTTTCCGTAGTCCCACTCAGGCTCGATAATGTCATCCCGCTTTCCGTAGTCCCATTCGGGGCTGATTTCGGACGACACCGATTCTTCGGACTGTGCTTCGACGGCGTTCGGCTTCGCAATAGGATTGGAGGTAGCTCCCGTGGCGAGAAAACCAACGAGGGCGCTGAGGGCGACGGAGACCTTCATAGTCGTAGATGGAAATAGCTGGTGGGCTGATCTTAGCACTGGTCCCGGAAGAGCATAAGGCAACCTACAGTTCTATTCTGTGAAGGAGTTGAAGATGGTGTGTTTGTTTCTTTCGAGTGGTGAGGAATTTGTGTATTTATATCTGGAAAATGCTTTCGAACAACGACTTCAAGTTTTGCAACCAAGCTGCACCTTCCTTTTTGAGGAAAGGTGTAATATACAATGACAACGAGCAATCCTTTGCCCCACGGCTAATATCCAACCCTTAATGGTATGCTCCGGCTGATGTCTGACTTGCATATCTCGCCTCATGATCTAGATCCGGCTTGATCCGAACGTTTAACAACTCGAACAGAGCTATTGGAGCGACTTCATGACCAATGAAACATGACACTAGGCATCGTAGGATGGGATAAGCCCCAGATGGCGCGATTATTTCAAGACACCTCGCGTAAGAATCCGTGGAGGAATGTATTCAAGAACGAATTAATGCATGCCCCCTGCCTCCGAACTGGTGCCACCAACTCAACCGAGGACAAAGATGATCCGAGCTTTGAGAATAGCGTCTCGAGAAGATACAGTCCACCTTGTCCAATGACAAGGTATATCTGCTACTCGAGTGAGCAGTTGACGGGGACTCTGGCGGCAGCGGCAGCAACCACGCCATCCATGCCGTGGTCCACAACATGTAGCGGGATGCGAGCCCGCCAATCTCGATTGTCGTTTTTATTTTTGGTTTTCTTCCATAATCCAGGGAAACACTCCGGCAGCACAGTCTCTGCGGCAGCCGCCGGCACTAGCTCCGGAAACAGTGGGACACGACCCACAACCCGCATACGCAGTCGGAGCAAGAGCCGAGCCATGATACAGGCTGGTAGTTTATTAGCATTACGCGGCCTGGGACGACTGCAGGGCGCGAGATGGGCCCGCAGAATCTAGTCCTCCGGGAACATGGCACACACGTGCCATGACTGTGGCGTCGTCCACGACTGGATACTACGCCGTCACTACGGTGTGTCGCAGGCAGACGCTGGTGTTGGTAGAATGAGGCATGGTAAAGGAAAGTTCGCGTGGACGGGATAAGCATCTCCGTTGACACATTACTCAAGGCGCGCCCCAAGCGAATGGAGATGCCCATCCCATCCACGCGAACTTTCCTTCACCATGCCTCATTCTGCCTACCCCATTACTTGCGGTGAATTGCGGACGGATTAAGCAGTCAATTAACTGGGCGTTGTGGATGGACTTGTAGTTGGCACGCACATCAACACGACTGGTGGGACAACTTTTGATGCTTTCCGGAGTTAGTTCCATGTCCTGGAGCCTAGAATCCTCACGCCAGTCTCTTGTGCATCCGGCCGCTTCCGTTCTGAGGCTCCCGAAGGATGTAGATATCTATTCGGCTAAACATGGTTGGACGAGTGTTATTGTAGGGGGGTTTATGATATGCGCGATTGGCGCGGATGAAAAGGTTAGACGGGGTCTCCACACTGGAAACAGCTAGTAATCATTGGCGTAAGCCACAAGCATGTCGCTTAAATCCTTGATGGCATGCAATGATTAGCCATCTAGAAGAGCAATCTGACTGGTACGAATCCTGGGACATGTTGATGAACAAGTTTTCTGGGATTGCAGAGTGCCAGTGGCTGACGCAATGCGGTGGCGCAATTACAGCACCTCCTACATGCAGTAAAAGCAACAAATACTCAGTGTGGCAGTTCGCATTGATGCTACTCCACATTTATTCCCACTACTCTGTCGACAAGGTCTCGAGCATTCCTTCAAAACACAGATGACAATCTCAGTCCGGCAACTGCGCGGTGGGTCATCTATTTTTGCATCGGCATACGGCACTTTTCATGTGGCGGCCTCTGCATCTACTATCACGACAATCTTCATTCCAAGACAGAGGTACTCGGGCTCCCAGCTTTTCACGAGCTGCGTTGCTATGGATGATGAGATTCTCCCCGCGCGGTCCCGCACTTTGACATCCGCTGGGATGGTACAGGCTAGGACTAAGTAGCGAGAGGCTGACCCATAACCCGGTTTCTCCCCCCACACAATACGCAACGGCGCCTCCGTCCGAACAGCGCAGCAGGGTGCTGATAACTGGCAGTAAGCTCCACGAGGCGAACGAGGCATATTTGGAGCACTGCCTGAATTTCCTGCAGGGGCTGCCCATGTGTGCGCGACGCAACGCTCGAGGCTGTCAACCCTGTCTTCAATGGCGCTATCGACAGCGCCAACGGCTGGGACGCCGTCGGCTGGAGCGCTGTGCATTAGTGCCAGGACTTTAGCGCGCTGTCTGCGCAGGCGGAGGCGAATACAAAGAGTATAAGACGACGGGCATTGGGAGGTCTGTTGTTGTCGAGGGAGAAGTACGAGAGAATATTCACGCCGAGTTCGATACCGTCAACTTTGAACAATAAATCTCGGGGGCCTTGGTGTCATGTTGCAGGACTGCAGTACAAAAAGGTGGGTCAACCACCTTTTGTAATCGAGGACTTCTGCCAAAGAATTTCGACATGCTCATCCAGACGATAGCTTCAACTACCAATTACATGAGCGAAAAACAGAAATGTTTCTTAGTATCATTTAGAATACTCTGACTGACTTTCCAGTGCCACAGTCAATATTTATGCCCAAGTTCAAAGATTAACCAATGCCCGCTCTGCTCTTTTCACATTTCACGGGCTTGCAGTTGGAGCCACCGAAGCCAGGCTGCATTCATCAATCGATCGTTTATAGTGTCGGGTGACCAGCTTGCGCCCTGCGGAGATCACCTTCGAATAAAGAAATACACAAACCCACGCTAGAACTTTAAGGGCTCTTGGCATGATGCGCTTTTTGGTTCTCACATGCTGCGCAATGAAACCTAGACGAATGCGGTTGTTCAGCGCGTCAGCCGATGTTTGCGAACTTCAGCTGAGACTTCCTTTCCAAATTTTTCACGTGCTGATCCAGAACGTTTGCACCATAGTACCCACGGCACCTAAAATTGAGGGGTTTCACTTGTGCGTGTCGGTGTCTTTTGGGTATATATGAAGCAATCCATTCTCGGGAGCTCGTTTGAATACTCCTGATCAGCCACGAAATCGCAAGAAACTCGTCAACATGGCGCCGAGTATCTCTCTCCTCGACAACAAAAAAGGACGTGCATCACCACCAGCAGAGGATTTTGGCGGCGGCGCTGTCCAACCCCCCAATGCGAACAGACTCGACACGCAAGATGGCTACCCCGGTGGAGTCAATTCGAAAAAGGTGAAATTTGGGGACCGCAGAGCCATGCAGCAGGCTGCTCCGTCGCAGACCTTAAAAGATCGTCTGATGGTTGGCGATACCTCCTTCTTTGTAGGCCGCGAGCAGCCTGCCAGGCCAACGAAATTCCCCAGACTCAGCAAACCGGTGCCTCTCATCAGGCACGAGTACGATGTTGTCGTAATCGGATCTGGTTATGGTGGCGGTGTTGCGGCTAGCAGAGCTTCAAGAGCTGGAAAGAGCGTGGCAATCCTGGAGCTTGGCAAGGAAAAATGGCGTGAGTGCTGGATTAAATTTCTATCTTGCGTAGACGGGATGCGCTAACCACGTATATAGCCGGAGAATATCCCAGCAACTTGGTTGAAGCCTTGCCCGAAGTCCATGTATCGGGAAACGCAGGCCGAGATAGCGGTCCGCTGATTGACGTCGCTCTGGGCGGCGACACGGGCATGTACCATTTGATCCTTGGTGAAGGCCAGAATGCCTTTGTCGCTAACGGTAGGATCACTTTCAGAATACATCATTCGGGAAATCTATGCTGATGCACCTTCTCTTTTTCAGGCTTGGGCGGAACGTCGTTACTCAATGCCAACGTTTTTCTCGAATGCGACGAAAGAACTCTGCAGTTGGGGAACTGGCCTAGGGAAATCCGTCACCAGCCGAAAGAGCTCGACACGTACTACCAGCGTGCCAAGGATATGCTTCAGCCGGCCGAATACCCCGAGTCCTATCCGCATCTGAACAAGCTTTCCGTCCTGGAGAAGCAGGCCATCGCCCTAGGCCAAAAGGAAAACTTCCGCCGTGTGCCTCAGACAACTTTCTTCAAGAATGGATTCAACAATGCTGGCGTCGAGATGAAAGCATCAACCGGCTCCGGTCAAGATTGTACGGGCGTCAACGACGGGTCCAAGAACTCTGTTCTCATGAACTACATTCCCGACGCCTGGAACCACGGCGCAGAAATATTCTGCGAATGCGAAGTGCGTTATGTTCTGCCGGATCCATCTGGGAAAGGGTATATCGTCTACTATTCTTGGCACGGTGATGAACGCAAAGCATTCAAGAACGCATTCCACAACGATCTGATGTGGGTCCGCGCAGTAAGTCCACTGCACTTGTTTTGGAAACACATGCTAACGAATTCTGCAGAAAGAGCTCTGTGTCCTTGGTGCTGGATCTATTGGAAGCACCGGAATTATGCTCCGCTCGAAGGCACATGGACTAAAAACCTCCCAATTTGTCGGACAGAAGATGTCGGGAAACGGAGACATCCTCGCTTTCGGTTGGTAGAATAAAAACGCAGATACTACGGCTACTAACTGTCGACCGCAGGCTACAACACGGACGAAACCGTCAATGGCATTGGTAGCGATAAGCCTCGATCTGAACGGCCCCCTGGTCCTACCATCACTGGTGTTATCGATAATCGGGGCCCGAAAACATCACCAAATGTCCTGGACGGACACGTCATTGAAGAAGGCGCTATCCCATCGGCATTAGCACCAGTTCTCCAGGCCATGCTGGAAGCATGTCCCGGCAGGATTTATCCCACGCACTATGCATATGTCGAGCAATTGCGCCACCTGTTATCGCGGACCAAGAACAGGCTTGTGGGACCCTATGCCACGGGGAGCTCAGTGAATCGAACACAGACGTACCTGATCATGTCTCACGACAGCAATGAGGCCATACTGTCACTTGTTGACGATAAGCCGTATCTACAGTTCTTTGGGGTTGGCAGAACCAACCATGTGAAAAAACTGAACAAGGTCCTTGCTCAGGCAACCGATGCAATCCGGGGCACTATGATCAACTCTCCGTTCTACGCTGGTGACTATACCCCCATTTTTGAGCCCAATGATGCTATGCTAACACTTTGGCGAAGCATTTGACAGCAATGAAGAGATCACGGTCCATCCGTTGGGCGGACTGATCATGGCCAGAAACGGCGAGGGTAACACCGGTGCCACCAACCACTTTGGAGAAATTCTCAAGGGTGACGGCGATGAAGCGCACGAGGGCCTTGTCTGCGTTGACGGTGCTGTTATACCGACAGCTTTAGGTAACTTTATTAAGCTATTGCTTCTCGGAGACTATTGGCTGACCTTTCAGGTGTGAACCCTTTCGCGACTATCACTGCTCTCGCCGAACGAACAATGGACATCCTCGCGAAAAGACACAAATGGGTCATCGATGAGTCGCGAAATGGTCCCTTGAACCTTTTCGGTGACCCGAAAACAGCTCTTCCCATGACACCCGACATCCAAGATGCGGACAGACTGATCCAATCTAACAGTACTGGAGCCGGAGTACGATTTACAGAGATCATGGAAGGGCACATTCATGTTGGGGAAGACATTGGCGATTTCCAGGCGGCGGAACGAGTGGCCAAAGGGAGGTCGAGCGCGGCTCGGTTCTATCTCAGTGTTGATGCGTTCAATGTTAACGACTGTAAGTGCACACCTCCAAAAGCTCACCTTATTACGCTAAGAACTTGTAGTGATCCAACACCCTAACCATGCTGCACTCGCGACTGGGACCTTTTCCTGCGCGGCGCTGTCAAGGGATCCTTTACTTGTGCTCCGTGGTGAAGTGGGGTTCTTCACTGCTGATGAAACTGTCTCGGATAGGTCAAACTTGGTATACAAGCTGGACATGCTAAGCACCGAGGGGAAGGAGTTCTTCTTGTATGGCTACAAGGAGGTGGACTCGACCATGGCCTTTTCTGTGCGGAAAACCTGGAACGCTACAACCACATTGTACACAACCATCACACACGAACAAAAGGTCATTGGCCGAGGGATGCTGTATATCTCCTGGAGAAACTTCGCTTCTGAGCTTCTCAGCTTCGGCAGGACTGGAGGAAGCCTGCTACAAAGCATTTTGCCCACCGCGGCCTTCCTCGGATACTTCGCAAGGAATACGGCGGATTACTTCCTGGGCCCTCTGAGAATGTTGAGTTTCCCGAATGAGGCCCCCTATGGCGGAGAGTCCAAGAAACCTCAACCGGCTGAGACCATTACCCTTACTACCAAGGACAACGTGATGGTGGAGATGAAGGTTTGGCGAGCGCAGACTCAGAACGCATTACGACGACCCATCCTCATGGTTCCTGGTGCATCCGTCGACGAGCAGATTTACGCCCTGCCGACTATCAAGACAAACGCAGTCGAATACTTCTTGTCCAAGGGCCACGATGTGTACATCGTCGTCTTGCGAGTGGGCCGCACTCCAACCGCGAAGCGAGGCTACACCGCGTTTGACGCACGCCTCGACGTCAAGGCCGCCGTCGAGTACATCTACAAGGAGCACGACAACACGACCGAGACCAAGATGTACGTCATCTGCCACTGCCTCGGCGCGGTAGCCACGTCCATCGGCCTCCTCGACGGCAGCATCACGCCCTCGCACATCAACGGCCTCTGCGCCAGCCAAGTCTTCTTCGCGCACCGCTTCGGCTTCTTCAACAGCATCAAGTCGGCCACGACGCTCCTGCCGCGCATCTACAGCGCCATCGCCGGCTCGTGGTTCCCGACGGTGACGTCGTGGTCGCCCGTCTCGACGTCGCTGATCCAGCGCCTGCTGGACCAGGTGCTGCGCTTCTACCCGGTCGGCGCCAAGCACGAGCTGTGCAACAGCACCGTCTGCCACCGCAGCTCGCTGGCCTTCGGCCGGCTGTGGTCGCACGAGAACCTCAACCGCGCGACGCACTCGCGCCTCGCCAGCTTCGTCGACGGCATCCACATGACGACCCTGACGCACCTCATGCGCATGGGCAGCCACGGCGGCGCTCTGGATAACGAGTTCAATCCGCTCGTCACCGATGCGAACCTGCTCCGCCTGCAGGGCTTGCCCATTCTGTTTGTCAGCGGCAACAAGAATGTCGTCTACGACCCGGAGTGCACCAACACCAGCTACGACATGCTCAGGGACCGGTTCGGGACTGACGATTACGAGCGCAGGGTCCTTCCGGGCTATGGCCATCTCGACTCTTGGATGGGCGTGAATAGCGCGAGGGATGTGTATCCGATTGTCTACGAGCATGTCCTTGAAACGTCCAAGTATGAGGTGAAGACGAAGGGCACGTGGCGAGAATGATCTCTTCTAGAGAATTGAGCATATATATGCGTTTAGTTATGAATTCATTTCAGCTTTGCATGTTATCTGGTTCTTAATCGAGCTGTGACTGGATACATACATACATCAAGAAGCCAATTGTGGTACTCTGGGTCGCGGCTGACAAAATCAGGATTGGACAGAAGTTCAGAAATAGAAAACATCATGTGATGTTAATCCGATGCAGATGCTATGGTCTGTTACTAGCAAAGCTAGCGCAGCCCTACATGCCCCGATTTATGGAAAAGGAATTGGCGGTTCTCAGGATTCAGTTCATCCCAACGTTGGTAAAGATGGCTGCAGCGCGTGGATGGGCTTTCAGCCGGCTACACATATGGGACAGCCAGGGAAATATTTGAAAATAATCTAGTTTGACCATAGCTCTTGATTGATCCATGAGAATACTTCATAGTTATCGTGGTTCCACGCGAGGGATACTGCACAACAACTCCCTGGTCGCGAGCAAGGGGAAGGACAAAGAAAATATTATCACATGATACACATACGCCGTAAGCAGCTACCTGGATGGAATGAAGTCTTGCCTATTCCGGAATTCTCTCTACAGGATTTGCTTTTCCTTTGGTTGACCCAAGTTCCCCGCGTGGATGCGGCTGAACCCCACTCCACGTTCTCCTTGCAGAATCATTATTGATAGTCACACAGCCCTCGGCCGAGTCATAGCTCTCACATGTGAAAATAGATTGGTTGACTCGTGAGCTGGGTGAATGAATACATATCTTGCAAGGACGTTCTCTCTTGGCTGACTCGATAGATAAACTTGATGCCTTCTCCGTCTTTGAGTCTTCCCGTCTTTCTTTATTAAACAGCTAAAAATGCCGGAAACGAGCAACGCGCGAAACAATCACAAGTCCTCAGCTCCTAAAAAACGTCTGATCATCTGTTGCGATGGCACTTGGCAGGCAACGGACAGAGGCAATATCACCACGCCATCTAACGTGGCAAGGCTTGCCCGCATGCTTGCATGCACAGATGAGGAGGCGGGTAACACTCCTCAGATTGTGTATTACCAAGGCGGTGTAGGGTCCAATGGGACAGGAACATTGATATCAGACTACTTGCCAATTCAAGAGATTAGCAGCCTTGTGTCTGGCAGCTTAGCAGGTGCGTTGCTCTTTGAAGACTCTTTGATGAAACCTAACGATGTCGTAGCGCTCTTTGGCTGGGGTCTCGACGAAAACATCATTCAGTGCTACCATTTCCTGTCTCAAAATTACAGCAAGGGCGATGAGATATTCGTTTTCGGTTTCTCCCGTGGGGCATATACTGCGCGCGCTCTTGCAGCTCTGGTGACCACAATGGTAAACTTTCGCGGAATCTTTGCTCGTCAATATCTGCTGACTGCTCGACGTAGGGACTCCTCCCTCCTCAGCACCTGCAAGACTTCAGACGCGCCTACCAGATATATCGTGAGTATGGTGTGGCTGCGTCTAAGACCAGAGGTGCAAGCATCCACGAAGAACTGCCCGGGGCGGAATTCTGGATGTGTGCTTCAGCTCTCAGACCTCCAGACGACCTGCGTTTCATCAAAGATCTGCAGAAAAACATATTCGAGGTGACGATCAAGGCCGTAGGGGTATGGGAGACTGTATGTGATTTCTTTGATGCAAAATAGAGGCTTTAACAGGCTGATAGTGAGGGTCAGGTTGGAGCTCTGGGGCTGCCCGACAGCAAGCTGACGAATCTCTTTCCGTCGCTCAACCGTCGATTCAAATTCCACGACGCAGCCCTAAACTCTCGTAAGGCAGCAGCACCCCCTAAGCAAGGCAAGTTCTAACACGAGATTAAGGCATCGAAAACGCATTCCAAGCATTGGCGCTCGACGAGCACCGCGGGGCCTTCACCCCGACGCTCTGGTACCTCGACCCGCACTACCTCGACAACCACGACCACAGCTCCGAGCAAACCGCGAACGACCCCACCAGCGACCACGCCAAACTTCAAAACTCGCTCCAAGGCAAGAAAGTCCCGAACCTCAAGCAATGCTGGTTCCCAGGCTACCACGAAACCATCGGCGGCGGCAACACGCTCGCCAACGCCTGGATGCCCGACAACACCGACATCGACGACATCGCGCTGGCCTGGATGTGCGACCAGCTCGAGGGCCTGCTGGCCTTCGACACCAAAGCCGCCGAGCGCATCCTCTTCTCCCCCTCCTCCTCCTCCCCCTCCACCACCGACCCCCGCACCACCTGGGCCCTCGGCACCAACGTCGACCTCATGAAAATCATGCTCCCGCTCTTCCTCAACGTCGCCGGCGGCAGCCACGCGCGCACGCCCGGCCAGTACCGCAAAGACCTGGGCGCGGACGAGGAGCGCGCCGCGCCGCGCGACTTCGCGACGAACGAGTCCGTCCACCCGTGCGTGCGCCACCGCGTCGAGGGTTTCGCCCGCGCGGCGGCGCCGTACAGGCCGGCGCCGTTCTTCCCTCCGCAATGTCCCAGCCCTGGGTCGTCGCAACAGCCGGCGCCGCAGTGGCGGTGGGAGGAGAGCACGAAGCGCGGGAGCGGAGAGCCGGATGGGAACGGGGCGAAGTGGGTTAGGCCGGGGGTGCCGGGGTTTGATGGTGGTGGTGGCGGTGGTGGAGGGTGGCTGCTGCCGTCGTCGTCGTCGTCGTGGTGGGAGCAGCCGCTTCCGCGCCAGCAGCAGCAGCAGCGGTCCGTCATGCTGCGCGAGTGGGTCGTGCGTGAGATGGACGGCCGCTCCAACTTCGAGGCGCGCCTGCTGCCGTGGATCGTCAAGGAGCAGCTGTGGGCGCGCAACCGCAAGCTGCTGAGACAGTCGGACGAGGGGGCGTTCGATGAGAAGCATGGGTGCAGGTTGTTTTGGACTAGGTCGAATTGGGGTGCGAGGAAGGTGGTGGAGGCAGGGAAGTGTCGGGTGCATGGTGATGCGCCTGTGGCGGTGCGGGCCCTGCGGGGGGATGAGCGGCTTGAGGCTGGGAGGGGGGATGTACGGCCTAAAGCTGGAAGGGAGGATGAGCGGCCTGAAGTTAGGAGGGTGGATGAGGTACCTGAGGCTAGGAGGGAGGATGAGCGACCTGAGGCTGTGAGGAGGGAGAGGGTAGCGGTGAGGGATGTTCATGCAGAGGAGGATGAGTCGGTGGTGCAGAAGCAAGCGTCAACGCCAAGATGGACACCGGATCACGAGGGGACCATGTTTGAAGGTGGTCCTGTTGGTGGGACTTCATTGCATGTCGATGAAGAATTGTAGTTCTGACCGAAAATAGCTGACTTCCGATTAAAACTCTTCGTATAGTAGTCGGAGGAAACCAATCCAGCATGTCATCATGACCCGTAATATGCTCCTCAAAATCGAAATATGTACTCATGAAATGTGCAATTGCAAGTAGTCGGACCAATGCAGGCGGAACGGACATTTTGTGTCAGAACATCCGGCAGTCACGGCATACTATACGTTCGATTTCCAAACGCTGCAAACACTGTAGTTTGCCAAACCAAAATTCTCTCGCTCGGTCTGGCTTTTGTGGGGCTCATCTCTCTCAATCATCCTAAGGAGAAAAGAGGAGAGGAACGTCGCTCGGGCTGGCACTGAGCATTGCGGCACTCAGCGACTGCACGATAGAAACCTCGATCTCAGTGGATCCAGGCGTCCAGCCCAGCTCAACCGGGAGGCGCTCATTCCCTGCAATCAATTAGTACTCGTGTTGCAAGTTGCGCCCATGCAGGCAGGATGAACAAACTTACTGAAGAAATACTCAAAGAACTCCCTGTTCGCACCCGGATTCTCCACGCTTCCCCACACCAGCATCATCATGACGCTCTCACCCACCATGATCGGGAGGTTTGTTGAAGTAATGGTGAACTCCGGGTTGATCTTGCTCATCTCGTACGCATGCTTAGCGCGAGCGACAGCTGTCTCGTTCACGCCAAGGACTGTGGCGTTGCTGTCGAAGTAGCTGAGGAAATTATCGAAGGTGTCCTCGTTGAAGCGGTTGGACGTGTCGAAATACATGTCGCGTCGAGACAGGCTACCGTCATGCTCGAGGACGTTGTGCTTGTGCAGCATATCAAAGTCGAACCACTGGCCAAGGTTAACGGGGTTCAAGTGTGCATGCTCGGATTGGAAATACGTACGGTGGCGTTGGGGGTGGGGTTTGTGCGCAGGCCGCCGTTGAAGAATGTGGTTGCCAGGGCTGGCGCAATGTTCATGGCGCTTCCGAGAGCATCAATGGCCTTGTCAAGAGTGATGTTCCGGCCGTTGTGGGGGAGGAACTCATGGTTGGCAAGAGTGTTGAGAACGGGGCAAGGGGCACGGACTGGGAAACAATCAGTATAAACATTAAGTCTTGAACAAAGGCAGGTATACCATCGTCCTCGCCCGGAGCAGTCCAAGTGTAGTGGTGCGGCTTCAGTCCGCTGTCCCTGTTCTGAATCTGACGGGAAGCCTGAGCTGCAAGGCTACCACCTTCCTGAGCAAAGTGGGAGAAACCGAGAGCAACCGGAAGAACTCCGATGCTCAAGCCGAAAGAAAGTTGCATCTTCATTTTTTGTTGGTGTAGGGTTCGTGCTGTGCGGACGTCCAAAGGAAAGGAGAAGTCTCCGGTTTATAGAAACCAAACATCCTCGGCATGTTCTGGTCTTTTCTTACGCATTGACAGCTCGGATCAATAACAGAACTTTCCACGGACTTGTTGCTACGATGTCATGTTAACATAGCTACAGTGCCGGCGGCATGGTCGGGAGTACGGCCGAAAGGCCGCCAAGCCTATTACTCGTTACTCGGAACGCGCTAGGACTGTGCCCCCCTTAGGCTGTGTCGGTAAACCCGGAATCCTGCACGAATCCGTATGGTGTAGCTCGTATTACTATATGCCGGCTTTTGATTGGCGAATCGTCGAAACACGGACTGCACATGCCCTGGGCTTTAAAATTTGCTTATGCCACGTCGCCGCTCGAACAAGGAGTTTCCGTGCTCCAGCATCCGTCTTCGTCCGCATTTCCAGCAGCTTCAAACGTCCGTAAGCATCTCACCCCACAGAATGGCAGACCGGAATGGGTAATTCTTCTCCGTGCTTCTCCTGAAAACGTCCAGCCGCCCCGGCGATGGCACCACCTTTTCATGTTCTCATTCTCAATGTCCCCTCTCACATGTAGAATGCCAAATATCTAGAAGATCTAACATCACAGCCACCAACATCGCCTCTAGCGGGTACACGTCACAAAGTGCAAGCCGTGCAGAGGCGCAGAGGCTCAATAGGGCCGTTTCACTGGTGTGGAAGGCCTGAACTTGTTGGTTGTTGGCATTCACTAGATGTAGGAGAGGTTTTCGGGTATAATTCACGGCAGCCTGCCTTGAATTCAGGCCACAGCGGTAAAACTGTAGACTTTCTAGTTTGTAAAAGGTGTCAGGGTGGATGGCATGAGCAGCAGAAAGAAGCCGGCGCTCTGATCGATAAGATGATCGATAAGATCGGACTGATCAGCGAAACCCGGCAAGATCTCGGCCAAGCCTTGGGTGACAACTTGGGCAGCGTGGGCGGCGAGGCATCAATTGGGAGGGATACCACTTCTGGAACGAAAGCTGAGAAGAGCATATGGATGATAATTTAACCTTTTCCACCTGCAAAGTAAATAAACGCCGTGGCTGGAATTCCTTAAGAGCTGTCATCGGGCCGGGCCGTCGGTTACGTCGATCCCGCGAGCACGAGCCATGACAGCCGCCCCGCTGCATACGAGTAGACCAGTCGATAAACAGTGTTTCAACTACGGATCATACCTCCAGCTTTGGCCATTAGAGATAAGCTCTCCGTTGCACAAGCGAAACCTATTTGGGCAACTTTCTAGAACTCCCACTCGTCTTGAGATTAGTCTGTTTACCAAAGTTTACGAAATGCAGTGATACTCGATCAAGATATAGGCGAAGCTCTGTCTAAACAATGTGAAGTTTCACGTGATGAATTTAGTTGTCAGTGATTTGAAATTCAATCCTTTGCATTTTGTTTAACACTATTCCCAAGCGATGCCCGCATGCTCCGAGTATCATGTCCGCATGTATCTGTCCTTTTCTTTGGACATTACACCAAGTCAACCGGCCTCCTTTTCACGCTCAAAGATTCATCAGCCTCTTTTCTGCCGTGTTCTTCTGACTCATCGGCGTTTTGGGGACTTTCCGAAACTTCCACGGCTGTGCATGTGTGGTGGGGCAGTTTTCCGCTGATAGTGTGGTCAGAGCTAGCCTTATCGGAAGCTGTCTCATCACCCTCCTTGGAAGGTAGACTTTGGCCATCGGCGTTTCGGCGAGCGAGCAGCTCTTCGAAATTCGCGGGCAGTGCTTTCAGGGTCGGGTGATCGCGGTTGGTGATATCCAACGTAGCCAGCTTCTGCCCGTTATCCGTGTATGGGATGGCTTCCGCGCCGTCGTGCCATGTGCCCGCTCCCAGCTCTTCGTGTGCCATGCGCTGCAGTTGCAACGTTTCATTCGCGCACCACTCGAGACGCGAGTAGGTGTCGAGATGACGGCGCCTCTGCAAACAGCGCGCCACAGGTTCGATGGTGTAGGAGAGGACAATAATTATGGCGCCGACGACGAGAGTGAGGCAGAGACCGAAGGTGTTGAAGTTGGTGTATGCGGTGGTGATGATTTTCTAAGCACGGAGAAGTTAGCGACAAACATGATCTGTTCGACTCGAGCAAGACGATGTGCTTACCTGACTTCGGCATATATTTTTCTCCGCATCATTTTGCGGCGTCTCGACCCACCGCATCACCTCCGGATCAGACGGACCTGTCGCAGCCACCACAAAGCTTCCCTGCAAGGTAGACAGCCAGATCGTAAACCAATGCTCGACTTCGAGTTGCCATTGGTTGCTCGGTAGTGGAGACTGGAGCCCGACCCAGAGTGCGTATCTTGAGGTCAATCCCGAGTTTCCGAGGCCACCCGCAATCCGCTCGATGGATGTTGACAGTGCGTAGGAGAACCAGTCAAAGTTTTCTGCCTTCTTGAGGCTTTTTGCGCGAGTGAATGTGTCAGCCAAGGTCCCTAACTCGGTGCACTCCTTCGAACTGCAGAGTTGGTACTGCGAGACACATGCCAGGGCGGAGGCGGCCTCGTCGGCGAAGTACATCCTCACCCTCCCCTCCAGGGTCGAGAAACCAATCAGATCAACATTTCTGTGTGCTGAATACCAAAGATCATCCGTCTCTGTCGTGAACAACACGTAGTTGGCGGACAGAAACATCAAAGTGACATCGCCTTCGACTTGGCGGAGCTCGGGGATGGGCGTAAACACGGAATCCCAAGTTGGAGCTCCGTTCGCATACTTCGCTTGTCTGATCCTGTAGGTCATGTCAGACTGGACATCCTAAATGTGCTGGACAGTACGATGAAAGAACATACCCGAGAACGTAGTCTGAGTTTGCACTCGTGCCGTTTTCACCCCTTTTTTGTTCATACGACCCCACCGGGTATTCGTAAGTGTAGTTGTACCCCGGCCTTAGCTCGCCGTAGTAATACCTCATGTACTTCACTTCCTGACCATCGAATGAATGTATGTACTCCTTCTTGTATCCATCACTCTTTATCGGCGCACATTGGAGTAGGGATCTGTATCTGAATTGCCGCTCTGGAGGATCGTTCAGGCCGAGATGATCATTGCTGTTGATGAAGCCAGAGTCGAGCTCCAGGTTTCCGAACTGGCTCTTGCATAGATCTCCTCCGAAAGGACAAGTTGCATTTCTATTCACCGACCATGGCAGCTGTTGTTGGACGTATTTCTGGCACTCTTGGGAGCTGGAGAGATTCGTGTAGCAATTTTGGGCGTAGTTGGCGAAGTCCTTGTCCTTCTTCACTCTGTAGGGTGCATAAACCGAGGTGTACAGCGATTGATTAACTTCTCGCAGCTCATCAAAGTGGCCACAGGACGGACTCGAGATAAGAACCTGCGATCCGGTAGAGGTTGCGATCTTGGAAGAAAAGATACCTGCAACGGCAAAGCAACAGAGGCAGGTGGCGGTGAATACCAGTAGCGGTAGAATACGGCGATGCGCTTGGGGTGCTTTGCGGTGCCAAACCCACGCTAATTGTCCCAAGGACCAGAATCCACTCACACTGGTGGCCGAGTTGCGAAGGATAGCCTGTCGCTGGTGGTAGATCCCGTCTCGAGGAGCCTCGGAAGAAAAGCGGTGATGAAAGAAGTAACAAGAAGCTCTCCAGAACGCGGTTCCTGTCCACGTAATGAACAGGGCGATGAGCGAGATCAAGAAACCACCATTACGTCGCGTGAGCGTGATGGTGCCTCCAAGGATTGGTCCATCTGACCAGTTGATCCACGGACCGGTGTGAATGCCGTAGTACTCCGCGGGATCTGACGAGGTAAAGTTACTCATTCTGAACGGAGGTTGTGATTGAAAAAGCGGACGAAGATGAACGGACCTGGTGCAGATATCCTCGATTTAAGTTTCTGCTCAAGACAACACCGGAAACTGCCGTTTTGATATCTGGCTTAGATTCTTTTTGTGAGGGTGTCAACGGTTGCCCACGGTGGTGCGCAGCCGTTGAGCCACAATTAGCACCCTACGCTCCGACTGTGGGGTTTGAGTTCAGCCATTCTGTGCTCCTACTGGTGGAATGTTGTTCGATGTTATCATGGAACACCAAAATAGACTATTACCGATGTTTATTGCAGAAGTACAAGGTTCGTATTAAGCAGACTCTGTAGCAGGTTGAACCAGAATAGTACGGGAGCATGGGTGCAAGGAGATGTCCGTGTGACATTTTGCCCGGCTGAGCGTTCCCAGATATCGGGAGACGCGGCTTGATAATTTTAACAATTAAGCTGCGATGCGCATCGATGATTGGCCGGATACGGCACTATCGGCTTTGTGGTGTCATGACCCTTGCATGCCAATTGGCTTAGTGAGCAAAGATGATCAGGGCAGAAGGGGGCCAAATCCCCAGGAAAACAGGTAGATACGAAGTGTGGCAGGGGTTGAAGCTGACGCGCACTGTGTCTGCAGCAAACGGGTATCTGGATCCAGATTCACGTCCCAGCATTCGGTCTGTTCTGGCATCAAATTCATCTGATCGGCGAAGACCACGTGGACCATAGGAAAAATTATTCTGTTTGCTGCTTGGACAACATCAACCGGGTGGGTCAATTTCATCACATTAAGAGAAGATGTAAGTGGGGGGTTAGGCGAGGTGCAGCGGCCTCTGCCTCAATACAGGCCACTACCCCTGCAAGCAGGGGGTTTGAGCACGCGGTAGCAGTGCTGCAATGCCATTTTTAACACCCAGGACGACAAAGCATCCATCATACATTCACCCATCATCTGGAAGAGCTGTATGTACTGGCAAGGCGAACGGGACAATCCGCACAATGGAGCAGGGGTCGACTTACACGAACCCGTTCGCCACACAGTATGTAGCTGCGTGAGATTCAGCTTTGCGAATCCCAAGTCCCTCATGCACGTCCGCCGGAGTAGCCATTTCTGCCTTCAATATAACTTCTTTCAGGTGGCACTAGACGTACAGGTATGTACACCTCGTCGGAGATGTCCTTGTCCAACCGGCCGTAAAGCGCCCTGATCTGCTGCTGTTGGTTGCACCGTGATTGGCAGAGAGCAGCTCGGTCGCTCAGACTGTCAAAGCAGCGGCCCTTGATAGCGCGGAGGGATTCCTCGTTACAGTCGTTGACGTGGGGGCCATTTCCCGGTGGTCTTACCTTCCAAAGTACACGGACTACTCTGTGAAGCATACAACAGAAACTGGGACATCTTGAATACGAACTACTACCTTATGCGTCAGAATCCGGCGTGTCGGGTGGCCGAGGCAATGCCGTGTCCTCCTTGGGAGGTTTTTTTGGGGGCCGATGACGATGAGGGTTGGGGGCCGGAATGCAGTGGGACTTCCGAATTGATTGAATGCCATGTGGTCCGAGCTTCTCTCGGTGCAAGGGCCGCATAGGAGGGTCGGGGCGGAAGGCCTGGAGAGTAGGGGAAACCATCCCACTTCTTTACGGGTGTCGTGGGAAAAAGTTCTACGAGGTTGAGCATTCAGTTCTTTAAGAGCTCCGGCAAACATCCATCGAGGAAGCTTGGTGCCTGGCCATAACGGTTCAATTATTCTTGTCCTCATCATATTCATTTCAAAACAAGCACCCGTTCTCTCACAACATATGATAGGCCCAGGACAAGATCGCTTGTTGCGGCACGTGAATTAGTAAGTGTTCAGAAAGCGACTGGGTGCAAGATGAACGCATGATGTGATGCAACTGCAGCGCAATGAGCTCACGAATTAGAAGGATGGGATTGGGGGGAACCGGGCTCCCCATGAGGCAGATTCCCGCCAATGCAGACTTTGAAGAGCAGACAAGCTCACGAGCAGCCTTTACTTGAGCGGAAGAAAGCCTACTCCCCAACGTACTGCGCGAATTAGACACACGTAGAGCGTGATCCAAAACCAACGCTGCGGGGAGGCCGACGGGGCGTGGGTTTGCGAGTAAACTGGGTTCAGCAATAAAACCCATAGTTTGCCGCGGTAGAAGCGCGCCAGCAATAAGCACCGACACCGGGCTGGTTGGGCTCAGCCTAGGGAGATGCCGCAGTAGAAGGGAACGTTCGGCGAAGCAGAACGGCAATGCTGTTGCAGCGGCCTCACGTCTCACAGACCCCAGGGTTTCCTGCCAAAGGAAGCCACGCGTACGACGGAAGTTTGGCAAGTAGGCCCTGAAATGGTCTTTCAGCCTCCTCTGAGCGGTCGGGGCTTCCCCAGTCGGACTTTGTTCCCAAATGCAACAGCGAATATGGTATGTGTTCGGCCGGACGTTCGGTAGGGTGAAAATACGTGTAGGAGGAGATGAAGAACGTGTAGCAGTGGCGAGAAGCGGCGACGGTGGTGGAAGTGCGACGGAGAGAGGCGTGGTAGTTGCGGGGGTTGATAGAGGGCGTGGTTGGGAAGCGGAGGTGGACGCGTTTGGACTGACGGCGCGGTCGCGACATCGCGTCATGCATGAGCTCAGACTAGGCCTAATTCAGTAAGGCGCCTCGGCCCGCCTTCCGCACCCCGCTGTCCCGTTGGCTCAGCTCGCTTTCAAACCCACATCATGTCCGAATCTTGGCTTCAGCTATCCATGTTAGAGGAACGCAGCGTCTCTCAAGATATGAGAGCCACGATAGCTCCTCCAGCTGTGCCGCGGCCACTCTCGCTCCGCTCGACTTCAGCGCCCTCCATTCCATTGCCTTCCTTCCCTCAACTTTTTTCGTTCGCATTCAGGTTCACGACACACCTCGTTAATGGATGAACAAGCCTGACCTGCTGTTGCTGAGTTGAGTACAGTCGAACAAATATTGAGCCGAAAATGATATGTCCAGGAAGAAGCCACCGTGGAAACAACACGGAAGAGAATGAAAGAAGATGAAACGAAGGAGAGAGTACAAGAAGGACATACAGGCAATCGAGGAGAAGAAACCCCACAGAAAGCGAAACAGGAGTCCTTCCATAAATGATGGATCCAGCGCCGCCGCCTCTATCGCGTGATTGCCCACGTGTCGTTGCCTCTTTCTCGGAAACTTGCCCTTGAATCACAGGTTTGCAAAGGAATTGCAACATCAGACCTTAATTTGAAGTCATAATGCCTCAATTGTAGAGCTAATATTCACCAAGATTGTGTCGACGAGGGCGCCGGACAATAGGACCCCCGCTATCAACGATAACGCTGTGCTGCTTGACCGCCACCTCCTCGAAATCAAACTCCCACAGAGAAGTCACAACAGCTAGCGACAGCTCCGCCAAAGCCATATCCTTGCCCCGGAAACTGTGCCATCCAAATATAAACGGATTAAACGCTGCATGTATGCGTTGCAGCCCGTATTGTTTGCACTTGTCTCCCTCCTGCCATGATCACCACCGTTCCGTCTCGCGAAACGATGCAACCGCCCTGAGCACCTGGCGCGCCTGCAAATGCTGCAGATGACCATCTCGATGTTGATGCCCACCGGCAGCGCCTCACCGTCGACTGTGCACTTATCGAGCCTCACCTCGCGGGACGGCACACCGCCAACCCGGGTGACGACGCGTATGGCTTCGTCACTGTAGGTGTGCAGACTGGTACATGTGGTTACGACGGTGCCGCAGCGGATGGGAACGCGCAAGGCGAAGGCGGCACGGCTGGCGTGCGAGTGGTGGCGTGCTCGCCATGGCTGTGGCGGCGGTGGTGAAAAGCCATGGATCACGCGGTTGCCGCTTTGGGCAGTGTTGCCTGGCATACTAACAAAACAAATGGCAAAAGGGCAAAAACCTGGCAGCACACTCCGAAATCGAACCTCGAACCTGATGCGGCTCTCGGCAGCGGTGTGTAAACCTCCCAGGAAACCCTTACAAATCTGCTAAGTGTTTTTTTCCTTTACGGTGACTGGAAGAGCTCGCTGTTTAGTTTATATACCCCACTTAAATCACCCACTAATACATGATCGTCACGGGCATACAAGCTGCTGCTTGTAGCTTAGCACCATTAGGCGGATGTTGGGCCCGCCTGATGGTACGCTCTTTGAGAGTTGCCTATGCTAACTTATGGTGTGTTCATTGCTGGTACGCCAGCGTCCAATGCAATTACGTTGCTGGCTTTGACCATGGTCCCGAATGCACTTAAGTGAGAACAGACTCACGTATGTGCTAGCAGGTCGTTCGGGCAAAGCGTGTTTTAGAAAATGCTGAAGTGACTAATGAGCGTATTTAATGCACAACAATCCCTCGCACATATGCCCCCCGTTTAGAAAACGTCAACCATCAAAGACCACTACTCAACAAAGAACGCTGCCCGAGAGCCACTTCTTCAGAGCCCAGATGGCTCGAAAACAGCAGCAAAGCTGCCTTCTACCACCCACACAGTATGTTTTCAACTACACCAGCCCCAATCCAAGTCAGCCTCGTCTCCACTATCCTTGTAGCTGTCCTAAATACAAAAGACACATTAGCATTCATTCGGCCATGGGCATAGAAAAAAACAAGTCAGCTCACTTACCCTGCCGCCATTCTTCTTGCCATAACAATCGTCAATGACACCCTGAAACCTGTCATAGCATGACTTCTGGTCATGGTAGTGGCCCGAGACATTGATCTTGGATCTTCCCTTGCTGTAAGAGCCTCCAGTCTTCCACCTATCGGAACCGCAATAATCCTCGCGATATTTGTGTAAGTCGTCCTTGCTATCGCACGACTTGCTCCCACCCTGATCGTAGCAGCTGTATCCCGAAACGATCGGGGCGAGGACCAGAGTGGCGGTGAGGATGGTGAGTTCGAGACGCATGGTTGCTGAGAAAGTGTTCGAGGTTGTGTAGCTTTGATAGAGTGGATGAAGCTGTTGATCTGTGTCTTGCGTTTTGCTGCTGGACTACGTATGTTTATATATCCGTGCCTACTCCTTGATACGAATGGAGCGCGGGCTGGCCGTGAACCCCGCTCCGTTAACGAGCTGCGATCTCTGTAAGTCTTTCACCAATGATGATTTGCGGATATCGGCCTTGATGATCGCGGTGCAAGAATTACCCCGCTGAACCAGAGTCGCGACCTTCTCGACCGTTCGGCAATCAACCTCTTCAGCCTGCAGATGGCGGAACCCTACATCCTGTCACAGTGCGGCTGAGAGAGCTGAGATACAAAGCTGAGAAGGATGACTGTGTGCTACATTAGGTTCCTGAAAAAGGCGCACGAAATCCCCCTGGGTCGACCCAACGCGTGGCACTTTCTTACACCACCCATTAAAGCATTACTGAGATGTCAGCTCTGACCTCTGTCACAAGTATAAATCCATTTCGTATCATGGAAAATTACTTTTTGACAATATTATTCTACTTTAATGTCAATTATTTTCGATTGTCTGCATCGATCTCTCAATGTCTGTGACTGTTTCTCGATTTGAATCCAACTGGGTTTAGTATATAAACAAACCAGGAAGGTTACTTTGGACAGTAAGCACTCTCTATGCAAGAGAAGGATAATTCAGCTTGAAATTAAGTTACGAGGTAATCCGACGGTTTGCTAGTCTGCGGGGTAGCGCAAACGGTTGCATCCTCTCAGCCTAGACTATCTTAGTCGCCACTCTCCTAGCATTTTGGGCTAGCATAGGCTTACTAGCTCCATCTCCGATCCGCTCTACTAAGGGCTTTGCAACCGCTCTTGCACTAATTGTTGAGAATAATTGGCCCGCCTACCTGCTGGTTTCCGCTTGGCTCATTGCCTGTCATTTTTATTATGTAACGCCTCAGTCCTGCACGTCAGACTTACGTCTACCAGAGAAAATTCCCGGCTAAGCTTTCTTGCCAAGGGCGATCTTCCGGCGCGGCATTAGAGATCAGCAAGGCCCCAGGGCTTCGGCGCGGGATTTTACTGTTAGTTTGACGCCATTCAGCTTTGTTATTCGCCCGGAGGACTGAGGATGCTACCTGGGAAGGTCCCGTGAAACCTTATCGGCAGGATCAGGCCAAAGCTAGGACATTAAAGACCCTGGCCGGATTCTCTATACATACTGTGTGGTGGATCCGGAGACGTCTCTTGGTTTCAATAATTTTCTGCAAGCTTAAGTGTCCATCCGCAGTGCCACTGGTGTAGAGAAAGTCGTCGACACAATGCGGGTGTGATTGACCAGAGTTCAGGCGTTGTCGAGAGCACCGGTAGGTAAGGAACGATACCTCGCTCCAGGTTCCTGTACAGCTCGATTTCAACACGCCCAGCAAGGCTACTCAGAATCGGCCGCACGAGTCAAGGTTGCCTCTAAGCCAGGGAAGCTATAGGTCTTCATAAAGACTCTTGAACACATCTTATTCTTGAGATTCATGACTGTGGCCCTCTGTGTCAAAGATGTTGTGTTGTACTCTACATGCCAAGAGACCTACAAGTCGCAGTTACAGTTGAATATACACACATGCGAAGGATTTTTGCTGATCGCCAAAACTTGTTTTCCGCCTCCATGCTTCCGGGATACTAGGTGAACACACCGTCCTGACGCCAATGAAAAGTTTTTCACGGCGGCGAAGTAGCCTCGCCCGGTATCCCTCACCGCAAGTTCCTCCCCACCTTCACATGCGTGGCCGCTGTGGCCACCGCGGCCGCATCCAGGCGGCCAGGTAATCAACAGCCATAGCAACTTCCGTCTCTGATGGTTGGTAAGGATGCAAAGTATCCGAGCAGCGGTTGCGGAAGGAGGAAATCAGTCATCGCTGACTGTGCCGCCAACACTGCGTCAGATATCACAAACTTCAGCTGAAGCCATTCTCAGCTTCAGCTGGAACCATTTCCACACTTCTCCGAGCGGGCCGAGAATATCTCAAACCTTTCGCCTTCCCTCTTTCCCTGATGAAACTCTACTTGAAAGGATACCTACCAAGCAGCAAGCGTTTACCTTCATTCGTTCATCTTTATTCCTCTTTTGGTGCCCTCATATTTCCCAACCAAATATCACTCATACAAGATCAGCGAATGTATTGTGGCGTACGGGATGGCTGAAACAAGCTTTGTGACACGACGATCAATCGCGCGTGCGGCGCTGGCTGGATCCCGAAGCTGCCGCTAGCGCATTGCTTAGCCTTCGGCCTCCGGATGTCTCCAACACTTGCATTTGTCGGAGCTTCTGACAGGCGGACTTGTTGAGGCGATTTCTGGGGAGCCGGCTGGCGGCGTTAGCATGAACCGGAGACCTTTAGCTTTGCTTGCCATTTGTGGCGTCGCATGCATGTACTCAAATAGCCCTTTGTTTTATTGCCACGGTCTATCCATCATGTCTATCTCGAGGCTGTACGAGAGCCTTCAAGATGGTAAGAGCAACAAGACGGGAAGAAGAGAGAAGTGACTAGACGCTTCTCGCTATGATGTGGATGAAGGAAACAATGGAAACGTTTGAGTAACCAGACGGCGGGAAGCAGAAAAATGAGAGCAACTTCAAAGTGAGTGAGGCGTTACAACAGTATTGTACTATTGGCTGACCGCCATCTCAGCGGAAGCGAACGCGGTGGGCGTGCAACAGCCGGTCAGTGCCCGCCTTGCGTCATTTGAAGCCACTGTTGTCCGAAAGCGCGTTCTCACGACAAGCGATAGCTGTACAGTAAACAGAATGTATTCAAAACATGACCAACCGTAGTACCGGCCATAATAATGGCTCATCCCACCCGGGCTTTTGTGTTGAGCAACCCTGACTCAATTTGTTAACCCCCGCCGAAGCGGTGATCCCACCCACCCGGGCTTTGATTATGGAGCAGCCCTGACTCCAGAGCTTCCACTCTTCCTCAAACCCCTACTGGAACAAGCGGCAACCCAGAAGATTACCACCAAGCCAAAGACGTCCACGCATTGCTGTCGATGGAGCGCTCCAGCTCGCAGCTCGCGGCCCTTGCCTTCGGAGGTACAGATCACCGACCCGAGTTGCTGAGCCATCGTGCCGACCCTGTGAGGCGCATTGCCGCAGGTTGAGGCTCAAGGCTCCCATGGCTATGGCGGTCCGGGGCGGGTCTTCCAGTCCGAATTCCAGACACCAGTGTCGTATGGGAGTTGCTCGGCCATGAAGTTAGCCCTGTGAGGACGCTGTGCCGCAGGTTGAGAGCCGTCTCCGAATGGCCGAGTAGTTTCCTGCAGAGCTGCAAGCGCCGATTGTGATTCCCGCATCGATGTCCTACTGAAGTTGCCCGTCCAACCCTGTGAGGACGCAATGCCGCAGGTTGAGAGTCGGGGGGTAGTTTCCAGGGCGCTCTGACCTACCGGAGTTGCCCAGCGATTGAGCTAACCCTATGAGGCGCTGTGCCGCAGGTTGAGAGCTTGGCAGAATAGCTGGGTAGTTTCCGGCATGGCATCAATGTCGAGGAAGGCTCGGGTCGCATGCACGCGACACCAAATGACGCTGTCGCCTCGCCCCGCTAGGCTTGCTTCTTCAGCGGCGATAGGCAAGCGCAAGCGGAAAGGGTGGAGAGGGTTGGCAGTCACTCGGGCGCGGCTACGGCGGCTCGGTCGGCGAGTGATCTGTTCAAAAGTCAGCAATAATGATCGTGACGTAGGAAGAAGAGCGAGCTCGGGCGAAGAGCGTAAGGAGATCTTGAGACTTACTTCAAGTGGAAGCTGAAGAGGAAGAAAAGAGAGTCGCGCGAATTTTTTCTGAATGACTGGGCTGGAGGCCCGTGCGCAACGCCAGGGAGCAGGCCGCTGCGCGATCGAGAAGGAATGACGTCAGTGACCGTTGCTCGGGATACCTATCACAGACGACTCTGTTGCGGCGGAGCGTCCGCATGGCCAACTTGCTCTATGGTTACAGATTTGATGCGCTCAGAATGGGCTGCCGGGCCTGGTGTCTCAATCCAGCCTGTGACTGCCGGTGACGGTGGTGTCCCAAGTTTGAAGAAGCTGGACGGAAGATTTAATCACCGTGTCACTGCGGCGTTCGGGGATACCGGGCTGCTTATCAAGGAAAGTCGCGGCTTCATTTCTGGCGCTGCTATGACTCCAGCCAATCAACCTCATCTACTTTACCACTGACACCAGGGACGCGGCCAAAGTGCTCTCATGGCTGAATGACACAAGTCCTCCTTGCGTTAGCGACGGCGTCGCATCTGTGGGCCCGAATGAAACACAACACCCCCATCCTCACGAGTCAGCAGATTCTGCTCAAGTCCCGCTGTCGCGAAAGCCAACCACCGAACTCTCTTCCATGACCGATTGAGCGCAGGTTCGGCTTCCATCGCCGCCCATTTCACGATTTTCTTGATATCGATCTGAAGAAAGGGTTCCGCCTCATCCACCCTCCAGACCTTCAAGATGGCAAGCTGGACGAGATCGTGGACAAGCCGATCGACAAGACGATGGACAAACGTCTGCACAAGATCATCAATATATCGAAGGGACACGGAATATTTCCAGCATCTGTCAAGGTATGTGGCTTTGTGTCTGACTTTTTAATGTAGACTTTTCGTGCTTCTAACACAATTTAAGCCCAAGATAGATCAGCTGCATTGGAGAACGAAGAACCAATGTTGCTCCGACGGCTACACCTCAGCTGAAGTTGGATCCCTATCCTCGGAGGACCTTTCCGAGTATACAAAGCTCCGCAAGATCGTGAGGAGTTCAAAGACTTTCTTGGTGAAAAATAATTTTGATCGTCAGAACTGGAGCACAGAGGTGTCCCCAGATGTTGTGCATCAGGTGGTCCAACGTTCGTCGCAAGCACGTGTATGTTTCGTCATGCCTGCCTCCCAGTATATAATCGAATATTGAATAGGCCGAGTGTCCAATTAGTCCCCTGCGACGGACTCACTATTCTTGGGATCGATAAGATTATACTTGCAGACGGCATGGCCAACTTCGTCATCGCGCAAAGGAAAAAGTCTGGCTTTGTGGAAAAGAAGTTCATTTCAGGACTCCGTCGGGCTCTGTGGGACATCGGTAAGCACACCCCAATATCCGTCAACTACACCAACCACGGATTGCTCATGTTCTCACCAATCTGCGTGAGAGTCACGACCGTGAACCCGAGCACTAGCGGCTTATCCAGCGCTACAGCAAAGTTGGACATATGAGGAGCTGCCTATATGACCACCTTGTTCATGTGCGCCACGCGTCACGCTCTAGGTCTTCTGATGAGCGTCCTGAGGACGATGAGCGAACCACATCCAGCTGCGCCGATCTTCCGACACTTCCCATGGTTCTCGTTACGTGGGAGCGGTGGGACTTGTACTTTCTCAAGATGAACAGTGACGGAGAGGTGAACATGGTTGTGGAGGCACCTGGCGGGAACCGCTAGCCGCTGCGCCTTCCTCGCCGACTCTGGTGTCTGACGTTCGCCGCTGCCTCATTCGATCACTGGACCCCGCCACCTCACACTCACCTTCGCAGCTCCGCCCAACGCCGCCCTTGTCATCTCACACCATATCTCTCGCGCCGCCGAATATCTTCTATCCGCTGCGGTTTACCATCCAGTTTGCGCCCCAACTCCAGCATTCTCGACGCGACGATCCAGGACCTCATTCTTACGCCAAAGCTCGATTGACAACCATGTCACCCTACAAACGCAGCACCAGTCCCGTCACTGAAATTGCGCCCCCCGCAAAGAAAGCCAAAGCCGCAAATGACTTCCCGCTCTTTGACGATGGTGATGTCACCATCTGCATGGGCAATTTGGTAATGAAGCTGCATTCCAAGACGCTGCGCGACAGCTGCGAGTACTTTGCCAACTTCGAGGAACTTCCCACCCGATTCGTGCTCAAGCCCAACACGGCCTCATACGTGGAATCATACATTCTTGTGCCCGCCACTTCTGATGGCAATGGCGTCTCGGATAACGAGGCCCAGAAAGACGACTTTGAAGACGCTTTGACGGTTAATGAGAACATATTTCGTCTTCTCTACCACAAGCCGATCTCGTGCACCACCCAGACCCCTTTCAGCGAAATTACAGCCCTAGCTAAGATATACGGATGCATCGACGCAATTCGAGACGACCTCATCACCGCCCTGCTCCGAGTCAGCCTCGGTTCTCAGATGTTCCGCGATGGCCCTGATCGTCTTCTCTACACAGGATACTATCTGCGCGATAAGGCTATCTTTACAGAAGCTTTAGTTCACACCGTTGGTCAACGCAAGTGCGATAGTGGATACATGCCGGAAGATGTTAAAGGCCTGGTTACCAAGGGTGTCGCCGAGTTGGAGGACAAAGTCGGACAGTGTTGGGAGGCCGCAATACGCTGCTGCGAGGCAGATACCATTTCAAATGCAGTCGCAGCTACGCTGCTGCGCCAATACCTCGACAAGCGTATCCCCTGTATTCTTGGTAGCCCGCTGCGTACTGAAGTCTACAATGTCTTCGCAGCCCTCCACCGCATGGAAGACGTCAAGGCGCTACTGGAAATCGATCTTATGACTCAGGTGGACACCATTGATGATGCGCTCGGAGCTGGTGTGTCTTTCCTCAGGAACCTCGACGCGGATCGGCTTTTCGAAATTGAGCCCAGTGGGGATACGAAGCGGAGCATTAACAAAGGTCTCGACTGCGGCGTGTCTCGTGATGAAGTCGTAGAAGAGTTGGAAGAGATTCTGAAACAGCTTCAGTGCTCCATCAAACCTCTTTTCAATGGCGACCGCAACGTTGGCTACTTCACCTGTTTCCAGTTCGAGGGGCCATTCCCATGGGAGAGCCTGACTGATAGCTCTGGGAACGGTCCCAACCCATAGGTGCTCTGCTCCGATCAGCGACAGTTTGCCACGGTGTGATGGCCGCCATCCCGTGCTCTTTTGGCTGGATACTACAAAGCGTCCGGATTGAAGAGTCTCCACGAGAGGCTCGTGTGCTCAATTTCCGGGTTTTCTTGCACGGAAACGGGTGTCCGAGAGAATTACAGGTGCTGATGCATTGGGTCTGGATATGCATTTCTAGCTGTGGTAGGGAGTTCAGAAATAGCCTTTCTATTGAAAGGCCTCAATAGATGCCACGAAAGTCTTGCCCACTACACATTGAACTGGATATGGTCGTGCAATCCGGTCCAAAATCCAGAGTGTCTGCAGCTCTGTTGAAGCGTTCATTCACTCAGATCCGGTAGTGCGTTGATTCGGGTCAAATCCTACAACCGCTGAGATTTATGTGGGGGTTTATCAATTCCATGACTGTGTCTGCCGGGCGAACTTCCTGACTGAAGTCGGATCTTGATTCGAAAAAGTAGATTTCAGGCTGGACGCTGCTGGCATCTCTAATTGACTCCAGAAGTCCGCAAAGTTCAAGGCGAGTGAAATGAAAAGCCTTGTAGGGGAATGCGCTGGGAAATTGTTCGGAAATGGCAGGCCGACGCACTGTGCATCAATTGCATTTGCGCGAGAGAGCGCTGGCCTGATAATGATGACCACGCTTGGAGGTAATTCAGCTAGCGTCACATTGATCTGAAATCACCTTTATGGTACACTAAGTGTGAGCTCATTGACTGATTGCGCAAAGAAACCCTCGTGGATGCAGACCGCTTCAGATATGTCTCGATGAGTCACAGTGAAGGAAGCATCATCATGCGAAAATGGTACAATGAACCCAGTATTGGTGGCAAAGCTGCAGTATTACCTGAGTAGGAGTCTCCTAACGCGCTATGAGCCAGTCGACGATGATACTTCGGATCTTGTGGAAGGCCTTGTCGGCCGGTATCCAATGCAGGGGTATGCAAGTTGTAAGGTCTACAAGATGATTTGAAGCTTCCAATACGGAGCAACCTGGCCGAGGCCTTGAGCTGTTAATTGGATACTATTGGAGATGGTCTTGAGACTCGGAAAAGCAGGTCGAAGATAATTTTGAAGAATGTCGTGTCAGGCTTTGAGGGATGAGCTTGATCAGCGTCCGCCACGCTTGCCAGAACTCACATGATTGCTCATTTGATGAGGATTTGAATTGCTACCGAGTTAGCTCATCAGAGCCGCAGTCATCTTAATAAATGCAAACTACTATCGAGGCTTTCGCTGCCTGAGCTTTCAGTAGCGCATTCAAAGCAAATAATGAGAAAAAGGATTGTGTAGCATTGCCCTATGTATCTAAGCCTTGAATCATGTGTGGAAAAACTACTTTTTTGTTTTGACGGATGAATAGAAAATGTTGAGAAGGGGTGAAATATGTTAGCTTTTATACGAAATGACTTTTGAATCGAATGAAAGGATTCGGGGCAGTTGAAAGCTATTGGTGAGGGGAAAAACTTTTCATCGGTATCATCATCATTTCAGAATGATGATGGTTTGATTGAATGGGAAATGATGGTAGTGAGGCAAGAATTTTTGCTGTGACATAGGCTTTCCGTCATTCTTTGTTTTGTTTGGTTTTCGACTCGTGGGTGCTGATATACCTGTAAAGAAAGTGAACTCCGTTGAGAAGCCCGTAGCATGGTCGCGCTTTTGACGCAAATGATTGACTTTGGTGTTGAGTTATCCACTCGCCGCGTACTCGCGGCAAATGGCAAGGTGTTTGTCGATGTCCTCGGTCAGAAGATTCCTCCAGTGGGAAACCCTGGCACGCAGCATCTCCCGGAGCTCCTTCACCTCAGGCGTGTCCGCTTCATCGGTCTTGAAGCTATGCATGAAAGTCAAATTGAAACCCGCGAAAGTGTCTTTGACCTCCTGGGTGAATTCCTTGGTGTGTTTATGTATGGCTTTCTGAGAGGCGGTCTTGGCGTCCGTGAAAAGTACCTGGAAGGGGCCCTGGACATTTTCGGATAGTTTGCTCTTCAGTCTGTCTGTTCGCATCTCACGTGCGCGAGATCCTGTAAATTATGTCAGTATTATATTGGCACTGGCTCATTAGAGGACGGGGTTTCTAACCCGTGATCGTGCAGCACTCCTGGTATGTATCCTCCATGATTTTCACGAAATAACATTCGTGCACATCGTTTGTGTTTGTAATCCTTTCTTTGATAACCCCGAGATCCTTTTCAAGTTGATCAACTCTGGATTGACTCTTGAGGGAAAGAAGCTCTTTCTTCATTGCAAGCTCCTCGAAAAAGAGCTTCATCGAGCTTTTTGAAGAGCCAGAGGCACCTGAGGTTGATTAGTCAAGTAGAGCATAAGCGGAGGCATGACATACCTTCGAGCTGTGAGATAAGGTCGGTAACAGTCGCGCAAACCTTGTCCGACAGCGTCAATGCTAGAGCAGTGCTTGCGTCATCCCAGCCACGCGTATCCCTTTCAACGTCTTTGATGAGAGGCTCCAGCATGACAGCATTCCAGTCATGCCTGCCAACTTTCTTTGTGCTCCAATTACCGTTGTGGGAGCAAAATGCCTTGTGTGTGGCATTGGTCCACTCAGTCCATTGTGGAAGCTGGCTGTTGGCATATTTCGCATATTTGGCTCTGTCGGCCTTGATGGTTGCAATTCCAGGCACAATGTCGGCAGTAAAGAAATTATCGAAGATTTTCTTGATGTTTCCCTCAAGGGGAAGTGATGCCGACAAAAGGATGTGATGAAGCTCATCCCGCCTCATTAGTTTCGTTTGAGAGCATGTCAACTCGAGGTTGTTCAATAAGGATGGAAGCACCATTTTGCGGTGATGCTCGAAGACTCTGAATTTTCGGACTGCTGGTAAGGCGTAGAGGAATGCTCGCAATTCAGGTATGCCGGTGGCGCTTACTCCCATCATAGGGGGGTATTTCCTGTCGTAACCAATTGCATGGGTGGTGTACTCAGCATTAGATACGCAGAACATGGGAAGTGGCACCGGGTCTTTGGTGAGGTCGTAGTATTTCTGGCGAACATTCCGTGAGGTGTTTGTGTTCCTCATCCGCACACAGTATTCAGAAAGCTTCGCGGACAGCGATACCTTCCGATACCTGGATCATACGCCCAATTAGCATCTGTGTGAAAAGTAAGAAACAAGTTGGAGGAGAAGCTTACTCGAGGTATTCCTTCTCTTCGGTCAGCCCTTCGATCACATCCCTGTCCTTGCGACTACGAGCTACATTCAGCTCTTTGGAAGCCTTCTGGAGTTCAAGGCTGGTCATGTCGAATTCGTCTTTGAGAGTTGTCAAATTTGCTGCATCGAG
Source organism: Lasiodiplodia citricola (assembly GCA_023089105.1). NCBI lineage: Eukaryota > Fungi > Ascomycota > Dothideomycetes > Botryosphaeriales > Botryosphaeriaceae > Lasiodiplodia > Lasiodiplodia citricola. The sequence continues at coordinate 195,894 of JAJNLL010000016.1, read as the reverse complement.
AGGCTCCGCTGTACTGATGCGTTTGTTGAGATAGGTGGGCTTCATGTTGACGGACTGTAGGGAATCAGCATACGCAGTTAAAAGGACATATGAATACAAACATACGTCTGAGCCGGTAGCAATCATCAGAACACTGGCCCCACGCTTGCGGCGGAAGGCATCAATGAGATACCTATGAGTGTCAACGTCCGTCTCGACACGGTCGACTTTAGTAACAACTCCGATGTAGTCAACATCATTCAGGTACTGCTGAGAAGCACGAACGCGGGTTTGGTTCACGTCAGACGTTCCTGGAAGGTCAACCAAGACGATATCTTGGGACAGGATTGGTGAATCGAAATACGTCCTATTATATTCACGTAAGCATTTGTATCAGAAACAGGAAACAAATGTGTGGCAGGTTGGAAGTCATACTTTACCAGTTTCACCATCGGCCATGGGGAGGGAGTGAGCCGACCGCTGCTGTCGTAAGTCTCCTCATGTTGAAGGTACCGAGAAATTTGATGCTGGATCATCTCTGGAGACGTATCGCTCAGAGAAACCTTTCCAGGAGACGATCCTAAGTTGCTCAGCAGCTCATCCATCCATCCCTGCAGTCGGGTGCGCATGCCAACATCATCCTGGCTTCTGGCGCCAGAGAGGAATTTCTGGATTGCTTCATGAGACTGGCATTCGTCGCGGTCGCAAAAGAGTGAGAACAGCCCCTCAATAGCCGTTGAAGAAGACTGTTCGTACTTCTCAAAAACGTCATCTCCAGGTTCCGCACCCGAGTGCTCGAAGATGTAGATATCTCTCAGCCATTCCTTCAGAATAACCAAGCGAGCAGGGGGGGTAAGAAAGAAGATGTCCGCTTCACAAGCGTTCTGTTGATTAGGGCGCGGCTTGTGGAACTCCTGCACGACTGAGGTACAGGCTGCACCATCATCACTTTGCGGAGCAATGTTGGGAATGCCGAGAAGCGAATTGATAACAGACGACTTGCCTTGCAAAAGCATCAGTATACCGTACATTAGACAAGGGGAATGTGAGGAACTTACCAGTTCCTGAGTTTCCTCTGAGTCCGATTTTGACACCAGTCGGATAGTTGGGCGAGGATGCATTTTTCGCAATGTCGATTATGTAGTCAATGTCCTCGTTTCTGCAACCCTGTTCATCGATGACGGAAAGAATTTCTTCGGGGATGCCGTTTGCAAGTCGTTCTGCTTCATTGAAACTCTTGTGGTTGACCTCTTTCTTTGGAAGAGGCTCGGTCGCAGGATCATAAGGCTTGACTTCTTCGTCCTCTTCATGATCGATCAGGTAATAGCCTGATTTGAAAATCAGCAGTGTGAGCGCTAGGATCGAAAGACTTGCTCACTTACTTCGCTTGTTACGCTGGCCAGGACCACTTTCCGAAATCTGCGAGGAGAACCTAGTGAAGCTTGTAGGAGGTTGAAACGATGGATCTTGCGAAGGCTTGGAAGTGATGGGCAATGAGTGTGGTGCCCTATCAGGCGCATGAGGCTGCTCAACCGAGTCCGGCTCTGACTTCACTCTCGGTGAGTGAGGACTTGGCGGCCTGTTGCTCTGTGAAGTTGCAGCAGCAGCTTCGACAAGGAAGGCTTCATCGAAGGCGGCCCGATCAGGTGAGGTTCGTCGGGTGAAAGGCGGTGGCTGAAAGCCGCCGTTCGGTTGGTGACTCATGATTTGCCAGCGATCATGAAGCCGTGGATGGAACGAGGTGAGATTGTTCGCCTTGGCACACTGCTAGTTATAGCAACAAACAGAGAGGGCTGATGAACACCCACCGAGGCTTGCTGATGAAGTGGGGGTATTCACTGCCCCAGGTGATGTGATAAAGGCTTGAGTAGAGCAGCAAGAGCTTCAGGCAGAGCTTAGAGATGTTGAAGAAGAAGAGATGGAGGCGGGAGGATGAATGGAGAGCTTATAAACACGCCGCCTTAGAATTTCTGGCCTAAGCCTCAAGAGGAAAGAGAAAGAAGTTGCACCATGATGAGGAAGGCACGAAACGCTTAAGAGTTAGCGAGAGAAGGAAATGCCGCACTTATTTAATATGGGCAATGCCCGACTGACATCTCACTCAGCAACACTATACCATTCACTAGTGATGTTATATTCTCCTGTTCCGAGAGACTCTTTCTACAATTGTTGGGTTATGTTAATCAAGGAAATTCCAGTCAATCCGCAATGTGAGATTCATGCCATCGGAGACGTCCTTCATCATCCTTGTAATAAGCTCCCCCCATGGAAAGGCCAGCTTGGGTCCTGGAGAGCGGCTTTACAAAAGGTCCGCAGACATCAGCGCCGCAGTAGGGCTCTGAGCAGTTTTTAAACCCGCACCGACAGGCGAGGGCGCACCATTGAGGTAGCTTTTGTAATTGCCTGAACAGTGCCGTCTAGCAATCTTTGTCAATCGAAACCGCCCATTGTCGGTAGCTTTTGAGCTTCAAAATTTCTACCTGCGGCTCTTCCTCGTGCATTATAAAAAAAAAAAAAAGATAAACTACTGAGCACCCATTTTTCCCGCTTCCATTGATTGTTCACCGGGCAGAAAAAAGTTCTTAAAGTAAAAAAAGTCACTCACTTCTGTAGCTAACACATCACAGTGGACGCAAAAGTATTCTCCGGTGATGTTTCCGATTGAATTACATGCAAAGCGCTCATCGGCATTACAATTGTGTTAGCTGGGGTGAGGGATTGCTCAATTCGAACATTCCTTGTTTAGATTACCAATGGTCAGAAAGCGGAAAGACTATTCTTCTATGCACTGGGAAATGAGAAAGAGGTTAAAGTGAAGAAACCGCGGCCAATAGCCTCATTTCAACTAAGCAGCGCATGTCACCAAAGGTGTTGACATCTCGCAAAAGGTCTGCAGTCGGCCTTATCGTCACAGCAATTCCGCGCCGGCCCAGTATTTCACCCACGCTAATAGCGCCATCCGCTCTGTACAGAATATCTCGATCGCTCACCTAAAATAGTCGCCATGAGTCAGATCCTGCTACCTACCATGTTAACCCAAGAGTGTTTCAAAGAACCGCGCTGACGCGGAGTCTTTCGCCGCCTCTAAGAGGAATGCAAGCCTGTAGGATTGGTATGAAAATCCGAACGCTCTCAATAACCGTGCCATGGCAAGCCTTCAACCGAATTGAGTGGTGCACCAGTCCGTTTTTCTGATCTCCGAGGCATCGTTAACACCCGAGCAGAGTGGTTTTGTAAACACACTTGAAACTGTACCCGAAAGAGAAAGGTGTACGACACTCGAGTGAGATTCGAACAGTCCGGCCAACCTCCACGCGTATGCCGGCGCTTGCCCGATTTGGAGATTCAGCATGACCCAGTGATCAACCCCTGGATACAAAGGACCGCGTGGTAATATGGAGAATTTATGCCGGAGTTCAACATCCCCGATCGGCTCGCAAGGAAGCGATCAACCTTTTCCGTTTCCAGTTTTGGCACACGTCTTCGAGCTGGACCATGGGAAAGAGAAATCGTATACATGGGAGTGGCATTTCTCTGGAAGCTTGAATTGCATGACGTGTACCTGAGAACGAGCCAGCGTGAGCCTTCTAAGAGAAATGTTGTGAAGCAGAAGTCAATGTTGGCCATGCGGTGGGACGTGTCTAAAAGTTCTATCTTCGCCAATAACCAATTAAGGCCTTTTTTATTTCGAAGACTGCAAGACATAAAGACGCTTGAACTACCTTCTACCTGTCCGCCCCCATCACTCTGAGGGTGAAGGGTTTGAGCATGGCTGCCATACCGTACACCACGAAAAGATGGCGGGATATTGTGGTGTTTGTTAATTTCCCCTTTATTATATTTTAAAGGTTATTGGGGAAATCATTTTCTTATACAGGAAGAATCTGATCGGATGAGTGAATGATCATGCCCTTTTTTGAACCATTTGAATTGAACTATATATATGATGGTAGCCACTTATTCCTCCGAGACTAAGCAATTTCTCCAAACCCGTAAATCAAACTACATACCCAAGCAAAGCCGTAGTGACCTCCAACAATCATAACAAAGAAATAAAAGGCCCTGAAAGGAGAATAAAGCCGGTGGTTGGATGCCTCCTATCTCCGTCTTTGGCCGCTGGAATGTGTAGTTTCCTTCACGCTCGAGTTTGCAGGCCCCCACATGACATGGATGGGAGGCATGTTGGCGGCCTCGCGGAGTTTCTACTCCTCCTCCTTCTGCACCTTTACGGGCTCAACTGTGAGCGTCCAAATAGGCGCATACATCATGCCCCCTTGCGGCGCGTGCACACCGCTATCACACGAGTCCAAGGGGTTCCTTCCAAGCCTAATAAATGCTCCGCTTTTGACCTCAACTGGTACATGCGGTTGAAGCTTCTCCCATTTGACTCTGTGCTCGCCGCACCGCAAAATATCTGGAATATTGTGATCTACGAAGGTTCCAGAGTGTGATGAGAGGTCCGTAAGCCAGATAGTCTGCCGAGGGCGTTGTCAGCTGCCAAACAGAACAGGTTTACGAGCGCGGAATAGCTCAGTCCCTCAAAGAATGGGATACTAACAGTACCTGTTCCAGCAGTGACCCGGGCATGCGGACTGGAAGCGTTTTCATTGTGGGTATAGAGATTGTTCGTGGCAGGCTTAACGCCATCAAGGCTGTCTGACAGACTGAATTCCCTATCAGTTCCGGCGGCGAGAATGAGCTCCCGAGGTGAAATGTGTGGGTTCTCTTCACCCAGAAAATCACGCTCGGGCATGCCGTCGCGGGCCCCATGGGGAAGAAATTTGATCACTGCGTGCGGATGTAAGCAAGTTGGGTTATATGAAATGCACAGTAGCTTACTTTGGATATGTTCATGTTTCGGCCCCTGCACAGTAGGTATAGGCGTATTGGCGGCGTCTTCGCATAGCTTCGCCAAATCTTTGTCACACCGCGTCACAATAAGTTTCCACGAGGGCGCATACTGTATCCCGCCATTGGGTGCCACGTCCGTCGTTCCAAGTCTAATTATTGTGCCCGTTTCAACCCTCACAAACGTCCCTCTTGGGATTCTTTCAAAAAAAGTTCCATGTTGACTGAGAGGTGGGCTTAACCGGACTTCGTTGTAGTCCAAGAAGGTACCGAGGCTGGAATCAAGATCCGTGAGCCAGATGCTCTGCAAAGGCTGCTGTCAGCAACTCTTTAACGTTCGACATCCCAGCTAGGGGTTCTTGACTCACCGTGTTCGATGGTCCGGCAGTAATCCAGGCATGGTATTGTGAAACAAGGGGATTAAAAGTCGTGAGGTTGCCACTATCCGGCACGGGCAATAGGTTGTCGGGGCGCTGAAAGCATACAGACGCCCCAGGCGCGAGCACGAACTCTCGGACTCCGATTCTTTCATTCGGGCGGCCTAAAGGATCCTTCTCCGGCAGGCCGTCACGATCAACCTCAGGAATAAGCTTGACCACTGCACCACGCTTGTTAGCAACCTACTAGTAATAGATTGCCTGCTGCTTACCTATGGATTCGTTCACTTGGAGGAGGCGCATGGTTGTCACGATTGTGTCTGGCTCTCCTTGCAAAGGAGAATGAGAGTGCAGTAGGATTGCAATTTGGATCAGCGATGCCGGTTGTGGAAGCGGTTGGTTTCGAAAGGTATGCAAAAGGCACTGAGAAACCACGTGATGTGTGGTAGTCGGTCAGTAAAAAGAAGTTTAAATACTTTTTAGACCTCAGAGAAAGTTCTCAACTCTTCGTCATGGACCAAAATTATGAAAGAGCCGGCCATTGTTGAATTGAAAGGATGCAGCCAGCAGCGAGAGTCTTGGAGTTTTCGTATGACCACAGCACCTAACTAAATACTGATCACACCTTCATGTGCTCTCGAAATATTCTAAGAGAATTGAAAGGACGCATTGCTGATATTTTGTTTAAGGGACTTGGTAGAGACAACGAGTACGATATCGGAGGCTACGTGGCACTGGCTTTACCTACCATTTTATATGTGTCGGGAACTCTTTACTAGAAAGAAGTGAAGTGGCATTTGCAACACGCATGCTACGTTTCTGCATGAGCACCCCTGAATGATCGTGCTTGTATCCAGCACACACATTTTGATCACGCGGCAGCAGATCCCTTGCCAACTGTGTGCTCGGAGTACCTTCAGTGTCAGAACTAATTTCTGCGCGTTATTCTTGCCGATAAGCTTCTATTCTGAGGCTCTTACAAGAGTATAAGCTGAAGATAGAAAGCCACGCCGTAACCCCTTCTGCTGGTAGTGCCTTACTCTTTTTGGAAAACGATGCATTCGTGGTTGGAAAGTTACTATTCCACAGCATCATACTCACATCGGGAGCTGCTTCATTTCGTCGAGTGACCAGTATTTACGCATGTTCTCCGCTCCCAGTTGTTCTACCTCGTCATTCAGATGTTCCCACAGTACAGCTCCAAACCCATCCATTATCTCCTTCATCTCTTGCATTTTGAAATCCTGCTCTCTATTTTTGGAGTCCTCAAGGTACTTTGCAAGTTTTTCAAGACCCGCGTGGATTTGCTTATGTTGACTCAACATTTCGAGCTCTTTCCGGAAAGCAGGCATTTTCCTTGCGAGAATTGGAAAGAACATGGATTCCTCAAGATTGTGATGTCCCTCCAAATGCTGACAGAAGTCCAAGCCGAACCGCAAAAATTGGTGCAAAGACATGCCGGCTGGTCGTTTATTGGCAACACAGGCATCGTACATGGTTGTCCAGGAACGCCGAAACATATCGTGCTGGGATGAGCTCGTTAATAATTCAATGTATAAAATCCTCATGAGAATTACTCACGAAGAAATTCATCTTCACCGCATAGCGGTTGTATTGTTGAAATTCGCTGTCCGTCAACTTTGGTAATGCCATTGTGTCTTGATTCGAAGTCGTGCCTTTCGAGTTTTCAAGGGTTGAGTGAGGTGGAATGCTCATATGAACGAGTCTTCTTATTTTCTGCCACACCATCGCGTAGTACGGGCTTTGGAAACGCGGCACTCTTGTCTCTAATAAAACATTTTGCAAAGGTGATTTCCTAATGTAATATTGAAAGCCTATTTGTAAGCACGGAACCTTTTGATCCGTTGTTCCGATGCACACAGAGGTAATCTTTCACACGATTGTTCCTTCCTCTCCGATTCTGAAACGATAACATTAATAATTCATGGGCGAATATAGACCTAGCGGAAAGCTAAATCTGAAGACGGCAAGTCTCGACGAACTGCTGCTTCAGTGTAGCAAGTCAGAAAGCTCTTGAGGGTTCGTATCGGAATCTAAGATCCCGCGTCCCGGCTTGTTTTGTCAGCACTTCAATTGCAATCCAGAAATCTCCGAGAGTGGCGCTTTGTGGTATAAAATACATTTCAAGTTCTCAACCAACAGAGTTGCATCCATGCGTCCTCTCTACTCCCAAAGTACCAACATAACCGACCGTACTTAGCCATGTGAGTCTTCAAATAAGTACAGTCCTTCAGCAAGATAGGTGCGTCTATCCGGTCGGACAAACCACTCTGTATCTCTTTGGGGCTGATCCAACCCCCCTTTCGAAGCTCATCTTGAAAGTTTTGGTCTTCACGAAACTGAATATTGACTAGTATGTTTAATTCAATTATTATTCTTCGCTCATCACACCCTGAGTCTCCCTGCAGTCTGCAAAAAAAAAAAATAGAATACCACATAGCCCGACGGATACACTCAGGGCGTTTCCTGACCGGAATGCTTCCAGGTCCGCCGTAGCGGTGACCAGAGAGCTCTATTTGCACCATTTACGTTGTGCAACAGGTTCAATCCCAAACGGGAGATGTCGGCTTGAAGTCCTCGGCACAATACGGTGTTCCAACTACACCTTTCGGCTACTGCAGCTAACTGTGTGTGGATCTGGAATCTAGATTTATGTTTCTCTTGCTAGCACAGATACTGGAAAATATCATGGAAAAATTCGGAGATCAAATGCAATTGAACCCTTCACGGTTACCACTTCTCGACATAAGGTCTGATATCCATCTCCCACGTAAAGCAGCTTCTTGGCTGCATGTGAAGGTACCAATAAGCGTCCGCGATCTGATAAACTGTTAGCAGAAAGAAAGAAAACATGGATGCGACACAGCTTACAGCAGCAGGACTGATCATCGCGTCGGGATTTGTCTCCTTGACAAGTTCCCTGACCTGTGGCGTGTCGACGAAGCCATCAACAATCGCATGAGATACGTGGACACCTTGTGGCCCGAATTCTTTCGCCAGAGACTGAGCTAGAGACCTCTGAATCCACTTTCCAGCAGCAAAAGCGGCCATTTGAGAGGAGCTCTTGAGGGCAGCAGTTGCACCAGTGAAAATGAGCGATGGTGGGTGTTGTGAGTTTGCAACGGAGGCAAGCAGAAGAGGGATTGTGGCCTGGGCGAAGAGAAAGGCTCCGTTGCCGGGAACCTCACAGCTTGAGGCGAATTCACCTTGGCTGAGCTCGAGGAATGGTTTCCTTACGAATTTTCCACCCGCATTGAAGATGGCAGCCTACAATGCCTGGGTTAGTACCGGCATTTGGGAAGGAAGAGCTTATCCCCTAGTATTCATGAGCGGAAATGAGGGGCAAGTAATACCGAAAGACCATAACCTTCTCCAAATTCCGCGCCAATGGTTGCCATAGCGGCCTGAAGGCTGGTCGAGCTAGAAAGATCTGTCGCAATGCCGAGAGCCTTCCCACCACTTGAGTTTATTTCAGCAACGACGTCGTTGAAGCTTTCTGGTTTGCGAGCCAGGCACACGACGGGATACTGGGATGCAAACTTCCGGGCTATGGCTGCGCCTGCGCCTGGCCCTACGCCTGCCACAACGGCAAGTAATGGACGACTCATGGTGTGAACAATATGGATTTTAAAATCGAAATAGGTAGTGTCAAAGGATAGATATGGTGAAGAAGTGAGTTCAACGGGGACGAGAAGTTAAGAATGTTTAGGCGATGGCCTAGAGAAACTATATACAACTTGCATGACCAGATGCCCAGTTATATATCAAGATCGAGAAGGCATAGACTTCGACTGGTTCATCTGGCGCTAAGTCTGCCGCAAACGTCAGTCTTCCCGTGGGTGGCGTCGGTCCGACCCCGAGCACTAACCGAACACGTTTATGTAGATCATTATTGGTAAGCCGCGCCTTCGGACAGGCCGAGCGCGCTGGCTCATGTTATTCGGTATTTTTCTAAATACTACGCGCTGATGCATTATACAGCTTGACCAGGTCATTAGCCAAAGCTTTCACGAAAATCGCTTTTTTTTTTTTTTTTTGGCCCGTAAGCATTGTTTGTCACTCGCGTCAATTCGATACCTTGCATTTCGCACTTGGTCTTTATTGTCGTGAGCTACTCCTCACTCAATGGGATTCATGGTTTTCTGATCCTATTGGTGTTTGGGAGGAGATATTATACGTATCGACGTAGGCAAGGAACCGAATGCACCATGGTTCGCTACTATCGATTAGAATCTGAGCCATTGACAGGCCAGATCTAATTCCACGAGAGCATATTCGTTGGTCTCCCATATTATGAGATCTCCAGAATTAGTTCTTCAATCTGAATCGGCCTCCAGCACCCAGATAAGTCAGTCGATACCAGCCCGAAAGTACCATATGCGAAGACACCGGTCTATTTGATATTTGTCTATTTGATACCGTGCAGAAAACTGGTTGATCTGGTTCATACTGCAATCCCGCACCACTGACGTCACTTCCGATCATGCCCCGTCATCAATCCACATGCAGACCTCCGCACGCAAAAAGATGAACACCATTAATCCAGCGGGCTTTCTCCTCGCATAACATTCCAACCGCGTACGCGATTTCCTCCGGTTCTCCCAACCTCGGTCCAGCAGGTGTGAGGTCAATGAAAGGCTTGAACATGCCTGATATCTCCTCATCTGCCAAGGCCCCCTCCAACGCTCTCGTCCGCGTCGGTCCAGGCGACACAGCATTGACGGTACATCCGTACTTGGGCGGAAGCTCCTTTGCCCACACCTTCGTAAACGAGTCAACCATCCCCTTCGTGCCCGCATAGATGGTCTGCAGCGGAGGTGGCGCACGGCTTGCAAGGCTCAGCACATTCACGATCCTGCTCGAACCTTTCGTGAGGTGCTTCAAGGCGGCCTGAGTGATGAGGAAGACTGAGCGGGCGTTCAGATTGACCAGCCTGTCCCAATCGTCCAAGGTCTGCTCCTCGAAAGGCGCGATGTGCGCGAGGGCCGCGTTGTTGATGACGATGTCGATCTTTCCGAATGCCCCGACAGCCGCTTGGATGACGGTCAGAGGGCCTTCCACGGTGCTGAGATCTGCTTGCACGATGGTGCAGCGCAGCGGTAGGTCTCGGACTAGCTCCTCGGCTTCGGTCCTGGATTCGCTTGACCGGTGGTGGACGACAACCGAGCAGCCTCTGGATGCCAAGTCACGAACGATGGCGGCTCCGATCCCAGTGTTGGACCCCGTGACGATAGCGATGCGAGATCCTACTGGCTTTCCCATGGTGAATGCAAGTTGAGGTCGTAGGAGGGTTGGGAAGAGAATGTTGACTGAGCTCTACCAGTGATGAAAGAAAGGATCTTGAGTCTTTGATCGAAAAATTTGATGTTTCTAGAGGGTTAAATATTGACATGTCGAAGAACTTGCTATATTTCTAAGTTACTTTTTACACGAGGACATAGTGGTAGGAGCTGTATCTGGCGATTTGGACCACATTCGGCAGTTCCGTGCATGGGGATCAACGCTCGCACTCGCTCAGAACTATGTGTCGCATTACGTCAGCTTCGAATCGGTAGCTCGGCCTTCGGAATGTCCGAATGATTAACTAACTCGCGTTGAACGGTCGCGAACGGCCGTGCCGATTTCCAGCAAGAACTGGTCATGATTCAGTGCTGCCGCTTGACATTCCAACGCTTGCTTGTAACTCTGAGCTCCCAAATCTCTTCCCTGACGGCTTTCAACCCAAACACAGATTTTGTTCACGATGCTCCCATGTCTGCTCCCATTCCCGTTATCCTTTGCGGTGCCATGCGACCAGTGGCTGCGTTGGTGAGGTCGCACATGCTACCCGAATACGACGGTACGTCCTCGCATCCCATATCTGCGAAAGGCAACCGAACTGGCCCTCTAACCTGCCCTGAATTTTATAGTCGTCTATGCCGGCCATGATATTGCTGCTGCTACAAAGGAAGTCCCCAAGATCATATCCGGATCGCCACCGCCGTCCACGTCTCTCCATACCCAGATCGGCTCCAACGACTTCACTGTTCTTCCACGTGCCGTAATCACTGGCGGCGGCTACCATGAGGAAGCTATTCAGACTCTGTTTCGGGCGTGTGCAGAGGCCTGTGGATCGGAGGTTGCTCTGCCCGTGCCGTTCTTCAGGACGGACAATGCGCTCACTGATCAATTGGCGGCCGAGGGGAAGGGGCCGGCGCATTCTTCCTCCGAATACCCCAAAGCTGTGACGAATCGGCTGAAAGCTCGGCTACGGGAGGTGGGTGTTGGGTCTGGTGTGTTGGAGCGGCCTGAGAATAGAGGCAAGAGTTTCTTCTTTTGAGTCAGAATTACGACACTACTTGCGCCTTTTTTTTTACCCCCAAACTACACCGATGTCACTTGTGCTATTCAGCTTTAGGACGACATACACTGCTGGCGCTTTCCTATATTGTGGCTTCCTTGTATGGCTAGAATGGATGATGCGGGATTCTGGCCCCAGAGATAAAGTTCTGCGATCTGAGGTCACAAAAGCCTTCCTGTTTCCTATAGCAAATGCTTTCTCCTGCGGTACATAATTTTAAACGTTAGCAATCTTAATAATACCTATGCGAGTATCGCAACAGTACATATAAACATGCAGTCGTCACTAATTTAACATCATAGATGATGTATTCTCATCTGCGAAGAATAAGGTAAAAGTGTGGAGGTATCATCTGAAGAAGTCTGCTCAACGGAGACCCAACGCGACCGGCAGATGACTCCGCGAAACGTGTGTTGCAACGGCCTGATTGGCGAAAGGGTGTGGTTGAACTAATACTAGTGTAAGCAGACTTCGAGTTAGTCTGCCAATCGGTGCACAAAGCGAGCCGTCAGCGGGCCGTAGGCGGCAAACGAGCCGTCCGCGATCACCGCCTTCCACTTCCGAACCGAACGGATCAGTGGGTTTTTGGACAACGCATCATAAACAAGTCACTCTCATGCAATGTCTACCGTTCTAATGGTGGAAATTGAACAATCGTTCGTTTGTTGTGCCTCCGCTAATCCTTTTCGGGCCTTCAAGGACCGTGGCTACCATACAATATTGCACGTATCACAACCGACTACAAAACCTGTTTTCTACATGGTTTCCGCTCATGGTGACGAAAGGAAATATGTGGAGAGAATTTCCTTAAGAATGATTGCCAAAGACGCTACAAAACTCCAATCCTGATTTCTCCCAATCCTTCGTAATCGCACAACATGACAAGAAACAACGATAACCAAACCGGGTTACTTACCCGCTGCGTTCCCGACAGGCTGAAGGACTCTACACTCTACCGCTGGTTTCTCCGTTTCACCCGCGTCCTTCAATTTCTTTCTTCCGTTATCTCTCTCGGCATTTTCTCGCAACGCCTGGCCAAAGTATACCGTCTCGTGAACGCAATCAAACGACGACATGGCGTGAATCACGCTTACGGCGCTGTCGAAGGTATTCTTGCAGCTGCCGTGCTGTATACTCTTATCTCTATGCTCCTGTCCTGCCTCCTCAGAGGTCGTGGCCCCAGAATACTCCGCTGGCTCTGGGTACTTCTCGACCTCCTCTTCGTCGGCGCATTCATCGCTGTCGCGGTGCTCACACGCCCAAATGGAGGCAACGCTGGCCCACATCATTGCTACAACACTGGAGACAACAACAGGACATCTACTGGCAATGGAAGGACTGGACGCAGGGATGACAGCTGCAATCTGCCCTGGGGCACCTTCATACTGGCAATAATTAGCACGTAGGTTTCTCGATCTCTTCTTCTCCAGTGTTTTTTTCAATTTTAAACTCCACTACATGATTGACACATTGACGATTACATAGCGTTCTTCACGCGATTACAGCGGCTTTCCATGAAGTTCGAGAGCGCCGCCGAAAGCGATCGTCAGGCGACTACGAAAGCTCCAGTGGAGTTTACGAAGAATCCAAACGCAGCATGGACCCACATGGGCGCCACAGCGAAGGCAGACACAGCATTGTTGGTAGCAACGGAGGGGCTGGAGGCAATGGACTGCACAACGGCGGGCATCATAGTGCAATGGACAGCGACGAACATGCTGGACCCCGTGGAATTCACATTCCCTCTCCAGTACACTAAAGCAGTTCTCATTTCTCCGAACTGGAAGGTTAGCGGGTAGACCGGTTATCCTCCTAAAGCGAAGGCTCAACTTCAGGACGCTTGTTATGCTGGTATGCCAAAAAGCCGGGGGGGAAAATGGACGAAATGAAAGTAATCTTGTATTTCTTGCTTTTTGCATTGGTGAGGTATATTTCCGAGTGCTTCTCTCAAATAACATACTGTATTTTATCGTGTAGTTCCCGTAACCGACACGACAGTACATATTAAATTTTGTTTTCCTGGTTACTACCGACATGGTTTCACGACCACAACCACAATTTTACTTGCAAAGATATACGCTGTGTCATTCAAAGAGTTGATCCTATAATACCACCAACAAACACCACTTTCTACGCCTGAGCCGTTGTGCGTTAGAGTACTTTGAGATTCACCCTTCTTCTCTTCGGGCTACAAGGTAGCCAGTTGCAGATTGACAACACTTGCTGAGGTCAGCAGGCATTGGCAAAATTACCATGCTTATTGGCTAGAGTAGACTCAGCCTGCAAGGAAGCTGCACGCACAGATCACCCTACAACCACCTCCACAGCTCAATGATTACCGCATACGGAAATCAGGAGCGAGCGACCAGGCCGGCAATCATAGCCAAGCTCCCAACACTCTGTTGCTTGGCTCCCCAAACATCCAATCCCGTCCGATCCTTTACTCCACCTTGATCGTCTCCGACTTCTCACCGCCCACCGCCGTGCCCCTCCCCCGCGCAAACAAAGCAGCCGGCCGCCACTCGTACAAGATCCAAACAAACGCCAAAATCCCACCGTACCACGCCGTCCACGCAAACGCCGCCAGCTCCGCCGCCGCCTTGCCCTCGTGCGTCGCCGGCACGCCCAGCACCTCCCGCTGCACCCGCTCCGGCACCAGTAGATGCATCGTCCAGCCCGCGACCATGCAGACCACGACGTTGACCCGCTGCAGCGTGATCGTGTACGCGGCGATGGTGTGGAAGACGGCCCACTTGCGGTGGCGCGCCCACTCGCGCGCGCGCGCCGTCTCCGCCGTGCGGAACAGGCTGTAGAAGTACGCCGGCGCGAGGAACCAGAGCGAGGACTCGAACGTCGGCCACGTGAGCAGCGGGATGTACTTGCCTTTGATGACTGTGTGTACGTGGTAGAACTCGCGGTGCGTGTGCGACATGTTCCGGTTCAGGATCCAGAAGCCGCCGAGTGACAGCAGGAGTGAGAGGCTGAGCACGAGGTATCCGTTGCGTCGGTGCATCGCTGGGAAGCGCGCGCGCAGAGAGTCGACGTGCTGGAACGGCATTGCGAGGGACCAGAGGATGGCGGGCCCCGCGTGGAGGGTGTGGTAGATGAAGCGCGGGAGTGGGCGGGAGGACAGCGCTCGCAGGCGGTTGTTGAGGAAATGCTCGTCGATCTGTAGGAGGCATCGTCGTGGTTAGCATGAGAAATGGTCAAGAACGCCCCAATTGGACTCGATGAGAAGGGCTTTTTGAATCAGAGAGAGCCGACATACCTCGCTGTGTCGAAATGTTGTGAACGCCGGCTTTCCGGGCCAATCCAATCGGTGGCCCGTGAAGGCAATGGATGCGAACAGGATCATGAGCGCGCTGAGAGGCACAGCAATTTTCAGAGAAATGTGAACCGGTCGACGCGCCATCTTTGCAGCTGGGGCTTTGTGCCGTGTTTGACTGCTGCGATCATGGCTGTTGCTGGATTGAAGCTCAACTTATAGCTGGTAGAGTCATGTTTGCGATTGCATGACCTATTGAATTGCCGCGGTTTTGCCCTTCACGTTATTCACATGCTTCCCTCTACGAATTCCGAGCCGTAGGGCTGAGGGGCAATTCTGGAAGAAGCTCTCTATGAAAACATGAAACTTCGGCCGTTGCACTGACCAAGATTACTGATCGGGCATCCGAACGCCGAGTAGTTTCTGTTGGGATTCAACTACCACCACCTGACCAATAGCAAAATGTGTTTTTATACGAACCGTATGTATTCGATCAATTTGATTGGAGGCAATGCATGTGTAGAATAGCGATCCGAGCCTAAACATATCTCCATAACTAAATCAACTAAAGGTTCCTTTCCAAATGCCTTCATGCACTTTCCACAATAAATAGATGCCACCAAATCAATGAAGAGCGCCCCGAATCACTGACTAAATACTACTGAGCGAATCATGTACTGGAAATTTGCCTTTCTCCAAGAGCATTCCTGAACTAACAGAGCACTTACATATTACCATCATACAAAGTCAACCTGATTTTCTCCAATGATTCAGTGTCAATCTACAGAATTCAATTGCTTGGATTTATGTCAAAGGTCGTCTCGGGGTCTTCGCAGCTCTTGGCAACGGCACGGAGTTTCTTCGTAGTTCTAGACAATTTCTCCGTCCTACGTCCTACGGTGCAGAAACCATGTACCGTGCACGGTTCAGCTTACTTACCCCGCGCGACACCGACCTATCAGCAGCTACTCACGATGCAGGATTGTACCAGAAATAGTAACCGCAACGAATACTTACGAGTCATGCCTCCGGTTCCTATTAATGCCCGATATTACATCTTGAGATAGATATTCTGAGGTGTTCAAAAGACAAAGGCAGGCGTACTGTTCGGAGGTCAATCAACGTACTTCTTCTGCCAACGCTTAGGCCATGCCTGCTCTCACAGACTTCGACTTCGATTTCCTGGACATGGACGCCTAGATTCCTCCATACATATACATGTGGGAACCATTCAGCATATTTATTCAGCTGATACTTCCCTTCTGAGCCCCGTTCTGAGTCTAGAATTCCAACCGCACATCGGCGCTTGGCGAGCCGAATGAATTTCCACCCCTTTACTTCAAACATTTGCTCAAACTTTAAGAATCATGTCCCTTTGGATTGTAAGACAATATAATCTTCCCACTGGCGCGAGTCAAGGTTTAGGAGCGGATGGCAACCGGCAAGACCATCCGGACGCAGCCCCGTCGCATTTATGCTAACTGGGTAAAAGGTGAGCCGATGATGACGTTCAACAAATCACAGGTAGAAGAGGACATGAGAACATAGATTCGTAACGTCATAGCATCTTCCCAAAGGAGCAGTTATGGTATGGTATATAACCATGGGACCATGGGTTGCGCCTCTGTGCTGGCATTTAATAGTAGAAATGCCGAAAGATCGCAGTGGGGGTCTGCGGAATACTCCCGCTGAGGCAACTTCAAAAATTGAAAGAGCGTGAAAGGAGTCGAGGCATTACTGTGCGTATTCGTCAGGAATACCTTACTAACATCATGAGGTATTAATAAGCTCCATGGTCAGTAAAGTGGAGCCAACAGAGCGGAATTAAAGAATCGCGCACGGTCGCCCGATAAGCGCGGAAGAGGGAGGGTAGATGAAGATCCGCCTGACAACTTTCCACTTGGCATCGAGATGCTTCTCCAATCAAACAGAATGATAAGTGTGATCAGTAAGCAGGCGTGTTCTCATCAGTACGATGCTCGTATCGGGAGACACATCGGCAGGAATCAATGGAATTTAGACTTTAAAAGCCGTGATGATGACAGCATGGTGACTATCACAAGTGATCTGCATCAGGTGATATATCATCAAGCTGATTGCCTCAGTCATCCAGTCCAATAACCACCCCAACGTACCTCACCCAGCCGTCGGAACCCGAGCCGTGAGAATTCCCTGAATTAACCTCATCAACGTCATGGCGAAGGTTTTTGGTCGGTGCGACAACCGTTTTCAGCAGGTCAAGGAACTACTTCAACAGTATCTGACTTCTGGCGAGGAACTTGGAGCCTCTCTTGTTGTCAACATTGATGGAGAAAATGTCGTTGACCTCTGGGGAGGCTATGCAGATACTTCTCGCACCCGTCCCTGGGAGGAAGACACCATTACCGCCGTGTGGTCGACATCGAAAACCGTTACCAGCCTAGCCGCCCTGATACTTATCGATCAAGGCCTCTTGTCGCCTTACGAGAAGGTTGCCAAATACTGGCCGGAGTTCGCCGCGAATGGGAAGCACAACATCGAAGTCCGTCACATACTTTCGCACAGCTCTGGCGTATCTGGCTGGGATGCTCGTATGAGCATTGAAGATGTCATCGATGTGCCAGCATCAACGGCCCTTCTCGAACAACAAGCGCCCTGGTGGGTTCCTGGAACAGCTTCAGGCTATCATTCTTTCACGATGGGCCATCTTGTCGGGGAGGTCGTACGCCGGGTCACTGGAAAATCTCTGAAGCAATTTATTGCGGATGAAATCGCGACTCCACTCGGTGCGGATTTCCAGCTGGGGGTTGCGGAGAAGGACTGGCCACGCACCGCGGATGTTATTCCGCCATACACATGGAGAAAGCCACCTCCTGCGGGTGATGTCGATTCCGTGTCCGCGAAGACGATGAGGAACCCTGTCTTTGAGATTTCAATCGCGAACACCCCAACATGGAGGCAGGCAGAGCTCGGAGCGGCGAGTGGGTTTGGGAATGCCAGAGCCGTTGCCCGTATCCTCTCTGCTATTTCCCTCGGTGGACGTGTTGGCAACCACAAACTCTTGTCCTCAGACACGATCGATCACATCTTTGAAGAACAAGCCAAAGGCATTGATTTGGCAACTGGAGAAGCGCTTCGTTTCGGTATTGGATACGGACTGACCGGAGCCGACACAATGGTCAACTGGATACCAGAGGGGCGAATCTGCTTTTGGGGAGGACTTGGTGGTTCAATTGTTATCATGGATGTCGACCGCAGGATGACTATTTCGTATGTTATGAACAAGATGGAGAACGTGGGACTTGGAAATTACCGTACGAAACAGTACGTGAGAGCCGTGTACAATGCCTGCATGGCTTTGTGAGTGTTCTCAAGGACATCGTCAAGCATTCTGCAGAGCTTGAATGGAGAACTACACTTTATTAAATGGTGTTCCGGGGCTATTCTCATGTAGAGAACAGAAATGCAATCCTTAAACTTTAATACCATTGCCTAAAAAGTCTCGTGTCGATTGCACAGGCCGCTGTTGAGCAAGCAAACGGAGGAACTCGTGTTCGCTTAGTCGGTTAATGACTTTCTCGGGGTGACTTTACCACCGAGACAGATTGTCGAACCTTGATAATTGATTGTCTAGAGATTTGATTATCAAGGTTCGACCTGGTGGATAAGGAGGCTGTGGTGGAACAGTATTCTATCCGCTTGGCAGTGCCAAGAGAGGCTGTGCTTACAAATGACTCTTGTTCAGTGGGGAAGAACTGGTGCGGGATTCGTCCGGGCCTACGCATCCATTGTGAATGGGTACCGCAGATCTACATAAAAGGTCACGGTTGCGCAAGGCCAGATATCAAGGCCAGCCCCATCTTCAACATGCCAAAGCTATTTGCGTAAGAATTGACCTTACTATCGCATGAGTGGACTCTCACAACGGATATCAGTCTAGGAGTTACCGGATATATTGGCGGTGACGCCTTTTACGCCATCAACCAGCAGCATCTCGAATACGAATGGACGTTCCTTGTGAGGGACCCCGAAAGGGTCACAACGCTTTCGAAGCAGTACCCAAAGATGAGCTTTATTCAGGGAAACCTCGATAGCTACGATCTGATAGTTGACGAGGTCGTGAAGGCGGACGTTGTGCTTAGTAGGTGATACCCGACCTTTCATAATCCACTATCTTAGATGGTGATGATCTGACCGTTTCGAGTGCAGATTGGGCCGACGCCGATCATGAGAAGGCAGCAGAAGCTATTAAAGCTGGAATGAAAATGAGAAGCGCACCTGGCTTTCTCATTCATACATCCGGCGCTGGCATTCTCACTGTCCCAGACATCCGCAACAGCACATTCGGGACAGAATCAACTAAGCTATACAACGATTGGGACGGCGTGTCGGAAGTAACGTCCCTGCCAGATGACGCCGCTCATCGGAAGGTGGACAAGATCGTCCTCTCAAGCAACGGGGAATCTTCCCTAATACACACTGCCATCGTTTGTCCCCCATGCATCTACGGCGAAGGACGCGGGCCAGACAAAACACGATCGATCCAAGTGCCAGAGTTGATAAGGTGCACTCTGGAGCGCAAGAAAGGATTCCAAATTGGAGAGGGCCGAAACAGGTGGCGCAATGTACACGTTCGAGACCTGAGCTCCGTGTACCTACGGCTCGTCGAGGAAGCCACTAAACCCAATGGGGGAAATGCAACTTGGGGCCTTGAAGGATACTATTTCGCTGAGTCGGGTCAGCATTACTGGGGCGATATCGCGCAGGCGATCGCTAGCGAGACTTGCAAACTTGGGCTGGTTCCTTCCTCTGAAATTGACCACCTAAGCATCGATGAAGTGGAAGAAATAAACCCATTCGGAAGGTACCTTTGGGGCACCAACTCAAGGCATACAGCAATTAGGGCCAAAAGAGTGTTGGGATGGGAGCTGGCCGATTCACCGTCACTCTCGATGGAACTCCCTCGCATGGTGGAGGTTGAGGCTCGGAGGATGAAGTTGATCTAATTAATAAGAGGCTACCATTGCCATTCTCTTAGTTGGAAATAGTATGCGCTTTTTGATTGCTTCAAGTTCCTTTACAAAAATTTCTCACCAGTTTCTTGAGAGTGAAACTTTCAGCTCTACGTCGGTTAAGCAACAGCAAGAACTCGCAAGTTGTGTTTAGCCGACCTTATCTGTCCACAAAGCCCTTACGTGTTATCAGCTGCATGTCAAACTGCCATGGCGTTCCGGATATGGTTCCGCTAAGCTGACAAATAAACTCAAACGCTTCGGACCGATCAGCCAGTGCATCATCCGACACGCACCCCAGGCCCCATCTGCAATTGCACAGTTGCTCCGAGGTAATACTCCCCATGCCGGCAGAACGGCACGGCAGAACGATTGTCATCCGACGGCCGCACGCTCAATAGGCGAGACAGTTATGACCGTTGCCGGAAAGGGTTCAACAATCGAACGGAGGAAACTGTCGACAGGACTTCCAGTAAGTAAACGAATTGCTGATTCATGAGACAGCGATCGGTAACCTCTTTCTATCCTCTGGTCTGACTAACAAAGGTGTCCATCTGGCTTCATCTTGCAAGTTGCCAATGCTCACGTCGCGGCGGGTGTGACTTTGGACTTGTATCTCATCAAGGTGAACCCAGTCATTATTGCCCGCGTCATGAATACCTTAGAGGCGACTTTCAACCAGATCTCAGTCAGGAGTCTTACTTACGCCTCTGTTCCATTCTCTGTGCCTGTAACTGACGTCGTTGAGGATCACGATGTTCGCAAAGAACAGTGAGTGCATGGAGAAGCCATCAATTGCGCCAGGCTGACTTTCCAGGACAATGAAAGACAATGCATTACAATTACGGTTTCAAGATGTCGGAGGGAGAGTAGGATGTCTGGGAATAAGTTGAGGGCAAACAGGAGTAAGTGCCCCGCCAAAGCACGCTGTGAGGGAGAGTTGACTTCTAACTACGCATCAGTCTCTCCCAATGAAATTTCCGACAGCGGATTTCATCCTGGATACTACAATCTCTCTACCACATGGAGTGAGACCAAGGTGACTTTTGAAGGGGCAATGCCGCCCGACTGGATAGATTTATTTCACTTCGTGCGCGGATTCCGGTAAAGTTCACGCAATCACAGATCCTCATAACCGCTAAACCACTGCGCTGATACACGAGAAACCGTATATCTCCATTTTGTCGTCCTGTCTCGCCCGGCGTTGCCTCAGCGGCTATTTATCTTCGCTCAGTCGTCGAACACGAACACTTCGCTTCGAATGCTACAAAAGCTATACCTAGAGAAACGGATGGCTAGGGGCGTTTCCAGCCTCGCCGAAGACTTCAACGATGCATCACTAGCAACACACGCAGAGCAAATGCTCGAAGATATGGACAGACCGGGACGGAACAGTCAGGGGGAAATCTTTCGAAGTGCATGCCAAATGATTTGATTGCTAGATAAAAGCTGTAGGAAGTAGTTTAGCGTCTGAAAAGGCACTCACGCATGGCCGCAAATGGTTGCCTGAGGCTACCTGGCACGTTTAGTAGGAGGAGCCTCGCGCAGGGTAAGCTCCAATGCTCAGTCAAGATTTACCTGACACTTGAATCATATATGACGAAAGTTGATATCAAGCGCAAATTATTGGATGGAAGCGCCTCTTACATAGTTGTTGAAGGGAGAAAATGTCCGTTATCAAGGTCGTGTGGACTGGAACTGAATCGCTGCTTTTCTTAAGAAACTTGAAACAGGAAAAGGAGAACCTTGGCAATGACTGCCAAGCCTCTGCGTCATCGGTTTGTTCGAAATTCTGAGAGTCTTAAACTGTCCATTATGAAATAGCATCCTTCTATAGGCAATACTTCAATTGGGTTGGGCTATTAATATTAAGAGAACAGCGTTGAATGGTAACATATACGGTCTCTAACGGAATCAACCTTTGAGCCCACTATGGAGGCTGATGCTGGGCAAGGCGCAGTCATGGCACTAGTGTATCGTAAGCGATTCAGACCCCGACATCTCGTATCGATACAGGTCCGAATGACTACCAAGTCACGTTTTCTGCGTCCATGCGCATCTCCTCAATTATATATTTTAGAGAGGAGCTAATAAATCAGCGTTAGACAGCAACGCTCCAACGCAACAGCCGATGGCATATCCTTTGCGGACAGACACACATTTCGAAACGTCTTACCCTCTGGCAAATGGTGGTAATCCAGGTTCTAGCCACGCAGAGATGCTTGCATTTTCCCCCATGACTGGTTTTGTAAGGGCTTTCTTATCCTCAACCACTACAAACACAATTATATCTGCGCCAGCGTGAGCAGTAGTATTTCTGAGCCTGAATCCAGCTCCGATGACCACTTTAATGTGGGGACTCGTGGGTTCAGCAACGGCAGTACTACAGAGCATTTACACGGGCGTTGGTGCGATGTCTCGTGACAAAAATCAGGACAACACCTATCTTCACCTTCATACATCATCCAAGACGCCATTATTATCACTTCAACACTAAATAAAGGCAGAGAATTAAGGGTGCTCTAGTGAAAATGCTGACTAAATACAGGGCATGTACAGTACCGCAGGATCGTTTACGACGACCATCTCGGATCATACTGGGAACACTGCGGCACAACCGACTTCGGGCTCAGTGAGGCGAAGAAGTCCTCTCTCCTATGTGGAAGGCGCTGAAGGAGGCAACAGCAGCGCTTTTGCTGAACTTGTATGCAGCCCCACGACCCAAAATCACATCCCCGACAGCCACGAGGGCAATTCTCCCCGCGATTATCCTGTCCCTGTTCGACCAGGCATCATTTGCGGCAATTCACCTTACGACATCTCTACTACGGAAGGTCCATTGGACAAGGCGAAACAACTACGCAGACGCGCTCAAAATCGTGCCGCGCAGCGTGCGTTCAGAGAGCGCAAGGAACGCTACGCTGCTGATCTAGAACAGCGGGCCAAGGACACCGAGGCACGATGGAACAGCTTGCAGCAGGAGAATGAGCGGCTACGATCCGCCATTATCTCCCTGCAGGCGGCAATTTCGGCGCTCTGGAGCCAAACTGTCACACCTCAAGACGAAAACTCGTGCGAAAGTCCGACCTGTGTCGTAGCTATCTCTCGTGATATGTCAATCGGAGAGAACGATCAACTACTTAGCTTTACGGCTGCTTGGAATCTCATCCAGGGGCATCCATCGGTGAAGAGTGGCAGGGTTGATCTTCAGGTGGTGTGGGACCGCCTGAGGGGCTGTGCGATCCGCCAATCCTCAGGTTACATGTTCACGCGCGTGATGGTTGAGATGGCTCTAGATTTTAATCTCGAGTAGGAATGGATTTTTTTTTGATGCTACTGCCAATTTCAACCATTTCTGTGGTCTGTCATTGAGACAGCTGGACAGCAATTCAGAATTTACTTGACCTTTGTAAAGCTGACCATCGTGCCACGAAAGACTAAATGCTTAATTTTGCAGGAAGCACGAAGCAGAAGCAACCACTGCATGCGACGAAAGAGTCTTTGAGAAAGGATAAGGCAGCCTCCAGCTACTTGCTCAGCCGCAACTTGTCCCTGCCGGAATATTGAAGTCATTGTGAGCCGAAACCGATAGCGAATCCGAGTTATACGAGCGGGTACCAAGTTGGTCATGACTCGATGAAGAGAAGTAGATTGAGAAAGATATCGAAGTGGCGCGTATCTAGCCGTCATGTCAATCTTCAGCCTGAAAAAGTGGAACTCCTGACACGAGGATCGAGAAAGTTCGGCTTATTCGGAACATTTCCGCTCAAGAGCGTCATGGAGGATGAATAATCTCCAAGATGCTATGACTTTCCCGATATGGATTAGCTTCCCATCGAGCAGTATTACATCAGCAGCGTGCGGAACAACACCTTGGCTCTGGGTTGGAAGAATCTTGGCATGCGAGGCATTAAGATATGGACTTAAGGAAGGAAAAAAAAGCTTTGTCATATTGCTGAGTCGTCAAGGTTGCTCGGGGACTTCACCGCGTTTCTGTGCCTGTGCTTTGGGCTCGAGAGACGCTGAAAATGGTACAAGATCGAAAGGCTTACAAATGCTTCAGGGATGAAGAGGACTATAATAGGGTTACCAGTTTTCGGAGCAATTCAATCATCATCCTTCGCCTCAGAACGGTCTCGACAAAGTCATACAACATGCGGTCCTCCGTTTTCCCACTTGTCCTGGGCGTTGCTTCTGTAGCTCTTGCTTTCGATCCGTTGCTTGGATTCAATAGTTTTGTTGAGGTTGAGAACCGTACTCTCGATGAGATCTATCGAGAAGCTCTGAAGGAAGGAGGGGTTGTGACTGTCTGGCATGGAGGGTACGTTCGAGGCCACGGAATTTTCTATGCTGGCTGACATTCTTCGTTTCCAAAGAGACGAGGTGCATCAACAGGACGGTCTCAAGCAAGCCTTTGAAGCACGCTTCCCAGGCATGATGCTCAATCTCACCGTCGACCTTTCGAAGTACCACGATGTCAACCTTGATAGACAGATCGCCACGAACGATCTGTATGTGGATAGCATAATACTTCAGACGCTCAACGACTATCCGAGATGGAAGTCGCAAGGAGCTCTGCTTCCTTACAAGCCTTCTGGCTGGGAGCATGTGTTTGGCGACTTCAAGGATCCTGACGGCGCCTACACCGGTCTCTTCATTTACAGCTGGTCCAACGTCTGGAACACTGACTACGTGGACAATGCCGCCGCTCCTAAAGAATTCACAGACTACTTGAAGCCTGAGTTCAAGGATAAACTTGTTCTGACTTATCCCAACGACGACGACGCCATCCTCTTCGCCTTCGATTTGATGTAAGCCCAGGACCCTCCCCTCAACGTAAAAGCATCGCATACTGAACAGCCGCAGCATGAAGCAATACGGCTACTCCTGGTTCGACAAGCTGCTGGAGCAGAACCCCCGCTGGGTCCGCGGCACGGCCACACCCGCCACCGTCGTCGGTTCTTCGAACGGATCCTGGACCGCGAGCTTCACCACCACGCTCGGCGGCTCCGTCACCGCTCCGTACAACATCTCATACCCCGAGTCGGGCACGTTCGTGACTTGGCCGCAGACTGGTGCTATTCTCAGGGGCGCGCCGCATCCCGAGGGGGCGAAGCTACTCCACTCGTTCATGCTGTCGGAAGAACGCCAGCGCACGATGGGAGTGTGGAGCGTGCGCACGGATATCCCCGGCCCGGAAGGCCTGCCCAAGGTTCTGGATATGCCCGGGACGGATCCCACCTTGTTCGGCAAGTGGATGTCGGACCGTGCGGCGGTTGAGAGGCTGCGGTTTTTCTTCGAAGACCGTCTCGGACCTGCTGACGCTATCAGCCCCCTGGACGATGACATCTAAAGACATCATGTACACGGCTGCACTGTACTCATTTACAATCTGTAGAAAAACTGTCTCAGCTATTTTGATATCAATCCTACCCCTCTCTTCTTCATGCTATGACATGCGAATAGATTTGAAAGAAGAATTCTATCCGATAATGACCTGGAGAGATGTAGAGAATTCTCTGCAATTCAGCCGAGGCAGGGAGAACGCCATTAGTCTCCCTTTCCCGTAGGGCGCAATAGAGTTTCTTGCTCGCGCCGGCTAGCTCCTGTGCAGTTGAATGTTACCCTGCAGCAAATGGATTACCAAATTCTGTACGCACCGCGTCATGCCTCATCCAAGTCGCACAGCTCAATCAACCGTTCCGAGTCTTCAGCTTCCTCCAAAAGATTACACTTTTCATCCTCAAAAAGAAACTTCCGACCCGTCTCTTTGCCGTTGATCACATTGAGTAGATGATGGCCAACACGGGCGCTGAGATCCCGGAGGAACCCCCCACGATGCTTCTTCAAAGCTTCTATCAAATGGTTGAACGGCCCACGTGCCAGTTTCTCGACTCTGTGCGCAAATGTCAGCCAAAAATCGACAGCAATTGAGCCCACGAACATGCACTCACGATGAATTCGGCACAACATCCGACGTCGGCACCAAAGCAACAATCCCCTCCCCGAACTCCTCCGCTAGCAGGTACCAGTTGTTCCCGGAGCTGATCCTGTTCTGCAACGACTTGTACCTGCTCTTGTAGCCCTCGTCGTTCTTGTCCGTCAGGTACGGATACGCCTGCGCCATCAGGTCCTCCAGCACTAGCGTCTCGTACCGCGGTAGCCGCTCCTGCGCGCACTTCCGCACCGCGCGTTGGTTGTTCTGCTGCGTGATCTCTGCGTTTTTCCGCCAACGTACGAGGCGCACGAGGTAGAAGCGGCGCAGCACCTGCATGGCAAAGTCCTGGTTGTCGAGACGGTCGAGTGAGAGGACGGCTTGGCAGGCGGTAATGGTGGTGGTGGTGGTTGTGGTGGCGCTGGCGGTGCTGGCAGTGCTGGCAGTGGTGGTGGTGCGGTGACGGTCGGGAAGGGTCGCGCGGTCACGCAGCGCAGCGCACGCCTTCCGCAGCTGCACCATGGCCTCCGGGCTGCCGATGGTGCAGAACAGCAGCGCGCGCGTCACGTCTTTGAACTCGTCCAGCGCGCCGTCGAATTTGGGTGAGAGCGTCATGTCCTTGAGCTGCGGTTGTTTGCGTAAGTGCGGCCGCTTGGCTGCTTCTTTGGTGGCCGGGAGGATTGCGTCGCTGGCCTTTCGCTTCGTGCCGTTGCTGATGCCGGCGGCCTGTTTGCTGGCGGTTTCTTTCTCGTTTCCGCTGGGGTTGGCCTCGCTGGTGGCGGGTTGGTCGTGCTGGGGCTCGCCCTCGTTGAGAAGTGCCATCATTGGGGCTTGGATGGAACCGTCGGGACACTTATCGCTGCAGAACTGGTACTGTGCCGTTGACCAGTCGGGCCCTGCATAGTTAACGGCCTCAGCGCAGGTAAAGCCGGTGCTGAACCCCTGGTGGTAAGCTCCGGGCAAGGTAATGATGATTTCGCCGGAAAGTTGGCGGACGACCTTGTACGATATGCCCCACTCGTCGAGTAGAGACCGCGGTACGTATCTTGCAGAGTGGCGGAGAAATTGCGAGCATCCTTTTTCGATGCCTGTGGCCGCGAGCTTTTCCTCGAGGCGACTGCCGCTTTGTGGTTCGACGATGAACCATACTTTCTCTCCAGAGTAGAGATAGTTGATGGATATTAAGTGGCAGTCTTCGACATGCATTGCGAACGGCGCTCCGAATTCGCTGCTGGACACATAGGCGTACGGCCAATGGATGCCTGGGATGGTGACCTTGGTTTCGGAGAGTCGGTTTTCCTTGAGTGGGAATATAGGTGAATGTGGAGGGAGGCCAATCTGCTTGCGCTGATGTTCGTCGTGAGCATCAAGATCGCTGTAATAACGAACACGTCGGAAGCCTTCTGGATTTCGTGAGAGTGCCTCAAATCGCTGGACCAGCTCATTGTCTGTTGAAGCAGTCGGAAATGATATTTCATGTCCAAACAAAAGCTTGTCGTGCTGCTCATTCCTGCTTACTTTGAACGTTCCATCAATCTGTGAGCAGACCGAAAAGCGGTTTGTTCGAACTTTGATGTTATTGGCGGGTTTTTCCAGAGAATATTCTGGGCCGTCCCACGGTAGAATCACCTTGCAGAACCCATTTGTATCTGCGCCTAATGATCGCGCGAGCTTGATCAGCCTGGCGAGATCTTGGCACTGTTCAGTCGTTGGGTACAGCTGGACAACACCACGGTGCTTCTCGTAACGGACTTCGCCGACCTTTTGTGGGATAGTGTCGTTCTGCGATGAGGGGATTCGCGGATCGAGGGGAAGCCCGATGGTGATTTGCGTGGAGTCATCGTAAGTTCGCCTTAGTATAGGACGATTGGGACGTAGGCTCCCGCTGGAGAATTGAACTTGAGAGATCCCGCGACGGCGGAAATCTGTGGAACGTGGTGCATTTTGGATATCGTTCAGGCTACCATCGCCAAGAGCGCGTATGAAATAATCCACGTCTTGAAGGACTGATTCTTCTTCGGTTGGCTGGGACTCGGCCGTATCTCGGCGGTTGCTGTAATGCGCGTCGCCGGTCACGGTATGCGGGGTAGAACTAAAAATTGATTGACAACTGGAGTGATCTGCGGCAGATGTTAGAGAAGAGTCTCGAAGAGGCACGGTGCTTACCATTTGGTTGCTGATGCGCTGCGGATTGCGCATCGTAAACGGTCGGAAGGCCTAGAGTCGAGTACGGCCGCAAACCTTGAGCGATATCGGCAAAAAGCTTATAGATGAGATGCGGTTGGTCCGGTAACGCAGTCACCAACCCTTTCCTGACTTCCTCAAGGAAAGTAAAGACGTGTTCGGCGGCTTTCTCGGT
Organism: Lasiodiplodia citricola; assembly: GCA_023089105.1. Lineage (NCBI taxonomy): Eukaryota > Fungi > Ascomycota > Dothideomycetes > Botryosphaeriales > Botryosphaeriaceae > Lasiodiplodia > Lasiodiplodia citricola. The sequence goes on along the minus strand of JAJNLL010000016.1, from coordinate 167,779 downwards.
GTTCCGCTCTGAAGCGACAACCCACGCGACATGTTCTACCTGCTGCTTCGTCGTGGGAGCCATGGTGCAGCCGCATGTGGTGGATGAGTGTAGGTGATGCGATTTGCGACATGGTTGTGTTGTGGTTTACCAAGTGGCGCAAGTCCTGCGCCGTAGGAGACCCTTCGCACGGGCGCCAAGGAAAATCGCCGTGCACTGACTCGGTCTTTTGCGGGGAAACTCCCTTGCTGCAGACGTCTTCCCAAAAATTAACAACAACGTATTGTGGCGAGTATTCAGGCTGGAGTCAGGATTGCTAAGCAACAAACGCGGCCGTCGTGTTCCGCCATCTAGGCTTAATTTGTGCAGAGAGCGACGCGTACCCGATGCAATGGTGTGACAATGACTCTGCACATACAGGGGGGTATTGCAGACTACGGCTAGCGTGAATTTATTAGCACCCTTCTGTAAATAATCTTAATTATGACCTTGAAATGGCGTCATGTTAGGCTGCAACTTCTCTGCGTGCTATAGAAATTTCAAGCAGCGCATGGATGGAGATGCTATGACACACGTGCTCGCAGGTAGCAAGGGCCAGCAATTGCGTATTCCGAACACGTGTGGATATTTTGTAGAGACTGATCTAAGCCTCACTGAAGGTGTGGGCTGGTACGATAAATATACACTTATACCATCTGGTTAAGAGACTCACTGTGATAATGGGCAGGACAGAGAAAGCTGCAGAATGAGGGAAATGTTTGCGGAAATTTCTTTTTGAGAATCCACAGTAGAGCATGGGGAAAGGCAAGTTCTTTCAGTCCCAAGAGTCAAATAAAACTACCGAAATATTTATCTGCTGCGACCTTAAACATATTCAGCACAGTTGAGATTGTTGTCCATGTCCATCACATCCCCGATCGTGTAGTTGTCGACAATACCCGCCATCCACAGGTTGTGGTTCAATGTGGTTGTGTTGCCTGGGTCACCGTCGTAGTCCGTGAGAGCTGTGCTCGGGTAATCCAGGCCAGTAATGTCAAGTTCTTCGTCAGAAGGCACATTGTTGCCTCCAATCTCCGTCAGACGGTACGAAAGATTTTGTGACTGCCATTCCCACCAGATCCTGTCCAACCAGGCATGGTGAAGGAAGAAGACAGGCTGCTCGGCTGTTAGACACGGTAGGGTATTTGGAATGGAGGATTGACTTACATCTCCAGCGCTACTGGACAAGTCCTGCATCTACGTGATGTGTTGGTTAGCCGTCTCTAAGCCAAACTCGAGTTCAGAATTATTGACTCACAGTTCCTCCGGTGCCACCATGGCCGGCAGCATGTGGCTGACCTTCAAGACAGTCCCATACCGTCTCGAAGTCCTGAGAACCGAGACATGTGTCAAGATTTGTCTGCGAAGCGCCCTCCAACGTTTCGTCGTCGAAGTCGCGGCTGAGGCAATAATCTTCCACTCCAGAATTCTTCACGAAATGAAGAGTGAGGTTTGCAAACGGCCCGTCCTGGACGCAAAGATCCGTACCGGTGCCATTGCCCCCAAAGCCAGTGTCTGTGTCCCAGATCGTGCTACTGGCGATGGCCCCAATATCGCGTGTTTCGTTCCAGTAAGGCTGGCCGCCGGTGTATCCACACTCGCTCTGCAGGAGATACTCATGGGCTCTCACATACATGCGATGCCACGGAAGGAATGCACCCTAGTGTGTTATACAAACTGTTAGCCTGGATCTGCTAGCTATCGGCCATCATCCCAAGGGTGCTTACCACTGAGTGGATCACCGCCGTTTGAGCGACGTGGGTGTACTGGATTTCATCCCAACGGCTTTGCGCGCCATCGATGTTGAGCTTTGGCGAGGCCGATTGCAAGCATTTCACCGCGTCGATGTATGCCGATTTCTCATCGTCAGTGAGGGTATGCCTTAATCAGTGTCAGTAGGTGCCTCGATGAAAACGTGGTCTGTAGAGGCGTACCATGCTTTCCGTTGAGATTTGGTCGTGCAAGAATCGTTCAGAGCTGCTGAGGCCAAGCCTAGCCCTGCCAGAAAAGCGATCACGATCTTCATTTCTGTCTTTGGAGCGATGACTTCACGAGTTCGATGGTGGTCTGGTGCTGAAGTCTGAGAAGGCCTTTCCCGTCTTTATACTCAGTATTCAGCAGTCATCACCATTGGGCCTGAGACAATATCTGACAAGACGCATCATCAATATTAACATTTGCAGTAAAGACTAGGTTCTCTGTGCACCTTCGTATGAGACCGATATTGTCGGTGCATCAGGCGGCCCCAAAGGTTGATGGACCCAGGCCGTGCGAAACAAGAACGAAAGAAGCAAGGGGAATCTCAGCGGGCATTTCATTGGTCGAAGCAGCATGGATACCCCTTTTGTCGAGCCAGTGGATCATGTGCGATGGCATTAGGGAAGCATGAGGACCCCGGCGAGCCGGATTGAGAATGCCTCGATAAGAGCCTCAACAGAACTAACCACGCCACGCTACTGCAATTGTTTTCTCGTGTGGATGCATTACGAAAACGGACCCTCTCCGGTGTTGGCTGATGAGCCAAGCCTCACTGGAGAATTTTCCGGTTTGGGTACGTTCTGGAACATCACTCAGTGGCTGACGCACAAGATCTGCATCTCCATGCACATCAGGCGTGCCAATGGCATCAGGAACGTTGCAATGGCGCCTTGGCTGTTTCTACTTCTGTACGATTGGGCTGTGTTTGTGGAGGTTTGCGGGGTGCCCGAAAGCGGGTAGCCGTGTAACCGACGCTATGACGCGTCCCGACGCGTACCATAGCTATCCGTCTTCGCTTAGTCCTCACATGGCGAAACTAAGCTTATGTAGGTTTACCAATCTAACAAGCATAATTCTCCTTCAAATCTTGTACCACTTTATTTTGGTTTGAAACGAAAGAGAGTGCAAGAGTATCCAAGAGGGTGTGGATTTATCAGACAGGATCAAATACAATCAGTATGCTCCATCAGCCGAATAATTTAGTTTTAGTCCCGGTATGCCGTTCACAAAGATATCCCTTTTGCCAAATTGCTACCCACCTGCTACAACCTTTGGATTCGAATGTTACATAAAATGACGTCGTACATGATAATCTACAGACGACGTGGGTGGGCCTTAATTGAATGTATATGCGTCTTGGGTGCAGGAGAATGTACTATATTCAGCTGAATTTTGGAGGCGAGGTGGTTGGTAATGGCTTGATAATTGCTTTGCTATGGGATATCAGTCAACTCACCGCATCTTGACTTACGCGGCCAATCTACGGATGACGTGTTGACTCGTAAAAGTCACGGGGTCCACTATTGTGGCTGAGAAACGAACCTCCCGTTCTACACCCGGTGGCTAATGGCATTGTGATGCACGTGAGGGATGGCTTGGCTGCTTTGTGTGCATGGAGGCGAGGAGGAGGGGGGTGGCTACAAATGCCAAACTTCTTCCTCTACCCTTCTATTGATCAGCGAGCTTTCAGCCAATTGCTTGCAAACACTCTTTACTACCATTGATCTGCATTATCACAGTACTCACGTATTTTTATGGCCTGTCATTTCGGTATCAAAATGCCTTCGTGGATTTGCTCGATTCTTGCAGCCCTCCTGGCCACCGCTTGCGTGGTCGAATCAGCCTCTTCGAATGGCAGTTGTACTGCCATAAACAAGAGGAAGTCATGGTTTGTGACCTATTGATTCCCTACGACAAAAGTAAAGCCTCCGTATTGATAAGTCTCACAGGAACGGGTTGACTGATTCTGAGAAGCAAGGTGAGTGAGCTAACGATGCCCCTGAGCTTGGCGTCAATTTTGGATTCAACTCGCCCTCCAAGCGCACAATTATCTAACACCAACCTTTAGCATTCATCGATGCCGAACTCTGCCTCATGAGCCAGCCGCCCAAGGTGGGAATTCCAGGTGCTAAGAACCTCTGGGATGAACTTCATTATACCCACATCTACCAAGGCAACTACATTCATTACGTTGGACACTTCCTTCCTTGGCATCGGTATTTTGTCCTAGCGCACGAACTGCTTCTGCAGCAGGAATGCAACTACACCGGTGCCCACCCCTACTGGGACGAGCTTACCGATTATGAGAGCGCCCCGCTGAACCAATCTTCCATCTTTGACCCCAATACTGGTTTTGGAGGGAACGGTGTGAGCAACAGTAAGGAACGCCCGAAATCCGTATTGCACCGTCCCGACTTTCTTCCGGACTGCGAATCGTACACCTCTAAGGGGCTCATTTCGAGCCAACCTTCCGAGCCAACCTTTTGAAAATTCTGATGTTTGCTGACAAACACCAAAACAGACTCTTGGTGCATCGCCGATGGCCCGTTAAAGAACCTGAGGCTGCACATGAGAACAAATAGCAACTATGAGGACTACTGCCTCTATCGCGAGTTCGACGTCGATTCCTTCGCCATGGCCAACAGCTCGAACATCGCAGAGTGCTTTGCGAAAGAGAACTACACAGACGCCTGGTCTTGCTACAATGGATATCCCCATGGCGCTGGCCACGGCGCGGTCGGTGGACTGGTGAGTACCCGCCACGCAGCAAATCCTCGCACCATCCTACGCAGAAATTCTTGGAAGAACGCGTGGATTGCACGTACGCTGACTCACACGGGAATCAAAACAGATGCTCGACCCCATTGCGAGTAACGGTGACCCAACCTTCTTCCTACACCACGCATACCTGGACCTCCTTTGGTGGCGCTGGCAGCAGGCCGACCTTCCGAAGCGCCTGACGGACATGGGCGGCCAGAACATGCCCGACCAGTCCGTCCTCGACATGGCCGGTCTCTCCGCTGCTGGACCTGAGCTGACCGATTACAACGGCGATCCCGGCAACGTCACTACGCTCAACCACGTCCTTTTCATCCAGAACCTCGTCCCCAACGTGACAATCTCGGATATTATGGATCTTGGTGGGGATACCATCTGCGCTGAGTATGTCGATTAGATTGGAGTGATAACGGGATGACCCTTGCTTCAGTCTAGCAGAGTCTAGCTGAGGGTATGAGAAAGGGGTACCCTGAGTTGTCATACCTTGAATGCCTTGGCTGGACTCGGTTGAGATGTAGTGCATCGTCTGGATGGATCTTTTAGGACACTATCTGGATACAATGAAAGACTTGAAACTCTTCACAGTAATTTCAAAGTATATTTGATCAGAAAACAGACATCATGACTCTCAAGCGATGCCCGCGATATTTTAAAGCCAGCGTAAAAGAATAGCTGAAGTCGTTAGCACCATCCGCAATGATTTGCAAGCCAATTCACCTAGCGTGAGAGTGACCTGAAAGTTTTTGACTCGAATCACCCGTGTTCGGAAAACAGGAATGGTCCTCGTCTAGACGCTAAGAGTGTGCTCTGGATGTGACGTGCAAGAACACGGGATCATTTTCCAACGCAGAGAGGGCAAATATTCGGTTTCAGCGATAGCTGGCCTCATGGGACTCGGTACGCAAAGCAGTATGGATGAGCCTGAAGCCCAGAAACCTTACCCGAATGATGCATCGTTTCTGAAAAGGGGAACGCTAAGCTATTTTAAGCAATCAGCGATTCAGGCTCGGGATTCCGCCTTACGCACAGTCCACCACCACCTCGTATGGAGGGTCCAGCAAAGTGTATCTGCACTGAAGTAGTGATCCATGGCGAAACATGCACATTGGTGTTTCACGCATCGTGTCTTCCAATTTCAGGAAGCAACGTACGATGCTGGCTGGCTTTGTGTATGTACAGTTACTTTAGCAACATACATAAGCGGGTTGTAGTCCACAAATTATTGACTATTACGTGTGGCCAATGAGACTTTAAATCAACTCCTATTTTAAACACCATCGTAATGTTTCATGTTATCCTGTAGTTTTCCGCTAGTAGTTGTTGTAGGTGATTCGATCTTTGAACAAAATGTGTAGATCAAGAGGGAGTAAGGCAACCAGGAATGAACGCAAGAGCCAAGTCCTGATCACCAAGATCAGCAAGGCATAGCTAACGACTGTATACGAGGCGTTCAGCGACACAGTCTTTGTAAGGCTCACAAGGCTGATTCTTTGCCAACGAATTCAGATAAAAAGCCCATAAACACAGCATGACAAGCCGGCACCATCAGCGAAGAGAACAACACTCGTTACATACTCTCGAAAATTCACCAGCCACATTCTCTACCAAAATGCACACCACCAGCTTCCTCACCTTCTTCGGCCTGGCCATTGGCACACTCGCCGCCCCCGCCCCGCAAATCCCTGCGGACCAGGCTTCCGACAATATCCAGCCGATGGAGGTTTACAATATTTGGTGGACAACTAAGAATGCCATTCACTTTTTCGTGACGGACCGCAACACCAACACCACCGCGACTTGCGAGGCGGCCGACGTGCAGCCACAGCAGCGCTACAATTGCGACACGAACGCCAGATTTTTCTTCAACGACGACAACTCTGTGCTCGATATTGAGTGGGCCTGGGGGAAAGAGTACGCATTTTACTTCGAGCCTTGTGGATAATGATCATTACTGATGTCTGTTTCTATTGCAGTAACACGGGTAGCGGAACGGTTGAGACACCGCTCGAGATCTGGACTTGTGTCAATGCCACCGCACAATTCGAGGCCGGTTGTGCGGCTGGCCCATTGGACGTTCCTTTTAAGATCGTCTCCTAATTATGTCCGATGATACGAGACTTCGTCGGACCCTCATCCCTTTGACATAGCATCTCATCGGAGTTATCTAGACGTCTCTTCTTTTATCAATCCCACCCTTAGTCACTCATTCCATACAAATTTCGAGTCTTCAGATTTGGTTGCACCTCGCTCTTAGTGGTTGTAACTGGATCACATGTACATAGTTGATTTCTCGAAATAAATCGAATTCAGATGTATCCTCAACTCTTTACATTCCCGAAAGAAACTCTCTTTACACTGATTCAACAGATCCAATCCATTAAACAGTCGTCAGAGAGGGAGGATAAACGCCACCTTCCGCACAAGAAACCCAACCTGAAAGACTCAACGTCGTTTTCATAAAGCAGGAAAACACAAGTTACGGACTAATCACTAGACTACTATCTGGATTAGTATGTGTTCCTACCATCCCTTGTGAAGACTTCGCACGTTACGATTAAATATCTGGCCATTTTTCAGCTAGACTGGTCATGCTTAATCGCGTCATATGGCCGAGGCTTTTAACAATGCGCATCGAAGCGGTGAAAGATTTTCAGGCAGGCAGGAGCGCAAACGGACTCCTTGAGGACTGAGGCCGCATAAAACTTCTTAATAGGGTGGCTGAGGCTGTTGATGCCCGCAAAACGTGACACACGCAAATGGTTGACTAACCCTTTTCGGCAATGTTATGCGCATATTAGGCCGCGCGGGCTTTACGGCTCGGCCTGCTTCCTCATTTCCTACAACCATTACTCACACCACTCTCCATTGTGGAAAATATGCCTTGTCATTCGCCGCGCGCATCGGAGATTATTTTGGCAGTCGCAGCTTGCTCTCATCAAACTTGGGGCACACTCGGATCCCTATCCGAGATCTACGTTGTCATTCGTAGGGCGCATCCCGGCCAATCCAAGTATTTCATTGGCTCGCTTAAATGTAGAACAATTGATGCAATTGAATAGGTTCTCTGTTGTATTCTCAATTACGTGCTGTTTATCGTCTTCTTTACTCCCTACTCGAGGTAACGCATGCGCGATGCGGAATCGATCTTGCATGAGTATTGCAATCGAAGGAGAAACCGAGCTCCAAGGATGCAGCAAAGCGGTCTTCTCAACATCCAGTATTATCAGCGGTCATGTACTGGTCCGTATGGGCAGGGACACACCATTTGATGAATTAAGCATCAGTTTTCTCGGTATGTACCTCAACTTCCTGGCGGAAGCTTCTCTGTGGACATACTCTCTTCTTACATGGCTACAATCCTTCTGAAGGTTGCAGCCGAACGTACATCGAGGGACTTGGCGCACGTTCCATGGAAGCAACCCATGACTACCTGACGCAGGAAAGCCCCATTGAAGATACATTGCTGCCATCGCCACGCGTATTTCACGCCGATCGTACCTATCGAATTCCGTTCACGTTCGTCATTCCCTCACGCCTTCTCCCACACGCATGCCAGGATCGCGTAATCGAGCAAGCACACGCCCTCCATTTACAGTTGCCACCGAGCATGAACGATACGTGCACTTCCAACAATTCGACGGGCTTGGATGGGTTCACACCAAAGATGGCGAAAATATCATACTCAGTCAAGGTCCGCGTCGCTCGTCGAGAAAAGGAACATGGGATTACCATAATTGCCGAGACAGAGAGATGCGTGCATGTGAGGCCGGAAGGAGAAGAACACCCGCCTGTATTTGTCGGACCGGACGACAAGGATTATCGCTTGAGCCAGGCGAAGACAATCAGAAAGGCTTTGATCGGCGGTGCACTTGGCCGGTTGGCTATCGATTCCCACCAACCATCGCCTGTCTTCGCTGGAATCCAGAGGAACGGTGGAGACAATCCCAAGCCTAGTTTCGCTACCATCCGTGTAAGATTCGATCCTGCGAGAGCGGGGATTCAGCCACCAAGACTTGAATCATTGCGAGTCGCACTCAAGGCTACGACCTTTTTCAGTGCTAAACCATGGAAGCACATCCCGTCACTTGAGCAGGCTCCCCTCAACTTCAATCCGAGGTACTTTTCAAAGGGCCTTGCGCTTGGCTCGCAGGCGCTTGGGCAAATCAAATGGGAAAAGCAAGTCATTGGCAATGATTCTTCAGGTGCATCCTCATCGCAGTGTAGTTTGGAAGACTTCAACCCTTCCTATGCCCCTCTTCCAACAGACGTTCCTCCCATACACCATTACGGCGGTATTTCCTATACCACACAGTTCTCGGTTCCAATTCAGATTCCTACTAGATCGTTAGTTCCTACCTTCCACTCCTGTCTAGTTTCTCGTGTATATACCCTCGAGCTCACTCTCGTGACAAACACCTCAACTTCTCTTTCACTCAAGGTGCCCTTGCAGATCATTTAAAGGATCATGGAGACAGACATTGGTTCCCGTCGTAATCATAGCTGTTCTATTTGCATACAAGATACAAATAATTTTACTTCGCCTCTCTTTTTCAATGATCAGAATTGAATACGTGCTGGAGAAAAGAACGGGATTTTGCAACGCCATTCCATCCATGGTGCATTTAATATCGGACTAATTGGGAGATATCTTGCGAAAGAAGCTTTTCTGGAGTAATTCCGTACCGCTACAGTCTCACGAACTCAAAGGCCTTTTTGCATAAAATTCACCCTGATTCCCTCCTACGGAAGGGCTGTTGCAAAGAAGTCACGCGGGGCCAGCTTCTCCTCTACAAGTTCCATATCAAACTTGCGGAAGACATGAGCAAGTACCGTGAGAATCTCGGCTTCAGCGAGGCTATTCACAACTCGTTAGTACATAGTTCTGGAAGTGATGGGGAGAACATACTTCATGCCGATACATTGCCTGGATCCCTTTGAAAACGACACAAGGTAATTATCAAGCTGCTTCGCGTTACCCATGAGCCAGCGTTCCGGCTTGAATTGGCGAGCGTCTGTGCCCCAGACGCTCTCGTCGTAGTGGACGGAGTATGCGGAACACCCAACAATAGACTGGCTGCAGTTCAGCATATTGAATTGAATATGGAGAAACAGGAAGAACGTACTCCGGGAGGAATGACTTTCCCATCGATCACCAATGGCGGGCCATTTGCGGGGAGGATTCGCGGAAGGCGTCCGGGAACGGGCATTGCTATACGCAGAGACTCCTTCATGCATGCAACCTGGTAGAGTATTGGTTAGTAAACCTCCTTATTGATCGAGAATGGAACTATTCCAGCTGAACTTGGACGATGGTTCTCATACCAGGTACGGAAGCTTCTCCAGGTCCAAGAGAGATGGCATCTTATCCGGATCGACCTCATTCTCGCGCAGCTCCTGCTGGAGCTTTGCACTGATCTCTGGGAAGTTCAGAATGTGGAAAGTGCCAATGGACAGCGTGTACGCTGTCGTATCAGAACCGGCAATGAGGACGGACATGGCCTCGGAAATCTGTTCGTTGTCCGAATATTGGCCCAGCCTGTCGAACAATACGGGAAAAGGGAGTTCTTCTGTGCGGTTCTTGTTCATCTGCAGGCATACTGTCGCGTGCTGGATCGAAAAAAGCAAATAAGCATGGCGCTGAATAAGAAGCCGGGAGGGACATTATTCTTACTTTAAATAGCCCAATGGTCTCTCGGACTGTTTTATCCAAGAGCATGGTGGCCAAAAGTGGGAGTCTCGGCCAGATGATCCTTTTGAGGGTATTGTAGTAAATGTTGGTCTGGGCCCCGACAGCGGTGTCGAAAATGCGTAGGTAATCGGCCCTGAAGTTTTCCGGAGCTGTGTTTGTCAGATCTAGAGTCTTGCTGAAGCAGAAAGCACTGATAATATCTATGGTTAGACAGCGGTAAGCGTCCACAATGTTGATAGGCCCAGAATTGCAGCGCTCCGATATCTTTTGCGAGATGCAAGACATCCTCTCCAGAACTAGAGGATAGATACTGTTGATGCAGCTCTTGGAAAACAGCGGGTTCATCAGCTTCCTTTTTTCTCTGTGCTTTCCAATGTCGCTCTGAGTGAAGAGGGCTCCGGGGGCGAGGAACGCATCGTAGAAAGTTCCATATTTCGCAGGGGAATGTTGGTTGTAGATTTTTTTGTACGACTCAGCGCCTGAAATATGAAGCTCATTGGGCGAAATGCGGATGACCTTGCTGTCTGGTTTGGGTCACTATAGTCTCCTTGTGGGAGGAAGTAACATACTCACCGTATTGTTTGTGCCACTTCTCGAAATCATCCTCCGGAAAGCCCTTCTGGTACAGTCGCCAGAGGGGGATGGAAGAAATAGCCGCAAAAGGCGGACCTGGGAACCTCGCAAGTGGGTGGAAAAACTTTCGGTATATTGCAAGCGTGACGAGATAAAAGACAGGTAAGCTAGCAAGAAGCTTCAGCATATAAGATTGCTTAAGCTCTTCGGCTGTGGCTTGAACACGATCCATATTTGAGTCAAGAAGGAGCGTAGGATTGAGTAAAGAGTCAAGCACGAGTCTGTGGCGGAAGCCTTCGTAGAAAAAGGCGTGGTGTGGAATTTCCGGACATGTAAATGCAAAACTTCCGATTGGCGAGAATGCAATCGAGATTAGCAGCATTACCCATTTCAGATATCGCCGCATCCTAAGAAACGGACCTGCGCTCAGGTCGCCTATACTGTGAATCCGTTCTGGGTCGGCACGATGACTGCGGGATCCGAAAACCCCCGAAAACATCCGATCTCCGAAGTGCTGTCTCCATACCCCGTCATCGATCAGCAATGCATAGCAACCGATCATCCCCATAGCAGTGCGGGACATGGTATGTAGTTTGGCGGACATCCGTTGTGGCGAGAAGTGAGCGTGTGCACACAGCCTTTCTGCAGCCGACCACTGACGCGGTTTGTTTTGTTTCAGAGAGCTGTCATTTGCCAAAAATAGCATATGCCATCATGCTCTTCCACCTCTCACCTCATCCGCATAAGCGCCATTCCCCCCGGTTCTGAGACCCTGTCATTCTCTGCGCTAGCGGTTGGACGGGGAATCTCTCCGTATGGGCTTGCTCACACACCCACGCTAAAGCGGAACACCCGGTAGATCTCGCAGATCACCCGCCTGACGATTCGAGGACAGCCACGCCCAGACGGGGGAGACCTCGGTGCCGAGTTCGCCGACGATACCTGTCAAATTCACACCGTCACCAGTGTTGTGCCCCATCAAGAGCGATGACGATGGAGAACAGGCGTCCGTCGAGAAGATCAGCTCGAAACATGGACCATCGCTGTCCGGAAGGTGAGGTAGATGCGGTTATTCGCCGATAGGGGGTATTCTTGGCGAGAACACCGCACTGCCTCTTTGGCTGCTTCCTGCGATGATGCAATGTAGGAGTGAGTTGCTTCCAAGATAAGGGAGAGCTCAGTTTGTGCAGTGAGCAGGCCTTTAATCTGACCGAGTAACGAGCTAATTTTGCCAGAATTCGCGGCTCCTGCGCCTGTTTGACACTACCGTAATATATCTGGAAGAAAAGCGCAAACCTGTAGGTCTTGAAGTACACTGCTACTAGTGACAGTCTAGGGAAGAGCTGGCGGAACACAAGGCGCCGCCTTTGTATCACCCACAACATCAACTCAAACGCATTAGCCCCAATCTATTTGGTGGTGAAGTAGAAAGAATAGAGATATAATGCCTCCCAACCATTGAGAACTCCGCTAATTAAAAGGTATTATACTGAAAGATGCAACAGGAATTATAAAAACGCTAAAACAAACGACGTGCTCGCGACAAGACAGGTTCCCAGCACCCACAAGCGCCCCTTCTCGCCGCCTACCACCATCGCCGCCAACGATCTCTGCTCACTCGGCGTCGCCCCTTGTGACCCTCCTCCTCCTCCACTACTCCCCGGCGAAGTACTCCGACCAGTGCTGCCACCGCCGTCCCCATCCCCCGTCTGCGCCGCCTGCACCGCCCCCTTGGCGACCGTATTCCCATCCACCACCACCGCGCCGTCCGTCCCGACGCTCATGACCGCATCCCCCACCGTCGCCGCCGCCGCGCCCGGCGTCAGCGTCCGCCACTGCGGCACCACCACCGCGCCGCCGGACTGCGTGTACAGCGGCACGGCGGCGTCGCTGCCCTGACCCAACGTTGCGACAGTGGGGGCAGTGGAGGCCGTCGGCGTCGCCATGAAGTAGGCGCGGCCGTGGCTGTCCGTCGCGCCGGCCTTGACGGAGGCAGGCGCCGACGATGGTGATGATGAGCCCGCGGACGAGGAACATGAGGCGCCAAGGCCGCAGATGATGTACGAGGCGAGCGAGCCGAGCTGGCCGGCGGCGCTGCTGAGCGCGGCCGCGTTGCTGTCGCCGGACATGGACGATGAGGCGCTGGTCGGGGTGGCGTCGGCCTGCAGCGCCGAGACGGTGCGGATGTTTGTGGTCACGGCGGTTTCGACGACGACTTTGGGCGAGGGCTGGCCCGAGAAGGCGGAGAAGGTGCAGTAGTCGAGGGCCGGGTACAGGTTGTGGAAGGCCTCGTTGAAGCCCGGGATGGTGAAGTTGACCGACGAGTCCATGTTCAGATACGGAAGCGTCGTGGGGAGCGGGATCGGCGCGGGCTGGCTGAACCAGGCCGACGTCGTGAACTCGGTGCCGTCGTCGCACATGCCCATCTGGTGCACGTGGATGCGGCTGAGGATGAGGGCGTAGGGGGTGGGGTATGTTCTGTTGTGTGGCAGCGGTGAGTGAAGGTTCTGTGGTAAGTCGAGGAGATGGGGTGTCTTACAATACATGTGTGCCTATTGTCTCGAGCGTTCCGTACACGGCATCGACTTCCGAGATCTCATACGGTCCCGACGGCGACACCTGTGCGGAGGGTATCAGGCTGGTGTAGCTTTGCATATTCAAGCCCGTGGCATTGTTGGTGATGGTCCGTGTTGCTGTAGTGGAGACTGTCGACTCGTGCTGCACCACATCATACTGGACCGTCTTTTCGTAGAAAGGTAGTTGAGTTGATAGCCAGTAGATGACCCTGACCTCGATTGTCTTGAGATGCTCTTCCGAGTCGTGGGCACCGCATGATACAGTGGCAGTTGGCTGTCCTCCACAAACGTTGAGGAAGCTGGTCATCAGAGCGTTGGAAGAATCATTTGCTGCACTCGCCGAAGGGGTGGCTGGACCTATTTTGCATAAATATCCCGGAGAATGTTGAATCTTTCAGCGTGTCGACACTTACTATTCTGTGGTGCGGCAAAGGCGAGACTCGCACCGCACAGCAAGAAGCCACAGTACTTCCACATTGTGGAAGATGAGCTGTGACTTCGAGGAAAATGGTTGTGCGTTCGATATACGGACAATAAATTCGCCAAATAAGCACTTAGAGTATTAAAGAGCATTCAGTCGTTTGCTGAAGTTATATATAGATGAAGCACATGGAACGAGAAAACGTCAGCCCTTAGCGGTTGCGTATGCCTGGTCAGATCTGGGGCTGCGCAATGATCGACGGACCGGCACGCTACCAGACGACGGCGTCAGGAGGGTCGCACGGTCTCACTGGCTCACTCTGACGTGGTTTGGGGGCGGGGTCATGACCCCGCACACCACCATTGGGCACCGCCTTGACCAACGCACGTGTCCAACATGAAGATACGGCCTCGACTCGCGCTTGATGTCTAGCCTTGCATAACGTGGCGGGAGGTAGGCCGCGTATGCACAACAATGTGCTCGCCTCCCACTCGCCTCGCTGGCCCACCAAGTAAATTTCTTCAAATACTACGGAACACCACCAATAACCATGAGCGGGCTTAGAAGTGTACGGCTTGACGTAACGCAGAGCGGTTTGGCTGATGCACCCGGGCTCTGTCAGCACCTGGATCTCAAAATAAGCAAAACGTGGTCACGCCCATTCCTTACGCGGGGGAGATTGAAACATTGCTAAGGCATGCCCGCCTAGATATCTTGTGCTTCAAGCCAGGTAGGTTCAGCTGGTTCCCTCGGAATGTTGACATTACTGACGAATTAAAAGAGGAGGTCGCAACTGTTTGAGCCGCCCCTCCCCACGATGCACGTGACGCGCAACCCCCCAGCTTTCGACCCAGCAGCTAAGCACAACTCTGGTCGACGTGAGACTCAGCCGGCACCTGTAGTCGTTGAACCAAGCCAGGAATGGTATGTCTTGCCTGCCGACCGACTCTTTCCAGAAGACTTGTATCCACGACAAGATTTCTCGGCATTCAACTTTGTTCTGACGAGCATTCAGGGACGGCAACGATGGCCCGTGGTCAAGCTTTGTCTTGCAAGTCGGCACTCCTCCTCAACAAGTTCGGGTCGACATCTCCATTGCAGGACAGGAGACATGGGTTGTCAGTCCAGGAGGTTGCGCCGACGCAGGAACCGACTGTGCCAACAACAGAGGCGGCGAGTTCAACAGCCAGGCCTCCTCGACATGGCAATCGACAACTACTATCTGGAAGAATTCTGGAATCTACCAGCTCGCGGGGCTGATCACCAACGCCCTAGGTATTGATGGGGTTTGTATCACTGTCCAACGTAGTGTTATTCACGTTGACGGTTGAGTAGACCGGGGAATACGGTTTCGATACTGTTGGTTTGTCGTTTGCCGGGCAAGGCGGCCCGGCGATGGATCATACAGTCGTTGCGGCGTATAACACGACAAACTTTTACATTGGCCAGTTTGGGGTCAGCCCCAACCCTACCTATTTTACCGTTACAAACGACAATTCTTCTGCCCTGGACGATCCTGTAAGTTTCTCCAATTAGATTATTGAGA
Source organism: Lasiodiplodia citricola (assembly GCA_023089105.1). Lineage (NCBI taxonomy): Eukaryota > Fungi > Ascomycota > Dothideomycetes > Botryosphaeriales > Botryosphaeriaceae > Lasiodiplodia > Lasiodiplodia citricola. Next base: position 152,420 of record JAJNLL010000016.1, on the reverse strand, counting down.
TAAACGCAATAATATGATTGAAACGAACTGACTTCTCCACCAAAGCAAGATAGCTTTTTCACCAAGTTGAACAAAACAGGCAATGTCCCAAGTCTATCTTACAGTTTCACGGCTGGGTCAGCCGGGCGCAGGAACACCAACAAAAACGCCCTGGGTTCGTTCACTTTCGGTGGCTATGACGCATCACTAAAAGGCGCGAGCAACATGTCGTTTGACTTTGCTCCGAATGAAGGAAGAGAGCTTGTGGTTGCCGTGCAGTCGATTACAAAAGGCAACGACAATGGTGGGACCACTGAATTGCTACCAGATTCAATTTTCGCAGCGCTTGATTCTTCCCAGCCCAACATCTGGCTGCCTGAAAAGGTCTGTCAAAATTTCGAAAAAGCCTTTAACCTGACCTGGAATGCGACCGCAGAGCAGTATCTGGTAGATGCCACTCTACATGATCGTTTAGTCGAAGAGAATTCCAGCGTTACATTCAGACTTGGAAACGGAGGCTCTGGGGGACCAACCACGGACATTGTTCTTCCCTACTCCGCGTTCGACCTCAGCATGGCCAACTCTACATCAGATTCGCAGCCGTATTTTCCATTGAAGAGAGCAGATAACGATACACAGGTATGTCTGCTACACGTATACCTTGCAGCATTGATTAAAATCCTTTAGTACACGCTCGGTCGAGCCTTCTTCCAGGAAGCGTATCTTATCGCGGATTGGGAACATCACAACTTTTCGTTATCACAACGCGTATGGAATGACAGTGCCTTACGAGACATTGTGCCCATATATTCCAGTTCCAGACAAGAACCTTCATCTTCCGGAAGCTCCCCAGGGACAGGCGCCATCGTAGGGATCGTGCTGGGTATTCTTGCGGGAATTCTTGCGATTGCATGGTGGCAGCGGCGTTGGTGCGCCAACATGCTTGGCATCAAAAGAGTCCCCGGCCTTGGAGGATATGAGGCGGCAGAGCTCCCCGCAACTGAACCACCAGATGTCGAAATGGCACAGGCCGAGCACGGGGCAGAGTGCGATAAGAAGACGCCCGTGGAAGATGAACAGCAACAGCCACAGGAGTTGCCTACATCTAACGAGCCGATTGTACATGAGATGGATGCAGGAATGTTACCAGAGCTACCAGACACAGAGGTACGACCGGGGGGCACAAAGCAGCGTTAGAATGACAAATCTTTAGATGTAATGCTTCAATGGCCTGCTTGGCTATTCAAGAGATACGGTCTCACATGTGAACGGGAGCATCTGAAAGAACGGCTGATCCCGCAATTTGCGGATAGAGTGCCGCCTTCCGGAAGCGATCCCGTTGATCGTGATGTGGTTATGAGATCTCAGCCAGGTGGATTGTCACATGAGTTTGTCATGACTGCAAACTCTTGCGGCGCATGAGTGTTACATAAGCGGTACCAAGACCACGCAGGCTGGCATGGCTGGGGCCGAGGCTTTGAGCTAGTGCCATCGCTCGCTACTCCCCAACTTTGGGCGAAGTTCGATAAGTGAATTGGCGCAGGATCAAATACGGCAGATGTTCCTTGGTTCAAGCCTGAGCATGTAAGAAGCAACCAGCGTTTTGTAGATGCTTCTACACAGCCCGCCGTATATCCTAAAAAAAATAATTTGCTCAGTAAAAAGCTAGTGTATATAATTAATGAAAGTCTTAGTATCAGATGAGCTTCGCTGTTGCCTGCGCACCGTTCCCAAACCATCAACAACAATTTATTGGAAGCACAGTCTGGGGAACTCCAACCCCCGACTATTCTCCAACATAAGCGTCCATTTAGATCCTTTCTCGCTTTCTATATCTCACAGAGAGGATTTTTGTATCTTTCATCATCCCTGAAGCACTCTCTTCCATGATTCAAGACTACTACCGTCTTCGCTTCACCTTCGGTGACACTCCGCAACTTGCAGAATGACTCTCGGTAGGTGCATCCAAGCATCAGGGGAACAGTGCTTGATATCATCAAGCACATTTGAGACTTTTCGTACGTCTGGCCTCGACATGCATCGTCTTTGTTCCATGAGTCACCGTAGTTGAATCCAATTTCCTTGGGCTTGAAGCCGAGAGCTTCGGCAACCATGTAGTACGCCACGTCGATGTGCATGACCTGGTTCTTTTCGTCCACTGGGAAATCTTCATCTTTAACCACGCTCTCCCGAAAACGTTAATCTCGTCGCGTCTAGAATGGTTGCCTCTTTTCGATCTTCTTAATACGCTGGGCCATCTTGTAGAAGAAGAAAATCCGATGAGCCAGCGCACGATCTGGTGTCCAAAGAAGCCTTCGTTCCTGAACTGCTCATACCACCTCCTTGGCGGATGTCGCGTCGGATGTCCTTGAGAAATGTCAAAGTTTGTTCCCTCTTCTCTTCCCTAACGTTCTTGAAGATGAAGTTGTTTTTAACAGCCTCGTCGCTTAATCGACTACCTATGATTAATATCGTGAGATCATCGGCGGGTTTCATGCCCACCTCTTCCATGCCGTGGTGCAAACCGTCTTGAGCAGGAAAGAGTTCTTGCCGGAAAGTATTTTCCCGAGCACAAAAGCGTCTGGGCCCTTGCAACAATTGCGAACGCGCCTGAGCCAATGCCTTACAAATCGCCTAAGGCTCCGTTGTAAGTCTTGAATGTCATTGTTTGGCCAGGACATGTCTTCGAATTCCATTGCCTGTCCGGAAAGCGGTGTTCTATGAGGCTCATGAAGCTTCAGGGTGAAAAATTCAGATTTTCCGGTCATTTCCAGGGAGACAGACACATACGGCGAGGCCAGAGCTCCGTGAACGTGGCTTTTCACCGTTGCCTCTGCTTTTGCAGACGACGGTTCATACTTGCCGAGGTAGAGAGACGTGATCCATCTCCACAACGGATACGAAGATGCATGCAGTGCACTGCCCGGAAACAGCCCACAGGGCGCGGCATGTGCGGGTGATGTTCCAGCTTGGATCGTGGGTGTGGTGTGAAGCAGCAAAGTATAATCATTGGGCGCACTAAAGTTAATCTCGTTTAGCCTTGTGCATCGCCACTTCTGCTGCCTGATTGCCTTGGATGATCGACATGCAGCAGTTCTATCAGCCTTGCCTTGGCAGCTTGGTGATGTGGTTGCACCAAGCAGTCAGCATTGGAAGTGGTTCGATGTGTCTGCAGAGGGGCAGCTTCGACTACCGGTCATCCATCTTCTCGTAGCAGCCAATTTTCGTCTCGTGCGCCCGCTTTCCAAGCCATGAGTACTGACCTACCCTTCTTCACCGGCCTTACTGAGGGGACAATTGAAGTGCCATGCTTTTTTCAGCTGTCACCTTGCAGCATCTATTGACGGCAAGGCTGAGATCTACTGTTGTATGATCTCGATACTGGGAAATGACAGGATGATAACTGTTGCCGTCGACGGGTTGATGCCTGTAATAATGATAAAGGGCACAGCCGCAAGGCTGAGCACTCTTATCAGCCTGCATGTGGATAAGCAGGACTGGCTTGGGGCTTACCATCGCAAAAGGCACTAACACCAATCCGCTGTAAGCTATCGTAAGCTTGTTGGTATTGATCAGATATCTGGTACGTAAGCACGACTGTGAAAAGCAAAATGTATTCAGACTATATGGTGGCGTTGCTATGTTTCATGCATGCGTAATTGTTGCAAAACAAGCTTGTTGTCAGCCTTCTCAGGTACTGTGTCCCTCATATTACAGTACGCTATTCCTATCGTAGAGGCGACCTCTAATGGTCGTTGAAATATAGAGACCTCGCTTCCAGCCCCGAACACCACTTTCACAATTCACTCGACATCGAAATCGATCGTCCCCCATCCTTCGTACGTGCAAGACCAGTGGCCCTTCTTATCCATCCTCATCGCCTCCAAGCAACTACCGGGCATAATGATCTGGCCGGGGAGCATCTCGACGTCGTACTGTGCAAGGCGGTTGACAAGCCAGGCAACTGCATTGATCGGGTTGCCCAAGATATTTTTCGTGTTCCCCGCCATAATCTCTTCTCCGTTGAACTTTAGGTAGCCTCGCATATCGCTGAGGTACAGGTCGGTAAGGCGGCGGGGCGTCCCGCCGAGAATCACCGCACCCGTTGAGCCGTTGTCAGCAAGCGTGTCCTCGAGCCCAATCTCCCAGTCCTTCACGCGGGAGTCGATGATCTCAATGGCTGGGATGGCGTAGTCGATTGCGCTGATGACATCTGCCGCCGTGACATTGGGGCCCTTCAGCGAGCCCTTCAGGACGAACGCTGGCTCCAGCTCCACGAAGGGCGCAACAAAGTCTGATAACGCAATCTTTGTACCTTCGTATCGAAATGTGCTGGCAAGCAGGAATCCGTGGTCTGGCTTGTCGAGGCCGAATGCATCCTGCATGGCCTTGGCGATATTTCCGAGCTTGTAGCCCACGAGGCGGTCGCCGCTTGCCACGGCCAGGTCCACACTGATTTTTTGGACCTCGAAGGCACCATTCTCGTCAAGTTTGGGGTATGTTTTAGCAGGAGGGGCGATTGGTGCTCGGTTGAAGCGCGCGTTGCGTAGGCTTTCGGCCAGTTCGCGCAGATCTTTGGACTCCATGGCTCATGGTTTCTGCAGGTGAAGCAACAAGTATAGAGATTGTGTCGCGACGAAATTAGTCCTTGTTAACAGAGGATGGGAATGGGGGGGTGCTGCTTTCTTATAGTACCGATTCGCATCTATGCCGAGTAGAGCTCGGATATCCCCAAATGCTCCAGTCCGAATTCTAATGAAGGCATGCACTCTGAGGTAATTGCAATACCTGCGGGAGGCTAAGCCGAGACATGGGTTGCGGGCCGGGATCGCTCGGGAGACACCCGAAGTCCGATCGCGTTCCACGGACTTCATAAAAGGGAAAAAGAACCCAGACGTGACGGCTTGTAGGAGTTGTGGCGACAAATGCCCATCTTTGATGCGAGCTATAACTTTGATAGAATTGCAGGGGAAGCGTTGACTTTCCGTTATTAGCAAGCTTGAGCTTGGCCTCTTCCTCTGCTTCCGTACCAAGTTTAGCGACTTCAAACCTTCAAACGCCCTGCCAACTGTCTACCTATGCTGTACTGGGCTTTGAATCTTGACATGAGGTCGAATTATCCACGAGTAGTTAACCCGACTCTAAAAGCAGGGCATGATACAGATATCCGGGGGGTAATTTCCCTCCATATGTGGCAATGCAGATCCGTCAAGCCAAGCAGGTCAACAGTGAATTGTGTAAATTTGTTGAAGTGATTCATTTTCGAGGAATTTGTGGTTTCATCCGACTACAGGGCTCTCCCAGTAGGAGACGGGCTCTCAGCTTGACCGGCTTAGTCACCTCGGAAAGAAGCCGAGGGGAGCGGGTTGTCGGATGTCCTTCCGAGACGGCATCAGCTTACCCCACTCCCAGCCTGCAAAGATGCTGATCCAACGAAGTGCAGCGAAGAGTGCGGGGCACCTCTGGATTAAAATACCATATGGAGGCTCACAATTATTACGTGGTGAATGCTCGTAGGATATTGAAGTAGAGCCAAGTACTTACGTCAATTTCCGAATGAGATTTAAACTGACGCAGCGCGACATTTTCCATGCAGGTTTTACCAGACTAATTGAATACACAAACAACTCGCAGGGCACGATGTGGGCGGTTCAATTTTGCCTGTGCATCTGTCGCTCAGCGTCCAGGTTACTGTGCAAGAATTCAGTGTCGCAACGCCCCCCGCCCCCAAGAAAAAAGGAAAAAGAGAAGAGAGAAGCAACTACATCATAAGACTGGATAAATCACAACTTGGAGCTTGTTTGGCAACTGGAGGCGAATGGTTGGATCGGCAAATGCGTTGCAGGTGGTGTCTGCCGGAGCCTGTCTGGCCGCCGATCATTTTATGCAGATAAGGAAAAATAAGAAAAGTAATAAAAAAGCAACTTTCTCCCTAAGGACTCATGTTCCGGTTGCTATACAAAGCACAGGGCATCTAAAAATAAGCGCCCTGCATGCGCCTCTGAGTGTTCTTGCATGCATTCTTCAGCTTCGTCAGGCCGCGCATTAAGCCAGCCTCACTCACCCCAAGCGCACTTGAACGCGATACAATGCAGTCACGTTCTGGCTTGCTGCGACATTCCAAGGATGGGTGGTTGGCTAGAACCCGAGCTTGTGTTGCTGAGGGGCGGACGGAAAGCAGCCTCTAGTTCCAGAACAAGTTCGCGTCGACTGATTTTCGCATCCCACATGCAGTTACAATTAAAATAAATTCGCGACAACTCACAGAGTGCATCGAATGACCGCAGTACCCCAATATACCCACCACTTCATGCGTAAGCTATCTCTTAGTCAACTTTCTCATCATGAGCAAGCCATAAAATGATAGCTTGGCTTCAGTCGTTGTTTCAGCCTTGCATGATCTTGTTCTCTCCGTCGCTACCTGTCGTTCAAACACGTTATCCAAACTGCAAGCCCCCTTCAAACAGAATGTACTACTTGACTGATTGAGAAATTATTTTCTGAGATAATAGTTCCAGGATTGTCTAAAAACATTATAGGGGAAATTTTCTGAGTTGAGATTTCTCGTTGCCGGCAAGATGGACACTCTTCCAGTTTTGCACTGCTTAAATGTCTGACTTTGGATCAATCTTGCTTTTCTGCTCCCTGACGATCTTCTTCTTTCACTCTTTTATTTGTCTAAAGCAGAAATACAGCGTAGACAAGCAGTACGATGACTGTCAGCGGGACCGCAACCGCCCAGTAGATCCAAAATTTACTCTGAACAGAGAGCTCTCCTGCCGTATTCGAGACGTCAAACCATGGCATAGCGAAAAGCGTCGCGCAGAATGTGCCAAGGAGGAAGAACATGGTCAATAGGGCAAGGGCCTTCATAGCTGAGCTGTCTCTTTTTGACGCGCGGGCGATCAGGCTGGAGTCTCTGGCGAGCTGTTGACTGACTTGCGCATCTCGTTGGGCAATCAGGTTGTAAAGCTTGGCGACTGCAGATGAGCGAAAGATGAACTTTTAGATCAAGTACAAGGGGAAAGATACTTACTGCTGTAAGCTGAGCCTGGCCTCGCTTCTCGTAGTATTGGAGATCAAATATGAGTATTTTGGTCTTTTGCTCAATGAACTCGAGGCGCTCTGTTAACATAGCTCCTACTCTCTTAATGAGGTCATTTTCCTCGCTGATTTCGTCTACCCTTTGAATGCTCTTTCGCACTGCCTCAAGGATGATGAGAAGTGTCTTGGAATGTTGTTCAGCTGTTGTCGACAATTGGATCACACCGATGACCTCTTTCGTGATCTCATCAATGTCGTCCGGCCGGCCCGACTTCAAACGCTGCCCAATCACTGGAGCACCTGTCCGGCCGGTCTTCATCTCTGCTTTGACTAGTTTAGTCTATAGAGCCTCCAGTTGTACACCGATTATTTTCCGCTTCATCGCTAGAAGTGCCACAGGCAAGAAGAGGGGGTGCTCTGTGGAAGAAGCCGGACTAGAGTCAATCTGAGCCTTGATTGCAGCCTGCTGAGCCCTTGTGCAACCATGTAGCAAAGCCCTTGATGAACACGAACTGGTGTTGTAAGAAATGGATAAACATATATCAATCCAGTGGTCTCCCTGGGTAGATAGGCGCATGGTGAACCCTTCCATTGATGATGAGCCAGTAGACTATTCCGCGGAAGATTAACTCACCAACAGTGGGACATGTGCTCGAAGTGCTGCTCTCGTAGTCGTATTGTTGAAAGTGCGAGGACCTTGTCTGGAGAAGCCACGGTGTAGATGCAGGTAGCCCAAATGACTTAATAGTGAGTTGCAGAGACCCCTCAGACAAATGGAGTCTTCTCTCCATATCGTATAGGAATTGCGGCTCTTCTGTGGATCCGTTAAGTCCATTCGCCTTCTTCGAGTTGAGTTGGGGGTTTGGAAGGAGCCATGCCGGGCCGAGACTACGGTAAGATTCAGTTTTTGTGTGTCCTGTTCTAAGAGTATCCCTTACATCAAACGAAAGGTACAGCCATTTACACGAGAGGTCGTAGGTGCCTCACGCTTTTATCACAGAATCTCAGAATGGATTAGAGACTCAAAGTAACTAGGAGACTGTAGATACCTTCATGATCCATTGCCTATATCCTTGGCCAGTTACTACCTGAGTGGAGATCCGTCCATGTATATCTGCCTTCAATTAGTCCAATACCTCCTTCTGTGTACAAAGTTCGGACCTTGGGACAGTCTTTCCATCACTACGGTGTCACCGTCCATTAAACGGAGGCTCTCGAAGAATTCGCCTTGGGCATATGCAAAAAGCTCATGGCGATCTACATCTGCCATCTTTCCAATAATGAATCTGAAATGGCCGATTGAACGTTAAGTTTTGGCGGACAATAATCTGAAAAGGAAAGCTTATATATTGATGGGCACTCTGGCTACAAGGCTATGAAATTGAATGACGTGTGCGTACATATGCTGACGGTTTCCTATTACACGAGACACGTGGCGTTTTGTGGAGCAGTGTTTCATTGCAGCGCGCCATTCAGCAGCCGCACGTCTTGGCGTGGATATTTTGACCTAAGTTTTTACACCTATGACTTTGCAAAGCGAAGCTCATACACCAGATATTGCAGATTCTCATGAGGATTTGAATTCAACTGCGATACCTTAAGATATTCTTGCATTCTTGGAATTTGCCTACACTCAGCCAAGTCGAAGGCTCTCTTTCCTGATTAAGGGAAACCTAGTCTGTATCTTCGACATCACTTGTCCAAAATCCTCATTTCCCTGTAGAGGAATATCTAAGAAGAGGTCAACTACCCCGAATCGTTCTGCTGTAGTCTTCGTTTTTTCGACTACCCAACAGTGAAGTTGCAGATATTGTTGTCCTTCTGAAGAAGATTTTCTCCAGGATGAATGTTCTATGACGAGTGCGACTAGACTTCCTATCTTCCGCTCTCCGCTTTTGAGTTCCTGTTCAGAACATGCTGCATGGTTAACGCGACAAGTTCGCATATAACCTGGCAGACAGACAACAGGACCGACCCCGCTATACTTATCGTGGAACTGATTCCAGGCTACCTTCACAGGATAGGTCCAGCCTTGGATATGGAGAAATCGTGAAGCTGGTATTGGAATTCCGGATGATCGTCGTTTTGCAAAATCTTCTAGGCTTAACAACCCTGTACCATCTTCCTTTTCCACGTCGATACGCAGAGAGGAAAATGGTTTGATCTCTTTCTTAGCAAGTAGAGGAACTCCTTCCCAACCAGTCCATGACCAGGACGGAAACTGAGTTCGTCGAACGGCAAGCTGGTAAGAAGCAGATTTCCCATCAGGACCCGTTTCCTCATGTCTTATCCTCCACATCAACGAATAATATATTCGCAAATCTCTTCCATGTCCCACTAGGGAGTATGGGAGTCCCCAGAGATGGTACACAGGTGTTGTGTCATATTCAAAGATTGATAGGACGCCCAGAATTCCATTCAAGGCATCGGACGAAAAGGACAACTGCCTCATGCAGTAGTGCTGAACATATTCCAAGGCCAGGTTCATGAAGGAAAACCTCTGGTTCGAAGGAAATATGGTGTCCAAATTGCATCCCATATCGGCATATGCAGTAGGACTAAATGTATATTTCCATGCGGAAGCGGGCCACTCCTCCATTATTGAAGTTTGGCAATGGAAAAAAGCATGCTGATCCGTGAAAATCAGACAACGTTTTGAAAGGACAAATTCCTGGAAGGTCCAAGCACGAGTCATCCAGACTGACCTGGCTAAGAGCTCTTGGGACGACATATGCAATGGTTGCAGTGTGTACGGGCCGATGCGAATGGCTCTTCCTTGCTTTGGCTGTCTTATTGAGATTCCTGGGAGCCCATGGCGAGGACCATCTCCTGCGGCAGCGACGATTGTGATCTCAGCTTGGCTGTAAATGAAGCCCATCTGCTGGATTTGGTAGTGTTTCTCGTCTGGGTTGTTCTGGTCGATGCAGTACCGATCCACCCAAAGGAAACTGATTCCCAAGCTCAAGGTTGCAGTCATTGCATCTGAGATGGTCTGTGGAGGGTTCTGCAGGTTACCCACAGGATCTAAAGAAGAACCCCAAACGTAGCTAAGGGCGACGTATTTGCAGTTATCAGGAGCGGGGACAACATCCTTGCTCTGACAATCAATGACCTTGAGCCCTACCACTTTTTGGTATTTTCGCTGGGAATTGTAGCAAGTATGCGTGGTCTGGCAGATCTGAATCTGCTCTCTGAAGACGGAGAGGTCGATTAGACCACGGTTCTGTGCTTCCAAAAATGCTCGCGTGAAGACTTTACACGACTCTTTGGGTTTTCGAAGGCCTAAGAAGTCTTCTGTAATTTCGAGTACTCGTAGAGGTTCGTCTTCAGCCGATCGCTCGTCTAGATCCGAGGCCACATAGAAATAAGCAACGTGGTTGGTAATTTGGTTCTCTTTGCGGATGCAGCGGGCATATCGAAGGAGTTCGCAGCAGGGGCAGGAAGGGATCGTATCAATTTTCCAATCTTCAACCAATAATTTTTTCAGCCAGACACCACACATAGGCCTTCTGATTTCCTCTAGTATGTGCCATGGATATTTCTCAGTATTGCATCGTTCGCAAAAGAGGGACTGATCAATTTGAGTTGTGGATGTGTGGGACGTAGAGGAGCCTGGAGAGAGTCGGGGGGATGGCACGAGCAATTCGCTTGGATTTGGTCTTGCGTGTTTCGAGGTCAAACCGGCACCATCTGGGTCGAGATCCCTCTTCTGCCTGAGCTGGGATCCGGACGTGTTTCCTGCCATACGGATATGGTGACTTTTGGGAGAAATCGATGTAGCTTACCACCGTTAGATGTAGCTACACACCTCAGAAATAAGAGGAGGGAAAGTTGATTTTCGTTGGTGCCGTGCTCACCAGGCAGCAGTGTTGCCAGGATAAGTTGCTGACTGCGCATCGTCTGTGTCACGTCGCTCCATTTTAGTAAAGTGTGGGGGCGCTTATTGCGGGGCTTCTCGATCTGAAAGGCTCGAGAGAACCTTGAAGGCCTTCATGAATTCTGTAAGCAACGTGAACAACTGAATATAAACCCTTGCATGTCACAAGTTGCTCAGCTCCTACGTCGGAGGAGTAAGTGGCTGCCGTGTCAGAATAGACCGTAGTGCGCGGAGCTCACCAGGCCCAATTTGGGGGTAATTCAGCCATCGTCACCCACCACCTAACCAGAGGTCAGCTAACGGACGATCATGATGCCTTGCGAGAGTCGGCTTTCTAAGATGGAGCTCATGTTCAATCCACAAATCTTCCAAGCGGGAATATAGTCGATTCAAAAGTCTCGTTATCTAGCGAGTGCTGGCTTAATGTACTATATTGAAGATTGAATACTGGCTTTTGTCTTCATATGAAGTTGACTCTTCTCATTCATATGAAAACACTGAAAATAAGGAAATAATAGACATTGTGTAAGGGTTGATTCTACAACCGAATCCTTAGTTTGGCACTTCAGACCCATTTTCTTCCCATACAGCTTCGTAGACGAAGAACACGTCGTCCCTAGCATTGTCTCGGACCCCGCAAAATTTGAAGCGCGGGTCAGCCAATCTAAAGATTTCTTTCCACTCCTCTTCAGTTCTCTCGCTGCTATTGAACTTGCTCAACATGCACATGTCGGTACACCTAAGACCGCCTGTTAGCAGAACTCTGCACAGCTTATGAGAACTCACCGTATGAATTTGTTCTCCCAACGGGGTAAAGTGTCGCATTTGGACAAACATCCCTGATTGAGAATCACCCTTGCTCCCGGTTTCATAACCGGGACAAGGTTCGTGAGGAACTTGACACAATACTTCCGGGGCCAATTGGGGAATACGTGACGGAAAAGGTAGACGTCGGCCGCCACGGGCTGGACGTCGTTCATGTCGTAGGCCATGAAGGAAATTTTGTGCGCCAACGCCGGATCGAGCATCTTCCTACCTTGCTCTGCCGTGGTCGGCAAGTCCTGCACGACGAAGCGCAGCTCCGGTGCCACTTTAGCAATGGCGATGCTCACCTGGCCGTGCGACCCACCCACCTGAACCAGTGCCGGTTAGTCATCCGATCTGCATGGTAGTGCGTAATACGGAGCGTGCTCAGCTTACATCCACAACCGTTGCCTGTCCCAGACCCTTCCAATCAAAACCTTCGATCAAGCTGTCAATCTTGTTGATGCGCCCGGCCGTCTCCTGATGCGTCGCCATCGCGCCTCCAAAAACGCGCGCGCGCTCCGGCCATTCGCTCAGGTACTGATAAAGCGACTGCCCCCCGAACGCTAACCCGAATCCCGTCTCATTCGGCTCCTCGCTGCCCGGGAAAGCAGATAAAGCGTGCGCAGCCCGCAATGAGGCGGGCCCAAGCTCTTCGAATACCATGTCAAGCCGATCGCGCACCCCCTCGCCGGTGCGTAGTGCAAGCGACGCCCGCGTGTGTGCGGCGACGCCGGGGCGCGGCTCGTGGAATACGTAGTACAGCGAGGCATGACGGATGAGACGCGCGATGAGTGAGGTTGGGAGGCCAGTGGAGGCTGCTATGGTGTCAAACGTAGCGCCGTCAGGGGTATTGGGAATCGCGTCCGCGATCTTGAAGCGGATGATGATGTGGAGACTGGTGTTGTCGTGGAATTGCTGTTGAGAGTTAGTGTGAGGACGCACCATTACGAGGGAGAGGAGAGACGTGCGCTCCATGCTTGCCATTTCAGATGCTCGACGGGGCCGAATGCCAGCGCCGTAATGTCTTGCGCTGCAGCGTGCAGTCTACCTTGTGAGGCTTTCAGCTGCTGGTTGTCGGAGGGAATAGGAAGGAAAGCTGGTCCATCGGCTGCGAATGACGGATTCGGAAGATTGTTTTCTTCAATGTAGTCGGCGAGGCGCTTGGCTTCTACGGCGATAGTCTGCGCAAGGTCGATTAGCGAGGACATGTTGATTCTGGATCACGTTTGGCAGTCTACTTACCTCGACAACGATGAGATGATGCCCCTCATATACTGCTTTCCCGCTTTTGTTTATCAGAAATGCGCCAGGAAAACAGACCTTGCTCATTGGTTTACTAGACTGGTACTTCTATAAGCATTCCGCCCGAGATAACCGGCTGTCAGGCCTGTATACTGGAACGCTAATATACCAATGATGTAACATGGATCCCGCACAGAGTACAGAAATTGGTGCAGTGAAAAGCAGACTTACTAAAAATGGCAATTGTGCTTGATGGTGGACAACACATCTCAGTAGTAGTCATTGACTGCCACGGGGCCGAGTAAAAATGTGACGAAAGGTGACTCAGATGCAAATTGAAAGCCGCTGAAACGAGATCGGACCAGAACCCAAATTGATCATTGAGAAGGAGTATGGGATTTGCGCAGGGGTACTAGGAACAGTAGAGGGCTGAGATATGCTAAGGCTTGCGAATAATAGGCGAGCAGACCAACTGGTTTAAAGGCTCGAGTAGAATCCACTGCGGCAGAAGAGAAAGGATAGATGCAAATTGAGCCTAACAGATGAGTGAAGATTGCTCGTGAGCATGCATGATCCTGCGCTTTAGCTAACCCACAGCCGCGAAAAATCGAAACGTTACATCATCCAGGCTGAATAGCGCATGGCAGGCCCCCTGTATGTGTTTGTGGCTTTTATTTTAAGTTTGCTGACGAACCAGACTAACTCTGTGAGACCTACTGTGGCCACAAGTAGTATAAGGAGTGGTTAGCATCGCGTTAAGTGAGACATGTTTGGGCGGTCTCAGCCTCACCCATTTGATCCGATCAGAGAAATCCCGCGTGATGCATCTACTTCGTATTTACTGCGGGGCACACAATCCTTCCCAGCCACTACTGCAGTTCTCAAAAGGACAGCCCCGCGCTAAATTTCACGGTCGGATAGCGGCAATTCATTTTCTTACAGGCAGTCTGTACCACGGTTTGTGCAAATTTTAATGCAGGTATCCGAAGAATTGTCAGCTTGCTTCAACGCTTTGCTATTTCCCCTGAGCCTGGCAACTGATTCATTTAGCAGTCGCATATCCCCACTTTGATTTTTATGATGAGTAGCTCTTGTAAAGTAATACAGCGAGGTGGTTTATTTCGTATGTTTCGAGTGGTGAAATCCTACGCCGCAGGAGTAAGTTATACCAAGAACAGTTAGTCGTAAGGGCCGCGCGGCGTCGGACCAGCAGATCCATCATGCCACTGGTTGGACCCTTTTAACGAGGCCCCACTGCGGTACGTTACGCCGATCATGGTTAGCGTAATACGAAGCGTACCAATACCCGATGCTGGCTGCGCATTTATCAATGAACAGGCTATCGTTTTGCAGAATACAACCGCTACTTCAATCGAACTCCACTGGCCAAGTAGCGACAATATTCTTACGATCTGGCCAGCAACGATGATGCTGCGCTCGGCAAACTGCCATCTTGCCTCGGGAAGCCAGGAAAAATTTGACAGCTGGTGTGGGCTTTCACAATACCATCATTACTTTCATGCTGCATCTCACTGCAACAATAATGGTAAGATCAGGACCTTAAGTACGGGGCGCGAGTCATAGGATGAAGGTATCTGCCCCCGACCAAGCTGTAGATCGAGTAGCCTGCATCTCGAGGATATGCTAGAGCATGATAGGAAAAGAAATAAGGGATATTCTAAAACGGACAAGGATAGGGATGTACTGGAGAAACTGTCGCCAGACTGGAAATAGGTGAAGTTGTAGCTCAAGTGGTGTTCGCAATGTCCATGAAGGCACAACGGGTCTCCAACTGGGACAAACTGTGATTGGGATTCATCGTCCGAGAGTCAGAACCGTAAGTAGAAAAAATAGAGCAGGCTGCTAATGACAGATGGTACATGCTTGCATGGGAAAATACATGTAGGTATGAATGGAGAAGTAGTAAATAATCCGGCGGCTGCTACGAGTGTACGCACTTTTGAAGCAGGCTGAGATTGCTATTTCCAGTCTGTTCAGACTGAGAGGATGACAGGATATTCGAGTAGTCTCAATAGAACACGCATTGACTTGCATAATAAGATCCAAAACGCCATCTCACATAAAAGACCCGACTAGAAAAAAATACAGTGCACATCTAATCAGCTGAACCTTCGGATAAGGAGTACCAAAACTCGCATTCACATCCTTCTCATCTCGAGGGGTAGGAACGAGAGCATGAAGCCAAATGATCAGGACGCCATCAATATCTCGGATGCAAGCTGCCTTCGATCTGGGTAGTTGATAGCATCTGTGACGTTTCTGGGCCGTGATGCTTCTTGTCGCGTAATCTTTCTACCGCAAATTCTGCCGATTACAAGTTCTACCGACGCAGGAAATTAGGCCGCCTACATGCACACCGTATCGGCTGAGTATTCTCGCGGCTTGAAAATCACCCACTGTCAAATGACCCGATGGTCGATGGCCAAAGCTGAGCTGTGGCAATGACACGTGCGTGGCTACCCCAGCGCTTCTGAGTGGGACGCATGTGTCAGGCGATCTGCGCTTGGCCGGTAGAACTATGGCAGTATGTGGCAGTATTATCCCAAGGAAAACTAAGGAGGGCAGACAGCGCCGTATAATCGTGACATTACGATCGGTGCTGATTTTTACAGACGATGGAGGTGTCCATATGGTGAGGTTAGGACGCGTGTTTTATTTAATTCAAGCAAGGCCGAGCATACGATTTTTGTTCTAGGATGGCTGTAGAGAAGAGTCGGGATGCTGAATGTATAGATTTGGCGGCCTCAAATGGTAGAGAAACTTGTTAACAATACAGAGTCAAAGTGCAACGTTGCACTTTGACTCTGTAAGACAACATTCAAGCCGAGCTTTGCATTCCAGCGTACTTGCTTTTCCGTCGACAAACATCTTCCCCGTTCTAACCATAAGTCATGTAATAATCTCTCATAGACTTTTCTCCTTCATTCATCTCGTAACGACGCCATTTCCCTCTTCGCATCACTAGAAAAACCTGTTCAGTCTGAAATCCGAGCCACTCCACTTTCATGTCCTAATCTGACGTAGAAGCACAACCGAGCTAATTTCATCACCATGGACCCGAATTCCTCCGAAGCACAAATCCCGGGAGAAGTATCAGCCACGCTTTTTAAGAGTTGTGAGTCACTAGAGGATACGAAATCCAGAAGAGATAAATTGCTCCAAAATCCCTCTCAAACGCATGACCTTCGTCCAAACGCCAAACCTTACTTCTCCAAATCACTTCCATGGTGCTCAACGCCGCTCTTCTCATTGACGTATTCCTGAGGCATGGCAATCGGTCTGGTCTTTGCGAAGCGTGGAGTAGCCAGAACAGACGGGCTCTCGCGGAACATCATATCTATCTCTTCGAGGTTCCTTCCCATCGTCTCAGGAAACAGGAAATACACAGAGATAGGAATACAGAAAGCGACAGCGGCGTAGACAAGGTAGTACTTCCACCCAATGGTATTGAGAGCGATGGGCGTCACCATGACGACAACGAAGTTCCTGTTGGAATATGGAGTTAGAGAGCGCTCTGTAGGATAGTTGGGTGAGTGACTTACCAGAGCCAGTGATTCGCCGTCGAAATGGAGGACATTGCGACGCGCAGGCGGATGGGCGCCACTTCGGTACAATAGAGGAAGTTTCCACCAAGGAAACCAACCGGGACAAAGAAGTTGTAGAGATAGATGAAGAAGGCGGCCGCAATCTGAGCGGAATACTGCTCCATCGACGTGCAAATTGCCAAGCAGATCATGCAGATGGACATGCCGATGCCGCTGTAGATGAAGACCGCGCGGCGACCAAACCGGTCAATGCAAACAAAGGCAATGAAGGAGGAGAGAAACTTCCACGTAAGAGCGCCCGCTGAGAGCACCCGCGATAGCTCCCCGCTCATGCCCAGATTTTGCTGAAACAAGATGGTAGTGTAAACCGAAATGAGGTTGGAGCCAGACATCTGCTGATAAAACTGAAGCATGATGCAGAGGCAAAAACGATACAGAAGCTTATCCTCCCCCATGCTAAGCATATCCTTGAGCGAAGCGCCGTTCGACTCCTCGAGTGAAAGTTCGATTCCGGTCAACTCGGCCTGCACCTCCATGGCGTCCTCGTCGCCATAGCCTCTTAGCACAGTGATGGCACTACGTGCTTCGTCGATGCGGCCCTGGCGAACAAGCCATCTCGGCGACTCGGGAAAAAGGAAGACGGAGGCGATGAGAATGAGAGAGAAAGCAATAGCGATTGCGACGGGTGCACGCCACGTTACCGGGCCCTCCAGCTCGAAGAAGCCGAGATCGATCCAAGACTCGAGGGTGTAACCCAGGCACATGAAAATACCGCAGACGATGACTTGTTTACCCCTATTCTTCGCTCCCGAGGTTTCGCTCTGCCAGACTGGCACTGTGGCGCTCAACTGGCCAATACCCAGGCCGATGATGATGCGACCGACGATGAGCTGAGCCAGTTGGAAAGCAGAGCACTCCAGAATCTCTCCCACAAGGGTGCAAATCCCTCCAGCTAGAACAACAGCGCGGCGTCCAAATTTATCACCCGTGTAGGAGCACGACAGTGCTCCGAAGAGCGCGCCGATGACGAATGTAGCAACCACCACACCTTGGATCGTCGAATGATAGCTCTTGTTGGGTCCGCTTATCGTGTCGATCTCCGGAAAGGTTTTCAACCAGTCAGGTTCGGTAAGAAGGCCACCGAGACCAGCTTGATTGTAGCCGAAAAGGATGAAGGCTGGGGCTACGACCAGGGCGACTTGGAGTTTCTCGAGGGCGCGGCCGGTCAGGCCGAAAATACCTTTGCTGCTCATTTGGTGTGAGTGATGAGGGACAAAGCAATGGAGATGAAATAAAAAAAGGGCGTAACAAGGCGCAATTCCGACGGGAGGAAAGCCAAAATTTATAGCTTGACGGTGCAGAGTTCGGAAAGTGGTTCTCGGATTTCTTCAACGGAGGATGTGAGGTCAACACAAGCGCGACAGGTCCCAATGACTGAGTCAACTTCGGCTTATTTGTCTGTCACTGATAGGTAGCAGTCTACGCGGGGACAAATTCGGGGCTGCGCTTCCCCCGCCCTTCTCCCTCGCTCACTCCATCACCCCGTAATGACCCATGTGTCAATGCATCCCGGTGATTGGATATCGCGGGCGCTCTGCGGCGACGGTGGGCCCTTTGAGGCGCTTCTAGAGTGAAACGCCGGGTGGGCCCCGTAAACCTGCCAAGCTCGGACAAGCTCAACACAAGTGCTGACAAGCCTCCCATGATACCCGACGCCCGGGCACAACTACCGAAGCAGATCTGGTATCAGAGGCGTATAGCCGAAGGAGGGAATGACGCAGTACTGTAGAGGTGCCTATCTATTTGCCGACTCTTTCCAAGGCGAGTCAAATTGAACCCCTCTATTGCGTCGTAATCCACAATCCGTGACGACGATCCCAGGGTAGCTATCACCCCAGTTGCCAGTCCCTGACGAGCGGTAAGAGCGGTACTTTCAGTTCATCCATTTAGCCGTAACTGAAGCTCAGACCGCGTAAGATGCGGACATGGGACGAGATTGGAGTGCAATACAATGGCTGCCCACGGGGAAACATGCGGAGGAAAGACGGTGGGCGGGCCTGATCTATGGGAAATTGTGGGGCAAGTGAGCGCGCTGGTTGAGAGCGGCCGAATTTAAGCGCGGTTACGCATGTTCTAAGCTTGACAGGTGCCCTTCGCGCCGCCTGTGCGTGGAGCCAGCGAAGGAAGTGCCCACTTAGGTGTCTCGGAGCTACGCGGGCTGTTCACCGCGACTTGTAGGCCTCAGTCGGCCGAGTCCGGCTATAGCTTTGCAGACGCCCCTATGTCCGAAGCGTTATTGCGGGAATGCAATAGAATCAGCCTAGGCACATTACCTGTACGTCATCATTTCTGATGCCATCTCCGCACGGGTGTGGGCCACTTTTTGCCTTCCACGCAAGCATCACCAGATACATGTGCAGACCTGCCACATCAGGCAGTTTCAAGCATGGCCGGATACCCAGCATTCAACATTGAGTATGTAAACTTTCTATGAAATGCACCTGAATGCCGGCACTTTTAATACCCTTGTTTTTTGACCGGTGAACCCCCCTGGCACTAATCATATCAACAGAGCGGTGGAGCCAATGAAGATGATGATGTTGACTGGTCGATAATGATGATAGTGGAACGTTGTGAGCTTCGCAAACAATCGACCTTCTGTATGCGGCCCCATACCAGTATCCATAGACATGTACGTCGATATGACCATCGAATGAGGTCCAATCTTTTCAATCTCACCTGCATAAATGGCTCAACGAAATTTCAACGCGGAAGAGGCGAAGATGCATGTTCCACTGGAGAAGTACCGGCATCATTCTGTGGGCCACTTAAGAGCGAGGCGTCGCGTCCCTGGCCGGTAAATAGTTCAAGCGAGAACACTTACCTAATCAGGAAACGGGCGTCGCTCATTCGGCAGCGGGATAGAAGTTGCCACATTCGCGTCAAAGTCTTCCCGGTATGGTTGCCTTTTATCTTCCTTGCCGCTGTCCAGCATAATTTACCACAAGCCAAAGCGCCGGCGGGTCGGTCATAGATACGTAGTTTGCTCAACTGATCGTGCAGAGGGGTGAGGCCTTTATTGTCTTGCGCGTTGACACCCAGCCCTGGTTCCTTCAACCATGTGTGAACCCTGCGAACATCACTGCATCTCAAGAGCTTCAACAAGACTGTCTAACCTTGCTGATCACGGAAATTGATATCTGCACCGAGATTGAGAACAAACTTGATTTCCGGGCTATCTGACGCAAGATTAGGGTTATGCATGATCGGGTCTCCAAATTTTTCTGGTTGATTGATGACATGACCACTCAATACGAGTTTCATTGACAGGTTCTTATGCTCATGTCTGAATGCTATGAAGACTGGAGCAATATAAATGCCAATATGTCTGTCCTGGCTGATGCATAGTATTCTGAAATTGCAAGGGCATTTGACGACATTCTCGAAGGCTTTCCAGACTTCATCAGAATTACCGTTTAGTTTCAGATGATGTGACCAGTACTGATGCGCATGGCTAAGGAAAGTGTACTTTTTGAGAAGACTCGAATCCAGATGCAGCGAGCCTATATCGCTCTTTTCAAGACTCACTTCGCCTCGGAAATCCTCAAGGCCAATGTACGTGGGGCATTCGCATCGACTTTTGCTTTCTGCCTCAGCTACCTCTATATGAAATATGTTCGGGATCATGTTGCCGTCAATTTCAATTTCTTTTGTTTGCAAGAGGAAATCCTTGAATGATTAGCCCCCCAAAGGAGACACGACCCTCGTAATGATTGATTTTGACAAGATAAAGACAGTTGTTCTCCAAAAAGAAAAACCTTCGATTGACAATCACTCATGGACCTGAAGTTCACCGCATGTTTGAGGCTGTTCCTTGAGGGCGAGTGTTACGGAAAGCTTTTCAAACGAGAGGGGCCGCCGAGCAACAACCATCCAACGCAGGATGTGGTACAGCTTGTTTAAACCCTTTGGAAGCTCTTGGAGCTATGTAATTCTTTTCTGAAAGGCCGCTTTAAACCAAGTCCCTACGATAAGCCAATGCAGCCATTCGGAAAGTCCTGGAGCGATTAGTGACTCAACAACCCAAAGGGCGCTTGGATATTCTATGGCTTAAAACAGCAGTTGCACAGATTTCTGAGCCTGTCGCATGCTGCAACGTGTATACAACATTCATGAGAACCGTGGGGCGATCAGTGATCCCAGCAAGCGTAAGCGGCTTGACAAGCGATAAAACAAGCGGCGTGGAAGCGGGCATTTTGGGCACGCTTGATCAAATTTCTAAGATCAAACGCCTGTACTTGTAAACGGCAAAAATTCGCCTGCTTTTAAGCCTCTTGCTCGAGCGATTGCAAGCAGAATTACAGGTGGATACCTACTAGAATAAGCGTAGTGTCTACCCAATCATAGGAAGAACTTTGGCTTACAAGCGCTCGGTAAGTGTTTAATCAAGCCAAGTGGAAGAATGCCTACTTGTTTGATCGATTTGGAAACCCCCCATGCTTGCAAACGATCACCAGGACCCCGCTTGCAAGCGCAAGCGGATTCAACTAGGACCCCTGGAAGCGATCCACTCCTAACTACTACTGTTTGTCCACTGTAATGGACACTGCTTATAAATTGACACACTGCATCTTCCACGACAGACAAGTTCCTTAATTCTTCCGCCTTGGTTTTACCTCCCACAGCCAACAATCCTTCTTTCCGTTACTCTGCCATCTTTGACCCGCTTCACTGTGCAGCTGTAGTCTTCAGTGAGGCCAATATCAACCATTGTCACCATCACAAAAAATGGCCACCCTGGAGTCCCTCAAGCGGGCACTTAAGCAGGAAGACAAGGCTACGGTGTCAGCCCCGGAGCAGCCGTTATCCGAAACCCAGTACAGCGCTGGCTTCAATATCTTGGTACAGGACTCAGGATAGATGACGTACCAAGACTTCGTTATCCCTCAACTTTCTCAGCTACTCGCCCCTCTCTTCGACTCGCGCACCCATATCTCAGCACTGGAAATTAGTCCTGGACCGAAGAGCGTGCTTAGATATCTTCCCGACCGTCTGAGACGGAAGATCAAGAGATACACCACATTCGAGCCGAACAGTCTGTTTGCTACAAGCTTGGGTGAATGGCTTGGTTCTACCTCCAAGACGAAGTCACCGCTACCCTATCTAGAAAGTCCGGCCGACATCCGTCGAATTCCATTCATTTTAGAGGACAACGTAGGGTGCAGCGACGATAGGAAATTCGACATCATCCTATTCCGCCACAGCATGTACGGCATAAAGCCCAAACACAAGTTCATCGAAAGAGCGCTGGGAATGCTCGTTAACCAACCACAAGATAAAGTCGTGGCGGTATTTCATCGCGCCGGGGCCCTATATATCGACGGCTTAGTGTGCAATCGTATAGCTTCTTTCCCTACTGGCGTTGTTCGCGTGG
Source organism: Lasiodiplodia citricola (assembly GCA_023089105.1). NCBI lineage: Eukaryota > Fungi > Ascomycota > Dothideomycetes > Botryosphaeriales > Botryosphaeriaceae > Lasiodiplodia > Lasiodiplodia citricola. The sequence continues at coordinate 130,471 of JAJNLL010000016.1, read as the reverse complement.
CGAATGACGACGGAACACTAGACTGTTTCGCTCCTTTCATCGCGGGGTTTTCCATGCAGGATGTGGATGTGGACAAGGCTATCCGAGTTAAGTGGCGTAAGGTATGCCACGCCTTAGGTCGTCGCGAGAAAGCCGACCCAAACCATCTCCTGTTCAGTGCGCCCAACGTCATGGTGGCCTTTACACGACATGCGACTACATTACCGAAGCTGGCAGCGCAGGTGCCATTGATGAAAGGGAACAGGGCGGTTAAAAACCGGGAGGCTCGGCTCCATCTCCCCGCCGCGGTCGTAAGGCCGACAAAGATCCGACACATCCAGCAATGCGTTCAATAGGCTCTAAAGCACGGCGCCAGCTTGACCGTCATCGGCGGGGGCCATAGCGGCCACTACATCTTGCCCAACATTGTCTCGATAGACATGGACGCCTTTGACCAAGTACACATTCTCACTACGGGGGAGGATAGAGAAAATTCCGATTCCGATTCCGATTCCTTGATCGTCGCCGAGGCTGGCTATAAGACGGGGGATATCGTCCGCAAGACCACGGCAACGGACGTAACAGTACCCCTAGGAGCTCGCCCAAGCGTAGGTACGGGTTTGTGGCTACAAGGCGGCATCGGGCACCTGGCTAGACTACACGGCCTCGCCTACGACTCCATTATCGGCGCCATTCTAGTCAGCGTCGACACCAGTCAAGTTCTCTACATCGGCCATGTACCAAGCCAACACCGGCCGGCCGGCGCTATTCGACCGGAAAACGAAACCGATCTATTATAGGCGATAAAAGGCGCCGGAACCAACTTCGGCATCGTTGTCAGTATGGCTTTCAAGGCTTACGCGGCTCCGACCTACTTTACTCAAGACTACATTGTCTCGCTAAGTGACAGCCTCGAGGCGCGGCTCAGGCTCGACAACTTTGATAAACTTGTCGCCAGAAAGCTCCCCCGGAATTGTTCTACAGACGCATATCTATACTAGGACGCGGACCAGCTACACCTTAGCGTAACCACGTTCCAATCTTCTACGACTAGGCCTACCTTTACAGAACCCACTCCCACGCCCGTAGGTAGAATGTAGAAGCCGGGTGACGACTTCCAGACTATAGACAGCGTTAGCCTATTTAAGACCAAGATATACGTGTCTAGGATGCACGGCGGGCATAGTGGAGGCAAGACGTCCTCGTTCAAGCGATGTTTGTTCTTGAAAATCATTAGACGATCAGACATCGCCGAACGCTTAGTTGCGGCCATTAAGACTCGTCCCACCCCACTCTACTATCTCCATCTACTACAAGGTGGTGGCGCGATCGAGGACATTAAGGCCGATGCTTCTGCTTTCGGCTGTCGAGACTGGGACTTTGCCTACGTCATAACAGGTGTCTAGCCCCGCAGCGAAGATAGCACCAAGGCCGCAAAATCTACCGTGCGCTGGGTTTACAGCGTGGCCGAGGACTTGTTACCCTTTAGTAGCGGAGCTTACGGCGCTAACCTTAGGCCGGACCCCAGAGACGCCGCCCTTGCAGCTGAGGCATTTGGGCCAAACCGGCTACGCCTGGCCCGCCTCAAACACAGCATAGACCCACGTGGTGTGCTAGCTTACGCCTATCCGCTCCCGAAAGCGCCAAAGGAACCGAAGCTTATCATTCTTGTCACAAGTAATAGTTGCGTTGGCAAGAACTACTGTACCAAAGTCTAGGTCCCCACGCTCACCAGATGCATCCATAAAAACATCACTGCACGTATGGCTAGCATTAGTAATACGATCAAAGGAGAATACGCTACGGCTACCAATACCGACCTAGATAGCTTACGTTTTAATCGCGCCTACAAGGAGCAACACCGGCCAGCATTAACGGACTTTTTCCAGAAGCAGATGCACCAACGACCTTGGCTACCAGAGAAGAATTTTCTAAATGTAGTACACGGTGCCGCAGACGTTAACGTGCTGTTCATCATCGGAATGAGAGACCAAGCGCCAGTCGCAACCTTCTCGCATTTAGTTCCAGGAAGCAGGCTGCTCGATATTCACGTCCAGGCCAGTGAACTGACGCGGCGGAGTAACCGAAGGTTCCACAGCTGTAACGACGATGATGACAACGATAAGGACGGCAGTTTAACGGCCTTAGGACATCGCCCCAGTCTCATCTTCGACAATGACACGATCGGAAAAGAGGCAGTAGAAAAGTTCGCCGAACATTGCCTGCTTCCCTTCTTCGACGAGAAGCTACAGCGGCTAGCCGATATGGTGCGTTCAGTACCCGACTTCCCACGCTCGGGCGTCGAGTTTCGCCACGTGCTCGGCATTTCAGAGCATTCGGATGGACTAGCCCTGTACTCGTCTCTATTACAAACTCACTACGCCGGTAACTAGGCTAAAGTTAGTGCGGTGGTATCTTGTGAGGCTAGTGGCTTCATCTTTGCTTCGGCTTTGGCAATGCGAGTCGATGTACCCTTAGTGCTGGTTCGCGAAGCCGGCAAGCTCCCCCCACCCACCGTTTCCATCATCAAGCCCCAGTCATACGTTTCATCCTTGGCACCCAACAGTCAGAAAGAGAAGAGGATCGAGATAGGACGGAATGCAGTCCCTAGGGGCGCGCCAGTGTTAGTGGTGGACGATGTGCTTTCCACGGAAGAGACGCTTTGCGCGGTGCTACAGCTATTAATTAAAGATGGGATTAGCGCTAAGGATATCAGCGTCATAACTGTGGCCGAGTTCCCAGTTCACCGTGGCCGGGAACTGTTGTACCGACGTGGGTTTGGGGGAATCAGTATTCAAAGCCTTTTGGTCTTTGGAGGTTCTTAGGAAGGGAAGAATCTTAGAATCTTGGGTTTGTGAGAGGTAGACTTTGTGTGTGGATTGGGCAACTCAGAACGTCTCCTTTACCTCTATCTTAGTGTGCAACTTTAATATGCAGATCCAAAGGAAACTTCCATAGCTCCACGTGTCTTCACGCTCCTGCTTTCATTAATTTCTCTGTCGTGATCAGGATCGAGGATTCGGCCGCCAAAAGCTAGCTCAAGACCAGCGGACCGAAGGATTGGACGGAAATTTACATACGGTAATAAGCAGAGGAAATTATCGAATCTGGATCCTTTTTATCATATGCCATGTCTCTTGATATAGTTCGAACGTGTAATAGGCGGGTCTCTGACAATCCGCTGGTGCTCTGATTACGGCCTGTGCTGAGAGGTGAAACTGTACAACTATGACCAACAACCGCCGCTGAGTTGATTAGGCAGAAGGCTTTCTCGTGTCTCGCATTCGAATGCGAGGTTCAAACCGAGGCGGAGAAGGCCTGATAATCGGTGTTAACAGACATCAGAGTTTACCTCCATCTCTCGCAGGACCTGGTGTTTACACTTTCAGCCACTGAGAAGCCATCATGCGAGAAAAAACCAATCGTTCTATACTTATGTCCCCTCAAGAGCCACCATATCTGTCACTGGATGAGCCTTGGTAGTAAAGTACCTGCGGTTGTGGCGCTCGGAGATGCGCCGCTAAAGCCGAGCATCCGAGCCGTTGTAGCTCGGCAAGCATATAAATCATCCCAAAAACGCCTATTCTCCCCCTCGATCGTTCATCGATTAGTTTAGTCGACAGACACCATGACGCGGCTCGAGCTGATCTTGAAGTGCCGAGAGCCCGAAACCATGGATACCGCCAGGCGCACACGAAGTGCCAGGCCAGCCCAGGGCATCCAGCGGCACGAGTAACAAACAAGTAACCCCCAAGTTGCGTGTTTCGTTGCGTGGACTGTTAAAATGTCCTGCCGCTAGACTGAAAGGTCCAACAAGGTTACCATATAAGACTCTGGCCATGGTTGCGACCCAGGGATTTTAGGTGCACAACCGGCTACACACTCGCTCCAAATCAAAGATACAGCCAATCATTTCACCATGGGCTTCTTTCCACTTCTCGCCGGACTCATTGCTGTCCCAGCCATTGCAGGCGCAAGCGTTTTGCCTCGCGCAGCTGCTCAGTACCCGACCGTGAACACCACTCATGGATACATCCGGGGCACGGGGTCAGAATACCGCAACGGCGTGACCGTCTACAAGGGCATTCCCTTCGCTGCTCCTCCAACCGGTTCTCGTCGCTGGAAGGCCCCATCTGCCCCTGAGCCATGGACGGACGTCCTGGAGGCTACCGAATTCGGACCTCAATGTGCTCAGACTTACTCGTCCCAGGGCATCTTCTCGACCGGCAAGAACACAACCAGCGAGGATTGCCTGTACCTCAACGTGTGGCACCCAACATACAACGACACATCGGACCTCGCGTCAAAGAAACTGCCCGTGTACGTCTGGATTTACGGTGGCCGCTTCTCCGGTGGTTCCGCCGACGTTAAGACGTACGACGGATCTGGTCTCGCGAGCAAGGACATCGTCGTCGTGACGCTGAACTACCGCCTCGGCTCTTTTGGCTTCCTTGCACACCCGGACCTCTCTGCCGAGTCCGGCGCCCATAACAGCTCGGGCAACTACGGCATCTTGGACCAGCAGTTCGCGCTGAGATGGGTGCAGGACAATATCGCCAATTTCGGTGGCAACCCCGATCAGGTGACCGTTGGAGGACAATCTGCTGGCTCTGCGAGTGCGCTCGACATGATGTGGAGTCCACTTTCAAAGGGTCTCATCCACGGCGTCATCGCCGAGAGCGGTGCCCGCGGCCCCCATGACCCCATTACCGGGGGCGCAGCCACAAGCTATCGCACAAAAGACGCTGCTGAGGCGGCTGGTGTGGAGTTTCTGAAGACGATGAACGTCTCGTCCATCGAAGAACTCCGCAATGTGTCCGCAGAGGCGCTGATCGAGCAGGGCAACGAGAACGACTCCACTTTCGTCGGTACCGCCTTCGAGAACGTCACGGCCGCTTTCATGGAGCCTCCCGCATGGCGTCCCGTCGTCGACGGTTACGTGCTGCCACACGGCTACGGCGAGGCGCTGCAGCTGGGCGACCACGCCGACGTGCCCATCCTCACCGGCAACAACAAAGACGAATCCGGCGCCTCGCCCGACACGGCCGTGACCGCCGCCGACTACCTCACCGACTACGGCGCCATGTTCCAGAACTTCTCGACCGAGTTCTTCAAGCTCTACCCGGGCGCCAACGACAGCCAGGCCAGCGCCAGCAGCAACGCCCTGTTCCGCGACCTCAGCCGCGTCGGCACTTGGCGCTGGTCCGTCGACTGGGCCGCCGGCGGCGCCAAGAGCAACGTCTACACATACTACTTCACCCACGCACCGCCCGAGAATCAGGAGGCGGGCGCCTACCACGGCGCGGAGCTCTGGTACGCTTTCAACAACATCCCGTACGCCGCGTATGACAATGCCACGTGGTCGGAGGAGGACTACGAGATTGAGACCAAGATGGCTGGGTACTGGGCCAACTTTATCAGGACCGGAAACCCGAATGGTGGGAATCTCACGTACTGGGAGCCCTCGACGGAGGATAAGAAGCAGACTATGTGGCTCGGTGACAAGTGGGGTGCGGGATCCATCTCTGATCAAGATGAGCGGATCAGTTTCATCGAGAGCTGGTACTCCACCTTGCACCAGTGGTGAATGGGTGGCGAAAGGCTTTATCTTCGTTAGCCCTCCTGGACGGAGTGATGACCGTCGCGATTGATGTAGATAATGACGTGCAGTTTCAATACGAATTTAATTCGACTCAACATATTTCTACAAGTAATAGTACTGAATCCAGAAGATGGCTTGTGAAGGACTTTGCGGGGAATAAGTTGTTCGTACTTTAGGTGTGGCGGCGTTGGCAATGCGGGCTTGGTTATTCTTGTCCCTGCAGCGGCGCGATAGTTAGTAGGGGGCAGAGTTTAGCTTAGGGCTTATCTCTTACAGCGTTGCCTGCTTCTGCTCAAGTCGGTCGAAACGGCGGTCCATGTCGTTGCGCATGTCGGTGATCGCTTGCAAGATCCTAGCACCGTCGTTGAGGGCAGGAATGTTCGGGCAGCACGAGAGCTCCGTGTGAAGGCCGTCCATATGGCCCACGCCGTTGTCCCAGTTGGGCTGGCAAGGAAGCTGTGCGCCGGGGTTGGCGGCCATGATAGTTTGTTCGGCAGCGATGTGGTGGGGCAGTTTGGTGTGGGCGGGATGGTGGATGGGAAGACGCGCGCCGGCAAGAAACAGCAACGCGACCACAGCACGCCATCACGTGCGACCACTCGCGCCGTGCGCATCCCCCGCTCATCAAGCGCCGCCATTTCCGCCCATCATAACAGCGACGGCGAAGCCATCATCCCGAGCGAAATATACGTCCGTCAATTGCCCCCAACCGCCGTGATATTCGCTAACAGTTTTCCACAGGCCGAATTTGCCCGCGTCACCCGGCCCTACCACCGCCTTCGGCCACACCACTACCTCTGTCTCATGCGCGCCGGAATCCAGCAACCTATCCATGGCCTTCTCCGATGCCAGTCTGTCATGCTCCAATCCGTGATATAAATCTCTGCGACACCGCCCTATCACAATAAGCGTCGTGGCACCTGCTCTTCGCGGCCATCGATCCCGATGGCTCTCGTAAGTCACCGCTCCTCAATGCTATTGCCCGAAGCGTTTGCTCATTACTATGCCTCGGTGATTGTATGGCAAGCTCAACATCGGGGAGACTCCCAGGCACATGCAAGGTTTTAGCATCTCTCCGCAGACTGGCGGTTTGGGCGGAGCACGGCCTCGAAGATTGGTTCGTTGCCGGCATGCTCTATGGCACGACCGACGTCGTTGGATGTAGCTGGCCGACGCTTGGTTGCCTGGCTGCAAATAGACGTTGGAAGTTTACCTCGGCCCTAATGGACCCCTGCTTAGTGCTTACATCCCTCTACAAAACCCCACCACCCCTCTTCCTACAACCCTCGTATCACTCACACCTCTTTACGATGTCGTCAACGAGTAAAACCCCCGCAGCCGAACCCATGACCAAAGGCCACATCGCGGCCTTCTACGGCACCAACAATGCCGAGCAAAAACGGCTCCACGCGCAGCACACCATCGGCGCCGCCGCCTTCGACAACCAGCTACTCGTCTTCCCCGGCGCGCAGGACGTCCTCGCCCGGCCTAACCTGCGCATCCTCGACAACGCGGGCGCGGACGGCTTCTCGTTGATGGAGCTGAGGCGCCAGCTGAAGCATCCCGAAAGCGCGGAGCTCGTGTCGGCGGACATAGCGCCGTATCCCGGTGAAACGGGGGAGGGGGAGGTGGGGGTGAGTGAGGGCGTGAGGCTGGTGAAGCAGGATTTCATGGAGGAGTGGCCGCGCGAGTGGGAGGGGCGGTTCGACCTGGTGCTGCAACGCACCTGTACGTTGTCTTCCAGAGTTTTTCCCGTTCCATCACCGTGCAGCTAACACTTCCCTCTCCCTCCAGGCCTGTCCTTCCACCCCACCTGGGCCTCCGCCGTCGCCGCGACCCGCCGCCTACTCCACCTGCTGCGGCCAGGCGGCTGGATCCAGCTCGTCGATGGCGCGCCGCCGTACGGCCCCGTCGACCCCGCCGCCGACCCCCCGCACGCGCGCTTCTTCAAGTCGATCGGCCGCGCGCCGTCGCCCGCCGACGCCGCCAACGGCATCGACCCGCCCATCCCGCACCGCCTTCCCCAATTGCTCGCAGAAGCCGCTGCCGCCGCCGAGGAGGAGGGCGTCCATTTGGAGGACGTGGGCGAGCGGAGGGCACGCTCGAAGTGGGGCGCGGCGGCGAAGGGCAGGGAGATGCAGGACTTGGGCGTCGAGACGGTTGAGGGGATTGTAAATAACGTGGAGGCGTTGTGGGAGCGTTATCCGCAGATAAGGCGGGTTGGACCCGACGAGTGGACGACTTTGAGCGCGGACGTGATAAAACAGGTGAGGGAGGAGGGATTTGAGATTGATACGGCGGCGGTTTGGGGGAGGCGGAGTTTGTAGATAGTGCGCAAGTGTGAGTCGGGCGTGCGGCTGACGGACCACATCACATCTGCCTTCTACTGCTCTAAAAGCAACAGTACACGGGCCTGCCCCTTCTCCGCGGGGACGGCTTGTGTAGCCCATTGGCTACCCGTTCTCATGGTTGGACAGGCGAATTCCACGCCTCAGCGAAACATAACATGTTGCAATGCAGGCTCATCCTTGTGCCCAGGCCGCTTCCCAGCTACCCTACGACAGTCTCATATCCGTGCCCGGTGCTGAGTTCGACGATACTTGCGACCCATTCCCTCTTGTCATGTTCGACCAGCGCCGCAACAAGACTGTTCGGCATAAGACCCATCGCTAAGCTCTAGGATCTTGGTGTCGCGGTCGCGGCGGTCGGGCATCTGCCGTCGGTGATGCTTCGGCGACAAGCGCAAAAGCAGTTCAAGTACGGCAGGCGCAACGGCCAGTGACGCTGAACCTCCGAAGCTGCACAGCCGAGACTTGGGAGACAACACGAGATGGAGAAGACAGCCGATTCGTACTGAAAAACACACCCTGTTAAGATGAAGGTATTAATCCCCCTCAATCCTCCAACAAGATCACATCCAATGCTTTGTCGAGTGCCAAGCTCAATGTCTGCGGCGCAACAGAGTGCTCCTGCGGAGCTTAGTAGCCGCGGCGGCCTTTTTGCAATAACCAAGCCAGCTGCCATTGCTTCCTCGATCGTTTCCGCCACCATTTTTGCAATCATGACCGACCACCGCAGCCACATAACCGCCGGCGAAGAACAGTGACCGTCAGCCGGAGTAGACACCCCCTCTTCCCCAGAACGCCTCCCAGGACGTTGGTCAACCTGCTGTCCTGGACCTTGATTGCATCATCACGTTCGTCATCCATGTGGTTGAGGTGCGGCACAGGGCCTGCATGTTCTCCTGCGTCTCGTCATGCCTGAAGCGAATGAGTCAGAAGTGTGATTGAAGGTACTCCTAGTTGCCGATCTCGGAAACGGCGTCCTTGCTGGAGGATGAGATCGACCAGGTGCAGCCTGGTACGAGCACTCTGCAGCTCTTGGGATGTGGGCGGGCCGCCGCGGCAGCGGCGCCATTTGCGGCTTGGAATGAAGACAGGGATGAAGGTGCGACCGCGGAGGCGCGTGTGCGTCGCGCCTTTCTCTGACAGGGCTATTATCGGCTTTTATTACACGCTTGGGGCTGTGGTTGAGGAAACAAACGGCGAGCTGCAGATGCGCGGTAACTCTCGGCGAGAGCTGCGGGCGTGCGTAGAAAGTGTCGGAGACGCAGCGGACAGGTGCAGGCCGAGGCCAGAGGTCATAGCCTCACATTCTACCAAGCAAATTCCAGAGGCAGCCAGCAGGGGAAGCCTTGTTTTATCGCAGACACTTAGGGCTGCATCACCATTTTTTCCGCCGTCGCTCCCTAACCGGCGCCTTTCTAAGGCCGTGATGGCGTGCGTGATCGTCTTTCCCATGTGCGTTAATCGCACGACTAGCAGGGTGGCCAATGCATGCATTAGCGGCGACAGAACATGTTTCAGGCGCCAATCACAACGGCTGGTCTTCCGTTGAGTTACATCTTACTGGTAGGCTGCCTGCAGCAGCGCCTGCCACCGCCCGTTCAATCTGCCAGGATATCATTCCCGTCGCTTCCCTTCGATCGCAACGCAACGCCGTACCTTTTCGTTCTCGCCTGAGATGATGTATCAACTACGTCCACGGTACTGGGGGCTTTTGTGACGCTCACCCCGGCCTGGACGATAGCTACACCGACGGCCAATCATCCTTGGTCGCATACTGGAGCCTTCCGGCTTCCGCGCCTCGACTTTCCGTGCGTGTTCCCCCTTGTACCCACAGCCTACTGCTGCAAATGTCCGTTTACGAATCTCCCAAATGGACTGACAATGGCTAGTTGCTGCAGAGGATGTGACGGCGGCGGGACCCGTGTTTTTTGGACCAGATCCTGAGACGTGCCGGATTCTCACATCTCGTCGCGTTAGGATTCGGATGGGGATGGCTAAATGAGTCGAGAAGGATGGGTCGTTGCGATTCTCTGTCATGACAAGAACCGGTGCAGTACCTATCCAACTCACCACCAGCGAATTTTTTCGTGCTAATTGCGAAGCGCTGCTTTATCGCAGCACTGCAACCATGTGAGGGGCTCGGCTCGACTCCTGGCGCTCCGACTATGGTGCCATGTGTGCCAGACGCATTGATCGCACCTGCACGCTGTTGCTCGCCATAGTACTGCGATGCGGTGTACATGTACAACTTCCATTATCCGGCAAGTCGCCTCCGCCTACTATCGAAGAGTACTTTCAATTCATCCGCTCGACAGATGCTCCTCTCTTCCTACCGAATATTTATTTCACCGGCCAAGGACGACGTTCCAATCTCAAAGACAACCAAGCAAAATGGACCGTCCCATATACGAAGATGACCTGACCACCATCCATGCCCGCCACGCTGCCCCACTTGTGCAACTACGCCGTCTCGCTGCCACATCCGTCCGGAATCTCAGGACAGCAATGGCAGAGGAAATAATGCAAGCCGTGCTGATGATCCTCGAGGATATTGCGACCATGATAGGGGACATGTTCCCCAATGGAGAAATAAGCGACCCAGACCTCCCATTCGGGCAGGTGAGAATGGGTATCGAGGGTTCGTGCTCCATATTATTCATTGGCCTTGCTAATGTGTGATTAGGCCTCCAAATTGGCCACTCCGCCAGGAGCTTCGGCGAAAATGACAGCGTCTACTCAGAGGGAGGCTCTGATGATGATGCATCATGGCCTGCGGAAGAGTCGGACCAGGAAGAGGACTCACTCCCCCCGCTTCCCTTGACGGACCTTGCCAGGAGATGGTGAGTGAGGCCTCCGCCCATCTTCGCTCTCGTCCATCCCCACCGTTTCAGCTTCCAATGCTAACTGACCCATAGCTCTGCCACTGCCTTCACTAACCTCCGCCACCTCTACACCCTCTATTACACCATCCACATCTCTCGGATGGACCGCCTCCTTCTACGTCTAGACACCCCCTCCACCCTCCCCAATAGCACCGTTACAAGCCGCCCCGAATCCATCCGCCAGACTCCCCCGCCCTCTTCCGCGGCTAGCATCAGCTACGGCGCTCACTACGAGAGCCCGCAACAGAAACAGACGCAGAAGAACTGCAGCCATGGTGGTGTGGGCGTCCCGTTGACCGAAGAAAAAGAGATGCAGTACGCCTATATCCTCGCAGACGAGCTTCTACAAGTTGTCGAGTACAAGGAAGTGATCGTGCGCATACTTGTTGAGGGGCTTGCGGGAGGTATGGGTGCGGCTTGAGTTTTGATATCGATGTTTCTTATTTTCTATTATACTGTATGTATACTCGCAATAGACTCTTCTAAAATATTTTGTTTTCTACTCGCGCGGACATGTTACTTAAATTTCTAGAGGGCGCCACGCTTAGAATACGTAGAGGTTGTGCCGCCGGCGCCCAGGCAGGACAGTCCATTCGAAGTCGGCGGGAGTCCACAGTCTGGAGGCGTGGCAGGCATGCACGAGGGAGAGGCAGATGGTCAGGCCGGTTAGCTTCATTGCGATCTTCATCATGCGCACGAGTCCGGGAAAGAGTAGAATGCTTGGTACGACGGGCGGAAAGAAGCCGACGGGGAAGAGAGGAAAACAGCCAGAGCGACACGTTGGATCTGACTGCCGGCTTCCGAAAGCCAATGACAACAGTCGCCCAATCACTTTCTCTTTTCTTCACGGCGAATTTGTAAACGTGCCTGCTCATAGTCAGACATTATCTCCGCGAGTGTGGCATTGTGCCGAGGTTGGGGTCGGCGGTGGTGGGGCGCAGAGGTGACAGGGCAGCGGAAGCTCATCATCAGGCGGGGTGGCGCATGTTCGGTTGACCGTCAATTCAGCATGCGGGAAGCAGAACATTAGCTCGCTGAAGTGCTGAAATAAAAACTCTTTTGCTCCTAGCCTGACATCTATCCTTACATTGCATTCCGACCCCTAGACAATACTTTGGTGTCCTTGTTGACATCAAGCTTTCCCTGAATCTGCACATTTACACTTCTGGTGCCGGAGACCAACCCGCATCGATGTCGCTGAGGAGAGGCCAGAAGAAGGCATCCAGCTCCCACTCGGACCATGTCAGCATGTGTAGATGGTCTTCGTCTCGGGCAAAACCAGGCGCGAGGAGGGCTGGGCGTGTCGAGTTCTGCTCGTAGCGAAGCGGTTTGTGATCGTCGCTGTCATCCGTCTGTTATTCATCATCACTAGACGAGTATGGCTGCAGGGCGTGACTTACTTGGCTGGCAATGCCGGCTTCTGCCTCATAGCGTGGATTTCAGGGAGGAGGAAAGACAGATTGCTGCGAACATAGGCGTACAGGGCGCTCCTGCTGCGTTGGATGGAGTATTGGCTGGCGAGGTGCTCTGAGACGCGTTTGTACAGATCCACCAGTGTCATGCGGTTGCTTGTCGTTCGCAATATGTAGCGTACCGCCTCAACGCAGGCGAGCCGCTCCTGCTGCGTCCAGCAGCGTCCGGCGAGTTGGCTTTCCATGAAGGGCGGGTTGTGTGGCTTTGGGCAAATTTTGAGGGCGGAGGTCCAGGGAGGCGGGCGCGTCTGCTGTTGTGGCGATTTTCATGCAGGTATCCGTCGACGCGTCGCAGCGACCGAACCAATCGTTTATTGACTCCATTTTCTTTTCTTCTCTTCTCTTCGCTTCTTGCCTGATTTGGGCTTGCGCTTGCATTCTGGCTTTCGGTTGGTGATGCGGAGACGGACGGCGAGCTTCTCGGATTCAGGTGCAGACGGAGGGCGTCAGCGGCCGACGGCAGGCGTGCTTAGTGCGACAACCCACTGTGCCGCTGCTTTTTCCTGACCAACATCACCACCAATGCCGCTATGCGTCAACAACGCCGCAGAAAGCCCTGATGCAACAACGTACACCGCCGTCTTCGCCCTCGATATCCAAGTACGCCGCTCGCGCCATAATCTACCAAACTACAACACAATACCTTGCCAAGGTTGATTCCACTGTTGGCGGATCCTTCGAGCCCACCTGAAGGCTGAAGCGTAGTGCACCACCGACAACCGATGAGCTGATGAGGTACGGCAGATCGATGTATCGCACAGACAGGCAATCGCGTCTCCGTTCTTCCGCCTTTTCGCTTAGGTGCTCCGCCCATTCCATGATATCCTGGCAAGTGGTGGCAGGCGCTGCTGCATCGGAACGCACGCCGGGAAGAAGTGCTGAAGAAGGCGGGTCGTTCAGGCTCCGCTCGCATTGGCCAGCTGATCCCCGCCCGATTAACGCGCCTGGGAAAGACGATCGCCCACGCTATCGCACACTCAGAACGGCGCTGCCGCCCGAGGCACGGCCGTGATGCACTAGGAACGCCAAGTTTCCAGCGGGTGCACAGAGTGTGAGTTACATGTCTGACAATTTTTTACCTCTGTTGCCAATTATGAGGGACTCACCAAATCCATCGTCACCTCGAGCTTCAGGCACGCGTCTTTTTCCATGCCTGGGCAGCAGTCAAACAATCGCCTTCCTTCGTCTCGGCCATGTCGAATCACAGCGACGGCTCGCGGGCCCTGCCCCTCTGGCGATTCGCGCTCGCATCCACCACGGGATTCAACGACACGATGGGCTCTCCATCACCTCTTACCAAGGACATTCTGCTCTGTTGCCGTTTGATGTGTTTGAACGGCTCTCGGTGGGGCGGTTTCAGTGAAGTGTGGAGATGAGAGCGCCTGGGCACCTTGTCATCGGAGCCACCAATCACTTAATCAATCCCCTGCCGAATGTGCGTGCTTCTGCACGCGTGCTTGCTGTCCTTCTGCATACGTTCCTGCTGTGCGCCGCGCCGCGGATGGGCGGCTGACCCCACGAAGCGCGCGCGCTCTCTCTCGCCTCCAAAGCAACTCTCTTCCGCCCGCCACCCCACCATGACACCCCCTATGACCCCAAAGCGGGTAGTGGAGTCACCACCTCCCACGAAACGCCGCAGACACGGTCAGACACTCTTCTGCGAAAGATCAGGGCCGCGCTAGAGCGTATGCTGGGCACCATAGACACGAGGGATCCACAAGTCGAGCTGTCGACAGGAACAATACGGGCCGACGGAGGTTGTGGGAACATCCTTCAGCCTGAGCCTGGAGTAGCAGAGCGTCAGGCAAAGGCCAACATGTTGATTACCGTCGAATTCATCGTATTCAGCTCTGAACTGGATATCAAGCATTCCGCGAGAAGCTTCTTGGTCAAATCGAAGGTTTATATAGCAGTGAATCCATGCCGTATCCAAGGCTTAGGCGACAACACGATGGTTATCAAAGATGTAAAAAGAATGTTGAACACGGTTCCGCCGAGGCATAGTTACTCGGCACTAACCAGAGAGAATAGAATTAGAAGGTAGTATAATGTGTTAAATACATAAGGGGATGCCCCGCTAAGAGCGGTGTTCCCACCCACCCGGGCTTTTATTCTATTACTGCGAGCAGCCCTGACTCACAGCACTAGGAACCAGCCTTATCGTATACAAGCCGGCGTCCTGACTTACCCCTCCCGAAGGTGGAACAGGTGGCCCGAGCTCCAGCGACGATCGCCGCAAGTAATTGCAGCGTCGCTCGACCAACCTGTCTTCTGCATCATCCACCATCTTCACGCGCCACTATTGTCCACCATCACCCACCGTCACCAGCTAAGGTCTAAATAGTATAGTACGCAAAGCAGCGGCGATACGGAGACTCCGGCATGAATAGAACGCTTATCTTATTTTCTATCAAGCAGCGTAGATACAATCCTAAATATCCACAACTCGGCAGCCCTCGTGCCAACAGCAACGTCGTTCCCGGACACTGCTGAGCGGGCCGGCCGATACTTAGCAGGCAGCCAAAGCACGAGCTTGTTCTCGTAAGTAATCCACTCCCCACCCGGCGCTATACCAACACCCTGGAACCGGGCGCGCTGCGATGCCGTGCCAGCGTCCGCCAACGGCGACGGGGCAAGCGCAATCATCCCAATATCAACGCGCAGACACGACCCCGTCTCATCAAACGCGATGTCGTGCAGGAACTGCCCAACGTAGAAGACCTGCAGACACGCACCGCTGCCCGCGTCCCAGACCCTGACGTGTTCGTCCCACCCCGTCGACGCCAGCCTCGTACCGTCGGCCGCGAACGCCACGGCCAAGACGCTACTTCCGTGTCCCTCCATGGTCCGCAGGCGCTCGCCGCTCGCAGCATCCCACAGCCCGACCACGCGGTCCCACGACCCCGACGCCAGCCGCGTCGCGTCGGGCGAGAAGGCCACGGCCATGACGCCGCTTGCATGGCCCTCCAGCGTCCGCAAGCTCGTGCCCGTCGCCGCGTCCCAGATCTTGATGGCCCGGCCGCCAGACGCCAGCTGCGTCGAGTCCGGCGCGAACGTCAGCGCTCGAACCGTGCTGCTGTGCGCCTCCTCCAGCGTCCGCACGCACGCGCCGCTGCGCGCATCCCATATCGTGACAGTCCTGTCGCCCGACGCCGACGCCAGCAGCGCCGAGTCGGGCGAGAAGACGACCAGCTCTGCCCCGCCGAGGTGGTTGCCCGTGAGCGTGCGCACACACTCGCCGCTGCCGGCGTCCCAGATCTGGATCGTCCCGAAACTCGACGCCGTCGCTAAACGCGTCGAGTCCGGGGAGCGGACGACGGAGATGATGCAGTCGCTCCACGAGGGCGGCGGGGCGACGCAGGTGGGCCAGGTGGGGGGGACGGCGGGGTGGAGCGAGACCCATGGAGGTGCGTGGTGGGAGTAGAGGGTGCGGATGGGGCTGGCGGCGGGGCTGAAGAGGAGGGCGGAGGCGTAGGCTTGGAGGGGGGCGTGGGAGATGGCGGGGGTGTGCGAGGTGATGAAGTGGTGGGCGTCTTCAACGAGGGTGTGGAGGGAGACTGCGTTTGGGGCTTGCTGTTTTTTTATTCTTTTGGTTAGGTTGCGATGCGTGGGGATGCGGAGCCGGCTTGGGACGTACCGAGACCAATGTTTTCAGCTTTTCCATGGATTCGACGCCTCGGGGCATGTCTTTGATAAGGCTCAGGCCCTCCAGCCAGTAGAGGTACTTTCGCTTTAGAAAGTCGTGCACAGCGCCTTCGTCCTGAAGGCTGGCGGTGTGTTCGGGTGAAGTGAGGGGGTGCGAATCGTCAAGGTGGTCTATCCAGTACGAACATGCGTAACGCGACGCAGCTAACGGGTCTGGATCTGGCCGCCTGACCTGCTCGGCGAGATATCCCGGCTCTTTCAGGTCGTACATGTCTCGATTGAGGGTTTGAGACATGATTTGGAGCGATCTGGCAAACATATTGTAATGCGTGGCGTCTTCCCATCCTGGCGGGAAGAGCTTGTCGAATGCCTTGTAGAATTCCTCGTCGAGGACCGTGCATGTCTCGTTGAATGTCTTGTCGAGTTTCCGGTTGGCTGATTCTTTGATAAGAAAGTCTTTTGCGGACTGGTGCACAAAGTAGACAGTGTCCTCTCGCACAACAAGGAACGAGCTGCAGGAGCGAATAATCTCCTGAACCGACTCCTGCATAGATTCCTGGTCATCAGTTTCGCCATCAACAAGAGCCACCAATTCTCTCATCGTGAGCGGTCGGTAGGCAGTCGCGACCGAGGCCATTACCCGCTTGCAGAGATCAGTGTCGCACGACTGGCCTATCTGCACAATCACCCGCCTGTACAGAGAGTCAAGTCCAGGCGGAAAGGCACCCAAGGCATCCTTGACACTCTGTCGTGGAACCTCTCTCAGATTCCGACAGACCAGTGCAACCCAGAGAAAGGTGGCGTTCGCATTCGATGCCAAGTACTCTAGCACACAGTCTCGAGTACTCTCGTCGTAGTTGTTTAGATCCGCGAGCTCAGACACCTCATACTTGATCAAGGTGCCAACAGCTGCCGAGATCGACTCTTTGTAGCGTTCAACATTCAGCCTCGTAGCGTGCGGGAGACGCACTTTGATCTCCAGCGAATAGCGGCTCAAGATGATGAACTTGAGGGGCGAGAGCAGCTGCGACGTCTGATGAATAAAGTCTAGTAGCTTCGACAAGTCCGTGGTGCACTCATCGAGCGCGTCGATGACCAAGTACGTCTCTTTCAGCCCTGCGTCCTGTAAAACGGTATTAAAGAGCTTCGACAGCGCAGCCCACGCATTTGCATCCTCGAAACACGCTCGCCCGTCAAGCTCGTACTTCGTACAGACGTACGGAATGAGCGACGGCTGCTGCTCCATCAGCAAATACAACCAGCCCCGCAGCACAGCCGTGGCGCTGTTGACGCGGTCGTCTCCGGCCTGGCAGAAGAAGTATAGCAAATTGATCGACTCGTCCGACTTCTGCAGCTCATCGATGATCCCGCATAGCGCCATCGTTTTCCCCTTGCCCGGATCGCCCGTGACCCACAGCATTCGGATTTGCGAGTCGTCTCCGTGCCACCATTCTTGGAACACGAGGTTTTTGATGATCCAAGTGTACGCTTCCTTCGGTAGCCCGCCTTGGAGCTCCTCGATGCGCTGCTTGTCGGCTCGAGGATCGGTGGCGCGTAGGGCTGTCAGACACATGTGGCGCTTTTTGGTCTCGTGCGGCGGCTTTTGCTCCGCTGAGGTGGATGGAGAAGTGGTATTGTAGGGCATAGCTCGTGCGGATGAGATACTTCAACTTTGTTACGGCACAGCCAGCAACAGTAGTGGGGAAGCCAGGATCTTACCGCCCACGTGACAACAACACTAACCTAGTACGATTATCCCGACCGAACTACCCGCACTTAAACCTACCGACCCGGCTTACTAAAATTAAAGAGTCGTACTAACTATTATTATAAAGTATACTTTTATATTTTCTTTAATCTAATCTTATATACGAGTATTAAAGAAGAAAAGAGCTAAAAGCCGCGTCTAAGCATCTCGATCGGGAGATCGGTGGGAGGAAACTGTTCTTCAACGGGAGCCAGCACTATCCTTTCATCACCGTTCTCCAAAGTTGCCTCATCCACGTCTAGGATGTATCTCTCCAGTCAGAGATAGTCGAGTCGAACCGGCAGTACTACGGCGAACATCACCCGGAGACTATTGGGGCACTGGCACAATTGGCCATCTTCTAGGACGATTTGGGCCATACAAAGCTGGCAATAGAAATCGGAGAGAGCGTTGTTACCTCAAGCAGGAAACATCTGTCCCCCGACGATCCATATCTCCTGAAAATACCCGGGAAGCTTCCGCCTCAAGTCAAGGCAGGATTCATGTAGGCCGAACCGATCGTATGTATCTATGGGAAACAGGTTCACGTAAGGCAGCCATTCTGGTGATAAAGAAGATCTGGCCATGGTGCAGCGGACAGTAGAAGACGCTACCGCAAGCGTCCTGGCCTTATACCTTTCATAGTTGAATACCTACACAGAAGGCCCATCGGAAAACATGAAGACTGAATACCAGCACCAGCTCTACCAGTCAGGGACGGCGCCTTTCTGCAAATCATTCGGTCACTATTCACTGGGTTTGTTGCTTCTCGAAATCAGGCTTTGAGCTCCGATCAGCATGATATACTCTGAGCGCAGCGAGGCTTCTCCAGATGTCCTCAGTAGGATATATATGGGGGCAATTAATATGGGGGCAATTACTATTGCGAAGAGAAGCTACCGAAAATGATGCCGAAGAAGTACAGCAACGCCGCGAGGAAGTGCCTCGCGCTTGGGTTTGAAAGAGAGAATCCGATGGAAGCGGACCGGACGTTTCACCTGCAAGTCACAGGAAACCTTGCCACCCTTCTGGACTAGCCGCACTATCGACAAATCTCTCAGTTCCGCCCGTTCACTACTGGGTTTGGAATGATTGTTGTTCGTCCTGGATTTTGGTTCAATCATGCATTTCCTTCTATGATACAGGATTGTCTTGCTCTTACACTCGTCAGAAGCCGTGGGATATTTAAGACAATACTGTCATCAACACGCTTTATAATTGTCAGCTATGGAGATGTAGAATGCTTGTCTTCGTGGAATCCCTACGTTAAAGGAAAAGTTCCTCGCCCCAAACAGTTGCGTGAGAAGAGCGACCATCTTCACCATGTCAATGTACCTTGCATCCAACTTTTGTGGGACCGCTATGGTGAAAGAAAGGGTCCTGTTTGTCAATCAGTTTGGAGTCTCAGAAAGGCGGTTAGCGGCACGTGTTATTACGTAAGGCTTAAGCATTCACCGCCTACTGTGCAAGAATAAAAATTTTTCTTCAGGGCGGCGGCTTGTAATACGACGGCTACATTTGATACCGACTGGAACAAAAAACGCACAAACCAACATCAGGCGCTCGCACGGAAGCACTATCTGACGATCTAAGATGACCTCCTCCGATTCAACAGTCCTACCCATTCAGAGGTCGTTGTTTAGTTTCGCCACGATCCCGCCGTCGCTTTCAGAGATCTGCGACCCTGAGGGTGACATCCGCCTTACCGCCCCTTTAACTATTTTCGGTGTCAAGCAGCAAAAGACCTTTACCGTCTCTTCAAAGGCCATGCGGCTCGCTTGTAATGCTTGGAACAAGATGCTGGCGCCGGACAGCCCCTTCTTGGAGGCCAAAGAGGTCGGCCATGGCAAGCTGTCCTTTCCTGAAGATGATGCAGCGCCATTAGCGATACTACTGCACATAGCACACCTGAACTTTGATAAGGTGTCCCATTACATGCCTTTTCAACAGCTTCTTGATCTCGCAGTTTTAACGGATAAGTACGGCGCTACTAAGCTTGTACGGCCGTGGATCAAGTCTTGGATCGCCAATGTGCAGCATCTACTACTACAGCCCGCGCATGAAGAGTGGCTGTGGATTGCCTGGGAGTTTGGCCAAACCACATCATTTCAACAGCTGGCAATTCATCTAGTCCAGGAGGTGAAAATGACCGTGGATGGCCAATGCGTGACGCAGAAGGGGAGAATCCTTGATCCATCAGCGGACAACTGCCGCCTACCTCCAGACATCATCGGTACGTCTACCATTCGCACGATCACGACCGCCATAGCTTATCCTTTCGCCAGAGAGCATTATGGACATCCGACTAAACTTAATTCAAAGTTTGTTCGACATATACCAAAGTTCTATCGCCAAATTTACGGGCGCCCGGGCTTCTGATACCGAGGGGACCCTCTGTCTCAACTCCAACGAAGACTTGAATGGCCGCCGAAGATGTGACGCTCTCACGTTTGGGTCGCTCACACTCTCTCTACGCCAGGCCGGATTGAGCGTTGAGAGTAGCTGGGTAAATAATGAAGACTGTAGCGTCAGGGAGCTTTCGCAGAAGCTACTGGGCATCCAACTGGTCGCGTGTCAACATAATGGCTATAGCTCTGAGTGCGCAAACTCATCCCTTGGAACGGAGCTACGCCAATCGGTTCAGAAGGTGTTCGCCAGCATTCCCTCCCCTGTTAAAGATTCGCACATCCGTCATCTGCAACGTCAGTTGGTGGTGTGCGGTGTAGTTTAAATGTGAAGAACCCGCTGCCAGACAGGACACCTGGAACCAAAAAAGTCGCCTATCCCTTGTATTAGGCATTCACACATAGCAACACAGCCGATCCGCGTTTGAAACGGCAGAATCCCTCACCCCTGCCTTGACCGGAGGTCCCTCTCCACCGAGAGTCGGCTTCTTTTAGCATTCCCGACGGGGTGGATGGGATTTAGCGTTGGACTTCCACTGCTAAAGCGCAATTTCGAGACGAGCACAGGGCCTCCATTCAGGCACTGGTCGATTCATGCGTGGTTCTGCATTTCTACTGCGGAGACGCCATCCGGCTCTGCTATGGAGTTTAACACGCAACCCGCAAATCCCAGAACCACCGGCCCATTTCAACCGTGTACAATGATCTCTGGACCGTCGCCCCTCTTCAGTCTCTAAGACTAGAAGGACGTTTTCAAGGTCATCGAAATTTCCAATTTTCTCGACCACATTACCGTTTTGAGATTCTTTTCAGCGGCTGTCCCTCTCCCACCTCGGAGTCTATATTTTGTCATGTACACTGAGCGTCTACTCGGAGCTTTGAGAAACCCGATGACCTCTGGAGCAGATCATGTGCGCTGAAGTCAAGACAATGACACTCTTCTGGCGTTTTCTCCAGTGCCATATCTGATCGGAATCACTGTCGACAGCTACATGTCAAGGTACTCCATGGTCCGCTCCAGACCGTTTCGCCTAACGCCGTCCTAGTGTCCTTTTGTATTCCCATATCTTACTTTCTCTAAGAGCTATCTTGCAGAGTAAAAACCATCTTTCCCTAGATTTCGTGGTCGCTGCAACACGAGCTTACAGCATTCTATAAATGAGAGCTGGAGTTGTTGCTTCTTACACATCTTCCGTGGCATTATTGACTTGTCATGCTTCCATGTAATTCTCGCTTGTTTTGTTGAATTAAACATAAATCAAAGTGTTTCTTGCTTTCTTGGTCGTGTATGTACTTAGTTGCGAGTCTAAAACTCCATAGAATAATTTGCTAAAACTAAGACAAACGAAGGCTCTTTCAACAACACATAGTGAGCTCTTGCGGGCGGACAAGCTCTTCCAGAGCGCCTTCCTGCTGCCTATCGCCTGCTCCTGCGCCTGCCCCACCGCCGCTGCTGCTGTTGCTTGCTCGTAATCGCGGCTCATGGTGCTGCGCAGCCAGGCGGAGGCGGCGGCGGCGGCGTGGCCGTGACGGTCGTAGGTGAGAGTAGTATTTCCCAGGTGGACGTGTGCGCGCTGAAGAAGGCGTCGAGGGGCAGCGGCCCGTGGATGATGATGAGAGTGAGTCCGTTATACTCTACGGTGGATTCTGGCTGTTGCTGCTGTTACCGATCGGGAGCGGGACGGGCGATGGCGAAGGTAGGGGGGAGGTGGGGCCGGAGATTCGGGATGAAGGCCAATGCGGCGAGTGATGTCCCACTGCAATACGCACCAGGTGGCTGCCAGCTGCGGTAAAGACTTCCTCAACTTGATGTTACTGCGGCTGTGATGGCGGTTTTCGTTGACCTCCGCGAAGGTAAAGCGGCACTAGGCCCGCCCCACTGACTGACGTGTGCGGCACGGCAATCTGCATAGTCGTGTTGCATCGCGATTGGCTTCCCCAAGTACCAATACCCAATCTTTAAGACAATTTCTTGTGAATTCAGCTAGTAGAAAGATTATAAAACTACTGCGCGATACTTTCTATATCTCTCTTGCCAGCAGGCATTTCTTCATAATGGACATCAAATACCCCGAACCCAACACCGCTTTGGAACAACCGGACGCCCTGAGAGGTGCTCTTGAGAAGCTGAAATGCAATTCAAATGCCGATCCTGTTTTTGAGTGCTACGCAATCGAGGACCACAAATCGAGTTTTACCCTGCCTGGATCTCGGTGCCATAGGGAGTGCACTCTTCCTCTCCACGAAGCCAACTACGGCTTGAATCTCCTTAAACAGGCAACTACCCCATACACTGCACGACAAGCGACAGTCTTCATCCGTCTCCTACTCTGCGACCATCACTATGGGAGAACACAGTTTTTTTCGAGTCTGCTCATATGCCTGACGGAGCTTGATGACCAAAAGGAGATCTCGGAGGCACATGTCAACGATATCTTTCTCTTTCGTTTTTCATCCTCCCTGGCCCTAAGCCACAAGGCCCCAATGAAGCGGCATGACTCGCTTGTGCCCGAATCCTCTTCACGTCCTTCCGCAGCACCTACCCCGGCCATCGAACTTAAAGTATCTACACCTCAGCCCAGTGGACTATACGCCAACCTGGAATTTCCCTCTGCTAGGTCGGAGGTCCTTTATCACACGGAACTCCGATGCATCGGATTCATCACAGAGTACATGCGCTGCCCGTGCATCATCGCAGCGTCGGCCAGAACCACCGCTCAGCAAGCTCTGACGTCGTACGTCGAAAAGCCGCAAATAGGCATCCTGCAGCCTCTCCTCCAGAACATGCTCTGCCCGACACATAGAGGCTCTGGGCTGCTGGACGTCTATCGCGAGAAGTGGGCAAAACACTTTACATTCGTCTATAACTTCGAGCAGCGTGTTCCACCCCTTTCCCAAAGCGATCAGCAAGTCGACAGTAGCAGGTTTCGCTTCACTTATAAACCTCCATCTTCGCCCGTTACCTCGAAGCAGCCTGCCCGCAGAACACGTATCATTAGGAATGGAACTTCAGAAAATAACTTCGGCGGTGCCAGCTGCGCTCCGAAGCTTGAGGAAGACCACGACGTCGCCAGTCACACTCCACAGTCGCTCAACGTGGTCCCTGTGGCCGTTTCCGGTTCTGGAAGCCGAGGCGCCTTTCAGAGCCCTCTGCAAACCCGATGGGCTGAAGCCCTTGAGAGGTCTTTGAACAGGCCAAAGGAGTTTGACGATCGTCCTAAAAAGGCGACTGCCGCGCAGCTCGCTAAGAGAAAGTAAGTCTCTAACATGATCCTCATCATTTGTTTGTTATACGATTAGACGTGAAAGCGCGTGTTTAATAGCGAGGTGGGCGGACGTCTTGAAACCTTGCCTTTTCAGTTAGGAAAGTCGTGAAATTTGAAATTAATGTTTTGGTATCTTAGGTTTGCGAAGCCATCGGAACCAACGTTTCGTATGTAGGAAATACTTAGTTAGGCATCTTCCTAAAACTTCCTATACAACGAGAATGGGACAGCTACGACACGGGCAATGCACGATAGATATGGGGACGAAGTGGCTTGCGGGTAATAAAGCGAGAGGGCCACCGGACGGAGATAGATGCTTTCTTACGCCAGACGTGAGCGGTAGCTCGAACGTGTAGGACGAATAGGTTTGGGAGGAATTCTTGACAGCGGAGCATTGGCAAGTTGGCATGCAGGCGGCGGTGATTGAAGTCGAGGCCCGGGATGGCGGACGATAGCCGCTGTGATTGAACCTCGATTTCAAAAAAAAAAAAAAAAAAAAGTACGTCTTACGGCCTGAGGCGAGATTGTTCTGCAAGAGCATAAACGCGTAAATTGTTCTTTAATAGTGTTGTAAAATCCATAGGATAAGAGGAGCGCAAGCAAGATACTAGAGAAACTCAAAACCTGTATCCCTAATCTACATGTTCTTTTGGGCTTTGCTCCCCGGACTTGGATCGCCGGTGACGGGGTGGTACATTGAGTGCCGAGCTTCCCTCGTGAGCAGTAGAGGTACCAGAATCCCTTGATCTGGGGCGACCTGGCTGCGTCAAGCGCGTTTGCGACTCATGTGCTGTTGGAGAGAAGGCTGCCGGAAATTGTTCGTCTCCCTCGTTGCGTGCCACGACCGTGCTAAGGGATGACTTTGATGAATGCCGTCGTGGCCTTTCAGGTTCTAATGGTACAGCTAGGAACTCGGTTGGGCCCGTTCGCGCATGGCGGCGAGATGATTCGGTGGCTTTAGAGCGCATCGAGTGGCTTGAGTTCCTTGACGTGTTGTCTGCTCTGGAGACGGGATCCGTGTCCTCAAACGAAGACTTGGGTTCCGGCATGGAAGAGTAGCCTGCCCAGCTCTGAACCTCAGAATACTCAAACGGAGAGTCATCATTTCCGTCTTGCTGGTCTTCATCACCCGAGGATGAACAACTGGGTTCGTCGGGCACATCATCAAGGGCCAAACGACAGGCTTTGTGTAATGCAATGTCCCGGTGTTGCATAGTGAGTGAGATCAGTGCGTCTACGACCTTCTGTGTTTGCTTTCAATCAGCATCAAGGATTACGTGATTTGCAAAGTGACTTACAGTCGAGACTTCAGGTCCCAAGTAGAACTGCCCTCGGAAAGACTGGTACTGCAATCCAAAGCAGTCAAGGGCATACTCCTCGATCCAATCGCCCCCAATCACTAGATATTCGGACGAAGTTGTATTCCTGTCCTGCGAAGGGGATATCTGAGGACGGTATCGATGTGTGAAAAAGTCAATCTGGACAGGAACATGGTTCACAAACCATGTTTGGCCGCACTCTTAAATTCAAGTTAGCCTTAGAATAGTCAACGCCTTCTAGATTCTGCTTACCTGAAGTACGTTTGTAGACTGGCTTCCATCCACTGTTCTTCATTGTCTGTAGCGAGTGGCTACCCTCGTGCTGCGGCGAATTCCATAGAAATCGTGCTGGGATGCCTTGCGGCTTCGCACCTCTGCTTCCCCGGTGTGGTATGAGGCTCATTGAAGCCGAGAGGCCACACTCTCTAATCGATGTGCGAATCTCACGGAGCTCAGAGTCCGACGTGTTCTCAAATGGAGGAAGGACCACCACGGCTTGGCTGGAAAAACTGGACACTTCGGCCTCGTGTCTGTCTTCCTCACTCTCTTCCGATGACATTGTCTGTATTTTGCGAGCCGTCCTCGAGAATCTGGAGCGCGGAGCTGGCGTCTGCGGCTTGGTTGAGTTGCCGCTACGCTGAAAGAATGTCGAAGTTAGAAAGTCCGTAGTAGCAAATGCGTCCTTGAACCCCTCTTGACTCTCGATCAACTCTAGTTTTCGGTCCCCATCTTGCATGCGTAATTGACGCGTTGGGGGGAGTGGTTTTTCTTCGCGCTCAAGGTGAACCGTAGCCTCTGCTTGCTCAGCGGCCTGCAAGCGCTGTCGATAGTCGTCAAGCACCTGCTCATAGTCTTCCATCCGGCGTGAATTCTCTTGCTCTGCTTTCTTTCGGGCCTTTTGAGCTGCTTCCGCTTCTGCAAGCTTCTTTGACCTCATGGCCGCTCGAGCGCTGCTCTCGGCCCGTTGTGCCGCCGCTTTGAGCCCCGAAATCTCCAGCTGCAAGGCATCTGTAGCTTGCGCAACCATTGTGGACAGTCTGCACTCGAATTCGTTGTTGCGTTCCGCCTCAAACTTCAGCTGTCTCTGTCGTTCCGCCACGGCTTCCCCCTTTTCCCTTTCGATTTGCAGCTTCAAGGCAGCAACCAGCTCCTCCTGGATCCTCTGCGCCTCATCTTCCTTCTTGCGGGAATTGAGCTCCCGCAGTGTCTCCTCTATCCGCTCCTCCCTCTTTCTTCTCTCTCCTGCTTCCAGCTTAGCCGATGCCTCCTTCTCTTCGGCTTTTTGTCGGGCATCGGCTTCCATCATGTCAGCCATGCGTCTCTCCATCTCCCTCAGACGCTCTGCCATCTCCCTTTCCGCCTCGGTCGGTCTAGGCGGAGGTGGTGCCGGAACTGGAACTGGAACTGGAACTGGAGCTGGGGCTGGGGCTGGCGGCTGCGCTGATGTTGGTATTCTAGAGCGCCGTTGCGGACTCAGCGATCTTGCGTAGCGTCGTGGAGGCGGCGGTGGTGGCGGTGGATGAAGCATATACGGCGGATTCCAGGGCAATCCGTAAGGCCTCCTGTACAACGGCTCTTCATAGGATCCAGGGTACGGCTCTTCGTATTGCGGTTGTGGGTTTGTCCAGGTGTTGTTAGCGTAGTTGCTATGGAACGGGTTGGAGGATGAGGCGTAGCTGTTGCCCCTGCTGTTCCATGCCCCGTTGTTGCTGTAATACTGCTCTCCGCGGTTGGCCCTTGGTGCACTGCTTTGATTCTCGCGTTCTGGCCTCAATGGGAACCCGGGATAGTTATTCAATGTGCCTTCAGAGCTCCTTCGCCGCCGCGACTGTTGTCCTCGGTATCCGTCGTTCGTCGTGCGATGACCGGATCCTTGTCGTTGTAGACTGGGAGCCGAGGTTCCCCCAAAGGTGCTTTCAGACATCTCGGACCACACATCAGACCCAATGCTGGCGTCTGTTCCATTGGCGGTCGACTCTGCTGACTGCTTGTTCTGAGGCGCAGGGTTTTCTTGCACAGATTTGTGCGAAACGTATTCTTCATTCGAGGACAACTTGGGCCTGGACATTGCAATAACTTGCTCGGGAGATAATGTTGTAAGCCTCTTCAACAACCAATCCAAAGCTGTCGAGGAGCTTATTGGTGGCACGAAGCGCCCCCTGTTCCCTTGAAACAGTGTCATGCAGTCCGTGTATTCCTCTACCTCAGAATCACTTTCATTAGAATCTCTCTTCAGAGGCACTTCTGGTGGTGGTACTGGCGTGAAAGGTCGGTCAGCGTCGCCAGTCTCTGAGTCGTTGGCATCGACAGCGGCGTTTCCAGCACCATCTTTCCTGCAAGGATCGGACGTCTCAGTTGTAGCAGCATCTGCTGCAGGTGACAGCTTCACGGACTCTTTCACCTCGCCTTGGACGTCGGCGTCTCCTTCATTGGCGTCATCTTCACGCCCACCTCGATCTCGGCTTGCATCACCCGTCTTTCCACTATCATCTTCTTGGTCTCCACCCTCTCGGCTTTGTCCCGCACGCTCGTTGTTTTTCTCCCGCTTACCAGAGACCGGCTCCTGCTCTTCAACGTCCCTTCTGCTGTCTGGTTCATAATTGTCCGGTGGGTGCATTTGAGCCATGGCGGGTCCGAAAACGAGGGTGAATTGTCTCTGAGCAAGTGCCATCGGGCCTTTCGTATAGTGTTGCACTGTCCCGCTACCATAGTTCACCATCCACTCGTCTTTAGCTTCGTAACAAAGCTGTGTGATGAAATGACGGTTGCTATCGATCAAGCTTTCGGCGACGGGGCGATGAGGGTTGACGTGGGCCTCCTCTCTCGTTGAGTATACACTGCATCATAGTCAGCTTCCAACAGCTTATGGCAGTCTTTTCAATTTACTTTGAGCGAGAGCTGAGTTCTCGTGTAGCGATCTGCATGACGCTCAGAATGAGATTCAAGTTTAGCTTGGAAGCGTTGACTTTGTCCAAGACAGGCTTCAGTGCATCGAGCTTGAACGCAAGAAGGATTCTGCTCCTCTTCTTAAGCAGTTTCTCCTTCACTTCATCAACTATCTCTTGGATTCTTTTGGTCTCCTCATCCAGCTCGTTGAATGCATCTTTACTGTACAAAGCCTCCTGCCCATCTACGACCTGGTGGATCATGGTCAATATTGAAGAGAGGGATGACATTTCGGTTGCAAGCTCCTGCCTGCTCTTTCGCGCTTTGCGCACCGCGTCTGTTGCTTTGAAAAGCGATGTGCTGAGCTGGGCTACAGCTATCGCCGTTCCGAGTATGGATATTGGATCCATCTGTGATTCCGATCGTCGCGAATGGGTACTGGCGAATTGTTGGACGAGGCGCCTGCTCTTGGAGAGCCAACGAGAAGAGCGAAAAAACCGTTCGTTGGGAAAGGCTGAAGGTCCAAGATTCTTAAGCAGCACGGCGCACAGCCTTGTCGGCAACCTTTGTGCACACAGACATGGCGCAGCTCGCAGCTCAGCCCCAGTGGCTGCTACCATCGTCGATCGGGTGCATATGCAATGCTTACAGTGTACTGTTGACTGAGCCTCACCCCTAGGGCACACTCATGCAAAGCGTCATTACAATTTTCACCCTTGACAAACTGGGCTGAACAATTTTACCACGATCTACCGCAAAGATCAGCAGAAGAGATAATTATATATTATGTTGACACCAGCAGCGGCGCCCCGGAGCTTCATTCATACAGCTTACTTTAATAAAAGTCGTAATTTCAGAGACGGTAAAATTCAGCTGCTGGTATGTTACAGCCCCCACCATCGCAAGACCCCCAACCCCGCACCAACTTCAGCTGCAAGTCCCTCCCAGCTGCAGGGCTTTGGTCAGCTCTCAAACTATGTGATACCAACACTTCTACTCGCCAGTTTTCTCGTATCCCAGGCTGCAATCTGCTGGTGACGCTTTACGTGCATGCATGGGAGGATTAGCGAATTACAGATGGCGTGAACCGTGGCATGCGATGCTCTCTCCACACACCTTACAGGCCTACAGTTTGACCTGTTCCAATGACGCTACAATGTGCGTTTAGCAGCGACGACCTGCATAATAGTGAAGTGATGTCTGACGATCGCTGCTCTACTCTACAGAGCCGCATACGTGTTAAAGTAGCGCGAGGCTAATCTTTAGCGCCACAAAAGTTCCACTCAAGGCGAGGCTGTGCTGCGCCTCGCTGACGCGGGGTCTTGTGGCTACACCGAAAAAATTACTGGCTGCTCGGTCAGTGTGTCCCGGGCGTGCTTATGGTCTTCGAGTTGAGCTGGCTGACGGTCGTGCGGACCGGTCCGAACCGGCTTAGAATGAAGACGTCATGTAGTCTTGCCAACCCGTTTCGAGCAGAAAGACTAAACAGCTCGCTGATAAATGAAGAGCTTAGTTCAATCTTCTTATATCGTTGCCTCCCTCTATAGAACCCCTTCAAGCTGCATTTAGTTGGCGCATAGAACCTACCTCATATTCGCACTCCCACATTCGGCCATCTGTGCGCTGACTCCCTTTCTTGACTGGAGGTGCTTGCACAATCGTGGGCGGTGGGCATGCTACGCTTCTGGGAGCTAGCACTCCGCGAGAGCGACTGCACCTGCCTTTTCCAAGTGGCTCTGGATCGCTGATGATGACTCCAGGTCCAGACAATTCTGCACGTTACAGTGCGTGGATGAGCACCTCAAGAACCGTGTGGCCTGTGACTGCATCCTCACTTGACGTATGGCTCGGGAGGTCGCCGTAGTTTCCCGAAGGTCCTCGCAAAGGAAATAATACAACGGATGATGAAGACTCTCCACTTCCAATCGACTCCTCCTGTGGCTACGAGTCGTCGTATTCTCTATATGGAGTCTACCAGCCTCACAACCTCGCATTTGGGGGTTTGTTGAGGCCTTTGTGCAAACAGGGCAGTGTGTTTGTAGTAGTGTCGCTGTTTGACATGATAGGGTCGAGTCAGTAGGTACGCTCATCTAAAAGAAGATCAGAAAAGCGGTGCTAAAAGAGGCCTAGCGGCAACAGGTCCAGCCTCGCAACGCTGTGAACATGTTGCCGTTTGTGTAACAACGGTGAGGCTTAATAATACGGAAAGAGGGGTCCAGGCTTTCGAGCTGCCCACAGATTCACCCCGTCGCTCAACCTCTTGCCACAGCCAACTTTATCCACAGCAGCTGTTGAGCACATAAACCCTGGCTATATGGGGAACACCAAACCTGCGAAAGCGCGGCATGCCGCCGCATCGGCGCTTGGAACCCGTTTGACCCGAATTGCGTGGGAACTAGCGGTATGGACACCAATCAGCGAGCGCCGCTACTTGAGGATGACTACGCTAACGCTCGTTAGAACTTGACCGCCGCGCCTACTTCGCATTATTCCTCGGCTGACGAACTAGAGATCGGCCTTGACCGTGTAACCGCATGCGTATTATCATTCTTCAGTCGCATACGCCCATTCGCGAACACTGAAGGCTAAGCCGAGAGTAGGTGCGAGGAGCCACACTTTCGGGCAGGGTAGAGATGAGAAGGCAGCGAAAAGATTGGAGAGCATTGCAAAAAGCCTCAGGATTGAACAGGGATTAGTCGTATTGTATTGCCTTGCAACATCATAGATAAGCTACGATAAGTAATCGGTTACGTGCTGGAGGACGTGCCTGAGGATCGCGCCGGCCGATGGGATAGCACCGCCGATGGGATAGCAGGGTACAGGCGATTTATAAGCGGCCCCAGATAGCCAAAGTTTAATGTTGACGCACAGATTAAAAGAAGTCTAAGCATTTAGAAAAACTGACCAATGAATGGATACGGAGCATCAGGAATCAAATTGAGATGCAATAAACTTTCCGGGCTCCGGACCTGGACGAAGAGAAAGTATTTAAAAGAGGATAATATCCGCTGCTGATATAGAGAGGGAGGTTCAACCTACATTGGTTCCAAAGAAAAGATAAAAGCTTTATCAAGATGCAAATTTCAACTTCTACCATCCTCTGTACCCTTGCGGGCTTCCTCGCTCGTACGGCCAGCGCCACCTCAATAGCGCAGTGCGACCCCATCCCGAACTGTCCACCTCACCCCACCACGATCGAGCAGCAGCGTGCCGTCTTCACCAACTTCATCAACATAATCTACAAGGGCGGCAACGTCACCGAAGCCTACCTAACCTACGTATCCGAGGACTACATCCAGCACAACCCCAGCGTTCTCAGCGGGCGGCAGAACGCCATCGACGCCGTCCAAGGATTCATAGATACTGGCGCAACTTTCGACGTCATGCACACCGCTTTTGATGATGGCTGGGGCTATGTGTTTTCACGAGTGGATTTTGGGGGGACGGCGCAGCCGGCGGCTGTGGTTGATGTCCTTAGGCTGGATGGGAGCTGCATTGTAGAGCACTGGGATGTGATGCAGGTGAAGCCGGCGAATGCTACGAACCCGCTTGCTATGTGGTCTTAAGAGTTCACATGTTACGCTGGGCGCATGGATGGTTTCCGAGAAATCACAGACACCTGATTGTCTTTTCGCCTCACCAATTTCGACTCTTTTCCAACTCACTGTAGTATATCATTCTAGCGAATATCGTACAATCATGCTCCATCTATGCGTTTGACTCGATCAAGATAGTAAGACTTCGTTCCAAAATGGTGACAAGGTCATCGTGAAGGGCGTGACGGTTGTCACGTAGCACCCGTGAGAAAGACGCGTTGGACGAATCTCATCGCGGCGCTTCGAACGCGTGCCGAGCATGAGGATCGAGAGCAGACCGATCTGGTCTGAGCTGGCAGAAGGCTCTGTCGATGACGGGCTGAAGTATCGGCGTGTAGCGCCTCCTTGAGCTGGCGCACCTCGTCGAATAAAGGTTGTTGGACTGGAATAAGTGAGGAGTGGCGAAGCTAGTATAGCTTCAGGGACTAGTTTTGTAGTTTTTCAGAGGTATTGCGGTGATGGAAGAGAGTGTTGGTGTTTTTGACTGGGGTCGAGGGGGCTGCTGTTGTTGATGGATGGTCGTTCAACGCACGTGGTCGGTAGACTGCGGAACTCCATGAAGCCGGCTGGTTGGCATTCTGTACTACTATCTGGGGTAGCCTGAGCTCTTTCTGCCCGTTTCCAGGAGGCTGGGCGTCGTTTGGGTTGCTTTCGCAAAGCTTGTTTTTCAGTCATGCAGAGCGCGCTGGAGGAGGACGGCGATTAGAGATGACGAAATGGCATAGAAAGGGGCCGGGGAAGGATTAGCGTAAGAAGAGAGGCTGTGACCACACGATGAAGGCTAGGGGCAGCTGCCTTGAGTATATTCACCGGAACGATGGGAGGCGGGTGACGGGAGCTTCTGGAGGCGGTATTGGGGAAGTGTTGGCAAAATGAGATGACTTCACTGTCTTTTGAGCAACTACCTAGGGGATCTCAAGATAGAGGCTGTATCTTCCGGGCTAATACTGGGATCAAAGTAGAAGAAGGTAGGTCAAACTACTGTTCCAGAAGTAATTAGGAAGTTCAAAATAAGAATGGGCAGAAGATGCGGCTCGTACGGCGTAACGCTGGGGGCTGGATGCCTCTAGCTTCTTAACCACAATCCATTTGCCCTAGCCGACCTTGATCGTCTCAGTTTAGTCCAGTGCGAGAGTACCCTCGATCCACATGACGTTAGAGAGCAGGAAAGTAGCAGATCCAAAGACAAGGTGAAAAAAGTGTGTTGCAAAACATCCCATGCCCGACGAGAGGTGTGATATGTCTGCATATTACGCAGAATCACCGCTTCCAGCCAATAGCTTGAGCATAGCAAAACCGTCAACGACAGCATCAATTCCAATGTAGCGAGCACGGCGCGTCAAGTAGGTAAGGTGGCGATCGGGAATTTTCTCCGGTGTAGTGATATAGTCGGCGTTAATGGCAGCGCTGGGCTCAGCATCGAGATAGGCTTTAGCCACAGAGCAAATTCGCGTAGGTCAACATTACTTTCTTCAGCTAGCTTTGTGGGAATGACGGTATTTTCAACCAAGCTTTGGATGTCTACCATGCTCTAGTCGCTCAGAGAAACAGGAGAAACATCGCAAGGAGGGCCTTGGAGAAGACTGCCCACAATAGCGGCTTCTTGAGTCGCATCGCTGTAACTTCACTAGGATTGCCCTCGATATTAGGGGCTGGTTCGCAGAGATCGTTGATATAATTGCTGCACAGATGAGGATCTGACAGACAGACAGCTAACGGCAAGATGTAGCAGGGTCAACAAGGCACGTTCATCTCTCGGAAGGACGATTCAAGGCGTCGATGACGTGGTGCTCCAGGGTATCGTGGACAAAGGTCTAGGAGCTGCTCTAAGATGACTTCGGTCAAGTCGGTGTGGATTGCATTCGCTAACCTCTGCTTGGCATCTGTCCTGAAGCTGTCTAGCAGGACCCAACCGTCCATCGATGAATGGTTGGACGATTGCACACGTGACTAGATCGCGGAGCTTGTCCACGAGGAGGATGAGAGCCAGAGGTTCATAGAAAAGGCAATGAATAATGCCGTGTGGGTTTTCAATGGCCGGAGGCTTCCTGTCGGAATTGTCCCTCTGTTTCAGCTCTCCCTTGGCTTCTACTTCAGACGATGCGCTCTACCAGACAGTGCACCAGGGAATCCCATAAGCCTCGGCGAAACTCATGGCTGGCTGTATATCTATTTGCCAGCTCTGCTTCAACGGCAAAAAGCCGCTGCCCCATGGCCTCAGCGTCTCTCGCAGCAGTTGCGCTCTCCGTAGCCTCTAATTTCAGAGCGTACAGCTTCCGCTCGAGGGCGTCGAAACGATCGAGGATCAAGCCCACTTCCGTCGGGGTGTGGAGTATGGGCGGATCTTGAACCCATCTCCGCAGCTGGTCAAGTTGGGGTGCGGAGCCGCGCCATCTCAAAAGGGACAATGGTGAGCCTCTTCGCGGATAGGGCGGCTGAGTGGTTATCGCGGGAAGTTGGCTCGGCAGCAGTAAGCAACCATTTCGAAGCCAATACGAATATCTGAGTTGCTCTTTCCAAAAGCGCCAGCGGGAACAAGAAAAACCTCTAGGGATTCATCGTACTTCTCTATGTACCTCGTAGCAACAGTGTGAGGGTGGTACAGATAGAGTAGGGTGGCAGAAAGTAGAGAAAGGCGGTGGAGGGCGTACACAGCTCTCGCACATTGGCAGGCGCCTGGCCTGGCTTCTCGAGCGTCACCGCATGCACGTGTACATTCGAGAGGTGGAGGTCGCCAAGACGGTAATGACGGACATGGTGATGCGTTGTTCAGAGCCAGGCAGCAGCAGCGGTTATCTAAATCAGCATGCAGCGGGCTGACGCACTCTAGGTTTAGCTGACACCTTGGCTCATGTCGCCCCGCACAGCTTCTGATCCAAGTGCTGAGCGCAGGTTGCTTGACTCGAAGACAAAGTGCATGCAGGGTATTGGTTGTAGGACATGTGGTCAGCTTGAAAATTCTACTCAAGCATAAATATGTATCGGTCATCATTCAATCGGCCTTGTAATGATTGGCGTAGTAAGAGACATTTACCCCGCACTGCGGGATTTCTAATCATTCGCCAAGATATGCATCTTCTATTCCTCTTGTTGATTTGCTACAATAATGACGCTAATTTAAGCCACGGATAACTTTTCGGGATGTTTGCAGGCAGAAATCATACACGAAACAGCGATTTGTTGCGAATCCTGCCTATCTTTTTCCGCAGCAAGAATTGTTTGCATGACTGCGTCCATTGATTTAGACGGAATGCACTCTATAGGCTACGAAGTAGGATCTAGGCTTGAATGTTGTTATCAAACTTGGAACTAGACACATGATATCTTAACAGTAGTCGATGATATAAGCCGCAGTAAGCAAAATAGAGGCTTGCATATAAAATCAAACGAGAATTCCATAAGCTCGTAGTATGTTCTTCTGAGAGTCCATCCAGATACACATTCTACTCATACTGCTCCATTAGAGTCCCAACTCGCTTTGATTGATTATATCGTGTCTACTCACGAATCAACCCCAACCCCATCGTACCCCAATCGTAGTCTTGTGCTGCAGCAGCATGACGTGGTGCCAATACGGAGGTTGTTCAAAAATGGTTGAAGATCCTCATCCGAATATGTGTGCAGACCGTACGTAAACAGATAATTGTTATAGCGCCTTCACTCAAATTACCCCAGATCGATGCATTGTTGCTGGATGTACGGGTTCAGTGGCGTGTGGGACGCATGGATTGCCCCCGTTGCGGTGCGTATGCATTGATAACAATACTGTAATATTGATAATGCTCACATCGCTATCTAGGCCTCCGAGATAATGTTTCCTCAAGACAGCTCTTAACGGACTGGAGATGCCAAACGCAGGAGGAGCCCGGTAGTAGGTTGACGATACGATAAAGGGGTTTTGTGTTCTTCGGAAATTGATGATAGTTTAGTCCAAAGTCAATTTAGTCAATTTAGGGCACTAGAGGCGGAGCATCCGTTTACGTGGGCGATTAAGAATTCCGCAACGTTCTAAACAGCGGTAAACCGTCTTTGTTCGGGGTTGCGATCCTACGGCCATAACGAAGCAGGGCTGAACGGATTCGTGCGCCTACCTCCGCGAGGATTTCGGACAGGAATTTAGGGAAAAGGGGTGGGCTCTTATGAATATCTGTAATTAGACCAGCTTGGTGCTTGCAGTAAACGCCTTACAAACTCCAGGATGGACCAAGCATGGAAATGTGGGCGACGGGTTTTCTGGGGCTCGCCGACCCCCTCCCAGGAAGCTCGACTTTCCGGCATGCCCGGTTTGTCATCCAGACAGTAGGCTCGGGGGACGTCCACGTTCTTGCTCACGTTTGCACAGTACCTACCCGGATGACTTCAGAGTATATGTGGCGCATGGAGCCGAGTACGTTGGACATATCCGCCTGGTAGGCGGAGTAATGCTTCATGTCCCTGCTCGGGATGTCGTGCTAGTTCTGCAGGTGTTTGATCATCGAACCTGCAGCCGGGCACACGTATGCGCAGTCGGAACGGCAAGTGCAGCGATATCACTTCTCGATCTCAAGCTATGGGCAGAATTCCGGGGTATGAATAGCTCGGGTGCAGTCCTCCTACTTGCCGCGCACGGTACGTTCCTGGAAATGGACTGAGTGGCTGCAAGCTGAATTCCAAGATGAGTTGATTGCGTCTTTGCAAAGCTTCCAATTACGTAGCTCTTGTTCACTGTAGGGTTGGAGTGCGGGATAGCTGAGCTCTTCCTGCAGCACCGACAGGTCGAGGTTCAGTGGTGGTGGCAGAGCATCTATTTCTTGCGCATTGTCCACATCAGCCAAGTCATTGCGTGTCACGCACACCTTCCAAACATTCTGGCGAAGCGTAAAGTGTCTGTGGTTAGAATACGATCGGTCACGACCCGGAGTATTTCTCGAGCAGCACGGTTCGTTAAACAGTCTGCCTCGTGGGAATATTGCCCAGTCAAAGGCCTATACTATAGGATGAGAATAATTGCTGTGTGCGCGGCAGATAAGGGCCCAGATTAAGTACAAGAGACTCATGATGTCGAAGACTTAATTAATCTGGGCGGGTTTAACTCTTGGTGCTGGCAGCTGGAAGACCTTGGTGGGAGCTTAGACTTGAATAGGCATTGAAATGGTTATGAGGAAGCGGTTTCTGGGCATGTTCATTTCCATCTCGGTCATCCCGAGCAAGTTGGAAATCGCTTGAGGTAAAAGTCTTCGGTACGCTCAGCCCCCTAGAGCTCATAGAGGCGATTCTCTATAATAAATCCCGATGCCAATGTGATTCATTTCTCCTTCTCCGAATCACTTAACATTGCGCTAAACCTATCGGCAATTTGCTCACAATGTGATATCCTCTCTTCCTTTTTGTTTCGCGGGGGCTATATTCGGTGATTTAAAATAAACCGTTTTATTGCACATGTTAAAAACAAGGCGAGAACCTGGCACGACCATTTAGGACTATCCGCGCTCCGAGCAATGCTATATGTTATACAAGGTACCGGAATTCAAGAATATGACTCGGATCGGCCAATTAGACCTTTAGGACAACGGTAGGTCATGTAACGGAGCGGTCAATACGACGCCACGAAGGCGCCTGAAGCTGGTAAACCCTATCGAGCACAAGGCGCCCTGCGTATCTTCCGACCTGTGGAGCTAACACTATAGGAGGTCATCCAGACTACTTGACTACTGATCTTTTTTTTTTTAGATACTAGTTACTCTTGCTTTGTAAACTAATATGCTATAGATTTTAGGCCGGTCCCTAGTTTCTATCTACAACTCCCGTACCTTCGCCGGCCGATTTTCTTTCCTCTTATTTATCTGTCTAACTTTCCCTCTTCCTCGCTAGTTGGGGTGTGCTCCTCAATTCTGACGACAAGCGCAAGTAGCGGTAACTAGCCGGTCTATAGCCGAGAAATCTGCCGATGATAGTAAAGACGCTTTTTTAAAATAGCCTAGCAACTAACTCTATAAACTCCCCCCTCAGCGACGCGGCACTATTTATCTGTAGCGCCAGAGGGACAGGGTGTTGTGACACTTCCAGGTCTTGCGGCAACCAGCAGTAGTCTTGTTGTACTTGTGGCCCTTGTTGATACCACGGCTATTCTTGCTGGCAGTGACGTCACTGGGTATAGCTGCGGAGGATGCTCATCAGGGCGCTCGCCGGCCGGGCCTCCTCCACCAACACCTTCCCCTCCTCGACCTTGCGAAGCTCGCGCGCTTCCTCCAGAAGACTTTCCAGGTAAACATTGCAAATGTCGCTTTTAGGGGCATTGAAAATACTCGCTTTTCTCTGATTCTTGTCATAATTATGAGCTTATCCGTCAACCCCTCAGGGAAAGCAGGTCTGAGCATCGGCGCGGGCCGTCGACTTTTAGTTTCCTGCAGGCTTGGCGGCTGGCAGGAATTGAGCTGTTTGGGAATATGTCCCAGAAGTCGTGCCCAGACTTCTGAGTATGTTCTATGGAACAATCGGCGGCCTCTCATTGGTCCAGTAATTTCCAGTCGAACACGCCCAAATCCTGGAGATCGACGACCGCCAAACTGCTCCTGGACCTTCACCACCGCCATCGGAGAGGGTGAAAGTCCTGGCAGCTTACTTAACACCTCGTCCATACTGCTAAATTGGTCTTCTAAAAGGCCTCATTCAAGTAGAGAATAATGTGTGACAAGTCGATTCTCTCACAGCTCCCTGAAGAAGAAGTCGGATCTTTCGAAGAGGTTAGCAGTGCTGGGGAGGCCTAAGCGAGGAATGTAAAGGCGCATAACTCATTTGGTTATACGTTCTGGCTGTTCTATGGCTCGAGACTTTATGAGTTCTGTACCCGTTTCTTGACACATTCATGGATTCAAAGCAGTGAACTGCAAGTCTGATGGCCCAAATCACGCCGCATTGTCATAAATAAGATACTGAAGCTCAAAGCATCGTTATCATTGAAGCAGCATGAATATTACTCAAATGCGAAGCTTCCTCTTTTCGATAACATATTCACATCGCTAAAAGCACAAAGACGAACAGTATATAAAACAATTTGGCAAATCAGTGAATTGTTTCGGTTGATTGGTGGCTATGTAGAAATAGCTGAGCATCGTATCAGGTAAGTTGTGTTCCTTAACTAGAAAATGCCAAGTATGATCCCGATGGTACTTGAAAATGTAGTAGAGTCATGTTTAATGTCGGGACTTTGAAATCGGCGTCTTAGAATCATAGTTTTGAGAGACTGTTAGATCGTCGAGCCACGTGGCAATGGACAGAGCCTGTAATTCTGTCAGCTCCATCCACAATTCGTCTGCCTGCGTGGCATACCGTAACAAATCAAACTATTTCTCTGCCTCGCTTAGCCCCTTGTTTTGTCTTACCCCCGCTTGGGTCATGGTAGGCTTTATGCGTGGAAACGTAACGACGGAGCAACGTGGCAATGCTTCGTGACGTCACCGAAATGCGCGCTGTTCCGGACATGAAGATCCGGTTCGCCAATCAAAACCCGCTTATGATAGCGCCGTGACAAGTGAGCCCGTGGCTCCGTTCTGCTCCGTCGATATATCAAACCATGTCCACTCTCTTTTCTGGCCTCCCGCGATCTCCCTTCTACTTACCCCTTTTAAAGCGCAACAATCGCAACGAGGAATCAGACCATACATGAACAAGGCTAAAGATGGCCGATCCTCATCCGGAAGAAGGTGACAGCTCGGAAACGTTCGGAAGCCCCCGAACATTCTACGAAAGGCATGTTCACAATGCCTTCAAATTCTTCATTCGAAATGTGAAAGGTTAATTTTATTTTGTGCCCTTATGCAGGATCCTGCATTCCGACCAATTTACCTTTCTCGTTGGTGAACACAGAAAGCCTTTTGTGGTTCATGCAGCTGCTCTCGCGCTCCAATCAAAGGCATTGAGTACTTTGATCAACGGTCCCATGTTGGAGGCAAAAACTCGGTCTGCTGTTTTGGACGATGTTGACGAACAAGACTTCATGCGCCTGTGCCAATTCGCTTACATGGGCGACTACACAACACCACTTCCCATAGTTGAGAGCTCCGAGGAACTCAACGCAGAAGAGGCTAGAGTTGCTGCTGACCCCATGGATATGCCTCCTACAGCGTCTTCTGCACCTGAAGTTGAACCCACGCCAGAGCCCCCAATGGATGACCCACAAGATCAGGAAGTACCAGCAGACGCTCCGCGCGAAGAAATCATTGAAGAGATTTTTGAACCCGTTCCGGAGTTCTTTTACGATTCTCGTCAATTGGGTTCCAGTAAATCGAAGAAGAAGAAAGAATCGAGAAGGGTCAAATTCAGACAGGCATTCGAGAACAAAACACCATGTCAAATCTTGCCTCGACAACCCCTACTGGATACCTGCGAGCCAGGCACGAACTCAGATGAACGCGAAAACTACACCACCGTATTTCTGGCCCATTGCCGGCTATATGTGCTCGCAGACAGATTTGGTATCGAGACCCTTCGAGCACTGACATTATGGAAACTTCACGAGACGCTTGTTCACTTTACTCTTTACGAGACACGCGTCCCTGATATCGTCGAGCTTATCGAATACGCATACTCGAACACACCAGACTACTGTAGCCGTGTAGATGGCCTGAGGTCACTAGTATCGGAATATGCTGTCTGTGAAATCGATACTCTGGGCCGTTCTCCAGATTTTGTCGCACTTATGGAAGAGGGGGGTCCCTTCATACGAGACTGGTGGAAATTGATGAGGGAATGTCGTTGTTAAACGCACTTTTTGCAAACTCACGCCCAGGAGCGAGAGAGATAAGGTGCAGAATTATTTCGGTTGGTATCGTTTTGGGTCTTCTCGGTTATTACTTGACAAGAAGGATCATGCGGAAAATGTGGGAACACAAGTTGATTCAAGTACGACCACATAATAACCAATTTGCCTTGGGATATCGTCGCCAAATCATACCAAGGCGCTGAAGGTATGCAAACAGTGCTTGGCGCGGTACATAACCTGCGTATGTCCTCTGCCACGCAGCAGCAAAACTCCCTAGAGACGTGAATATGTCAGCTAAATTCCTCTTGGTCTATGTCTGTAGAAATGTGCGTACCTTCAATTGGGCCCAGTTCGCCAAATCCCACCGCTTCAAGAACCCAGGGGGAAAGCACAGCCAACACGCCAATAGCAATGATCGTTGTGTACACAGGATGCTCCCGTGCAAACTGTTCAGCAGCTGCGACACTTTTTTCTACAGCATCCTTCATCGCAGAAGACATCTGAGCGCCAATGGCGATGGCACGCTCAAGCTTTGCCAGTATGACCTTCCCTAAGCTCTCTTCCCAGTTCCACCCTGTGGCTCCAACAACGTCATCCAGCTTTTGATCTAATTCTTTTCCGCGCTTTTCAGCACCAAGGAGCGCTGTGACAAACTTCTCGGCGATGTCTTCGTCGTTCATCTCGGTAGGGTGGGGTTGCTCTTTAGATGACTTTGTGCATGGAATGCAAGACATCGCTGCGTGTATCGCATCCATGTCTGTGTATCGTATCGGGTAATGAGGGGTGACAGGTGGTTGAAAGTTGAGAGTGATGGGAAATTGAAGAAGGCGCGCAGTATGGTCTATAGAACACTTACAGGTGGCGCAGAATATATACTCCATCGGACAACTAGCAAATGGAGGGGCAAGCAGGAGGCAAATGGCTTGGAATTTATCCGGTCATCTATCAGGAACCAAACAAAAGATGCGTTCGTCTGCAATGAGTTAATCTACCTGATGATTGTTCCTCCTTTGGTGTCATCAGAAATTCGGCCGAGAATGCAGGGGTTGCGATAGGCTGCCAGAGCAATTACCTCCCTGCACCAGTGTATTGGAAATTTTCGTAGCTATGTGCATACCATTAACAAAAATGCGGAGAGGACAAAATCGCGGAATGTCCATTTCTGTTATTGAATCAGTTTCGAATTCTAAATTAATATGACATTCCAACAGTAGAATTTGCTTTTTATCCCTCCAGCCTTCTTCTTATTCTTCGAGAGTTTCCGTACCAATTC
This sequence comes from Lasiodiplodia citricola, assembly GCA_023089105.1. Lineage (NCBI taxonomy): Eukaryota > Fungi > Ascomycota > Dothideomycetes > Botryosphaeriales > Botryosphaeriaceae > Lasiodiplodia > Lasiodiplodia citricola. The sequence goes on along the minus strand of JAJNLL010000016.1, from coordinate 89,311 downwards.
ATTAAACGATCTTTTCCATCTGGCACGCCCCTGGCTGGGCTAGAAGAAGCAGTTCTCATTCAGTCGCGCTGTAGCAGACCTACAAGTAGGTTAGAGAGACGGTGCGAATTCTCCAGATTCATCTACTTTATACTTCAATACTCATAGAGTACAGCAGGTGACAGTTTGACGTGGGGCGCTTCGGTGGATTAAGGAAGCTTCGCCGAGGTTTCAGGAAGACACTGTAGCCGCATAAGCTAACTGCATTCACGCCGATAAATCGCCAACTTGATTCCCCAAACCTGCAAACTATTATCTTCTCACATGATCTATCACCTTGCTTTAATCCTAGTTGTACGTGCTAATACAGCTTACAGGAAGTTCTTTGCATCAAGATGTGATGATCGATGAGATGAGCAGTCTTGTGTGACGTCATTACAGTGTGCGTGATTTTTTAAAATGCGAATTCAATTTAATAATTGAAACTCGTTTTTGACGTTGTTTGGGGAAGTAGCCGGCGGGGCTGGATACTAGATAATTGTGGGTAGGCAACACTCACCTGGCATTTCGTATTCGTTTTGCGTCGTATTCGCAGCACCATGCCGCTAATGCGGAAAAGGAACAAGATGAACTTTCCCCGCATACAATACGGTCTACTCACCCGTCCCGTACATCCGGTGTATATTACTTTGCAGGAAATTTGCTCTAGGCTACAGACACATCATGTACCTAGCAACCAGCCATCAGCAGACACGGAAGATGCGCTCCGGTGAGGAGTTGCTGTATAAATGGGACGCTCAGCATAACCGTCATCAGTATCGGTCACTGTCTTTGCAAAGACACAATAGACATTCGAAACTCTGGCAGAATATGTTTTTGCTATCAGCTGCCGTACTGATCTACCTGGCGTACCTGCAGCTGTACGCGACGGCTGCAGACACGGCCACATCGGACTACCCGTACCTCACAAGCCCAGATGTCTTTCCATCTCGTATGTACGCTACAGATTGATATGATTAGAGCTTTTTCTGATTTTCTTTTCCAGCAAACGCCACTGGAGCTGGCGGTTGGGATGATGCGTTCGACCAAGCCAATGCCTTCGTCGCACGTCTCAACCTCACCGAGAAGGCCATGCTTGTCACCGGTTACCTCGGCGGACCATGCGTGGGAAACATTGCCGCGATACCCAGGGTAAATTTCCGTGGAATTTGTTTGCAGGACGGCCCCAATGCCATCCGTACGGCCGATAAGGCTACTGTGTTCCCTGCTGGTTTGACAGTAGCTGCAAGCTGGGACAAAGATATCTTCTATCAACGAGGAGTTGCTATAGGCGAGGAATTCCGTGGCAAGGGAGCACATATCTACCTGGGGTAAGTTCGGAGCCGTTCATTTGCAGGGTCGTTTTTCTCTGACTTCCAAACCAGGCCTGTTGCAGGTCCTTTGGGCCGACATCCATTGGGAGGCCGCAACTGGGAAGGTTTTTCCCCGGATCCCTATTTAACCGGAGTCGCAATGTCAGGCACCATCAAAGGAGTTCAACAGAAAGGAGTCCAGGCATGTGCAAAACATTTCATCGGCAATGAGCAGGAAACGAGACGCAGTTCTGAGGACGACGGATCAGTTGAAGCTTTTTCAGCCAACATAGACGACAGGACCCTCCATGAGTTGTATCTCTGGCCTTTCGTTGATTCAGTAAAGGCTGGAGTCGCATCATTCATGTGCAGCTACAACCGTCTCAACCAAACATACGCTTGCGAGAACTCGAAGATTCTCAATGGGGTACTGAAGACCGAACTCGGATTCCAAGGTCATGTTATGTCCGACTGGTTCGCGACACATTCCGGCGTCAGGGCTATCGAATCGGGTCTGGACATGAACATGCCAGGACCGATAAATCAAGCCTCCATATACACGGGCGAATCCTTTTTTGGAGGGAACGTCACGCGCGCCGTGTCAAATGGCAGTCTTCCCGAATGGCGCGTGGATGACATGGTGCGGCGCATCATGACTCCCTATTTTCTCCTGGGTCAAGACTCGGAGGAGTTCCCCAGTGTTGACCCGAGTTCGATGGGAGTTATGGCTGCCATCTACGGAAGGCTACAAACAGCCATGGGGATGATTGGTGGCATGCCCGAGGCTCGAGACGTTCGTGGCAACCATGGAGACCTGGTTCGGCAGTGGGCCGCAGCCAGCACAGTGCTTCTCAAGAACACCAATGAGACTCTTCCACTCAGTTCTCCGAGGAATCTTGGGGTGTTTGGCAATGATGCTCCAGATGCGACGGAGGGCTCCATTCCGCAAGAGAACTTTGTCACAGGTACACTCTCGATCGGCGGCGGATCTGGAAGCGGCCGCCTCAGCTCCATCGTCTCGCCTTTGGAAGCTCTCAAGGCTCGCGCCAAAAAGGACGGCACCTACCTGCAGTATATTACGGACAATTCGAAAACCGCTGCGAACGACTTCGGCGGCATCTATCCCATACCCGAGGTGTGCCTTGTGTTCTTGAAGACCTGGGCTAAGGAGGGTGAAGACCGCATCAGCTTCGAGGCTGACTGGAACTCAACGGCCGTGGTCAATAACGTCGCCTCCTTCTGCCCCAAAACCGTCGTGATCACCCATTCAGGTGGGATCAATACCATGCCTTGGGCAGACAACCCAAACGTGACTGCTATTCTTGCAGCGCATTACCCTGGAGAGCAGAGCGGTAACGCCATTGTGGACGTGCTCTATGGCGACACCAATCCGTCCGGCAAACTGCCGTACACCATCGCTCGCAACGAGTCAGACTACAACACTCCAATCTTCAATGTAACCGGCCCGCAGGCAAATGAGAGCGCAGCCTGGCAAGCCAACTACGAGGAAGGTCTCATGATTGACTACCGGCACTTCGATGCCCAGGACATCGAACCTCTTTACGAGTTCGGCTTTGGGCTCAGTTACACCACGTTCGACATTAGTGGTGACTTGTCTGTTACCAAGGCTGTGAATAGCGTTTCTGATTTCCCTAGGGTAGTCTCGGCTGTCAGTCCCGGTGGAAACCCTGAGCTGTTTACCACAGTCCTTAACGCAAGCACCCAGGTCACCAACACAGGTGACACGCCTGGCGCTGCCGTTGTGCAGCTTTATGTTTCATTTCCGGAGGATAGCGTACCGGAAGGCACGCCAGTAAGAGTGTTGCGCGGATTTGAGAAGGTGCTGTTGCAGCCGAGCGAGGTGCAGCCGGTCAACTTCAATCTCACCAGACGGGACCTCAGTGTTTGGGACGTTGAAGCTCAGGATTGGAAAATCCTGCCAGGCGAATATAACATCAGGGTTGGGTTCAGCTCGAGGGATTCGAGGGCCGATGCGACTGTCAGCTTGCTGTGAGTATGGAGGGGCGAAACAGCAGTGAAGGCTGAACCGCGCGCAAAATTCTTGCTTCGAGACCCACGCAACGTGTTATTCAAGAGTCTAAGCCAAAAACAATGACATTATATTAGTGGACCCTTGCGGATGATTGTAAGGGAGACCCTTGCAAGTAAAACGATTGCAGTCGTGTCAAGCATTCAATTTATTCATAAGGAAGTTGAGCTGGATGAGCCTACAGGGGTTGCATTTGTAGCTCAATTTTTTTTTTGCGTGCCGCTTCATTTCTGTTATGCAGCTTTTTGCTTTGGTTTCACGGCCTTCCAAGGCCTTTATTCTGACAGTCGGGGGTGCGTTCGTGATACTTCGCGATCGACACGAATAAGAAGCGTACTCGTACCCGTACCAATGCAGCGCGCTTATTTGCACGCTCGAGACCCGTGCTGATGCAACGCTAGTACCGCAAGAACTCTGACTGTTGGTTAGGAAGATGGAAATTTCACCCCAATCATAAAGTGGCATTTTTCAAGAGATCTTCCATACTACCGTCTACTCTATGGAGGAGATTCCAGTGAAAACGAGCGAATTTTGCATTTGTCAACAAGTCCAAATATTCTTGAACTTGTATACACCAGACTCGACTTCTGTCCTCCTGATTATTTTTGAAGTGATCTTTCTCGAACATACTCCAGAGACTGTGTGTCCTCGACATCGCTCTGAACAACCATGGTGGTACCACGGGGGACGCCATATGTGCGGAAGTACCGGAAATCGAGGATTGAAACAATTGCTGTTTGAATGGCGAGTATGCTGTTCAGGAACCTTTGGTGAGCATCGCGTCAAAAGGGAGGAATTCAGTGAGTTGGGGGCGCGTACAACAGAGCCAAGTTTATCAGAGACACGATCCAAGTGAGGCCGCAGCTGGCTCCCGAACAGAATGTTGCGTTGGCCTTGAAGAGTAGGCCCATTGCCACAGACCAGAAAACAACCTCAACGGAATTGAGAATTGCATACGCCTTCAGACTCGCCCATTTCCGATATTTAGCAACGTGCTCGGTCAGAAGCTGATACCCGATGACGACCAATGATTTAAGGCCCTGTATTGATGTGGTGAGTCAGTTGCATGCGACGTGAAGTGTATAATAGAGAGCTAACCATGGTAAGAGACAAGGTGTGCGCTCTAGTTGTTGGGACTTTCATTGACACCCGTGCGATGGTAAGAATAATGGCCACCACTATCAGCACCAATTGGACGATGTGCACACGGAAGGTATATCGGGGGTCGAAAGCAGGGGAGTTGAGGAACGTCTTGATCTTCTCCAATATTTGGCTTTGCATATTTGCTTGTGGAATGAGGGTGACAGTGGGCAGAAACGGTCAAGAAAACAACGGCGAAGTTAGATTCATATGTTGCCTGAAATGGTTGCGCACGCTTTTCTGATGGAGGATCTCGCTGGATCTGTGACCATGGGCTATTTCCGGTACGTACCGAGGGAGCCAAGACGGTCGTACTCGTAAAGGCTCGCGAAGGGTACGTCGTAAAAGCCGATAGGCCAGCAGGATGGCCTGGTGGGGCTAAGTTCGACCACGATGCAAAGCACAAGGAAGCCATTATCTTTCTTGTATCAAGCCGCTTTCCTGCCGCTACCACCAACACACCAACAATAGCCTTGCGTTGTGCTCTACAGATCACCACGTCCCGGCTAGCGTCCCACGATCTTGCAGATCGGGGTCCCGCCAATGCTGCATAGAATTAAGCTCAACCAAATGATTACCCGACTTGGGAATTCTTCTATCTCTACATCAATATAGCGCGTTTAGCGCATTGACGACGCCCTCAAGTCTTTGGTAGATCTTGAGTTGTAGAAGCCATTACCTTCCATTTACAATTTTGGATGAAACATATGAGTTCGTGATGATGAAATGATGGCGCTTGCATTTTGCATGTGCAGTGAAATCCCCCGGGGCGATATTTGAAATTCTTGGTCCGCTTGAAAAAAAAAAAAAAAAAAAGCGATGTGCGCGTCGCAAACTGGAGATTCATGTGCGCAAGGTAACAAGGAAACAGCCTGGAACCAGATGTAAACTTTATATCCCAATTGCTACTTCCTGATTGGTTGTAATTAGAGAAGCCCAATCAACGGTGGTATCTCCGGTGGTCGCGAAGGTTCCATGCTGTTGGTTCCACAATGCGGGGCGTGCCTTCCTCCGCTTGCTGCCAGATCATCCTCCCAATGTAAGTAACCCCACTCCAAAGCCAACTCGCAACTTCACGATCGCAATCAGCGGAAAAGATGGCGATCGACAAGCGCAGTATCGCCGGGGTCATCACCGGCCTTGTATGCAATCATCCGCTCTTATGTATCTCTCTCAGCTTGCTGACAACCTGGCCCAGCTCTTCCTCGCCCTCATTGCCGTCGCATGGCACGTATCCGCCGACGTCATTCATAGTCGCAACGCTAACGCCGCCCAGCTACGCCCACTATACCATCCAGCATCTGGCGCTCCCGATCCCCGCTGCGCTCAGCTTCCTTGTCATAATTCTCCCAGTAGCACAAGGCCTCAGCACCTGGTACCTGGCCCGCCCGCCGGCCCGCCGCCAATTCCTTGCTCTGCCCACCTCATCCTCGGACGCCGCTCACTCGTACGATGACGCCCCGGCTCACGCGTCGTCCCGCCATCCCAGGCCCGACCCGCGTGCGCGCATAGCACCGCCGCTGCTCGGCGCCCTCACCATCTTCGCCACAGCTCTTGCCACACTTTCCGGCACCCATCTTGCGCCCGCCGACTCGCTCAACTGTGCCCTCCGCGACCAGTGGCTGGCTCTGTTCCGCACCAAGAATGGGCAGCAAATCAAAGCCATCCAGGATGCGCTGCAGTGCTGCGGCTTCCGCACCGTCTATGATATGGCCTGGCCGTTCCCGCAGTCCTCCGGCGGCAAGACACAGCGGAGCACGTGTTCAAAGACGTTTGAGCGCGATACTGCTTGTTTCTCGGGGTGGAGGAAGGAGGAGCAGAAGATGGCCGGGCTGCTGGTTGTGGTCTGTTTGGGGGCTTGGGCTTGCCAGGTAAGCCTTCTTATGCTTTGTGTCGATGGTTTGAGGGTTTGGGAACGCTGACTTGAAGATTTCATCAAACGCAACAGATGATCGTCACAACCCGCACCTTCACGCAGCCGTCCTGGCTACAGCGCTTCGTGGCGAGGAATTCAAGAAACCAGGCGAGCGAATCTGACGTGGAGAACGTCAATGGCGATGAAAGGCCTTCCCGGGCCATAGACTTCCACAACGCGGGTCGATACACGGACAACCCATCTGAGGACCTCGAGGAAGTTGAACGCGGGCAGCCTACAGAAGGTAGGGGAGGGGTTGCTATCGAGAATTCACGCGCCACAGATACTCATGAACACCACACAATGTTTCCTTCGGCACACGGCAACGGCCACAACCACAATCACTGGAGTACCGACCAGCATTAGGCTGAAACCCCCGGAAGCTCATGGTCTGCTTTTATGCTCCCTACCTCCCTTTCATTATTAAAGTCTCGGTTTCATGAAGTTGCTAGTGGGTGACCAACCACAAAATTGCTTTGTATGAGTAAGGGATCATGCTAATTAGCCATTCAACTTGAGTTCTAATTCAAAATGTGAGATTTGGTGACGGATAAAGCAAAAGTGAGGGCTTCTCCCTGAAATGCGTCCAGACAGCGGGAAAGGGTTGCGCAGGAGGCCACCCAGAGCGGCCCACTTGCAAGTAGAGAAGTAGCTACGCAAGGTGAAACCTTAATCGCACCGAAGCATAGAAAGTAGCCTCTCACCAATGAAACGGGCGCAGAATGGTGATGATCACCTGCCAAAAGATGTGTGGTGAAGTATGCGACCCGCGCGCTCCCAGCTCCGACTAATCTATGGTGAATAAGTCCAATGGCTGTATAAATAGCATCAAAACTTCGTACTTGATTCCAGAACATCACATGGCGCTCAAAGAATACCAAGAGTTACATAGATAGTCTTGGTGAGCTGAAATAGCCAAAGGATGAAGGCAGAGAAGGCCGGCTCGTTCTTTGGTCATCATTAAGGTCCTAATCTCTCTATACAACTTTCATCCCAAAATGGCAGAGTAAAGGAACATTTCAGGTGCTGTTATACCCTCAAATAATCACTATTTTGGTTAGAACAGCTGTGTAAGCTTACTCAAGAGTACGGATTTAGCAAGACAATGCTACGCTTAAACGCATTGTCGTCCCCACAAGCCAATACAAAACCCTTTATTCACTCTTTTTTCGTTATACTAATTGAATTTCTCTGTCCATTCTATGATCTTCACTCGATCTTACGAGAGCTTTCCGATGACTGGTGTCTATTTCCTTCCGAAGAAATCGCATCTTCTCGAGTTAAAATTGGAAGCACGGAAGCACCGACGCCACTTCAATCAGCGGCCCGGGAACGAAGCCAGGGATGGAGTAAAAATAAAGTTGCCACTGGCTCAAGGGCCTAGCCTAGGGGAGGCGCCGTCACTTCTGCGCTGCTTACTGCACTCTCACGGTCATGTGTGACTACTGCAAACGGGAAGAGACGCTGATCTTCGTCCTCGTGACAAGTGAGATTGGTCTTGGAGTGACACAAGAAGAATTAGTGCCTTCCGCGCTAAGAATGAAGGGATATATCCCTTGCTGAGATACGTATACTCACATGTGATCGGCCGGTTTCGTCAACTATCGTAACAACAGTATCTTCTATGCTGATCCAGTCCTATCTCTTTCGTATGGCACGCTAACACGCTAAAATAGTAAAGAACCCTTTCGCTATAGTCTCTTCTGTGGGGAAGCTTCTCGGCTCCTGCTTCCTGTGGTTCCGTCCCGACGGGAGCACTTTCGCTACCACTACTCTCAGAAGCTTCTTCCCTTCGAGAACGATCCCGCTGCTAAAAATGCTTAATGCGTGGACATCAAATGTAGTTCTAACTTCAACTACGGTAAACGCCGAAAAGAGGTTCTCATGGTAAAGATTCCAAAGATATATATTGGATGGCTTGTCTCTTCAATCGGGCATCCATCGCTACTCTCCTCCTCAACCTCCCATTCCAACAATACTTTTATTCAGTTGTCTAGAGGACACTCAACCAAACGCTGAGCGTTTCACCTCCTATCCATCTTATCAAAACCCCAATTCGCCAGGATGTACACCTTCAAGAGCGTCGTGGTCATGATGACCCTTAGCGCTGTCGGGTTCGGTATTCCTCTTCAGCAGCGTAATGCCGATGCTCTTCCTCAGCTCGCTCCTCCTCCGGCCGGGCTCGGACCGTACGGCCTTAAGAGCCTTACGTCCCCGACCAGCCCGGTGCCTGAGCCCACCCCGATCGACGAGCCCGTCTCCGTCCCTGACGAGCCTACCGCTGCTGCCGCTGTTGAGACTACCGCTGCCGCCCCTCTCGAGACTACCACTTCCGCCCCTCTCGAGACCAGCATCGCTGCGCCTACAACTGTCGCATCTGTCCAGCCTACGAGTGTCGCCGCTGCCACTACTCTATCTACGGCGAAAATTGCCACCGCTTCCAGCTCGCCATCTTCATCCGCTGCCGCCCCCTCCAGCACTGCCGCTGGCTCGAACAATGTCACTGTTGGCCAGCTGGTCAACAATCTGCTCAACACCTTGCTCGGAGGTCACAGGTGATCGGCCTGTGGTCGCACCGCCTCCTTACGCCGTTGATCGGTGACTCGGCTGTTGATCGGTAACTCGGCCGTTGATCGGTATTCCAGCCGACGAAACCTCCATCCAGAGTCTGCGAGCCCAGGCCTGTTTGTTCCTACGTCGGTTATCTGGAATTCAATCTGGAATTGAGTAGCATTTCTTAATTGAATCAATTAATATCTCTTCATGTTGAGTTAGCCAACGCCCTGATTTTATGTGATTTCATGTGTCCTGAAAGCTTGTTTCGTGTGCGACATTTGATGAAGGCCGCAATCTCTATTTTCGTTGGCCGGCAAGGGAGTAGCATGGTGATCTTCGTCGTGGAAGTTACTCCACTAGATAAGCTAACTTACCACAGCGTGAAACAGATCAGTTACGGGTCAAGGTTGCGCAGCAGAAGTGACCTCCCTCTCTCTGGTGGGGCTGTTCCACCGGGCTGTCAAGGAGAACGATGAAGAAGATGAGCGACGTGTAAGGCGGGTGATGGGAGCGGAGCAGGACGGCTGGAGGACGTCGGACATGGCGCCCATGGCGGGCGGCACAGTTCGAGTCAAAAATTGGGGCGTTTGCGAGGCGGCGGGCGGTGGATCGACCTTCCAGCCACCCGTCGGGGCTAGACATGGCGGCTGCGGGTGGTGACGTTACACAACGGCAACGCCCGACAGCCATCCATTGCCGAACGACTTAATTGTCAGCCTCTGACGCGCGATTTCTTTATTTCACGCCTCGTCGCTAACTGTGTTTGTAGTGTGGAGGCTTGTCGGCTCGGGAAAGCTTACCGCCAATTTATTTCGCGGCAGTTGGACTGAGTCGTTGCCAGGGTCGAGGGCGGAAATACCTTCCACGAGCGCCAGGGAAAGCAAGTGTGGTGGCAGGCTTTTCCGCTGAGTAAGGGTGAAACAGGCAGCTGGCTTGACATGCCGCCATAACTGGCACGTATTATTGGACGCCGGGTTGGGCTGTAACAGTTAGGCTACCTACGAGCCGGAATCTGCTTCCCTCATCTAGTGCTAGCGTGGGATGGTCTGCGCGCTAATGTCCCGACGCGGGCTAAACCCCGCAGTCTAAAGTACGTCACCCCACACTCTTTTCCCCGCGGGGGAGAGCTGGGGGATCATCGCCCCCAGGATCGCCACTCGGGACATTAGAGAGTCGAGATAGTCAAGGCCTGCAACTTGCCTTCAAAAGCCGAGAGTAGGAATCCATCTTCAGATAGAAATTCGAAGCGTTTCCCCGGACTTTGGTATGTATATATTGCGGGTGCCTCCGCGTTTGATACTCTAGGAGTAAGAGTTGTTCTACTCTCAAATCCACCGTTTCTTGTTGCCTTTTGATTCGCAGTCATGTCGAAGAACAAGGATGCGGAGCCTCTGAAGGCTTCTCACGAACCATCAACCGAGAAGATCGAGGACCTGGCTGACACCGAACTCACAACCATACCCAGCAACGCCGAAGGTCATGTTTCGTATGGCAAGAGCGGCATCGCCGGTCTTGTCGAATCTCCATATGTCCTTGGTGCAGCATTTCTCGCATCCATGGGAGGCTTCTCCTTCGGGTATGACCAGGGTGTCATTTCGATTGTCAATGTCATGGACCAGTTTCACACTGCCTTTCCACCGGCAAAGACTGCTTTCGGAAAGGGCTTCATGACGGGCATGCTCGAGTTTGGAGCCTTCATCGGCTGCTTCTTCATGCCTACTTTGGCAGACATGATTTCTCGCAAGCGGGCTTTGACTGTCGTCGTCGTCATCTTCAACATCGGAGCTATCATGCAGACTGCCGCCCAGTCATACGGAGTCCTTGTCGCAGGCAGAACCATCGGAGGCATCGGCGTGGGCACATTGGCCATGGTGAGCGACACTTTAACACCAGCAAATCGGATCAGCACTGACATCCTGTGGTAGGGCGCACCCATCTACATCTCCGAGATCGCACCACCAAACCTCCGCGGCACACTTCTCGTCCTGGAATCCATCTCTATCGTTACCGGCGTCGTGAGCTCCTTCTGGATCACTTACGGCACGCGACACCTGCCCGGCGAAGCCTCTTTCCGCCTACCCTTCGGCCTGCAGATGGTCTGCTCGACGCTGCTGGGCATCGGCATCAACTTCTACCCGTACTCTCCTCGCTGGCTCGCCCTCGTCAACCGCCCGCAAGAAGCCCTCCGCAGCCTCGAGCGCCTGCGCCGCCTCCCCGCCACCGATGTGCGCGTGCAGATGGAGCACAAGGACATTCTCAGCGAGGTCGAGATCGAGAAGCTAGTCCAGGAGAAGCGGCACCCGGGCGCCAAGAGGCTCAAGCTCGAGGTGCTGGGCTGGTTCGACCTGTTCCGCAAGCGGTCGTGGCGCAGGACGGCCGTCGGCGTCGGCGTCGCCTTCTTCCAGCAGTTTTCCGGCATCAACGCCTTCATCTACTACGCCCCCACGCTGTTCCAGTCGCTCGGCCAGTCGGACGAGATGTCTCTGATCATGTCCGGCATCTTCAATATCCTGCAGCTCGTCGCCGTCGCGGCGTGCTTCGTCGTCATCGACAAGGTGGGCCGTCGCCCGCTTGCCATCTTGGGCGGCATCGGCGGCGGCGTCGCCTGGACGGTCATGGCCGCGCTCACCGGCGTCTTCTCGAAGGACTGGCTGGCGAACCCGGCGGCGGGTTGGGCAGCGGTGGCCATGGCGTTCCTGTTCGTCCTGCTCTACGGAGTGTCCTATTCTCCCTTGGGCTGGTGTCTGCCGGCCGAGGTTTTTCCCAATGCCTCTCGCTCGAAGGGTGTGGCTCTGTCGACGGCGACGGTGTGGCTGTGTAACTTTATTGTTGGCGTCGCAACGCCGCCTATGCTTGAGGATCTCGGGTTTGGAACTTACGTTTTCTTTGGTGCTTGGTGTTACGTCGCTGCTATTTGGGCTTACTTCCTCGTTCCAGAGACGAAGGGCAAGACATTAGAGCAGATGGACGAAGTGTTTGGAGATTATGCCGCGCAGGAGGAAAAGGAACTCATGAGGGCGCATATGGCACAGCCCAACTACAGCGTGAAAGCTGAGGTGTAATTGAGACGAAGTGTGCGATGCAGAACAGAACATATAATTGAATTCAATCTTCTTGAGTGAGCCTTCCATCCATGACGCATCTAAGGCTTGCCAGTGCAGCAATATTATCCCAACTTTTCCCATCAATTGAAGGCGGCTGCAGTGGAGATTATGTAATAGTCGTCAAGAAGAGACATGAATTTTCGATAAGATGTCAAGAAACGCCAATGTATGATTGGCTTTATACAGAGGTGCATTGTGGCCAAAGACTATCGTGAATTATTTGCTTGGCCATGTCATCGGTAGTTAAATCTATTATCCGGATGCAAACGTAACATTAACAATTATACATTCTCGTCCAGACGATAGTTGCCAAAGCCAAATTGGCGTCAATTCCCTCTAGTGAGTCTTGGTCTTACAGTTGATTACAAGAAATCAGCCTGAAGTTTTCAACTTGTAAAGCATCGGGGTGTCGTCAAGCAGATGGCCATCGACACTTGCCATTCATATACCGCTACGGCAGTACTACGATCCTCCAATTAGTCGTATACAAGAATCACGAACACGTTCGAATAAGAGACTACGTAATTAGATCCACGCATCACCTTGTCTGGCCAATGCATAAGTTCTTTACAACTACAAGGGTGGATTAGGTTCGTATATGCCAAATACGAACGCATTCGTTTAGCTTCTTCCGAAATATTCTTCAACCACAAGCATGACTCCTCCAAATTCTCAATATAATTAGCTATCCTGGTGGTGTATTTCTACTCATTCCACACTAACATCATCCATACATTCGTGCATTGTGTGGTGTGTGGTCCGAATGAAAGAGAGTCGCTGTGATGGTAGGCCGATGTTCTACTAGCGCGTATTTTTCAGCAGACACGAATTTCCCAGCCAATAAGACGTCAGAATTTCCTTCGCACGGGGCCTTACGCGTCCTTGTCCTTTGCACCACGCCAACAACAGGCATACCTACTACTACAGTAGCGTGGAAGGTGGACTCCGAAACACTTACGCCAAGTAAACATGCGTGTTCTTCCAGCCCCTTAATTATTTGCCAATCTGGTCTTTCATCAGCGGGGGAAGCTCAGTTTCTGTATATAAACGCGCTTCCTGTTCAGCTTCTTGCTAGCCCACCACTGTCAGTTCAACTCACTTCCACCTCGCTCCTTTCTCTCATTTCAACCACTCTCCACCACTCTTTCACCGTTGAGAGTATACAAACCTTCAATCATGACGATGAGGAAGCTTGCAGTACTGGCGGCCATGAGCGGCGTGTCCCTCGCGGCATGCTCCAACAACACCCGCACCCTCAACCTTGCTCCTGTCTACCATAACGGCACGGTCCATGTTGAGCATCTTTCCACACCCGGCAACCTCGACGGCTTTCGCATGCTCACTCCGGCGGCTCGCGGATCTGCCGACTTCTGGTATTTCGATGTCTTTTCCTCGTCTACTAACGAGACGTTGAACATTGTCTTTTTCAACTCGGGCGAATTTTCCCAGTATGCCCATCCGTTGGCCGTTCAAGTCTCTGGGACGTATGCCAACGGCACCGACTTCTATTATGAAGCGCTGGCCGATGCTGGCGTCACCCTTTCCAACGGTCCCGATGGCATTACCGGCGACTGGGAGGGTATCGGCAGCTTCCATGGATCGCCTCTGGACAAGTCCGACGTCGAGTATACCATCACTCTCGACTCTGCCGACATGGACATTAGCGGCACGATCGTTTTCAAATCAGTCAGTCCTACGCTTCCCTCCCCACGAGTATTCTCAGTTTAGGCACTAACAAAGCGTGAACAGACCGCGCCTCCACGATACCCCTGCGACCTGAACGGCGCCATCGGCGCGAACCAGAACCTGGTGCCCGGCCTGTACTGGGCCAACGCCGTACCCGACGCCGCGACCACCGTCGACCTCACCGTCAAGGACACAACCATCCGTTTCCAAGACGGCGTCGGCTACCACGACAAGAACTGGGGCAACCAGTCCATCATCGATGGACCTCGGTACTGGGATTGGGGACATGCTCGCGTCGGCCCGTACTCGGTCGTCTGGTACAACTTGCTCGACTACCACGGCAATGAGAGCCGCAAGTCCTTCGTCTACAAGGACGGCGAAGTACAGCTTCTCAGCTGCTCGCTCGACAGTCTTGAGGTGCGCCAGATGGGCGGCAAGGCGGCGTGGCCCCCGACCACCGGGCTGTTGGAGACGGATGGTATTACGGTCAACTACACGCTGGCTAGTGGCGATGTTCTGTCACTGGAGGTTGCTACTGAGCTCATCGTCCGCGATGAGAGTGGAGCGTATCAGCGCGCCAATGGCCATGTGAAAGGTGGAATTGTGGGACAAGAAACGTATGAGGGCCGCGCTCACTACGAAGAGTTCATTTTCGGCATTGTCAATGACTACACGCCTCAGGTCTGAGGCTGCCTATTCCAGCTCAAGTCTAGGTATACAGTGAGAAATACAAATGGGGCTGCGCTCTGAGACTTTCCCCAACTTTACCCCAGCATTGCGGCCATTTTGCCGAGCCTCGCCCATAACATCTTTCCTAAGACTACTAGGACTACTGAACCTCCGTCTTTGACTTTAATTGATCGGTTAAGTATGAAGATTCGTCGCTGAGCAAGCAGGCTGATACAGCCACAAGCTCAAACAGAGACTAAAGAATCCGTAACTTGCCCTTCATGATCGACTCCCCATTGAAATGCCTCATAGACAGCATAACATCTTTCTGAGCTCCGGGTAGTTTCCTCCTGATCCAGTCCGTTTCAGGTACGTGATTCTTGGCTGGAAAGGCTTGATGGAGCTCTGCGGCTGCCTGAAAATTCGACATGTGGCTCACTCCGAGAGCTGCCCAGGGTTTGCCGTCGGAGAATCCGACGTGCATGACAATGACGTCTTTGGTTGCATCATTCGAGAGCTGGAGAGTCCCGAACGAGTCATTGGTATCCGAAAAGCTCAATGAGATGCTGTCAAGACCTTCGTTTGGAAGCCACGCATTCTCGGGAAAATAATCGGCTACTGCGAATCCATCCAGTTGACGATACTCCATCGTGAGGATCGGCACGATGTCCTGGGTAGTTTCTCCCACGTTTGCATCAAGAGGGTAGCGATCTATAAGGAAAAACTCATTGAGAGTCACTTCCTTGTCGATATTCGCACTCAACCTTTGTCCATCGAGGCCAACAGATGGGCTCACCCTCATGTATTGATCTCCCTTCCAACGCACCAGATACATCGTCACGCATTTTTCATCGGGCCTTGAGACGTCTCTGCAGCCCAGAGCTACGCGGCGGACGGGTGTATTGGTCTTGGCAATCTTCACGTCAGACTTTGTGGGTAACCAGATTCGTAGCCCGTTGTTGGTGAGCTCAAAATTCGACCTTGGTCTCTTGAATTCTTCTTCGCGGCTCTTCTGTCGTGGGTGCAGGTCCACCAGATCCATCCATTTGATGGCCTCGAATTTCCAACCATTCCGGAACTGAGAAGGGTCGGCAGCGAGCATGCCAGAGTAATTCGATGTCTCGTAATCCCAAGCGAAGATGGTGTGATCGGTAGACTTCTTCAGTATTTCCTGCTGAAGCCGGAGGAATGCGTTTTCTTTCTCGCCGTACATTATAGGCATGAAGACGTTGAAAAGGCCCATGAGACAATACGCTCTGTCTTCTGTTCTCGAAGTCTCTCGCCTGGCAGCCCATGACATCCGTTTCGAAATGCTGGCCGAGAATGGCGGAGTTCCCAAGAAGAATTTGCGTTCAATGCCAGTGATACTTTCCACAGTATCTGCCAAGCTAGCCTTTGTGCCGATCTCGACCCAGTCTTTGGCAAAGAATACAACGGTCGGGGGTGCAATGAGTTCTTGCAGTGTCCATCCTCTGGTAAACCAAAGACTCTTTCTAAAGGTCGAATCTTGCGCATTGGGATCTTCGCCACTCTCGACGTCTTCCAAATATGCATAGCATACGCTAGCTGATGCGTAGTAGGAATACATAGCGCTGATTTCCGAAAGCTCAGCACTACTGTCGTGGTCGATGCAGCAGGTGTCAACCCAGACTTGGCTGATTCCGTCCTCAAGCGCCTTGGTACAGCAGCCCTGGATTTTTGGGTAACCTTTCTTTGACGCAGCCGTTCCATCTTTGAAATCTGCAACGAGGACTTCATCTTTGGGGTTCCCCCATCTATGCGATAGTATGGCATAGCGTGCTTGACTTGCATCGCCGCAAAAGGTGAAGGAAATGTTGATAGGCTGCTGCGGAGAAGTCTTTTCGCAGTGTAGGAGACGCATCTTTGGAATTTCGATATGCACAAGATATGATAGAGAGACAAGGTACCAATTGAACTGGCAATTTCAAAATTGAATGTGTGACAAGAGGATAAAAAATTACTGGGCGTCATCTTCCTTGGTTGTACAAACATATATAGCGACGAGAGACTTTGCCCGAAGCGCCGCGACTCATACGATAAGCGAAGAAAAAAGGGTTGCCTGCTGTTCGATTGGCTATCGTGCGAAGCCCACCGCTCACCTTACCGCCTACTCAACTGCTAGGCGCTGGGCGTGTAGAGTACGAGTTGCGCCGCTGCTTCCTACTGGCCGAAAAGGCCAGCAGCCCCACTTAGGCAGGAAATACCCACAATACCCGCGGCTAGCAAGCGCTTTACTACGGCCCGTCAACGAACACCAAACTCCCAAAGTTTGAGACTTTTCCATGAAAGATGTAGTAGGAAAAGGTTTCCAAATATATTATTTTCATAATTTGAACTTGTCTTCAGGAGATAACCTCGACAAGATGTTAACAGATTCTTCAAATTTTCCAGTCGTTATCTACCTCTATACCACCTGAACGCCTGCGTTCTTCAGCAGCTGCGCCAGCTCCTGCTTGT
Organism: Lasiodiplodia citricola; assembly: GCA_023089105.1. Classification (NCBI taxonomy): domain Eukaryota; kingdom Fungi; phylum Ascomycota; class Dothideomycetes; order Botryosphaeriales; family Botryosphaeriaceae; genus Lasiodiplodia; species Lasiodiplodia citricola. Next base: position 72,382 of record JAJNLL010000016.1, on the reverse strand, counting down.
GCTTCTCCTCCAACAGCTTAAACGGCTTCCTCACCCCTCCGGTCCTGAAGCCCCTCAGCTCCATGCCCGTCTTCACCGCGGAGTGATACGTGTGGCTCTCCAAAAACTTGCAGATGGGCCAGATCTTGGCCCACAGCGCCCTCCCCTCCTTCAAGTCTCCCCGCACCGCGATCGCATCCCACAACTGCATCGACAGCTCGGGGATGATGTTAGTTGCACCCCACACGCCGCCCTTGGCGCCGGCACACAAGCCGTAGAAGGTCAGCGTGTCCCAGCCGTTGAAGGCAGTGATCTGGTCATGCAGGCCGAACAGCAGCTCCGTCAGCGCCGGCGCGTTGCCCGACGTGTCCTTGAGGTACGTGACGCCGACGGCCCGCAGGCCGGCGATCTCGGCCGGGGTGAGGTTCGTGCCGGTCGCCGCCGGGATGTTGTAGTAGACGATGGGCAGCTTGGACGCGGCGTAGATGTCGCTGAAGTAGTCGTGCAGCTGCGCGACGTTGAGCGCGTCGTAGAAGGGCGGCACGATCATGAGCGCGGCGGCGCCGGCGGAGGCGGCGTGCGAGGCGAGGTCAATGGCATCGGCACTAAGGTTTGATGTCAGGCTGGTGCCGACGAGAAAGAAAACAGCCGGACCTGGTGGGGCAGAACTTACGTGGACAAGGCGCCAATGCCTGCGACGACGGGGACGCGGCCGGCTGCGGATTTGACACAGATTTCGATGAGCGTCTTGCGCTCCGGGATGGTCAGTGTTGTGAATTCTCCGGTACTGCCGCCAGGGACCAGGCCATGAACGCCTGCTGCGATCAGGTTGTTGATGTGTGCATCGAGCTGCCCTGCATCAATCTCTTTACCGCCTTCAGTGAAAGGAGTGATCAGGGCAACAAGGATGCCTTCGAGGTTTTGGGGAGCCATGGTTGAGGTAGCAAGGTATTATTTTTTTTTTTTGTAAAATGAAGACGAGGAATACAGACGGCAGGCAAGGCAGCGACAGAGAGGTTCTTGTACCCGCCTCAGCCTTTTCATGATGAATTTCTCTTATAAATTCCTTTGATCTTTTCAGAAGACGTGCGGAGCATTTGCAGCTCCAGACAACGCAATCGTCATAATCTCTGTATTCGCCGAGTAAACTTCCCCGGGCCGATGCGGGGCTGATCTTCGCGTATCAACGCTAGCAGTTTGAGGAAGGCCTCGGCGGTTCGGAGCCGGGCTGGTGTTGGCTTATCAGCGTCAACAAATCAAGCAGTCGTCGCCGGATGGTGCGGGGTTCGGGCCGATGCAACGAAAATGCTCCTGCGGCGCAGGAAATCAGAGCTACACACATGCCTACTTGGTTGACCAGAGAAATTGCTAATATCGTATTTGCCTGAGCGACGATTCGGCTCCTGTCACGCAGCTACAGGGTACACCGACAAACAAAAAAACCGGGCAGCTTGAGAGGTGCAAAAAGCAAAAAGCATATTCCAATCCAAGCAGGGGGTAAGATGAATCTAATTTATATACAAAAGAGAAAGACGTCAGTGCTGTGGCCAAGAAGTCGACTACGTGATTTGAGACGAAGTGCGCGGAGAACGACCACTCATGAGGTAGGCAAGAGATGAGTTGACCATGATACACAATCAATTTATTACATCTTTCGTCTATCCATACAACCTGTAAATGCAGTTTAGAGTTTGCTCAAAACTCCTGTAGACGAAAGCACAGCAAGATGGCCTTTGTTGATCTCCTTGATATTTTTAGTTCCAGCCAATGCCATCGTGATCTTAAACTCGTGCATCAAGATCTTAATCGCAAGTTCCACGCCTTCCTGGCCCTTGTACTGTAATCATATTAGGCACAGGCGTCGATAAAAGCAATACTCATGGAATACATACCGCGAGACCCCAGATCGGAATTCTGCCAACGAAGACGAAGTCGGCTCCCAAAGCCAGAGCTTTGAAAATATCGGTTCCCCTACGGATACCACCGTCAAGGGCGATCGGGATTTTTCCCTTGGCAGCAGGCACACATTCACGCAATGAATCGAGCGTTGCGGGCACTCCATCAAGCTGTCTCCCACCGTGGTTGGAGACGATGACGCCATCAAGCCCGTAGTGAATCGCTTTGACCACATCATCTGCTGTGTAGACTGAGCATCTAAGTGTCAGTCACCAAATGCCTGCCAAGCGTGTGGTAATGTATACATACTGCCTTTGAGCCAGATGGGCAGCTTCGTGTGCTCTCGGAGCCACGGAATCGCCTCGTCCCAGGTCAGGGTCGGATCTGGATCGCATCAGCAACAGTTTGACGAGCTCGTATGTTCCGACAAACATACCGAAATCATTTCCTGAGCCCTTCGAAGCACCCCCCAGTTCGTCTCTCCCGGAGGAAAGAATATTCGGCCAAGCCATGTCCTCGGGAAGCACAAACTTGTTTCTGAACTCGTTCAAGCGGCGGCCAAGTACGGGGACGTCGACAGAGAGGAAGATTGCACTGCATCCAGACTCTTGAATATTTCGTCAGTCATGGGAATATCCTTGGGAGCCATGGATCTTGGCCCTACCCTCTGCACGTTTCAACAGCTGAAGCGTGATATTCCTATCTCTGACCACGCACATTTGCATGGCATATGGGTTTCCTTTGCCCTGTGCGGCCACTGCCTCAATTGATTCAGTTGCGTATGATGACAAAGCCATGGGAATGTTGTGGTTGGCTGCGGCCCGCGAGGTTGCTAGTTCTCCGTCAGGGTGTGCCAGCTTGTGCATGGCTGCTGGGCTAAAGCCCAACGGGAGTGCAACCTTCCAAAAAGAGTGAGAATTTTCATAGTGTTTTCTACCTCTTTGTGAGGTCTTACCTTCTGGCCAAAGATTTCCGCACTGGTGTCAATGTTGTCGACATCGACCAAGACACGAGGTCGGATCTTGTATCGATTGAAGGCTTCCTCATTCTCCCTCAGGCTGTATGACTGTCAATATCCTGCCCAATTGATGAGTCTGTCTGGGCTCTTACGTGATCAAATCCATTGCTCCTTGATTGAAGTAGTCTGTCACAATAATAATCAATGAGTGCGCATTCCGACACAAGCAGGCTTAAAAATTACCGCTATACATCTTCGGCAGCTTCTTGCTGCCCAGCTCCTTTAGATCCTCAATTGTTGAGACATGCTCGTCGAATGCAGCGCCGCGGTTGGCCATGGTCGTTGGGATAGTTGGAGTAGGGTGTACGTCTGTAGCGTTACTTGGAGCTGTGAGAGACTGCAATAGCAGTATTTACGGTCGATTGCGAGGCGGCTTATGTGGCGCCGGACTTAAGACTTGACGGCCGGGGTAGCTTTCTTGAAGCCTCGATACAAGCGCGTGTGATTGGCGGATCTTTGGATCAGGAAAGTGTCGACGGATTCCCGCGCCATGTGCTCGGGTTCCATATCCGACACCCGACCGCCACCGACTATCGGCTCGTCGGATTACCATGAGTAGTTACCACAAGTCATTAGATTGATAGCCACAGTTTGGCAGGATATACACGCCCTACAAATCAAACCAACCAAGGGCCCACTTGACGAAGTCCCACATTTTACACAACTATCGACTGCCTCCAACAGTTGAAGTGGAGGTCTTCTCACACTCCCCAAGGCTGTGTGCCTCATCATCTGATTCTCAGCTCGGTCCTTGTTACAAAAAGAATTATTTATTCTCAGTATAATATTTTCTTAAGGAGTTACATGTCGATTAAACCAAATCACGGGAAAATCAACAAATCCCAATCACATGCAGTTGATATCATAGAAGAAGTGTTTATTATTTTTTTTTTCAGCTTGCTGATCTTGCGGCTTCCTGTACGCAGTCTACAACCTACTCCCCCAAGTTTATATGCACAGCCTTCACTTGTGTGTATGCTTCAAGACCTGCCTCTCCGAGCTCGCGACCAACGCCACTTTGTTTCACACCTCCGAAAGGCACCCTACGCTGCTGTTAGAAAACGGCACTCCTCTGTATTTTATACGACAGCGAACATCAGAAGGGTCAACTTACCTGAAATCGCAGTCATTGCTGCTGTTCACCCATACGGTTCCACTCTGGATCTTCTTCGCAACCGTATGCGCTCTCTCCAAATTCCTTGTGAATACCGCGGCACCGAGGCCATAGGTGGTGCTATTCGCCAGCTTCACGGCTTGGTCCTGCGTCTTGAAGCGCGAAATGACGACAAACGGGCCGAACACCTCCTCGTGGTAGATGCGCATGCTCTCGTCGACTTCGGTGAAGACGGTGGGCGCGACGAAGTAGCCCTTGCCCGCTACACGCTCACCGCCGTGCACAAGCGTGGCGCCTTCTTTCTTGCCGATGTCAGCGTAGCCGAGAACCCTGTCCATTTGCGCCTGCGTGACTTGCGGGCCCTGGAAGGTGTCCTCGGCCCAAGGGTCGCCGACTTTGCTGACGGACTTGACGGTCTCGATAAAGCGACGGACGAACTCGTCGTGGATGCTGTCCTCGACCAAGATTCTGTTGGAGAAGAGCGTCAGCCCGTTGTCGATTCTGGACTCCCTGCCACCCCTACTCACCTCGAAGTTGCTGAGCAAACCTGGCCTTGGTTGTTCATGATGCCGATGTGGGCCCATCGCACCGCCTGCTCCAAGTCTGCGTCTGCAAAGACAACAGCGGGCGACTTGCCGCCAGTCTCGAGCGTGATGTTCTTCAGCGTGCTGGCGGCAGCCTTCATGATATGCTGCGCCGTCGCCGTCGAGCCGGTAAAGGCCACCTTATCGACGTCCGGGTGATTCACAAGCGCCGCGCCAGCCTCACGGCCCGTGCCGTTAATGATGTTGACAACGCCCGGAGGGAAACCGGCGGCCTTGATCAGGTTTCCCAGGTAGAGGATGCTGAGCGGTGTCTGCTCGGCGGCCTTGATGACGACCGTGTTGCCGCAGGCCAGGGCGGGACCGAGCTTCCACGCGGCCATGCTGAGCGGGTAGTTCCACGGGATGATCTGGCCGACGACGCCGAGCGGCTCGCGCAGCGTGTATGCGAACTTGCTGCCGGTGGTCGAGATGGTCTGGCCGCCGACCTTGTCGGCCCATTCGCCGTAGTAGCGGATCGTGTTGAAGGCTTCCGGGAGGTCCTCCTCGATCATGACGCGGTATGGCTTGCCTGGAAGGGGGAATTAGTACAAAGGCTCGCGACGGCTGGGTCTGACGCGGATATCTCACCATTGTCCAGTGTGTCGATTGTGGCGAACAGCTCTTGGTTCTCTTCGATCAGGCTGGCCAGCTTGACAATCAATCGCCCACGATCTGTTGCCGATAGCTCCTGCCATGGGCCCTCGAATGCTGCTCGCGCCGCTCGCACGGCTTTATCCACATCTGCCTCTTGCGCAGCGAACACCGAAGTGATTTCCTTCTCCGTTCTATGAGCCAATGTAAGCAGTAGCCCCGAGATCTGCGGGGTAGAAATTGGCAACCTACGCTGGATCGATAGTTGCAAGTTTCGCCCCGGATTGCGAGGGAACGAATTCGTTGTTGATGAACAGGCCGAGAGGCTGTGCCCACGTGCGGCCGTTGGGTGCGGTAATATCCACAGACAGAGCCATGATGATGCGTGCAGTGTCCGACAGCAATTGCAATTTGCAAACGAGAACGGAATGCTATTGACGACAAGGTGGAGTTTATGAGACAATGGAAGGTTACAATTTGGGTTCGCAGCATGCTTTCCCCGCATGCAAGGGACATTCACCATTACGTCTATGGTGCCAAACATGTCGGGGAGACCGTCGCCGAGACCTCCTTAACTGGCGTTCGTGATATGGCTGACGTAGCAAGCTTCGATAAGCAAGTCGATAAGCGCTTGCTGCTGCCCCGCAGCCCCGCGCAAGCCCCGCAACCCCTCCTCAAGCTTCGCCGTGTCAGCACTACGGCTTGTGACCTTTGGGCCCCGCTGGAAGCTGTGCTCTCGGCGATTGAGCACCAGGGACCGATTGCCAGATCCATTCAAGTCGGCAACTGGCATTCTGTGGCCGCAGAGTGCTCAAGACCAGGAACGGGAATGACAAATCTGATGGACCCCGAGTCGTTCCTGTACGATGACGTCGTCTCCGCAACCAAAAAAGAAAAAAAGGAAAACAAATTGCCTTTGCGGAGCTGCTGGACATCCTGACAATATCAGCCGGTAGAGTGATGAAGGCGGTACAATGGCATTCACTGAACGAGCAATCCCGTGCATTCAACGTAATGTATTCGCAAATTTATTCTCCACACGGGAATCTATCTACAATCCCGCCTTTCCCACCTTTCTGGCCTCATCTCCCACCGTCTCCTCAATAGCCTGCTCTAGACTCTGTTCCTTGGGGCTCCAACCGAGTTTCTCAACCGCACGCCTGGCATCGCAGCGCGCATTCGTGCCCAGGAGGATACTTGCGTGGCCAACCAGCTTGTCCGCCTCGGCGGGCGGGAGGGCATCGACGGCATCAGGCGAGTCAGCGAGGCCGAGCGCGTGCGCCGCCGCTGCGATGCGGCGGGAGATATCTGCGAACGTCTGCGTGAGAAGGCGAGGGCCCGCGTTAGCACTACAGACGACAATAAAGATCTCTCAAGGTTCAGGAGAGCAAAGGAAAAGGGGAGCCTTACAAGATGTCCAACGCCAGCAAAATACACGCCCTCCTCACCCCACAGCCCACTCTGATCGCCGCCACCCACCGCCCTCTCCACCAAGCGCAGCGTGATGCCGCTCAGATCCCGCACGTGCACGTGATCCCACACGCTCAGCCCGCGGCCCACCTGCCATGCCCTGCGACGCTCGATGGCCGTGCGCGCCAGCTCCGGGATCTGGATGCTGCGCCTGTTGCCCGGCCCGCGGCCCGCGCCGAATATGATGGGGCCGACGAGCAGCGCTGTGTCTACTGTGCCAGCGTCTTGCGTCGCGACGTCGTGGATGTAGTTGTCGACGGCGCGGCTGGGATACTTCTTGACCTGCGCCCAGATCTCGCCGCTGTCGAGGTCGTGGTAGACTTTGTCCGATGGCTCGCCGAACGTCTTGGATGCGATTTCGCCGCAGGCGAGGACGGTCGCGCCGGAGATTTGGAGCCAGTGTGCTGCGCGTGGGGTTGTCCGGGTTAGCTTACGTCGACGGTAGCGGATTACGAAGGAGTGATTGGCAGAAGAAGGGGCATGGACGCACCAGGCTTGCCGTTACGGCTGCTGCTCCCCTTCTTCAGGCCCTGGTGGATGGATTTTACGCTGGGGAGGTGGCTCGTAGCAGCCAGATCTAGCCTTCTTTTCAGCATGGTGGACAGCCTAAGCCACTGCATCGTTGATTCCTACTCAAAACAAAATCTGCCTTAGCCGCCTCATCGGCGACGAGATCACCGTCGTCGAGGCTGCCCTGTACGATGCGGACGTTGGGGTACTCCTTCGCGAAAACGGCCGCGCTCTTCGCCGGGTCGCGCACCAGCGCCGAGATTTGGTACTCCGGATGCGCTCTGTACAGTGTGTGCAGCGCGTCGCCGCCGATGTAGCCAGTGGCTCCGGTGCTGTTATTTTTGTTATTTCTATCAGTGTACGTGCAATTGATGGATTATACATTGCGAACGGCTTACAGGAAGATTTTTGCCATCTTTGCTGGGTGTGCTGTGCTGCAATGGTGCTGGATAGTATTGTGAATCAGAGGAGGGGTCGTGGAGGGGCAGTTGCGCACTGCCAGCTTTTTTTGTAAGAAGACAATCGTCATACGCAAGGGACTGTGGCGCTCGACCCACCGAAGGCGGGGTGGAAGATATCGGATGAGGCAAGCTTGGACGGCAGCCAATCAGAATCGTTATCGGGTCCGCAGAGCCTCGACCGAGGGCAAGATACCCAATCTATTTTCGAAGCCCGAACCTACCTTCCTCCTCATAAATTTCGTCGGGAAGTATATAAGAATCTCTGTAGAATGAAGCTTGAAACTAGTACACGTTTATTGACGAGTTGTGCCGATGATGGTACGTGTTGGACGTATTGTGATATTAATTTCGTTCTCTCCTCTACTGCGAAGTCTTCTCAGGCTTCCTTACCAACATTTTTGTCTGAACTTGAACCTCTAAGATGACCAACCATCCATAGCTCCATCCACATCGTCCCTGATCAGCTCTGCGTCGGCATCTCAACAGCCGCCTTCGTTGCGATGGCATCAGAGCTCTTCCACAAAGCCGTCACCGTCTTCGTTTGTGTGTAGAAGTTCAGAGCCGGCTTTCCGTAGAATGTACTGATGCCACCGCCTGCAATGCTCTTCTTGTTCCCCGTGAATGAAAACATGGGAAGCGGGACGGGCAGGGGGACGTTAATTCCCACCTGCCCGGCCTCGATCTTCTTGCGGAAGTACTCGGCCGAGGGCCCCGAGTTGGTAAAGCACGCCACACCGTTCCCGAAGGGGTTTGCGTTAATCAGGTCTATTGCCTCATCCAGGCTCTCGGTCTCCATGACCAGCAACACCGGCCCGAAGATCTCTTCCGTGTAGCACTTCATGTGCGGCTTCACGCCTGCGATGACGGTCGGCGCGACGAAGTTCCCGTTCGGATACTTGGCGGGCTTGTAGTTGCGGCCATCCAGAACCACGCGCGCACCCTCCGCTTCCGCGCTGGCGATCAGCGCCTCGATGCGGGCCTTGCTCTCCGGGCTGATGACGGGGCCGAGGTCAGCGCCCTCCTCGAAGCCACCGTCGACCTTGAGTGCCTTTGCACGAGCGACAAGGTCGGGCAGCCAGGCTTGCGTTTCCTTGCCCGTGAGGATGACAGTGCTCAAAGCCATGCATCGTTGTCCGGCGGCCCCAAATGCAGCGCCAGCAATGGCATTCAAGGTGTCGTTCTTGTTGCTGTCAGGGAGGACGACCGCATGGTTCTTTGCCCCGAGGTTGGCTTGCACGCGCTTGCCGTTCGCCGATGCCCTTGTATAGATGTACTCGCCCGCCTTGTTCCCTCCAACAAAGCTGACAGCCTTGATGGCAGGCTCATCGAGGATAAAATTAACAGCGCGGTGCGTGCCATGAATGATGTTGACTACACCATCAGGGAAGCCAGCTTCCTTGGCGAGTTCGGCAAGGATGAGTGCGGCGCCCGGGTCTCGCTCTGATGGCTTGACGATGATGCAGTTACCCGTAATCGTGGCGCCGGGGATCGACCAGAGAGGGATCATGGCTGGGAAGTCTAGTAGTGAAGTGAGTTAGGGAACCAGTTACAACTGTACAATCAAGGCACTTACTGAAAGGACAGATTGCTGCCACAACACCGAGAGGCTCCCTGTAGCTCCTTGTTTCCATATCCTTGGCCACTTCCAGCACCTCTCCGGTCATCTGTGTGGTTATCCCGCACGCTGTCTCGGCCACTTGCAGGCCTCGGAGGACGTCACCTCGGGCATCCGCAAACGTCTTTCCCTGCTCCAGTGTAATCGACGCCGCGAGACGGTCCCAGTCCTCGCGGATGAGCCGCACATAGTTGAACATGATTTGTTGCCGCCGGAGAATGGTCGTGTCTCTCCATGCTGGAAACGCAGCCTCGGCGCTCTTGACAGCTTCGCGAAGTTCCTCATCGGTGCTTTCTGGAACGCGCGTAACGACATTATTCGTCGCCGGGTCGTGGACGTCGATCCACTTGGTGGCTTTTGAAGGCACAGCCTTGTTGTCTATGAAGTTGGTTGTCGGTGGGGGGTGTTCGATTTTCTGATGTGTTGTCGGCCATGCAGCTCTGCGCGCCACGAATGCAGAGAAGGGCCGACGATGCTGGCCTGCATGTGTCCATTGCCGGCAGACTGAGAGCCGTCTGCACGCGCCGACGGAGGTTGCAATTCGGGTCATGGTGAGTCGTGATACCGTATTGTTGGCTCTTCTCCGCCTCATAAAATCCGAGTGCTTTATATTCAAGAGGCCAAACACGCATCCCAAGACTTCCTAAACGGGAAAGCCAGGCCGGGGTAGACCAAGCGCATTTCATATCAGGACCCACGCTAACCGGAAACACGAATCGAGCACCGAACCACGCATCTGCAGCATACTGTGGGGAATCAGACAAAACTTGTCTTCCAAGAATGCCGAAACCTTGCTATGCGGGCTTGAAAAGTGTGTTCCGGGGTAGATCAACCGGATGCAACTCGCCCTGGTAGCAAAGGTGGCAATACATGGCTGAGCACGCTGCATCGCCAAACTGCTCAAGCTGAAGGGCCCATCACATCGGGCCAGCTGATAGTCAAGTCGTTGGCCTCACTACGCCGTCTCCAAACTTCTTCGGCAATGTGCCCCAACTCACCGCTGGCGAAGAACACGCTCCCTTCCTTGACGATGGACAAACATCGTCGGGCTTCTTCCTGCAGTTCTGGGGTAGCTGCTTCGCAGGCAGCGATGAATACCGACCAGGACACGAGAATAGCAAAGTCCTGATCGTAGAGACCTTCCGCGGCGCACGACAGCAGGTGATCGAACGTTTTGCGGACAAACTCCTGCAATATCATGGCGTTGACGTTGTAAATGCGACGATAGAAGTATAGGAGAAGGACTTGGTGCAGCGCGAGAGCCATAGGATTGCGATCTCTAGTAGCCGGCGAAGGCGACCAAGTCCAGATGTTCTGCTCCAGAGTTTTGGTGTGCCGAGCCAGGGCGGCCGACACTCGGCAGTCGGTGGCAGCAATGCTCTCCAGTCTCTTCTTGTCGTTTGCCAGAGAAATTGTCTGCGCGAGCCACGTCATTAAGGACTCTGGGACACCATACATCTCTGGGTACATTGTTTTGTTCCATTTGCCCGTTATTTCCAGGTGTATGTCGTTGTAGCCGAGTTGAGCGGGTTTTTCTTGAGAAGGATCGAGGTCGGTATTCAAGCGGTCCTCTGTGAGTCGGAACGCACGTAGGGTGGAGATGTCTTCAGAAGCTTCGTAGTTCTGTCGATTTCCAATCCCTTGACCGCTTATGGATTCAGAACATACGCAAGTGCTCTCGGCGATGATTCGAATGTGCGTGTACATATGGTGGAGCAGACGCAACTCGAACGACTTGTGCGGTTCAGGGAGACCGCGGAGGCGTATGAGACGCTCAGCATCGTGGAGGAGAACTCGGATAGCCCGGGGCTCATAGAAGGCCTAACGCTTCATCAGCATGCGTCACGTCAACAAGTCTACACAAACAATGCACACACCGAGGCCGTTGCCATGGATAGGACAGCAAGGAGTAATTCGTTGTATTTCCCCTGACTTGGCCCAGCAACTTCAGTCATCAGAGCCTCTTTCAAGAACTTCTTTGCAATCTGCTGGTACTCCTTGCCGCTATTCAACCAATGCGAATCACTCGAATTGCGGTTGGAGCGATGGATGCGGAAGGCAGTAGCAGCCAAGACAGCGTAAAAGACGGTGAAGCGAGCACATGAGGTGGTGTTCCACAGTGTGAGCTCGCCAAATGTTTCGACTGCACAGGGCATGAATGACTTCTCCCACGGCGACACGCGGATACGCGATGTCGAGGCGTTGGTGGTTGCCCTACAGTACCGGAGAATAAATGAAGTATCAGCGGGCAGAGCATGCTCGCGGGATGCTCCGCCCTGAGGCATGGCCGGAGGTATTGTCAACTGGTGGGAGAAAGACTCGACGGCCATGAAGCTACTACCGTGATCAACTACCGTGTCAACTGGCAGTGGCATTTCCAGCTGAGGAAATTGCTGACTGGGGGATGGCTGTGCCATGAACAAGACTGGATCGTCATGTTCTGTAGGGTAGATGTTCAAGATGTCATCGACGTCACAATCCAAGAGAGAACTGTCGACTCGGGGATCATGAGGCGGCACCTCTTCAATCACGTGATCAGAGCCGTCGGAGGTTGGCGGCGAGCCGTTCGGAGGCTGTGCTCGTGGCGGCGGCTCGAAAACCCTGAAGGCATGGAAAGGGCCGACGGTGACGCTTGCGTCGACGTCACGACGCTCCAGGCGCTCCGACTCCAGATCCAGGTGGAGGAGCAGATCCATGGCCGGGCGGCCGCCAGTGCTCTGCTGCAGCTCGAGGCTCATCTGGCTGCGGTCACTTTCTGGCAGATGCGTCAGCACCGCGTGGAAGCCGAGAGGATGGGGAAGGTGTCACCGTTGAAGAGGGTGCGGCGGAACATGGCTGCAGGCTGGTCCAGCTTGTCAGAGCCATTGCTATCAGGCATCCAGAGCAGCTGGGCGGCATAGCCCTGGCATGGCAGGTTATTGCGGCGACATGAGTTGCAGACGGGACGGGCTTCGTCGCACTTGAGGTGTCTAGCGCGGCAAGTGCCACAGCCGGTGAATGTGCGCGAGCGGGGAACGGGAGTTCGTTGGGCCATGTGATTTGCCGGAGTGTTGCATCGGGGCAGAGGGCGGTGGTGTCGGGACGAGGGTGGAATGAAAAGGGCAGGAAGGCAGATAAATGTGTGGTTGATGGTTGAGGAAGGCGTCGCCGGAGCTGTGGCGGGGCAGCGCGCAGGGGGTCCCCTGCCTGAGGCGCCGAGCCTGGCCCGCCGCCCTGGATCCTCACCCGGCGATTATATCGACTATAATACACCAATTGATTGCAAGCTGCAACGAGAGCACTGTTCCTTTCATTGAGACTATGTTGACCTCAAAGCTCACCGCGCGCCGCTCGCTATGCGTTGCGGCACGCCGAAATGCTTCGAGCGCCTTGTTTGACCGCGAGCCCGCGGCACCGCGGATACGCACCACTTCGCTTCCTGGCCCGGAAGCTCAGGCTGCCGTCAGCCAGCTCGACCGCGTCTTCGACACGCGCAGCTTGAACATGCTTGTCGACTACGATCAGTGCCGCGGCAACTAGTACTCACCTCACACACCACCGCCCCTCCGCGCATTGCTGACCAGCGGCAGCCTCGCCGATGTGGACGGAAATGTCTTCCTCGACGTGTACGTCTATGCTACTTCACGATGAGCTTTCCTCATACTGACGCTTACCCTCCCGCACAGCTTCTCGCAGATCGCCTCCATCCCCATCGGCTACAATAACCCTGCTCTCGCTCGCACTGCCTCCTCTCCCGCCATGGTCAGCGCCCTCATCAACCGGCCCGCGCTTGGCAATTTCCCCTCCCGTGACTGGGCCCAGATCCTCTCCACTGGGCTCTTGCGCGCTGCGCCGCAAGGCTTGGATCAAGTCTTTACCGCGATGGCCGGCTCCGATGCAAACGAAACAGCATACAAGGCCGCCTTCATGTGGCGCCGTGCACAAGAGCGTGGCTCGGCTGACTTCACCGACGCTGAGCTGAGCTCCGTCATGCTGAATCAAGCCCCCGGCTCGCCGAATTACTCGATACTGTCCTTCAGCTCTGGCTTCCACGGCCGCTTGTTCGGCAGTCTGTCCACGACGCGGAGCAAGGCGATACACAAGCTGGATATTCCTGCCTTTGACTGGCCTGTCGCCCCCTTCCCGAAGCTGCGCTACCCACTCGAAGCACACCAGGCAGAGAATGAGGCAGAGGAGCACAGGTGCCTCCGTGAAACTGAGAAGATCATCGATCAGTTCCGTAATCCTGTCGCGGCAGTGGTCGTTGAGCCCATCCAATCAGAGGGCGGAGATAACCACGCAAGCCCAGCTTTCTTCCGTGGCCTGCGAGAATTGACGAAGCGCAAGGGCGTCTTGATGATTGTTGACGAGGTTCAGACTGGTGTGGGTGCGACTGGGAAGCTCTGGGCCCACGAGGTGAGAAAACAGGCACTCGCTTCGTGTGGTATTTGACTTACGAGTAAAACATAGCACTGGGGTCTCACATCTCCACCGGATATGGTCACCTTCTCCAAGAAGGCCCAAGCTGCAGGCTTCTACTATGGCGATGCCAGTTTGAGGCCGAACAAGCCATACAGGCAGTTCAACACTTGGATGGGAGACCCCGCGCGGGCGTTGATCTTCCGCACCATTCTGGAAGAAATTGAGCGGCTTCGCTTGGTCGACAACACTGCGTCCGTGGGTGCTTATCTTTATAGCCGGCTCGAAAGCCTTTCTCGCAAATTCCCCGATGAGATCCAAAATTTGCGCGGCAAGGATCGCGGCACCTTCATTGCTTGGGACAGCCCGCGCAGGGATGACATTATCAAGACCGCTAAGTCAAAGGGTGTCAATATGGGAGGCAGTGGCGAGAGAGCCATAAGATTGAGACCCATGCTTATCTTTCAGAAACATCATGGTATGTTCATGTTGGTGTTTTCGTTCAGTGGTAAGCACTGACACTCTTTTCCACAGCCGACATCCTACTCGATACACTCGAACAAATATTCAAAAGCGCCTGATACCGAAATCGCGTAGATAGATACCAGACAGCATTGATTGATAGGTGATGAAGAGTTTTCTCTGAGACATTCATGTGCTTGTTCTCGTCCGTGCAGAGCAATGTTGCCTATCTTAAACCGCTCAGCGCCATTATCCTGCAGATAACCAATCGCATTATGTACTGTATCTTGCCACATTCGGCCCAACGCGCAAATATTACTGGGGCTGATCCCGTATCTGCATATCTATTTACCCACATCTGGTAAGAGCAGGTGCTTGGCAGGTCAGTGACATAAGTTTGCATTCCGTATCACTGGTCAGCTATCTTGGCCGGCAGCCTGATTGCCCGCCCATGATACTGTATCTTATCTAGCTCCAATCCATCAGGGCCGGACGGCCGGTACCCCGCAGACGCCACGGCGGTCACCAACCTGCTTTGGCCAGAAAAGTAGGCTACCCCGGACGCGCGTAAGGTTCCCCACGGATAGGCTATCGGCTACCTGCGACGTCACGTTTGCCGACGAGCCTGGCCCCAGCCACCATCGACCTTCTGGAAGAGTTTGACCGTTAATAAATACCCATTCTCACAGCAATCAGGAGACATCAGAAGTTCTGCATGCCTTTCCCTTGCGAACACGACGCTGCCGTCCCCATCCGCTAGCCGCGTTTTCATTTTGAGAAGTCGCTACTCGATTTGTTCACCTTTCCCACGGACCACTGCACGAAATTGTGCCCGACGAAACCCCTTCATCCTCTATCAAAAACGGGTGCCCACTCCAACGACAGCCAACATGGGCGAGAAGTCTGAGTTTGGTCCTGATCTCGAGAATCCAATCCACCCCGTCACTTCCAACGCGTTGGGCCAATGTGAAGCGGTCGACATTGAACATGACACAACCCAGCGTGGCCTCAAGTCCCGCCATGCGCAGATGATTGCGCTTGGTGGTACTATTGGCACGGGTCTCTTTGTGGGCTCAGGGCAGGGACTGAACATGGGTGGACCAATCTTTCTGGTTCTCTCTTACCTGATCCTCACCGTGCTCGTCTACGGAATCGTCACATGCACGACCGAGATGAGCTCGTACCTGCCAGTCCCTGGTTCGTCAGTCTCTTATTACGCCAACCGCTTTCTGTCCCCGAGCCTGGGGTTTGCCCTGGGATGGATCTACTGGTACGTTTTTTCCATCACTGTACCGGCTGAAATCACCGCCGGGGCCCTCGTCATCGAGTACTGGAACCCCCCTGTCCACCAGGCGGTCTGGATCACTCTGCTCTTGGTCGTCATCGTCGGGCTCAACTGCATGCCCGTCAAGATATACGGCGAGACCGAGTTCTGGTTCGCATCTCTAAAAGTCATTGGCATTATGGGCCTCTTGGTCATGGCCGTTGTCCTGATCCTCGGCGGAGGCCCCAACCACGACCGTCTTGGCTTCCGCTATTGGATTACCCCGGGACCCTTCAACGAATATATCGTTACAGGTGATAGCGGACGCTTGGTCGCCTTCATCAGCGTTCTCACCTTCTCGTACTTCGCCTTTGCCTTCTCCCCCGAGCTCCTCGTCGTCACGGGCGGCGAGATGCAGTCGCCCCGCTACAATCTTCCTATCGCCGGCCGCCGCTACTTCTACCGCTTGATCATCTTCTACATCCTCGGCGCCTTCGCTATTAGCTTAATCGTCTCGAGCAAAGACGACGCTTTGCTAGGCGGTGGCAAGGGCGCCGGCACCTCCCCCTGGGCCATCGCGGCCAAGAATGCCGGCATCACCGGCCTCGATTCTGTCATCAACGCCATCATCCTTACGTCCGCCTGGTCTGCGGGCAACTCGTACCTGTTCCTCGCAAGCCGCGCGCTGTACTCGATGTCGCTGACCGGCAAAGCACCGCGGATTTTCAGCAAGTGCACCGCATCGGGCATTCCGTATAACGCTCTAGCAGGCACGGCGGTGTTTTCGCTGTTATCGTACTTGAACTGCTCTAGCAGCGCCGCGACCGTGTTCAACTGGTTTGTCAACCTGATCAACACCGGCGGGTATATCAGCTGGATCAGCATCTGTGTCATCTACGTCCGCTTCCGCAAAGCGACCGAAGTGCAGCAGATTGTCGACCTGCCGTTCAGGTCCGCGCTGCAGCCTGTTATGGCGTATGTTTGTGGCTTCATGTTCACCCTTCTGCTCCTGCTGAGCGGCCTCAAGAACTTTGTCGGCGGTAACTGGAACACGTCGAGTTTCATCACCTCCTATGTCGGCATTGCCATCTTCGCAGCACTATACTTTGGCCACAAGGTTCTCTTCGGTCGCAATGATCCATGGGCGATCCCAGCAGAGAGAGTCGATTTGATATCGGGCTTGGACGCGGTGCTGGCGGCGGAGAGGCCGCCGGTGAAGGAGGAGGGGAAGAGGTCCCCTCTGAGAAAGCTCAAAGTCATCTTCGGATAGTCCGTGTATTGTGGATGTATTTTTGATTTGCAAAGGAATGCATCTATCGTTCATTCGTACTGGTTTGCGCCCGTGTTTTGTTCACTTGAGTAGTCTCCGCCCAAAGCCAACCCGTCCACTTTTTTCCGCCTCGCTTCATCTACATGTTACCCAAGCAGCAGTCCAGCCAGCTGAAGGATTCTCCGAGACAACGAATCAATAGCATGCTATCTTGCCCTCCTGGTTTATCCGTTGGGTCTTTAAGAGGCAGAAGCAGCCATTCAATGCCCTCGCAGAACCCCGAACGGCTTGAATCCATCTTACACCTCACATTCAGCTTCCTAACGGTCTATCTGGGACGCACCCTCCATCGGTATGGTCATTGTCGCTATCTTTGCTGCTACTGTTGCAGGTGCCTCACCGCACGAGTTCGAGGAAGGTCATAAAGTAATAAGTACGACGATGAGGCCTATGAAGTAGAGTCATCGGTTTTGTGACGGTTGGACTGTATGAATAGACGGCGAAAGGCGCAATTCCAAGGTTGCAGGGCGGTTCTTCCTATTGTTACGACGGTCAGCTTCAGTGCTCCCCAATTTATATAAGATGAAAAGAGAGTACCAACAAAGGGCTTGCGGGAGTAAGTACGAAGCAGCGAAAGCCGGAAATAACAAAGAGAGAAATATTAAAGCTTGCTTAAGAGTACGTCTCTGAGTCTGCACCTCGCTTTGACTTGTTCTATTTTCGTTTTCTTTTGGCGCTTGGATCAGAACACCGGAGGCTAATTACCAATGTTTCCGAGTTCTGACAGACTCAGGTTCATAATTGTTTGATTTAATTAGCCTGTAGCCTTTTCGGAATTCACACGTGCCTCATGATGCATGAGAACATCCTCATTCGGCCGCTACGGTATTACGAACTACCTATTTCAGAAGAGGCAGCTTCCATTGACTTCCCCACATTTTTGGTGGTATTCTATCATCATGGCTCATTTATGTGAAGTGAGAAAAGGGATCTATCGTTACATCGAGCGCTCAATTGTGGAAAGCCTCGCCGAGACTTTACTAAGCATTAATTAGGCTCGGTAGTTCGAAACCCCGCGCAAGTCTCTGGCTTCTCCGTGAGACTCGGCTTCGGTTACACGTGCCGAGATTGATCTGCATGGGTGGGGAACTTATTATCTGGCTGATAGTGTTTAATTTCGCAGCGTATGTGTTCAGTCGCCTTTCCCCAGCCTTACGCCTATGTTCATGCCCACGCGAATACCCTCGATTTGCCTTCGAAGTATACCATTTCAACGTCATACCATCTCAAGTAGATAATGGCGGAGACAAGGATTGTTGTCTTGGGGTAGGTGAACAGTGTAAAAGTGCGAGTAAATATGCTAAGACTCGTCTTTAGCGCCGGCGTCATAGGTCTCACGACGGCCTTGGAGTTGTCCAAGATCAAGAAATTCACCGTAACTGTCATTGCTAAGCATATGCCCGGTGACTACGATATCGAATATGCATCACCATGGGCCGGTGCCAACTCCATACCGTATGTATACCAGTATTTGTGTTATTTCACACAGATTGCCGAGCTTAATGTCCTACATCAAATCATTTTAAACCCCAGTCTCTCACGAAACGGAGTCTCGCCAACAAATTCGTACTGGAACAGAGGTTGATCAAATCTCTTTAGCATCGGCGCTCCCAATTCAGATCTCGGAGAGTATGAGAAAAACACCTGGCCCGAGCTCCAACGGCTAGCCTCCGGTATGCCTGAGTCTCACATACACTTCCAAGACGCCTTTTTGTACAAGCGGTTGAAAGATGCCGGCACTACGGTCGGCGACTGGTTCTCGGAGTCTATGAAGACCAATCCCTGGTGGAAAGCTTACGTGCCAAACGTAAGTGATTTCTCTGCCGCTCACTTCGAACACGTTTCGTCTCCCGGTCCCTTTGCATCTAGTCCAGTGAAAGGCCGGCTAAGCAATTTCCATGTCCTTAGTTCCGAGTTCTCTCCAGAGATGAGCTTCCTGGAGGCATCGACTCAGCCACCGCGTTTACTTCTGTATGCATCAACACAGCTCTATATCTGCCATGGCTTGTCGGTCAGTGCCGCAAGAACCATGTGCAGATCCGTCGTGGCATTGTCAAGCACATTGCAGAAGCTGCATCATTGCATTACAGCGGGGGGGCTGCCGACATTGTGGTCAACTGCACTGGTCTTGCATCTCTCCATTTGGATGGAGTGAGAGATACGAAGGTGTATCCTGGCCGCGGACAAATTGTGCTTGTACGAAACGAACCAGGCTACATGCTCAACATATCTGGAGTAGATGATGGTGATGAAGAGGAAACGGCGTATATAATGCAGCGCGCCGATGGTAAGAACATGATTTTTCAGAACCCCTCACTTAGCTCGATGTTGTATCATTTGACTGAGCTTCAATGACTGACGATGTCTGAAGGTGGCGGCACTGTCCTCGGTGGGTGCTTACAAAAGCACAGTTGGGAGTCTCAGCCAGACCCGAATCTTGCACAACGCATCATGAAAAGAGCAGTCGAGCTCTGCCCCACACTGACCAATGGTAAAGGACCCGAGGCGCTCAGCATCATCAGACATGGCGTTGGGCTGCGACCAATGCGCGAGGGCGGTCCACGGGTAGAAAAGGAGCGCATTGATGGTGGCATCTGGGTAATCCACAATTACGGTCACGGCGGCTACGGTTATCAGACCAGTTACGGGTCGGCATACACTGCAGTGGGGCTGGCAAATGAAATTGTGAAAGCGAAAGCAAATCTTTGATTTTGATAAATGTAGATAGAGCAAGAGTAACCGGTGATTCAATTGAAAGCTTCAGAACCAAAACCATCATGAAATTGGTGGATGTATTCTGATGCTGGCTTTATGCAGAGAAACTATCTGTTTTAAGAACAAATCTATGCTCGTGTGTCTTCCATTGATCGCAGTACAGAAAGTGGCCGTTGGGTGCGAAACTACGCAGATAACTCAGAACATGACTGTTGTTAAAGCTCAAGTCCAGGCACGAGGCAGTGGCAAAAAAACAGTCGCATTTCCGGAGGGACCTATGAATGAGTTTGACAGCTAACTGAAGAGTGAATTTACCAAAATAATGTATGCATAACTGAGTTTTATTTCCTCTTCAACACAGCTCAAGCTTCGTACTTGTCTCAGAAATCAATATAAGTAGCAATCATTTATACTTCCAAATTTTAATTTGATATGCAAAGGACTACTTCCAAAAAAAAAAAAAAGATACTGAGAAAATACATAGTTACAAAGAGTAGCACTTACTATCAATTTAAAATTGCACAAGAAGCATTCAAGCAGGCTTCAAAGTCAGAACAAGCAAAATCCTGCACGCGAAAGTAACACCGTGTGATCATGCGGTTCCTAAGCACATATTCCGCCTCACTCATCGCCTCTCCCTTCCAACTTCGCCTCTCTCGCCCAAGCACCCTCCCTCCACCACCACAATCCCGTAAACACTGCCGCAGGCCCAACCAAGACCTGCCCACCAAGCACCGCCACTGCTGCCACGAGCGCCTCCTTTGTCGTCGCCCATCCATTCCTCCGCAACTCCCACACACTATACAAACACCAAAGCATCGCCGCCGACGCGGAGAATGCAAAGTCAAACTTCAAGAACACAAACAGATGCTCCTCGAACGACGGTGCCGACCGGACGTTCAGCGGATTTGGTAAGCCGCCAAAGACATTGGCAAAGGTGACCGACGGCAGCGACGACAGTGCCACATACGCCACAACCGCAACATGCACAGTGGCGCACAGCCAAAATGCAACGCCGTACGCGCGCCGCAGTGGCTGCACGTCCGCCTTCGCGTACATGTCGAACTGTGTCGGCTTGCTGACCGCCTCGATGACCCGCTTTCCAGCGTAGGTCAGGGCGCTAACCCAGAGCGGCGAGGGCTGCCAAAAGGCGATCAGGGATTGCAGGGTGTTCGCGTTGCCGTAGGGAAGGAACATCAAGATGGTTGGGACAACATAGCCGAGCAGTGCCGCCGGGAGGATGGTGTGCGCGACGGCTGTGGGGACGGGGCGGCCGACGGCTCGGGTATAGAGCGTGCGAGAGGTGGTCCAGACGGAGATGAGGAAGTAAAGAGGGGCGATGACGCCGATGCCTTGAATTTGGGAGGCTAGGCCAAAAATGAAGGGACTTTTTTGGGAAGGATATGTTAGCTCAGTGTACTTTTTCAATTTGGGGATCAACGGGCTGCTCTTACAGGGAGACCAATGTGAGAGTGTTTGCACGACGATAGCTCTCGATGGTCCAAATCAGGATGAATGGGAAAAAGGTACTGAGCAGGTACACGAATTGTAGTGGATGGGCCGGGTCTGGCCCGGCACAGGAGTCGCTAAAGCTTGCCACAATGAACTTGAGAATGTCATCGATTGCCGGCAGGCCCGTGTACACAGCCTTCAATGGGGCGCCATCAAAAGCCGTATAGTTTTCAAGGAGGTCGAAGTCCAGCCACATGGCTTTCTTGGCCACAACGAGGAGAATGGCGAAGATAGAAGTGGCAATTGCCTTGGAAATTTGGCCGCCGCCCAGTAGTTTCGCTGGGCGTTCGTCATGGTACGGCTCAAATCGGGGCCTTTTGGGCATGGGAAACATAGGTAAGCGCTCTCCGGTAAGTGCTCCGTTGGCGAAATGCTCAAATGTTCCTTCCATGCCTCCGAGTGGGATCACATGGTTTGCCAGAAATTCAAGCAAAGGTGTTTCCAAAGCCATCAGGCTCTGCTGCTTGTGTCCGGAATCCACCATTCCTACCAATCGATCGCGGCGGCGGTCCTGGGTTTTCTGGAACGCTGCAGTTATGTCTGCATCCGAAGGCCTCGATTTCTCTGGCAGTGCCTTGAGCATGGTAGCGAGTTCGGTAGCAAGGGTAGCTGCGCTCTCGATCGCACTGTTGCCTCCTTGACCTGAGATGGGATTGAACTTGGGACGGTCAGCCACTTTCACTCTGGGCCAAATGGCTATCGCTCACTTTGTGTGCTGCATCACCGATAGTGATGATCCTTTGAAAGAAAAACTTGCTGAAGACAAACTCCGGAAGCGCTGTTAGAATGGCGGAGTAGTTGTTCTTGTAGAGATCTCCGAAGGTGACATTCTCTACAATAGGGTCATTCCAGAATTTCTCTGCGACAGCTTTCTTCTCTTCTTCGCTGAAACGGCGTGGAATTTCATTTTCCATGCCATGCAGCGTCTTTTCGTTTTTAACGAAGAGGAACCAGTAGATACGGCCTTCCGGGCCATCAACAACCAAATAGCTGTGGTTGTGACCAGCCACAGAATGCGACGAAAATCTGGCGAAGCCTGGAACAGGACTAGATATACCGAACATGCAGGTGTAGTCGCAGGGCACATCTTGACCAGTTAATAACATCCGGATACATTGGGTAGGGTTCATTGACTTACCTGTCTGATCCGATTTAGGGAAGTAGGCAGGAGAAAGTTTATCGCCAAGACGCCACATCTCTTTCCTGACTGTGCTGTGGATACCGTCTGCACCAACAAGAATGTCTCCTGTGTATGTCGAACCATCTTTGGTAGTGACCTGCACGCCGGTTTCTAAAGGAGTAACCTGTAGCACGCGCTTATCTAATAGGACTTTGGATTTGTCGCGGAGATGGTCGTAGAACACTTCGAGGGCCATTTGACGGTCAACAAACACCGGCTCGTAGCCATGCCTGGAGAGCTACATTAGTTCCCAAAGCTCTACCGGATTCCCTTTCAAGTTTGGGTTCAGACAAACCTTGCAGTGAAGTGCTCGCGAGCCAACTCGACCTTGTCGAGAGTAACGCCTTTGGGAGACTTGAAATAAAGATCCACCATCCCCCCCTTCTCGAGCCTCGCCTGCAGGTCATCGTAGCAACCAATTTGGTCGAGAATGCGGCATCCGTTGGGGAAGAAGCCGATGCTTGCTCCAACTTGAGGAGCGATCTCCGGGTGAGCTTCGAGGACCAGGAAGTCGATGCCAAGTTTTTCCAAAGTGATAGCAAGGACAAGCCCAGCTATACTGCCGCCTGCTATCAGGACCTTGAAGTTGTGTGTAGCCATTGTAGGGTTTCCGCGGTTGAAACCCACGGAGGGTGTGCAGCGACAACGTGAGAAGTCAGTTGAGTGATGCGAATCCAATTTGAGGGGCTGTCAGGTAGATGAAAGGCCATATACATAAATATACAGCAAATGTACTCAAGTTCTAACCGTGCTGACGCGGATGGTTGACGTTGTTGCTTCTTCAATAGGAGGATTTTTGGGTTCGTGGAGCACGGGCTCAGCGGGTCGCGCATGGGTCCGGTTATTGCCGTATCTCACCGGCTTCGTCCGGACTTCCGGTGGGTTAAATCCCGGCACGTTGTGACTATGTAAGCATGAGGAAATGGATTGACCTATGAGATCGCTTGCTTGAAGCGGTTCGAACCGGGAAGTCATCCGGTCCGGTACGTTGATTTCCGGCCCGGATGATCTGACAAAAAGCACGCGGGAGCCGAATGCTGTCCTGGACCCCTATAGAGCTGCGACGGACGGGCCGTGGCCGGCAAGCCTCACGCCTCACGGCGTCTTGACATGTGAGTATATTCAAAGGCTCTACCGCGCCAGCTTTCAAAGTATGAGAGAGGCGAGAGCTACCACTCCACGCCCTGCACAGATTGCATCTTGTGGGGGGGAAAAAAAAGTACGCTGAGTCTCTCTGACTTGCCTCTCGAACGACTATTCTTAAAATGAATGATTCCCTGACGTATTCGACATTGGCCCCCACTGTGTCCTGGGGAGCACGGTGGAATAGTGCGACGTGGATGGAGTAAGAAAGGGAAATATTTGACGCTACGTACACAGTATTGGTGCCGTAATTTCTCAATAATAGCTGGCAGATCACTGGTGGTGAGACGAACTGATGAAGCGCTTGGTCCAGCATCGGAATCGGAATCAGCGTACAAACCTGACTCATGCATCGGTATTAGAGAAGAGCGCTAAAGACTGTAGCTTATAGGCGAGAACTATCGCACCTATTTTCAATTTTCTTTGGCGCGGCTACTCAACAATCCTTCTAATGATGCAACGCAACCTGGATTGAATCCAACTATATCATTCTATTACAAATCCGCATCACGTATAAGATGATTCTGCTTACGTCATCAGCCCTTTACCCCGCACGACTTAAGCTTCAAGGACGTCGCACCATGGCCTCTCCATCCTCAAACAATCCATGCGCTTCTACTTCAATCCCACATTGGACCCATGATGCCGAGGAGATTAGCTTTCCTCTCGAATATTCGGGATAGAATTGCAGATTCCCATTTTCCGTCATCGAGCCGCAAGCATGGCAGATTCAGATCCTCGGCCAACAATGGTAGCATTACTTCCGCAGGGGGATGCAGCCACTGCAAGGCTTTCATACGCATGCTCAATGAGGAGCTTTGGCAAGAATATCACCAGGGTTTACGAACGGAAATAAGATTCTCTTCCAAGTTAGATTGCAGCATCTGTTCTACCATCCGCCAAAGCTTCCGACAAGCACATGGAGAGTCCGCAGCGCAGTTTGCAGAAACGGAGGCCTTTCTCCTTGATAGCATATCGCCGATGATGGGGATGGATGTCTACTTTCTATGGCCGGCGAAGCACAAAGAAAACCTGAGGAGAAAAGGTATCTATCTTCTGCCGCTCGACGTTCCGGATGGCCAGCCTCCTGGTCGTCTTGTTGATCCGAAGACAGTCAATCTCCACCTGGTCCAACGATGGATCCGCTGTTGTGACCAATGGCATGCCGAGACTTGCCACTCCGCCTATCAACACGAGCTTGATGGGGTGGGACTGCTCCGGGTGGTCGATGTGCAGAAAAAATGTCTTGCATACATCGAGCCAAGCTCGCGCTATTTTGCACTGAGCTACGTGTGGGGGCGCGTCGAAACGCTGCAGACAACACGGAAGAACTTGGAACAGCTCGAACAGGACGGTGCCTTGTCTTCAGGGAAACACGTAATTCCGCGGACTATCTGTGACGCCATTGAGGTGGTATCAAAAATTGGCGAGCGATACCTCTGGATCGATGCCCTGTGCATCATCCAGGACAAAGACTCTGACGAGAAACCGGTTCTTCTGGGACAGATGGACAAGATCTACGGAAATGCTTATGTCACTATCGTTGCAGCCGTGGGGGACAACGCAGATGCTGGGTTGCCTGGTGTCTGTGGCGACAATCCTCGGATTATCCCACAGGCTGTGCTATCATATGGTGACGGTCGGCGCTTGGCCATTTCACAATCGCCTTTCGAGCACACGCTTGGACAGCACTACAATGAGGCAAGATGCACTTGTGTGTGGAACAAACGGGCGTGGACTCTACAAGAGCGGCTTCTTTCCCGTCGAAAATTGGTCTTTCTCGAGGAAGGCGTTCATTTCAACTGCCACGGCATGATATGGACTGAAGACATCGCGGCCGAGACGGAGGAGACGATACGGCACTTTCAGATGTTTGACTTCGAAGGCGTCACGGACGAAGACCGTTGGTTCTCAGGTATCAGTCGGAAAGGAAGCCGTCCGAGGAAAAAGGAAGAATACACGGTGCCTGGTCCCGAAGCCACCCTTCCTAGTTTTGTAGACTATTGCAACCTCGTCTCCAACCACTTGCGAAGAGAAATATCATTCGAGGAAGACATTCTCAACGCTTTCCAGGGTATATTGAGCAGCTTGGGCTACTCCTTCGGCTCTTTCCATTACGGACTCCCCGAAACATTTTTCACCTTGGGTCTGCTTTGGCAACCGAGTGACTTCTGTAGGCGCCGAATCAAGACCGCAACTAAGGATATTCTCTTGGAAATTCCGTCATGGTCCTGGGCCGGTTGGGTTTGCAATGTCGACGTCACGCATTGGACGGCCGCTTGCGACTACGTCGTACACCAAGACATCGCGCGGAGTTATCGCACTACCCCAACGACGACATTTTTCTCGCCCTTGGCCGGGAAAGAAGCACAGGCTAAGGACTGTCACGTTGCAATACCAGACGACAGGATGCGGTACAGGTCAGTCACTGACGAGCCTCCAAGCGAATCGGCAGATCATTTGCCGAATGGCTGGGAGCGCGGAAACGTGAAAGAACACACGTATCTCGGCCGCCAGCGCTTTGCTGACTTTTGGCATCAATCCGATCCCGGAATGCGGTTCCTATATCCCGTCCCTGCCTCGTCACCTTCACCTACTACCAGACTATCAGTTCCGCAGCGGAGCCGTTCTGCGGTCCTGCACTTCCGCGCCGAAACAACAATGTTTAAGGTCTCGCCCAGTGCACACAACTATGGCAGTCGCCGAAATGCTGTATCGATCCTTGATTCTGATGGACAGTGGTGCGGAATTGCTATCCTACACCATATGCCATCGGAGTGTGACTCGCTGGTAGAGATTGAAAAGAAGTTTGTGAAGATCTCTCAAGGTGAGATTTTTGCAGCGTGTGTTGAGGAAGATGTTTTTCCAGAAGCGCGCTTTGTTCGGTTTTGGGGCTCACCGGAATGGTACAGATATGTGAATATTATCATGGTAGAGCAGCGAGAGAGCTTGATGGAGAGGGCGGCGGTGGGCCGAATTCGTGAAGATGTGTGGTTATCTGTCAAGCAAGGCTCTGAAGATATTTATTTAACATAATACCATAGGCTTCATGTAGACTGAAGGATGTAGATATTTGTAGTTGTACCCTACCAAAGATTAATTTATTTCATCCGCTGGTAGCATCATTCTTTGCTTTCGCGAACATGGCAGTATAGGTAGCCGCAGGCTCGCGGCATAGCTTTCACCGTCACTGTTCACGAACATTGGAAGCACATTGGAGATAACATGATAAGCAGCAAAAGTATTCTCAATTAAAAGCAAGCTCAGAATGTCGGCAAGCCAAAGCGGCCCAACGATCCCGACCCAAAGAAAAGAAAAGACATCGCTTTGAATGGCCCTGCCCGTTGCAGTCGCTGCGCTTCACGGCACGAGCCCAAGCCAACAAGAGTCACACCGAGACGCTTAGCAAGAGATGCCAGAGCCGCTGGGGATGTTGGAGCACTTGGTGCTGGTCTTGCCGCCAGTGACGCTGATACCAGATCCAGTCCATCCAGAGCAGGCACCCTTGGCGCAGAGGATGTAGATGTCAGTGCCGGAGGACTTGACGGTACCCTTGATGTTCTTGAGGGTGAGGTCAGTGATCGGGACACCGCTGGTAGGGGTACCAGTGGGGGAGCCGTTCTCGTAGTCCTGCTCAATGACAATGCCGTACTTGGCAATGTTGCTGAGGGTGATGCCGGAGTAGGTGACGCCTGGAGCGAAGAGTGTTAGCGGTGGGTCATCTTTGTGGGGATTTGCGGGGGCTGCAGCCACTTACCGGACACGGAACCGGTGGCACCGGACACGGTCTTGATGCGAACACCATTGTCGGAGTTCTTAATCGTGCAGTTGGTAACGGTGACGCCCTTGACGGTGTTGTCGGAACGGCCGCCAACAGAGCCGATCGAAATACCGTGACCGCCGGAGCAGGTGTTGCCGGTGAACTTGATGTTGGTACCGGAGTTCACAGCCAGGCAGTCGTCCTGGTTCTGGATGTTCGAGTTGGAGATGGTGATATCCGTGGACGAACCGACGTCGAAGGCGTCAGTGTTGTGGCCGCCAGCGGAGTCACCGGCCGAGTTGTCGATGGTAATCGAATCCAGAGTAAGTCCGGAGGAGCTGTTGATCGAAAAGCCCTGAACAGGCGTGTTCTTCACGTTCAGGCCCTTGATCGAAGAAGTGCCCTTCAGGCTGTGGGCGTAGAAGAACTTGGGCTTGGTCTTGCCGCCGTTGCTACCCTTGCTGTCCCACCACTTGGCACCGTTGCCGTCGATGACGTGGCCGGAGGCACCGGACACCTGGATGTTGGTGCCAGAGACGGAAATGAGAGGGCCCTCCCACTCCTTGTAACCGAAGGAGGTGGTGCCCTGGAAAACAACGCTGGTGCCCGACTTCAGGCCAGTGAGATCGAGCGTAGTGCCGGCAGGAACAGCAATGTTGTTCAGGGTGATGGTGGTGCAGGAGGTCTTGCCCTTGATGGCAGAGGCAGCGTCGGTGAAAGTGCAGCTGGCGCGCTCGGCGAGCTCAGTGGGGGCAGCAGCAACGCAGGCAACGCCGACGCCGGCGCCGGCAAGGAGGGTGGAAACCTTGACCATTTTGAAGGTTGAAAGAATGTAGTGAGTGAATGTATGTGCGAGAACAAAGCGAAGGAAGGAGTGCGATGATGGGAGAAACAAGACTTCTGGGCGCCTTGGAACTCGACTTATATAGCATCACGGCTCCTCGAGAACCTGAGGCCATCCGCATCTGTGACGGACGCTAAGATTGCTAAGAGGTGATGCGCGCAGGGGTTGCTGCTAGGCGTTTGAAAGTAGGGTTAAACGTGCTATCACCAGTCTTAGCGAGATGCTCTAGAACCCTGGCGCAGAGCGCCCACAGACTGCGACTCAGAGAACGTCGCGGACGGCCGTACAGGGCTGTGGCGGCGTCCAGGCGGCCGAAATGGCCCCGCACGTGTCTATATACTGCGTGCTGCAACACTTTGGCAGCAGAAATTCCACTACAGACAGACTGTATCATGTGAAGTGCCGTCAAGCTTCGCATGAGAAGCTTGGCCTTCTTCTGCTGCTGCTTGGCATATGGGGAAAGACGATCGCATGAGGGGAACCGCTGGAGTTCCCAAACACCATGGTGGAAACAGGGGCAGCGGCGCAGCTGCCGGAAGGGGAAGGGGAGTGCCGCGGCGAAACAAATCCCGGGGGCCAATACGAGATTGGGTGGCTTCGATGCAAGCGAGCGGAGTTATTCCGAGCGGGGCGGGGCGGCGGACTCCTGTGTTTTGGCGGCGGACGTTTCCATCTGCCGCTCAGGCCCACCGAATAGAGCCGAAATGAGGCGGCAGTTCGATCAACTTGAAACACCAACCCGCGGGAATTTTTCCGGGCCTCTCACAACACTATTGCCTGACCACTGTTTCGCCGTGACGTTGCTTGTTTGCATCGCTGCGCGTGGAGGCCGTCGAACCACCTTCTATTTCCGGTGCCAGACACCCATGTTCGTCACCACTAAGCATTCATCCGTGCTTCCGGGGCCATCTACAAACGTACCACGTCCGCAGCCACTCTAGCTTATTGAAGAGCCGCATCAATAGGGGCTATGCTGGGCGCCTGGAGTAGGGACGGAAGTTGGCGGCAATACAGCTCTTGCCCCGCCATTCAGCAGGAGTACCAGGGGTGTCTGCAATGCAAAGCAGATCCAAGCGGTGGATACATCAACAGCTCACTGACGGTTTCGAATGATTCAAAGACTCCTCCGCTTTGTTCCGCATGTGGTTTCTTGAGTCGGATACAGCAAACACGAGAAACAAAGAGTGTAGGCGTGGAACCAGGCCCGAATACCCGTACGAATGCTTTTTTGCCGGGAAGGTTGACCTCAATTTTTCCGCGCCGTCATATTGCGGGGTAGCGTGACCACTGCCACGCCGAAGTGGCTTCCCGCCTTCGCCGGCACTGCCAAATAGTATCGGCAAATACTGTGCCGGCAAATAACAAATGCGTGTGTAGCATCACTTGTCGTGATAGTAAGCTGCGTGGTGGGGTCAGGTGCGCACGGGCGTCAGATCATCGTACGCAGGGTCAAGGGTGGTACAAAAGCTTATCGATATGCATGTCGGCGATTAATCCGGTGGACCACTTTTAATCAGCGACTGTTTGGACATCGGCATACCCGAGGTCGAGACTGACCAATGCATGATGGGTTCTCCTGCTAGAAGTAAGGGAGAGTGGTTGCTCTGGCATCACTTTTCACTGCACTGGAGAGAGTCTGGGCGGCGATGTAGCTTGGGGTCAGACCATATGGGTAAAACGGCAATTGAGATGGCCAAAACATCAAAAGTAGCGGTGTGGCCTGCTTCGTTCACGATGGGGCGGGAAAGAGCTGCATTTATTCGATGGTCCAAGATATTCAGTCAACCATGTAGAGCTGCTTACCCATCCAACCGGTAATGGAGTTGATTGACTTGACAAGAATAGAAACATGCAACTCATCCATTCAGCAGAAAGGAGTGGAAGCTTCTTGTACCTAAATAAATTGAGGCAAGAAGCGTGCGAACGTGAGCGTGAAGGACGTCTCAACCCCTCTCCCAACCCAAACTCATCCTCTGTCGACCCTCACCGCAAAGCAGCCGTGCGCCGCGTAATGCAAATGCAAATACTCGACCCTCTCATCTGCTTCCTGCCCCTCTGACAACATCCTCTCGCAAGCCATGACCAGGTCCTTACCCTCGGCAACCTCAGCCTCTCTCAGCATACCCCCCTTGTCAAACGCCCTGACCGCCATCAACCTCGCCCCCTGCTGCTCCGGCACGCACCCACCGAAATCCTTCCTTACGTCGGCCAACTCGCAGGTGTTGTCCTTTGACGCCAGATCGTGCACGAATATGGCGGTGGGTCCGCGATACGGACTGCCATCGCTGGCGGTCAGAAAGGGATCGTAGGACAGCAACAGGGCGCGGTCGCCAGGTTCAATATCGCGGAGACAACGCCGGCAGGGTACGGGCGTGGGAGGGGTTCTGGACAGGGCGGCGGCAAGGGCCTCGGGGGTGAGCGGTGTGGGGAGGGGCCGCCAGTGGAGAGTGGGAGGCAGGGGGATGTCGTGCGTCATTTCTTCTATGAGTAAGTTACTGATTCAAAACTTGTACTGGGATGGGTTCTGGGTAAAATGTGGGATTTTATGGGTTTTTCGGGGGTGCTCACTGTTGCTTTGTGGATTGCAAATGAGCTGAAACTGAACAGTGTGGTGCTGGATGAAGTTGAGTCTGCGTGATAGAGGTGAATAACAAGCCGCCTTTATACTTGGCCTCGCTCCTTCACGCTTTCCCGATCGCCCGTGGAGTCAGCCCATGCATCATTTCGAATTGGCCAATGAGATCTAAGATTTCCGGTCTGCATATTCCGGATACAGGAAGAATCCGCTTTGGCTGTTGAGTTTGATGATTTTGCTGGCTCAAGATCAAAAGTTCGACAGCATCGACGGTGGAAGTGACCAATGAGAATAGTTTCCAGCTGGCTGGCTTATGGTGATGGAAGTGACCAATCAGGTGGCTAGCAAATTAACAGCGCACTTCACTCGGCCCAACAAACTTCCACTCTTACTTAGTAACTATCTTTGCCATCAAGACAGCTCCTTCAATATCCTTTATTCTCCTGTGGCTGCCCCTCGCTCGAGATTGTATTGATCAACAAATATTGTCGAAGGCAGTTGAAGGTAAGCAGATTCCCAGAAGTCTTATCGATAAGAACTGTATGACACCATTAAAGACTCGTCGATGGAAGAGCTTGAGGAGCTACAGTGGTCCGTTCACTGTAGTTTATACCGCGACTGTCGTTTCGGGCAATGTCTTGGATGCTCTTCAAGGTCAATATCCCATCGCGAAGTATACACAAATCAAATTGAGAGGCTCGTTCCATTGTTA
Source organism: Lasiodiplodia citricola (assembly GCA_023089105.1). Taxonomy (NCBI): domain Eukaryota; kingdom Fungi; phylum Ascomycota; class Dothideomycetes; order Botryosphaeriales; family Botryosphaeriaceae; genus Lasiodiplodia; species Lasiodiplodia citricola. Next base: position 41,249 of record JAJNLL010000016.1, on the reverse strand, counting down.
CTACTCGACTGTGGCCTTGCATTCTGGAAGGCCCACGGCAGGGATCCAGGTACCTATCCATCATTACTTGTTAGTCCAGTCGCCGTCTTTCCCCATCACCCATTATGGTTGCGGGTCCCTGGTTCTGTTGATGGAAGGCTTCTCAGAGACCACCACGTCGAAACAGCTGCCGAAGTCATCCCATGATGTCACTGCTTCTGTTTGTGGACACCATCTCGGAGTATCTCAGCCATGGTATTTGCGTTGAGGATACGTGCGTCGAGCACGACCCTGCGGCCGAGGCGGAGGAGGCGGCGCCGGCAGAAGAAAGCTGAGAAGAATGAGGTAGAGGAGGAAGACTCCAAAGAAGAGTAGGACAGGCTTCACAGCACAAAGCGTGAGAAGCTGAATGACGCGGCCGAGAATTGTGAAGGAAGTGACAATCAAGCTGAACCAATGATCAATCAAGGTGAGGAAGTTGACGTGAATATCGAACATAATGGTAGATATGTCCGTGTCGTTGGTCGCTTGCTCCATGGTGTCAAGCTTGATATCCCAAAAGCGACGGTTGATAGTGAGGCTGGTGTGTAGTGGCGGAGGAATGATTCCTTGCAGAGTGTCAAACAAGTGGATTATATGGGAATCTCAAACTTTGGTTGCGATGGTTATCGTGAGAGAGAAGTTTGCTTTTTGAGAGCGCAGATGGAGGGCGGAAGGTTTGTAGAGGCGGGAACAAGTCTACTATAGCTGTTGCTCACCACTGACGCGCAAACGTAATGCCGCTGTGCTGTCTCCCACACCAAACATGAGAATCCATCTGTAGCTCGCAAAGTAATATACAGCACCGCAAAGGCCATTCCTACATCTTCCCATTCCCAAAAGCCCTTCGAAGTTGAGCGGCTCTCTTATCCTTCAGGCCTTCCGTTTCTGTTTATCAACCTGCTCCAATTGTCGCATTGATCGCAAATGGTCCGCGTCTCGAGCAGATGATTGGCCAATGGCTGCGTCGCGTCGGAAGCCAAGCGAGCGACACGCGGGTCCCCGCAAAACTAAGCTTACAAACGCGTCCACCCCAAGTCCCACCTCCTCCACCATCATCACCGACCACCCTCCACCGCCTCTCCTCAACTATGGCGCAAGTCGCCGCTGCTGCCCGCGCAGCAAAAGCCACGCGCAGTGCCCCAACATCCACCTCCGCCACACCTGCAATCACCCAACGCGCCTCACACGTCCGCAATGCTACCGCGCCGCCGCCTCCATCATCCTCCTCCGCTCCGACCAAGACACTCAAGGACACAGACAAGAGACGAGGCACCGCGACGCGCACAGGATCGACATCAATGGCTGCTCCTGCTGCTGCCGAGACGTCGGGCTTTTACGAAGCGCGCGCCATCATCGGCGAGAAAGGATCGCGCTATCTGATCGACTGGGAGGGCGTCGATCCGGCAACGGGCGCAGCGTATGCGCCGACGTGGGAGCCAAAGCGCTCTGCGAATGCGGCGCTGAAGCGCGAATGGGAGGGGAAGAAAGCAAAGGACGGGGCTGAGCAGGCTAAGGTTGGAGATGCTGAGATGCGGAGCCAGGTCACGGCAGGCCAGAGCAAAGTACAGCGGGACAATGGCCGCAATGGGACAGCGCAAAAGGATACACCATCGAACCGCCCACTCCGCGCATCCTCCAGTCGCCAGCGAGAGCAGCGCATTAGCAAGGAAGCTCAGGGCCGGGAAGTACGGAAAAAGAACCAGACCGGCCGGCCTTCAACCCAAGACAGCAAACACAAGTCCGATGCCGCTCATGAAGCTCAGCAGAACAGGCTGCATGAGCCCTCGGGCCGCAACCTCAAGCGCAAGCGCGACACTGACGGCACGGCCGACAAGGCCAAGCCTTGGTCCGCTACTACTCGTTCGCAACCCCAGCCAAACAACAAGAGGCAGCGCCGCCAGCCCGCTGAGCCCCCGTTGGAGTCTCCTTCCGAACAAGTTTTCCCCGCAAGGGCCATCACCGGCGAGCGGCCGCGGCAGTACCGCGTCGCGTGGGAGAAGGACCCTGTCACCGGAGAGGAATATGAAGATACCTGGGAGCCGAAGAGCTACGTGTCACGGGATCTGGTGGCCGAATGGCGTCGGCAGCAGAAAGGCATGTCGCAGAAGGCGTCGACGAAGCAGCAAAAGCAGCTGGCGGAGAAGACACATGAGAGCCAAGACGAACAGCAACAGGAAGAACCGGACGACAATGTTTATTCCGTAAGGGCAATCGTCGGTGAACGCAAGCGCCAATATCTCGTGGCGTGGGAGGACGATCCGAGGACTGGAGAGAAGTTCGAGGACACCTGGGAGCCGAAAGGAAATGTCTCGAAGGACCTGGTGGCTGAGTGGCGGCAGCAGAAGGATACGAAGCAGCCTGAGGAGACGTCGAAGCAGCCGGTAGAGACGTCGAAGCAGCCGGTAGAGACGTCGAGGCGGCCAGAGGAGACGCCGAAGCGGCCAGAGGAGACGTCGAGGCGGCCAGAGGAGACGCCGAAGCGACTGAATGAGCCGGTGCAGAAGCCACCCGAGGAGTCTCCAGCCACAGCAGGATTGTCGGAGATGGTAATGGAGGTGCTGCGCGAGGAAGAACAGAGGCAACACTCCCCGTATGTGCATCTTTCCCTTTCCGTCTTCTCCCGCGAAGCCTCCTGGAACTGACAGTCTCTAGCAGATCTCTCCCAATCGGGCCAGTGACTCCACGTAGAGACGAAGACGAGTACGAAGATGAAGAAGAGGGTTCATATACGCCATCTTCCACCATGGTACACACCGCTGCTCCCGTCGCCGGCGATATCATCATGGAACCCCACACAAGTGAGACACCGGGCACAACCCACAATTCTACGAAATCAGCTAACTCGATAATCACACAGCAGCAGACTAGGAATGCTCCAGGACTTGAAAATGCGTGGTCCTTCTGGGAAGAATGCTATTCTCGCACCCGAACGGTCGTTACGTACGGCTCGAAAGGCCGAAGGCTACTCGCCGATCTATAGAGTTTGGGCGCGTCAGCATCAGGATATCGCAAAACCCACGGTATTGCTGGCTGTCTTTCTTGCGCAGCCACATCATCAGTGAGACGGGTCTCGCACTCCCGCTCAGCTCATCTGGCTTTCCGGACGAGTGGGTAGGATCGTGTGATAGTGTGCATCCCGGTTGCACGTCGTATTTGCAGGAACATGTTGCACAGCGACAGGGGCCTCGGACCAGCGTGTGGTAAACGGCTAATCTCCTCAACTTGAAAAAGACGAGATTTCAGACTCCAGAGCCCCTGCAATATTAACCATTCAGACTATTTTTGATCATCAATTCTGCCTGCACTTCTTTGGCACCACTTTGCCTTTTATTGCGTATACTGAACGCTGCTATTGGTATGCGCCTACATCCTGCAACGAGGCCTTGGGAACTGCAAACGCTCGGACTGGTGACACTGACCCCGCAACTATGCCTAAAAACATTTGCCAGTGTCACAAGTCAGCCGAGCTGGCACCTGCCACTTGGGATGCCGCGCCTTCCTTTTGAAGAAGAAACGTTTGCTTAGTTTACCGGCTTAAATCACGCTTCTTGATGCGATAGGACAGGTAAGATGATGGACGATCTTCAATGGACGAGGACTCAAAGCAGGTAGCAGAATCTAAGATAATAGACAAGCATTTCCCAAGGCCCTCGTTATGCTGATCTGTAAGAGTTGATGGTTCCACTGCCGCTCTAGATAACGCCAGTGCATTCTTTGCGCCGTTTTCGGGTGGCGCGAAACGGCTGGAGATCCTGCAAATGTCAACATGCACTCCGTTGAGCGTGATCTCAAACATCGCTGCATCAATCTCCCGCAGTTGATGCCTCCAGCAAGATGCCTGTTCCTGTTGTACAACGGCTCTGCCGTTGTGTGATAACGTCAGGTGTTGGAAACTCGACCAGGACCAGGGAAGGAAAGTCCGGAGCTTGCCATACTTACTCAACAGAGAGCTGTTCAGCCGATTAACATTCTCGTGCAGGATCTATATAATTTCTCGATACTTTTGGAGTCCAGAGAACACCCCACAGGTAGCCACGTCTCATCTCACGCCAAAATACACCACAGAAGAAGTTGATCACACAACCCAGACAATGGAGCAACCCGCCGCGCTTTCCACGACAACTTCTTTGCCCATCGGTGACCAGCGTGACTCTACCGAGCCTGTTTCAGGTCCACAAAAGCGTTTCCGTGAAGGAAGCACTCACAACCCACTCCCACCTTTGTTGTATGTGCAATTCCTCCCCTGCCTCTTAAATCCGCCTTTCTTTTTGGCCCAACTAACCGCACCGCACTTCAAGCAGCACCGACGAAGAGATTCACAATATCAAAGCTCACAGCTCTTCCAACCTTCTCACATTCTCCCCTCCTGCCGTCAGCACATTCATTACCGCGCCCGCGGACGCCACATTCACCATCTTTCCAACCGACGTTCGGGACAACGGCAGTTCCGCCGAGACGACATTCCACGGCCTCCCCGCCTGCGCCACCCAATTCTCCGCATCCACTTCTCCCACCTGGGTTCTGCTCGCCAACAAGGCTCCCACAGCGCAAGACAGCGACCCCAATCAGCCCTGCATCTTCTCGCCCAGCCTCGTCCGATGGGTCGTCGATGCTGCTACGCAGACGCGGTGGAATGGGTGGGATGTGCCTCCTCGGCGAACGGCAGAGCTTGATGTCATTGCGGAAGAAGAGGGGAAGGTTCGAGGCGCGAAGAAGAGGAGAGTGGGGGAGTACGTGGCTGGGGTGGAGTTGGTTGGGGCTGTGGCTGGTGAGGGTGCTGGTGGGAAAGACGTGTATGATTCCGATGAGACAGTATCGGCGAAGGGCGAGGAGGAGGTGGAAGAGGAGTGGGAAGATACCGAGACTGGGGTCGGGTCTGCTATGGGACTGGAGCACGGTGGTGTGGGCGTTATGGAAGTGGAGTTGGGTGGCGGCATGGAAAACAGCAGTGCTGGTGGAGAAGCAGAGGTGCTTGAGCTGGGACTGAAGTATGATGGTGCTACAGCATGGTAGCAGCTCTCGTATGCGCTTGATGTTGGACTTACAGGAAGATGTCAAACGTCGCATGATGGAAGGCATGTGACTGATGTTTAATATCAACATCACATATCATCAGGCGCTTAGAGACCTACTACGTTATTATTTTCAAGATACTCTGTCGTTATTGAAAAGCAACCTGCCAGGTATGCTTTGCTAGAAGGCCAACGGCTTGATTGTTGGTACAGCTTGCTACCACAATTACGACCGACCCATTTATTCTTCCAGATTAGGCGGTGATATCACGCAGCTGGCACATCCCGTCCGACACTGATTACTCCTCTGCACCCTGCATGCCACCCCGGTCCCTGATTGCCAGCGCTAGCGCCTGCGGGCCGCCGGATCGAGCCGCCCGATCCGCCAGCCACCCGGTTCAACTTTCTCAGGCAGCGCCGCTGAACACTGCATCAGGCCGACCAACCACGCGGCTGCCTTCAAGGTCCATGCCGCACTAAATTCGAGTTTCTGTGTGGACAGAGTCTGTCGTACAAGCCGCCGAACTAGTTCTGCGGAGAACATTGATGAAGATGGCTGGTTCGGGCCGTGCATATGCTGTTCCGAACACAGCGTCGCTTTGGGCCCAATCACGCAATTTGCGCAGGACTGGATGAAATCTTCGTAGTAGTAGTAACGTGAGTCCCGAGGCCTCCACTGCCGTCTGCACGGGCGAGAATCGCGGGGACGTTGGAAACAGAGCTACGCTTCCGTTCGAATCCACAGGCGAGAGACGCGCTTCACGTGTCCGCCCTGCTTCCGGGATCGGCCAATTGTAAAACCGGTGTTTTGCGAGCGGCGCGTGGATAAACATTCTACGTCACTCGCCGGCCGCTGCACCTGCAACCAAAACATCGCCACGCAGGCACCTCACTCGACATCCAGACAGCGCCATCATGGATCCAGCCTGGGTCTCTCATGTCACCAATGAGCTTTCTCAGATGCGTCAAGAGATAGTCGCTCTCCATAATCAGGTCAATGCGCTCAAAAACGACGCGTCGACCGACCTTCGTCGCGAGGTGAACGCCATCTGGGATCAGTTCAGGCTCAGCTTCGACAGCATCATTGCCATCAGGAACGAAATGCTTTTGAAGTTTGCCCTGTACGCTGCCCCTCGCACTAAGCCCTTTGTTTTTCCCGGTTACACGTACGAACAGGGTCGACAACTACCACGCGATTCACTACAACAACAAGCTCGTCTTCGGCGGTGACGGCAACCTTGCTCCTCTGCGCTCCATTGTCAACTTCAAGCCCATCCCCGGCTTCCCCGCCACCATCGATGACATCGACCGTCTCACCGCCAATGCTGTCGACACCATTCTTGATCACCTCGATGGCAAGCGCGATGGTCTGCTGTTTGAGAGGAAGGAGCGCCTCAAGTCCATCATTGGCTTGGTCAAGAACACTCCGGAGCCGACTTCGCAGCACGAGTGAGTCATCAGCACTGTCTTTTTCCAAGACCATCGCGGAACCGAACAAAAATAGTAGCTTTGTCGAGCAACTTGGTCAAGCAGAAGTATTGAAAAGGTGGTGGCTCGGACAAGTCAGGATCTTCTAGGAATCGAGACTACTTTGAACTTCATAGCAAGTGCTTTCATTTCGCCAATGACCACCTACCAGTGCAGCAAGACTCCGGCGGGCGCGGCGGCCACTTGTGCCGAACCTCCGCGGCCATGCAAGTGATTAAACAAACGCCCGCCGCTCCACCCAGGACAGAGCCAGCATAGTCGGGGAACTGAACTAACGGAGATGCTCATGGTACGGAAAATGGAAACCCACCCCGGGCGAGATCCTCGCCTTGACAGACGAACAGCGGGAGACTTTCCTTGATCACCACCAAGTCAAAGCGTTGACACTAGACGACAGGTATCTAATGCTATGTATGCAATGCGGTTTTTCGCCTTTACTTCCCTCCCAAACCAGACCCACGCCCTCCTCAGCTGCCCGAGCTGCCGCACATTCCGTTCAAGAATCTCCTTCTCCTCCCGACCTTCCATGCTGCCCGTCCAACTTATCATTTTCCGCCCCAGAGCTCGCACGCATCGTGTAGCACGACCATCCGCTCCCGCAGCCGCCGCACCGCCCGCCACAGCACGCGGGTGGCGGTAGCGGTGGTCTTACTGCGTCGACGCCGGCGTCACAGCGCTCCGCGTAGTACCCGTCAAGCGCCCAGCGTTGGCTGATGTGGTCACCGTTGTGCGGCAGGGGAAGCAGTTGGCCATGTTGGTTTTGGTGCTGAAATCGCCGGTGGCGAGAGCGGGGGGCGCGGCTATGTGGGCAAGGGTGAGGGAGACGGGATGCGGGGGGAATGCGGGAGGGGACTGAGGAGGGGGGGTTAGCAGCCAGCGCAGGAGACGGCGCCAGTCAGTAGTAGCGGCGGCGGGTGGCAGAGGCGGTGGTCGCTGCATCTGCCGTCGCCGTCACAGGAGACGGTGGAGCCGCCGTCCGTGCCATTGGGAAAGAGGTATGCATGCGAACTGTTTCGGTGTGGGGCTAGACGGTAGGCTGTCGGTGCGGACGCTGAGGAGCAGGTTGTGCAGCCGCATGCTCGGTAAAGTAGAAAAGGTTAGTGTCATCAGTGCTGTGTATCTAAGAGATGATGGATTTCATTTTGATTGCCCAAGACGACCAACGAATGTTCCTAGACTCGTCGAGCAAGCCATGTACTGCAGATTTCCGACAAGAGCTGGCGTGAGTGTGGCGTGAAAAGCAGCAGTAAACGACTTCCCACAGCGTACCATGCCTTGACGCGAGTACTCATACGATAGGCCGGTTCAACGCGCTAATGCGGCCACCCGTAGCAGCTGAACGAAGTTGGTGCACGTTGCCGAAACCGGCTAGCGCGAGAACCATCAAACCGGCCGTGTAGCTGAGAAAGATTGAACGTCGCATGGCCAAGGCTGATGCGTGTTACCGCCCGCTTGTTCCGCAGAGCCGATTCATTCGTCGCGAGTTGCACGTTGCCGTGTCTCGCATCAGCTAGGCACGCGCCACACCTTCCAACCGTGTGCTTTGTCATCCCGCTGCGTCGAGCTACAGCTAAGTCTACAGACCTTCCGGTCGGAAGCGTACTATAGGAAAGCACGAGCACCATAGACCTCATAGCTGAGCCCGCGTTTATTGGCCGTTGTGTGGAACGATTAATTAAAGCGGCACTTTGCTTTACAATTACAAATATTTCTCCTCTTGTGCTCCCAGCTTGCCTACGGGTGGTTTTTCGTCCTGCAAAGTGGACCGGAAAGCTGCTTCCCCGCCCCCGCACTTCATCTTGCAATAGCCAATCATCCATGCACGCCTTCACCACTGCAATCTTGCTTGAGTCTTATGTGCCTTACTTTCATACACCCCACTGGATAAAATGAAATCCCGAAGCCTGTCATCGTATTACTACTCTTGTAGCACCTTGCAATGCACGACACATTTCTTATTCTCGGGAAACACTGCTTGTGCCGAGGTCTCTTCCCGCCTTTTGTATAAACTGTTGGACTTTCTTTTGAAGACCATATTTCTCTTCAATCTGAAAACTACGGCTCATCGTCATCTTTGCTCCCCAGCTTAAGAGACAATGTTGGGTCTCAATACCACTTCATTGCTTTCGCATTCATTTCCATTCCGGGAGCCTGATCAACCGGGCATGTGCTCACAGAAGTCTCGTCCCCTTCTATAAAAATGACAAGCAGTATCAGGGCTATGCTCTGGTAACAAGACACTGCCGTAAATAGTAAGTCCAACTCGCCTCGGTTGCAACAATGCCACCCTTTTCTTACGCTTGTGGGCATTGTAGAAAAATCGAGTCGGATTGGACTTACGCTTCCTTCGGCAGCCGGTACCAGCGCCCTATAGCCACAAAGTTTTCCAGTCAACCCTGGGAGCGCGTCGGGGCGAAGCAGCACCGCCGTGGCACAGTCCAACTCCCGCCTATCACCGGCATCGTCTCTTTCGGCGTCCTCGCTGCGATCTTGGCCAAGTCGTACTGCGCGGGTCATGGTCTCGGTGTCGATATTCTCGGCGATGTCAGAAGCATGGTGCTGGTTCCAAAAATTTGTCGGACATCCAACACCTTACTGTCGCGCAAAATTTTCTTCGGGCTGTTGGTCGACGACAGCTTCAGATTGCCGAATGCAATCTACGCCATATGGGATAAGTCATCTGACGTAGTCCATCACACCTGCTGGAAAAAGATTGCTCGTTCAAATGACCATGAAAGGGAAGAAAGAAAGTTGGGTCTATGGAGGATCCAACAAGGATCCCAAACCTCACAACTGCGGTCAGTTGTCCTGGGGACCACGCGGGTTGGAAAACTCTCTTCCACATACCTCGGTGAGGTAAATGTATAAGGCGTACCAGGTCCAGCTGTCCGCGTTGTGAATAAGATTGGCCCAATTCAGCAGCTTACCGCCCTTCATGGGGTTGTAGCAGCTCCATGCACTATAGACGAAATCCGCGACTCGTCGGCCTGGTTGGTTCGTGGTGACTAGTGGGTAGTGCATAAACTCACGAAGCTCCTTGAAAGCAGCGCGTCATAGTATCCATGTTCATGTGGTCGGCAAAGCCACTGCCAGCACAGGAAGGTTTCCATGTTGAGGCAATCGGCAAACTTCGCGCAGTAATGCACGTTGAAAGTGCTATCTCAAGTGAGTAGCTAATAATATATCGATGCTCATTGGCGCCCGAGACCTTGAAACACCAAAAAATGCCTGTTCTACATTCACTTCGCTTTCGCCCGTGAGAATCACCAATACTTGATGTCCTTAAGGCGACAGAATTTGTTTTAGTCACTATTAATGTAAACGTTAGACAAAAGAACTACAAGGTTCTTGCCAAAACAAAGGACAAGTAATGACTTTCGATGCGCCATCAAACAGAATTTTCCAGTCACCTTCCCGTTTCTCACCTTGGCAAGTTCGAATGTGAAGCAAAACGATAAACATGTAGTAGCATCTGACGCTGATAGAGTGGTGCTCTTGGTGCTTGTCTGATGGGAGTTTTCCTAAAGCACCCATTAGCCAAAGCCCCCATATGCGAGGTTGGTAGAGAGTCGGACTCTCTTGTGTTGATCTGAGAGGGCAGCTCACTGTTTGCGTAAATCGTGCCAGTGATGGTGAAGCCGTGATTGTTCCCGGTGAATCACAGAATTCATGGCAGGACATACATGAAACGAGTTAGAAAGAGCCGATTAAGTGTTATCAAATGGATGACCTGGTTTAGCCAGTGGAATACTGCTAGGTACGGGACAGCCCGGCGTCACCTTCTCTCCTCTTCCATAAGTAACCGCGCGTTTTCACTGCCTTCAACTCTTCAACACTTTGCCGACCGATCATCTTGATCCTCGTCCAACACTCACCATGGCTCCAGCCATTCACATCATTGCCGCTCTTGGTGAGGGATGTTTTGGTGTTGTTTTCGAGGCGCAAATCGACGGAGCAGAGTATGCTATCAAGATGGTATTCTTCCACCGTCCGCTCCATGCTATCCATCTGCTAACTCATGTCCACTCAGTTCAAGCACAATGAACGAGAAGCTCTTGAAAACGAATGCCGTGCCTACAATGCCATCTCCATGGTACCATCGCTTCGTGGTCGGATCTGTCGCCTCGAAGGTCTCGTAGATGACCTACCTAACCACTACAACTACCAACTCCTACCAGTTCTCCAACTGCAACGTCTTCACGGTGATAATCTTGCGATGGTCATCACCAAACTTTCAAAGCCTAAGCGGGATGAGCATCGAGATCACCTTCACCACACGCTTGACATACTCCATGATGCCGAGCTTGCCCACGGAGACATCAAGCCAAACAACGTTATTCTGGAGGGCAATTTTCCTGTTCTCATTGACTTCAGTAACGCTGTATTCAAGTCTGAGCTCAATGACAAACTTTGGTACTCGGAGACTTGCCACGACCGTGACTCACTCAATGAGATGTTTGACCGCATTGATTCATCCGAGGTTCGATTTTCCCCCGCCGCTTCGAAACAAGGACACTGACTATGACACAGGCAACCACCATGATCATCAAGCGACTTGGAAACATTGGCCCAGATGTTCCCGGTCGAGACGTTCAACATGTCCTTGCCGGTCTACTGAGTATAAGTCGATGGCTTTCTCCCGAACATATTCGCGACCTCCAGCAGGCTGTTCCATCGCCTATCCCAGCCCTTTCTCTCCACATGGCAACTCATCTGGCGAGCAAGGGTCAGCGTCACGACGCCTTCAGTCTTCTCATGCAAGCGACTGATCATGAAGAACGCTATCCGACTCCTGACCTCTCTGACGTATCATCTACGATGTGTCTCATGAAACAAAAGGCCGCGTACCTTGCAGAAGAGCATCATGCCGTGTCCGGCGAGACCATGGGACCAGGCGCCCTTCAGCTGTATAGAGACGCCATTGAGGTATCCTACCTACACCATGGCTCATCTGACTTTGACCTTCTGAATCTTAGGTTGGACTACGCTCGCTTCCTGCGTTATCATGCTTCACCTGAAGCTGCTTTCCAGGAATTCTACGATATATTCAACGCAATGGATGAGAGTATTGGCCATGCTTATTTGGCATCTTGGCTGGCAAACACCCTTAAGAATGAGGTTATTTATGAGTTACAGGACGAGGAAATGATATCTCGCGCAGAGGACCTATTGTCCAAGGCTCAGGCATTATCCGGGGGTATCTCTTAAGACTGGACTGTTACCAAGGCATTTGTATCGGGATACCTGGCACCAATTAAAGGAATTAATTGATGATCTCGGATACATTCTGTATGCGTTTGTAATGCCATTTCCGGGGGCTTAATCAATGGTAATTTCATTATGCTGTCGATTTGCCCAAGTAAGGGCGTTTAGGGAATCGATTTCCTTTCTCTTTGTTCTGTCCTAGCGAGCTGGTTCTACCCGCATTCGGGTTGTAAGTGCCCTAATCTTTCAAATCGCGACAGAGAAGCTTTTCCAACGTATAAACCTTTTCATTCTCCGTAGGATAACAAAGGAAAAGCCCCATGACCGGCTTCTAGGTATGCAAATATAAGATAGACCGACCGACACATCCCTTACTCAAGTCTCCAATTTCATCCAAGGCGCTTCTTTCAACCCCAAGCCCAGGTAGAAACCCAACGCAATCACTTTAGAGTTTATTGCCATGTCTGCCAAGGGTACTTCTGGTTGGCAACAAGCCATGCCTACCATGCCCGACCGTGCTCTTCCAGAGGGCAACACTACATCAACCAACGATATAAAAACTATAAAGAAGAGAAAATCAGTGTCCGTTGAGGCGGTAGAGGAGTTAAAGAGACCGAAACTTGACAGTCAAAAATCCCCCGAAGAGAAGGGAGAAACGAAGGGTGAAAAGATGAAGACAACACCACCTCCCACCAGGTCGGCCAGCATTGTCGAACGCCAGATCAATGAAGACGATAGAAAAATAACCGATGAGAAGGAGAAGCATGGTAATGGTCCAAAAGGCACACAAGATACAGCACCTATTCTCTCGAGGCGCACAAGAAGCACCAGTCGTCAGCTCGAACCAGATGGTACGCAAACGTCGGAAAGTAATAAAGAAGACAAAAAGAAGTCAATCCACACCCCTGACGAGGAGACAAAGAGCGCTGGGCGTCAGATATTGTCAAAAAACAAAGAAACGTCGGATGATGACAAAGGGGAGACGCTCGTTCCCGCGATTCGAGCAACAACGACCAAACGTAAGCATTCGCTGGACGAGAAGGAGGATTCTGATGAGGCACACAATTCGAATATTGTTTCCGACGAGCGTCCGTTCGTCCCAGAAAGGAGTAGCACCTTGGACTGCAAAGGAGCTGTGGACCTGGAGAAGCCTACAGAGAAGCCCAAAGAGACGAAGCCTAAAGTGAGGAGGCTCAATGAAACAAAGTCTGAAGCGAAAAAACCTAGAGAAAAGAAGGCTTCACAAAGAGCAACACCTACGAGGGCGCCTGAAAGTTTTTACAGCTATAGAGGAGCAGGCTCAAGCTCTGATGCGTACGGCAATATGATTAGGTCCATGACGAACAATCTTAGGCGAGAATGGGGGGGAGTAGGTGCTCGGTATAGCCGTAGTCGTCGTAGAAGATAGAAATTAAGAGGGGATAGAAGAGAGCCAAGAAGAGTTAAAGAGCAAAAGCGAGAAAAGTGCCGGTTTTGCCCTTAACGTACCAGTATAAATAGAAGGAGTTTACATTTCTTATTAAAACCTTTTAGAAAATAAAACACCTTTATCGTATCTATAAATGCCACCCGTAGTCTATTTGTACGTAATAAACGTTACCGAGATATTAAGTAAATTATTAAGTATATATTATTTTAGCTATCGAAGACCTACTACGAAGTCTAAGTATCTCTAAATATTACTATCTTTTAGACATTTATAATAGTTTCTACCGAAAAATAGAAGCTACTAAGTATTCTTTTTAACTTTTACGACGAAACGCGATATAGCTAATCTAGACTATTTCGCTAATAAGATCGTTTCGAAGTCTAATAGCTACGGTAAGTAGACCGAAAAGTCTATTATAGTTAGACTAGATATCGACTCTAAGCCGTATAAAGAAAAAAATACGATCGTTAGTAATAGTAGTCTAAGCGATAATAGCTAGAAGGCTATCGTTATATAGAGTAATTCTTACTATTATCTTAATCTTATTACTCTAAGATAAAGATACGAATAGACTAGTATCTCTTTAGAATAGACTAATATCTCTTTATTAAGATATATAAAGGTCTAGACCGTCTAATCTACTATTATTAGAATTCTTTTTACGTATAAATATCGTACTATTTTAGTACTATCTTAGCGATATCTTAAAATAAGATAATAATATTTTTAAGTAAACTAGTAGTAAACGACTATAGCTATATTTTAAGCTATACTATAAAATTAGTAGATACACGATAAGAATAGATATAATATTAAAGAAGCGCTCTATCTAGACGATAGATAAGATTTAGTCTAGCTCTAATTCTAGCTTATAGTTAGTCTTAGTAGATATTACTATTAAAATAATATAGTAAGAACCGTCTACTAAAAAGCGGTTAACTTAGCTAGACTTAAAATATTTACTAATACTTCTATAATTATTCTAGCGAGATAAGATATAAAAATAGTTTACGTAGAAAGTATACGATAAAAATTAGAACGATATAAAGCGTAAGCTTCTAGAAAACGAGACGACGGCTATAGCGCTAAACGAAATTACTATAGTACGTAGACGAAACTTCTTTCTTTATATTAGAAATAGAAATAAATAGCTAAAGAAGACTAATAAGCTAATTTTATCTAGAGAAAGAGTACTAGTATAGCTATAGTAAGATAGTCGAAGCCACTTATACGTATACGTATTATATACTAATTAATCTTATAGTATAAAGTATTCGAATCTATTATATATAAGATACGTCTAGACGAAGAAAGCTTAAAAATTCTTTTTTATATACTCTTAAAGATTAAGATATCTAGTATATAATACTTTAATTAATCTTTTAAGCGGCGCTATAGTTCTATACGCTATCTAGTACGCTATATATAAGACGTATCTAATATACGATATAGTTATAGACTTCTTAGTCGTTTTAGCTATAGTAAGTAACTTTCGTATTATTTTATACTTAGAAGCTAGAGCTATAATTAGATCGTAGAGTAGTAAGAGACTATTAACTAGACTAGACTCTACTTTAAGACTTAGTCTACTTCTATTTATATAGTATTTATCTACTAATAGAGAGAGCGTATATTATTTTAAGAAGCTTAAAAATTTTCGCGTAGATATAATCGAGAATATATATAAAAGAATTATACTCTTTAGTAAAACTAAGCTAGATAGCTTCTTATTTAAGACTAAGAATCTATAAAAAGTCGTACTAAAAGCGTCTTTACTAGAACTTAATATTAAGCTAGATATTCTAATCGAAAATAATAACTTTATTTTCTATTAGCTAAATAGAAAAGAAGACTATATCCGCGGTTAAGAAGATCGTTTAGATAGTAGTTTATAGATACGTAGTAGAAGAAGAGAAGAAAGTAGTAGTAACTAAGTTTAGATTAATAAGTTCTTATATACGTAGTAGTATATATGAAAGATTTTAAATTAGATTAAAATAAATAGCTAGTATAAAGTATCTATTATATAAAAGTTACTATTCGCGTAAGTATAAGCTAGTACGTTTTAGTATTAGCTTATAGGTAAATTTCGATCGATACTATACGCTAACTTTACTCTATTAAATTTTACTTAACTAGTATTAAATTTAGTACTTAGAAGCGATAGATTAGTATCTAAAGCTAGTATCTTCTACTTATAATTAATATACCATCGTATCGACTAGTTACTAGCGCGAATTAGAAAGAAAAGCCGTCTTATAAGTAAAAGATACTAGTAAATATTACGATATACTCGTTTAGTAGCTAAGCTACTTCTTAGAAATCGTTCGTCTTTTAAATTTAGCTATATTTTACGTTTACTAACTTATCTACGTTAGTAGATTTAACTATATAATAGAGTAGATTAAGCGAAAAAGCTATAAAGAGAGTATATAAGACTAAGCTTTAAGATTATAAAGAGTTTACGCGAAATTAATTCGTATATACTAATAAAGAAGTAATATAATAGTTATTTACTATTTAAGATTAATATAGCTATTATTTTATTAATAGTTAGAATGTAATAATTTTTTTATATCTCTTAATATCTATAGATACTTTAATATAAATAGATTATAAATTTTACTAATAAGTATTTCGTAATATTTTTAAGTAAACGAGCGTCTAATAAAAGAAAATTAAAGTAATAGAAATAAAATTTAATATAGAAAACGATTAACTAAGATAAGATAAATACTAAGTAAGAGAAATAATATAAACGAATAGATTAAGAAAAATCTATTAGAATTTTTCTTTACGTCTTTTCTTTCTATCTAGTAGTTCTTTAGATTTACTTTATAATCTTCTTATAGTCGATAACGTAGTACGCGATAGCTTCTTAAGTCTATTAGCTTCTTCTTACTAGAGGCTATAGTAAACTTAGCGACGATAGAATCGACTAGCTATAAATCTATTAGCTTTTAAAATTACGCGAAGTAGTACTCTAGTATATATATATCTATAGCGTAGACCGCTAGTATTTAAGTATAATAGAACTAAATTTAACGATCTTCTAGATTATCTAGACGATTAATACGATAACTTTAATAGTAATAATAATAATAATATAGAAGAGACTAAAAATATTTAAAAGATAAGAGAAGCTAATACTTCTAAGTAAGATAACTACGATCTTTATAACGCTATTATTTAAGAACCTTACGATCTAGATATAGACGAATAAAAGAGTCTTTTTAATAAGCTTAAGAAATTTATAAATAATAGAAAAGTAGTCGTTAATAAACTTAGTAAATTCGTATCTACTACTTAAACTACTAATTCTAGTTTTAAAGATATTTAGTATCTTCTAGAAGATATCTAGTATTTACTAAAAGTAGTTAAAATACTCGTAGTTAACTAGCTTAATAACTAACGACGCAGCCGCGTAGATAGCTATTATAACGTATTAGAGTTACGAGACTAACTCTACTAAAAAGATATTAAATTTCGTATAGATAGTATAGATAACGATAGCGACGATAACTAAAATAAAGTTAAGATAGTTTATTTTAGATATAGAAGTAAGTAAAAAAAATCTTTTTAAAAGCGTAGAGATATAATAATAAAAGATTTTATAGAGATAGAAAAAAGTATTCTAGTAGTAGAAGATACGAGAGAATAGACGTCTTTATAAGCGTATTAATCGCGATATCTATACCTTCTATTAGCTTAAGTAAATAATAAAAATAGACTAGTCTAATATACGATAGATAGCTAAGATATAGCTAGCTTTTAGCCGGGCTTTTATATACTTAATACGGCTAGTTAATAGATCTTTTATTTTAAATATTAATATATCGCTATTATAGAATCTACGTTTATTCGTTTAGTCTCTTTTATTTCTAAAATAGTATCTTAGAGAAGTCTAATAGCTCTTAAAGAGTAATAATTAAATAGACCGCCGTTTACTTAGTTTCGAATTATAATCTAATATCTAGTTAATCTACGTTCTAAGCTAGTAAGATAACTTATTATATAGTCTAACGTAAGTTAGTCTTCTTATATCTCTAGTTATAAATATAGTAGAGCGTATATAAATATATCTAGTCGCTTTATATAATATAAGTACTCGGTTTAATAAGATAAATAGAATTAAGAAGCGCGTTATAGAGGTTATTAGCCTTATATAAATAATCGTATTATTCTATATCTAAAGATTAATATAGATTAAAGTAGTTTAAAAATAGCTTAGCTATCTATTAAATAAAACGTTAAACTTTCTAAATTAATTTTACTATAGCTTTATTAGTAGCGACGATATCTATTTAAGCGTATAGATAACTACGCGTAAGAGTATATTAAGTATTATACTAAACGAATAGATTTATACTACTAAAACCTAGCTAATAATAATAAAATAAAATCTTTTTAATTCGTACGAGATTCTAAGATATATAGTCTATTCGCTAGTATTCTTTTATCTTATAAAGCTTTTTTAAAGCGATATTTTTTATCTCTTTTATCGCTTATCTATCTACGTTAAGCGAAAATAAGTAAAGAGTAGATACTTAATAGATATAGTAAGCGACTATAGATTTAAATTTTTCTAAGTTAGTATAGAATTAGAAATATCGACTTTAATATTAGTAGCTAGCTATATAACGCGACTCGATAGCTTTACGTTTAAATACGATAGCTCTTCTAGAAAGTAATTAGAGTATATTCGCTCGAGTATTTAGTTACTTTAAAAAACTCGTACGATTAATTAACTAAGAAGTTAAGTTTTTACTATACTTTAATAAGAGAAAGACTAGATATAATAAGTAGTAGTAAAGTTTTCTAGATATAATAAACGATAACTTAAGTAGTATTATATCTTATTTTAGCTATAGTATCTACTTCTCGCTATACGTTAATATAGACTTCTAAAAATATAATAGCGACGAACTTCTATTAGAACTTTAAAAGTCTATTAGAAGTAGAGACTTTAGAACTACTTAAGCTTCTAGAATCGTATTTGAAATATTCTATAGAGACGTATATTACTAGACGCTACTTATAGATAAAGCTAAAAATATCGTTTTTCTCTTTAATCTACTTTATTCTTATTAGATTTAGGCTCTACTTCTATACTTTCTAATTCTAGTATTTATAATCTTTATTATTAACTAAATATAAGCTAGATTATTAGTAGAAATTTCTTAGAACGAGTATTATTAAGTAAAGTTTATCTAGTTTAACGATTAGAAGAGCTCTAGAAATTCTAGAAGTATTCTATAGTCTTTTAATATATTAAATAAGTAGCTAGACTCGTAGATATACTATATAATCGATATAAAATTCTATCGTCTTAATAATAAATACTTCGCTAAAGAGAGTATAAGAGACGAGACGGCTAACTATATTAGCTTAGCTAAAAAACTTAGTAGTAATTTAAAGTATAAAAAACGCCTCTATAAAGAGCGAAATTAAGATACGAGTAATTTTATTCGAAGAATATTTTTAAATAATATCTATCTTTCTAGCGAAGACTTATAATAATACTTAAATTATCTTTATTAATACGTTTATAATATAGTAATTAAGATTAAAGAGATAGAAACGACTAATAGACTAAAGTTAAAGAGGTTAAAGAATAATATAAGCTTTTAGTTTAGTCGTTTCTTTTACCTAAAAAGAACGTTATAAAAACTAACTAAGCGATACGATAAAGTAGAAAGACTTCTTAAGATATATAAAGCGGCTAGATTCGATCTTTTTAAGCTTTCGAATACTTTATATACGTAGACTTAATAGATTTATTTCTTTATTTCGGCGGCTAATAAAGCTAAATCTATAATAAAATCGAGTTACTAGACTATTAAGAAGGCGAAAAAGCTAGTAAATAAATATATAATACGAAATATAGATAGATAAGACTTTAAAATTTACGAGCGTAATAAATAATCTACTAGAGAGAGTTTTACTAAAGATTAATCTAAGACGAATGCGAATATTTAAATAAGTTATTTAGTTATATTAATATACTAGCGTATAGAATAGAACTTAAATATATAGATAGTATTTTAGCTTAAATTATATTATATAACTTTAGTAGATCTAGAAGTATATATTTTCTTCTCTCGTCTATAAACGTTAATTAATATAGTAATACTAATAAGTCTTATAAAGGTGTATAATCTTAGTACTAGAAAATTTAACGTTTTTTATATATTACTATAGTAATACTATACTACTACTACGTATAATTAATATACGAGAATAAGTAGACTACTAAAATAAACTTAGAAGAGTACTAGCGCTAATTTATATTTTATTAAGATTACTAGCTATTAAGTAATCTACTACTAAACGTCTTTATTATAGTCGCGTTAGCTATCTCTTTTTCTATTAAGACTAGAGACTTAGCGAGAGAGTTATAGATATAAATACTCTACTACGTCTTTTACTTACGTATCTATTACTAGAAAATCTATTAAAGCGACTACTCGTCTATTAAAGCGTTTTATTTATCTATTAAAGCTTCTACTACTTACGTATCTACTATTAGTAAGACTACGACGTTTACTATATAGATTAGAGAATAGCTAAAGTTTTAAGCCGTATAAAAGCTATCTACTATTACTTTAATAATATTAAATTCTTAATCTTATACTAGTAATATCGTACTTATTATTTATAAAGTTTAATATATAAGAAGAGAATACGAAAGAGCGACGATTAGTAAATATAATAAGTAATAATAAGATACTACTACTAAATAAGCTTAATAAAATTAATAAAAAAAAAAAATTTATAGTATATAATATAGTTTCTACATCGTAACTATTTAATAACTTAAATACTCTATAATACGTATATTATTATTAATAGCTACGTTCTATACTAGTCTTAAATCTTTTAACGATTATGTAGACTAGCTATTTTACTTTTTTTATATAATAAAGGTCTTAAATAAAAGAAGAAGAAGATTTTAAATATCGTCTCTAAGCTTATTTACTCTAGACTTTTAGACTTTCTCTATAAGATCTAACGATAATAAATACGTTATAGCTTTATTATAGTACTATTTAGAGGTTATAAATTTTTCTAATAGACTAAAAAGTAGAAGAAGTAGAAGACCGCGTCTAAATATTAGTATAGCGAGTAATAATAAAGATATCTATATAAAATTATAGATAAGACTTATAAATTTAAAGATAGAATATCTTTTAGATAAAAAATATATCTAGTACTAAACTTCTCGTAAAGAATATAAAGCTAATAATTCTATAGACTCTAAGTTCTAATTATAGCTTAATTAACTTTAAGTAAGTCTATATTAGAGATAGCGATAAATTCTAAAAAGCTATAGAGCTCGTTAAATATTAAATATCTAACTTTTCTAGAGATATTAGATTTAATAAGCCTTATAAGATCGTAGAATATAAGTATCGTAAAGTACTAGTATAGTCTATCTATCGTACGGCGTATAACGAGATCTAACGTATAATTATAACGTACTATAAAGAAGTCGGCTATATTTACTAAGACGATAATATTTAATTTAATACTAAGAAGATATATATCTTTAAGAAAGAGTTCTATACTAGTACTATATACTTATATATAGATTTATAGCTTAGCGTTAAGAATAAGTTTCTTAATCTTATAAATATAACGCTAAGAGTTATAGATTATTTTCTTTATCTTCTTTTTTCTATAGTCTTTTTTATTATTAGAGTTATTAGCGAAAACTCTTTTACTAAAATACGCCGTTAGTAAATCTAAGAATATACGTTACGTCTTTAATATTACTTCTAGTAGTTCTAAAAATAGCGTATAAATATTTTAGATAAAAGTTAGTAGTTAAAACTAGCGTACTAGCGCTAACGTATATTAGTATTATTAAGAATATAAGAGAGTCTCTTACGTATAAATATTACTATATCTACTATATTAGATACGTTACTAGTTAGTAGAACGTTTCTTTTACTTATTTTATTATTAAGACTAACGAGAGAGTTAATTTTAAATAATAAGACTAGTATTCTACTTAATTTTATATCTAATACGTCGCTTATACTATAGTTAAGCTATCTTAAATATACTAACTTCTATACTAGATATAGAGAAACTAACTTATTAAGATAAGAGATCTATTATAAAATAGTTATCGTAATAAAGAATTTTAGTACGCTATTAAAGAATTAAAATAGAATAAAACTAAGACTTAAGCGCTAGAATATAACTAAAATAAAGAAGTCGTAAAGTCGTATAATAAGTTCTTTACTACTTTAAAATATTAATAAAGCCGGTCGACGATATAGATATTATAGTATACTAGAGAATAAGATCTACTCGAGTAGTCTAATATAAATATAATTTAGTAGCGTATATAGTAAAAGAACGAATTATACGATATAATAAAGCGTTTTACTTAGAATTCTTTAATAGAAGTCTACTAATAGACTTTACTTCTTCGTATCTTATATCTTAAAAAGCTACGACTAAAAACTAACGACGGATTTATTTTATATAAATCGCGTATTATACTCTTCTATATATTATTATAAACTTAACTATAAAGAAATTTACGTATCGACGTATATAATTTCTACGCTCTTCTACTATTAGACTCTAGTCTATACTTCTAGTAAGCTAAGATAAGAACTAATATTTATAATACTTCTACTTATAAAATACTACGTCGCTAACTTATAAATTAGTATAATCTTCTATCTATACTATATTCTTTTAGATAGCTTTCGTTTAGACTCGCTAAAGAGCTAAAAGTCTAATAGTATAGACATCTATTATTCTCGTTAGTATAGACTATATTAGCTAGTTTAGATCTAGTAATATATAGAAGTAGTAGTTTATATCTATAGTTAAATAAAATAACCGGTATTAGACTCTCTATTACTATATATTCGTTATTATATTTATATTAAGATTAGTATTCGATAAGTAGATATAAAAAGATATTATTACTTTTCTTAAAAATAGATATAGACTCTTACTTCTATATAGTTAGAACTCGTCTTTATCTCTTCTAGAGCGTGTAATAAATATAAGTTTAATCTTAAATTTATTTAGACCGCTTTCTAACCGTATATTCTTAAGCTATATAAATTACTAGCTAGTTTAAGAGACGATTATTAAATTCTAGACCTTTTAAAGCTTAGAGTTATATATCTTTATTATAGTCGAGCGTCTAATTAGAGAAGAAAAAGTTTCGTAGACGCTTAATAAAAATAAAAATGAACTAAGCCGCTCTACTAATTTAATCTAACGGCTAGTTTCTCTATTTAGCCTCCGCCGCGCCGTAAAAATAGCTAACTAGTTTTACTAGTATTCTTTAAAGCCTAATATTTGAAACTAGTCTTCTAAGCTAGCGAAGAAAGAATCTTAGATAAGTTTTACGTAGAGTAAACTCTACTCTAATTACGTTATAAAGAAATTATAACTATTAATATATCGTATTTTAAAAGAATTATAAGAAGAAACGTACGAGAACTATAAAAAGACTATAAAAAAATAAGAGAACTATTATAAATTAGAGATAGAAAATTTCTAAGCGAAGCTTAAAAGATTATAAAAAATCTCTAACTAGTTAAAAAAGATATCTTAATTTTAGTAGAAAAGTACTTAAGCTTTAAGATATAAGATTCGTACTTTAATATAAGAGCTTAGTAATCTTTTTTCTTACTCTAAAGCTTTAAAAGTTAAGTATAGCTTTTTTAGTTAAGACCTCTATAAAACTAATAAGCTTATCTAGATAGTAGTTTAAATACGGCCCGATTTACTTACTACGAATCGCGAAAACTTAAAGACTAGCTATTTTATATTTAATAGACTAAGAATAGAGATTCGCCGAATAAGAGAAGTTAAAAGCGATTAGTAGGCGTTTAATCGTATATTTAACGTATATAATAACGACTAAGTTATTAGTTAGACTTTTATATTACTAGTCGACTACGCGCTATAAGAATACTAAGCTTATATTATTACTAACGGTTTTAGTAGTACTAGAAAGATATAGACTATAATTAGATTACTAAATAGCGTAGTAAGATCGACTATTAAGCGCGTATTTAACTAAGAACGCGACCGTTTATACGGCGATAGAAATAGCGAGTCTTTTACGCTATCTAATAATACTATAACCGACTTTAAGAAGTATACGAGTAAGCTTAGTAATAAAGTTATAAAGTAGATAAAACGTATAGATATCTTAATAAAAGAGGTCTATAAGAGAAAGATTATTAATCTCTTAAAGACGTATTCTTTAAAGTATAATAGAAGTTATATTAATATATTAAACGTCGATAAAGCGCTCGAATATTTAATATAAAGAGTTATTAGTAAGACTAAAGCTAATAAACGATTCTTATATAGATATTTAGTTATTATAGTAACTCTCTTTACGTAGTAGTAATAGACGGATTTAAAAAAGTATAGAAAGCTATATCTAATTAATCTAGTCGAAGTAAAAGAGTTTACTAGTAACGACGAAATAAAATATATTAATAAGAGTCGATTAGCTCTATATCGATATTTAATATAGTTTATAGAGACTAGTTAAGTATCTTCTAGTAAGAAAAACGTATATAGCTCTAATAAAAGACTTATTATTTATACTAATTAAAGCGTAGCTTATAAAGAAACTAAAAGATTATTTACGTTGTCTAGATAAGACTAAAAGCGTAATATTTCTTTTTACGACTATTTCTAGTACTATTAATAAGTTTAACTAGACTATATAAAGTCTTAAGTATAGTACTAAAGTTTATAAGACTTAGAATAGAAGCGTAGTAGAAAGAATAACTAAGTCTATAATAAAGATATTTTTTTTTCTCTAAAACTATAGATTAAATCTTATAGTAAAAGATAGTAGCTAATAATAACTTTAGACTCGATTAGTCGATTTATTAAAACTAAAAAAGTTATAAGTAACTAGTAAATAAAGATTATTCTAAGCGTCTACGCTAATATTAGTCTATCTATCTTCTCTTATAAGGCCTATATTAATATAGTCTACTATTATAGAGCCGATTAAATATACTATATAAAGAGTACTAGAAACGAGAGATACTTTCTATAATTAGATTAGTAATTACTAAATTTTTACGTTTAGCTTATTAAGACTCTAGTTAATTTTAATAGAAGTAGCTTTATTAATTAAATCTAAGCTTCTTCTATACTTACGTAAAGCTTAATTTTATATCTTAAAAACTACTTAGATAGCTTCTTAAATATATTACTCTATTCTTCTACGCTTATTAACGGCTTAGTTAAAGATTTTAAAGACTATCTAGATAGTATTTTAGACGAAATATAGAAATACGAAGAAAGTTTTACTACGTTTATAAAGTTTTAGATTACTTAAGAGCTTAATAAGTCGTAAGAATATAGAGTAGATATAGAATACTCGATAAAGAAGAGCTTAAAGACTATCTAGATAGTTTTTAAATACGAGATACGTTAATAGATTAGAAAGTATTATAGTAGAGTTTACTATATTATAACGAGTAAGTCTTTATTTTAATAGTCTTACGTAGTAAAGCTCTTTATAAGAGTATAGAACTCTTAATAAGTATAAGCGGTTTAATAAGCGTACGAGAGAATCGTTCGTATCTCTTACTATAAAAGACTTAGTAGTTATTAAGTTTATCTATCTTAGTAGATAAGAGATATAAATAGAGAAAATAATATCTCTATCTATTATAGAAGAATTTAGCCTAAAATTAGTCTAAAATACGCTAACTAAGCGCTTTTTAAGCGTCTAATTAAGCGAAGTCTAAGAGAATATACTTTATTATAGTAATTTAAATTAATTAATTTATACTTACTTCGATCTAGCCGGCTCTTACGAGTCTATACTATACGAGCTAGTCTAGTTAGAAAAGTAATCTATATAAAGTAAATATACGCTCTCGCTTATATCTTATATATTCTATTATATCTACGTATTCGTTTAGACGCTTATAGTATCTAATAAGTAGATACTATTTTTTTACGCGCTAGTCTACGCGCCGTAATCTCGTTTATAATCTATCTCTATAGCGGCTTTAGAGAAAGTTCTTTTCTCTTTATTTCTTCTTCTTTATATTCTTCTACTTAATTTCTATTTTTTATTCTCTAAATCTTTATTATCTTTTTTCTTTTTCTTTTTTATTTTCTTCTTATTCTTATATACGTATTACTATAATTTACGCGAAGTATTTAAGCTTACTAAGCGCTTTTACTAAAAACTATAATTTAATAGAGGCCGCGTAACTAGATATAGACTAATTTTCTAGTCTATATAACCATTTAATAAAGTAAATAGCTTCGTCTAAATAAATATTACTATAGAATTAATATAATTTAGTAGTTAAGCGCGCCTCGTTAATATTTTCTAATTAGTAATCTATACGATATTAAATTAAATTCTATAATATATATATCTTATATTATAGTTTCGTAGACGTTCTAGATCTCTAATAGCTATAGTAAATTACTTCTTCGAGATAAAGATAACGTAAGAGACTAAAATAGAGGTGTCGCTACTAAACCGCCGCCTCTAATAGTATTTTATAATAGACTAACGTAGACTAATATAAATACTATATCTAGATTCTTTAATTCTTATAATTTTAGTAAAGTAATCTATCGATAGAAAACTTCGTTATTATCTACTCGTAGATACCGTTTATCTACTAGTATCTAGATATTATAACTATTAGAAATTTCTCTTAATAAAGCTCTAACTATATTCTTTAAGCGGTATAGAAACTCGAACTATTAAGATTAATTCTTATACTAAACGAAGTTTAAGCTTATTTATAGTTAATATAAATAACTCTTCGTTCTTCTCTTACTATTGAATAGTAACTCTTTTTTTATTTTAGAATCTAACTAGCTATCGTCGTCTTCGTTATATAGAGATTTAGACTCTTCTATCTACGTATACTACTAAGAGATAAGTTTAATTAAGCGAGCTATAATATTAAAGACTAGCGCTACTAGCGAGATACGTACTTTTATTTTTATAAAATACTTAAATCGCTAGCTATACGTCTAGTTCTATAGTCTATAACTATTATAAGCCTTTAATCTAGTACTAAGCTATATTAGAAATTCTTATTTAAGTTATCTAGATAGTATCTATTTCTTCTAAGAGTTTTATTACTAGCTTAATCGTTTATATTATTATCTTACTTATTTTATATATTATCTATCTTCTCGTTATTATAGTTATTATATTCTACGAAGAAAAAAATCTAGTCTTTACGATTAATATCGTATTAATCGTACTAGATTAAATCTATACTATTATATTCGTCTCGAATAGAATTTTTTAGCGTAAATACTAGTACGTTATCTCTCTTTAATTCGTTATAAGTAGCTTTTAAACTAGTATAACTAACTCGTAAAGCGAATAGAGCTATAACTTTAAAAAGTTAAGAGTAAATAGTCGATATTCTAATTATTAGAACGTACTTCTTTAGTAATATCTTATATCGTTACTAGCTATCTTATATTAATATTAATATATATATAAAGATTACTCTAGTATCGTATAGTACTATATCTAAATTAACGTTAAAGATTTAAAAAGACGTTATCTTACTAGATTTAAATCTAATCGCCGTCTTAAATTTAATAACTACTAGATCGTAAAATATAATCTTTTATTTTAATTCTACGGACTTATAAATAATATTATACTATCGTACGCGCTAGGCATTTTATATTTAATATTTAACTCTTACTAGATATTTTAAATATACTTATAACTAACTTTAAAAGTATATAAAGAGTTTATAAAGAGTTTTACTAGTAAAGAGCGCTTTCTTTTTTTTATAGATAGAAATAAAGAGTAATAAGTTATTTCGTAAGACTCGTATCTTTCTAAATCTATTTCTTTCGTTCTCTAGTAGATTACTAAAGTCTTAAAATTTTATTCTTTTAAGTATAAGCTAGACTATCTATATACTTTTCTAGAAGTCGTAGCTAGTAGCTAAATCGAGATCTAATTAGTACGATAGTAGTCTTTTATAGTTCTATCGTATTTAAAATTTAAAAAGAAACTACGAGAACTCGTATATACGTAAATTTAGACTATATAAATAGCTATAAAGTATATACGACGATTAGAGCGTCTCTTACTTTAATTTAATTCTTACTAGTTACTAAGAGAGATATACGTAGAGCTTTATTTTAAAATTTTATTTTAGAAATTCTAAACTAAAAGATAAGACGTCTACGATAGGCGGCTTACTTTATCTTAACTTAAAATAGAAGTCTTAATATACGTTTTACGTACGAGATAATAAGTAATTTAATAGACCGCGAAATAAGTATTACTAGAATAAAAGAGTTAGATAAAGCTTATTTTAAAGAGCTTATACGAGCGCTAGATTACGAGTATAAACTAATTAGTATTTAGATATAAGTTTCTACGTACTTTTAAGCCGAGGCTATAATTTATATCGTTTAAGAGAATTCTAAGATAAAAGTATAATATAGAGTTAAATTAAAATATAATTAGATATTTATATTTATAGCTAATATCTACGCTTTACTTCTTAAAATAATTATAGTACTAACTTCTTACTATTTTAATATTTATAGTATTATACGTTAGTTACTATTATCGATAAACTCTCTTTATCTTTTTTAGTTAAAAGATTCTAAATACTACGAAAAAATAGCGTCTAGAATTATTCTCTTTAAATATTTATATTTTAAAGAGCTCTAAAAGTTAAGGCGATATAAAACTTTATCTCTATAAAGAAAAAGAATCTTAATTTAGAGGTTTAAAATTACGGCGTTAAGAAATTATAACTAAGAGGTCTTTTTAATAGCGAGTTAAGAGCGATTTTCTAGCTTAAAGACCTCTTACTACGTCTCTAATAAAGTCTTAATAAAAGGTTTAAACTAGAGTATTAATAAGTCGACTAAATAGTTTCTATAAGCGGGCGACGACTACTATATAAGAGAATAAACGGCCTAGTAGTATAGAGCGTTATAGTTATTATTAAGACTATAGTTCGTAAATTTTTTAGTAGTCTAGTAGGCGTAAAGAATCTATATCGTATCGTCTAGACTTAAGATAGCTAATAGCGGCTTTTTAGTATAAATTCTATTAGCTTCGGCTATTATAGTTATAAATAAAGAAGTATAGTCTAGATACTACTTATTATTTAGACTAGTATAACTTCTAAAGTATTTAATTTATTAATTCGTAGGTTCGTTTAGACGCTATAGAAAGATATATCGATAGAACTACTACGTTAGCGGCCGCTTTAGCGTATTTAAATACGACTAAAAGATATATTCGAATCTATATAGTTAAACTAAAGATCGCTTTAGCGTATTTTTAAAGAATAGAAAGATATAACTAGATCTATAGTAAAGGCGCCGCGTTAGAAAATTCTATTTAGTTATCTTAGGCGAGTACGATAAAGCGTACAAGCTTTTCTAGTCGGTTTTTTTATTAGTCGTAGATATATCTCTACTTATCGTTCTATTTCTCTTCGAGCTTATAATAAAGAAGTTATTAAAAGAGTTTATATTAAAGAAGTTATTAAAAGAGTTTATATTAATAAAGTTATTAAAAGAGTTTATACTTAACTAATAGCTTATAAGAGTAAAATACTAGCGAGAACGTTAAATATATAGATAAAGCGCTTAGCTTTAGAAGGTATTTAGATCTTAGTAATACGATTATTTCTCTTTATAATATAGCGATAATAATATCTAATTAAGAATAATATAATTCTTTACGCTAAGCTAAATACTTTAATAAAATAGTTTCTAACTCTATCTTTCTTATTTAATTTAATATATTAAAGACTAAACGAATTACTTAGATCGCGTTAAGCGAATAAATATATTTCTATATATTAGAAGTACTAGCTAAAGTAAGTTTAGAATAATTATATTAGTTTCTATATTATTACTAAACTATTTATATAGAAGTAAGTACGCCTTTCGTCTCTCTATAAGTACTATTACAATCTAGTATTAGTAAAAGCTATACGATCTATATTTAGTTACTATTATCTTTATCTTTCTCTTCGTCTTTCTCTTTACTATCGTATTTTCTCTTTATATTCTTAGAATAGCTTTTTAAAAATATCTATATTTTATAAAGAGTCTACTATAATCTAGTCTAAAAGCTTCGAACGAAAGCTAGACTTACTTTAAATAGACTAATTCTAACTAGCTACGCTATAATATAGAATAACCGCTAGACTTATATAAGTCTAGAACTAGTCTTACTATCTATACGTTATTATAGAGCTAATAAATAAAGTAAGATATATTAGTATTTATATTAGAGTACTAGAATTTCTCGCTAGATTTTAAAGCTAATTCTTTCGAATAAGCTACGCGTATAGTTTTAAAGCTAGATACTAGCTTCTTAGACGTAGTTAGCTATAGACTAGCTAAAATACTATATAGATAGAAAATTTAGCTATAGCTTCTATTTAATAAAGTACTACTAAATAAGAAGACGTATCTTTTAATATATTCTTAGCTTTTAGAATTTTCTACTAATTTAAAGTACTTATATTAGCTCTAAGTAGTAAAAATAAATAAGATCTTTACGTTTAGCTTCGACTATATATTTCTAAAATATTTATATTCTAAGTTAGCTTAAAAAATTATATTTAGCTAGCTTATTATTAAAGTCGACGCGCTTAGTCTAGATTTCGCTAGCGCGAGCTATAAACTACTAATACTAGTCTAGCTCGAGTAGTATTTAATAAAGAATCGCGTCTAGCTATACTTACGACTAATCTTTATAGCTTATTTATATAATATCGTCTATCTTAAAGCCGTTTAGTCGTAACTAATATATAGCTTTTATAGCTTTTCTATATTAAGAATAAGCGGTAAATTAATATATAGTAAATACGTACTATCTATATATAGATAATCTATAATAAAAACTTTTTAAAATTCTTCCAATATATCTATATAATATACTTAGATAGCCGTCTTTCTTATATATTTTAGTAACTCTATCTTCTTAATATCTTTTATAAACCGTCTTTTCGATTCGTCTACGAAGTTTTAAGCTAATATATAGCTAGCTAATACTCTAAACTATAAGCTAGCGTTAGCGCGCTACTCTTAAGTATCTATAAATTACTAGAGAAAATCTTTTTTAGAGTTACTAATACTTTATAAAAGTCTTCGAGTATCTAGTAGTAATACTTTAAGCTATATCGAGCTTTTTATCTCTCTCTATATCGATTTTTTTCTTTTTAGACTTCTTTTTCTCTATAGATACTCGTTTTATAAGTCTTTTACGTTCTTTAATCGCTAGTAGAAAGTATCTAAAGCTACTTATATATTCTTTTCTACTTTTTTATATACTAACTTTCTTCTAAATAGATTTCTTCTTCTTAAAAGCTACTCGTTTAATAAATTCTACGCTCTTTTAAATTATTAATATAGAGGTCTTAAAGCTATCTATACGATTTCTTCCGCTGTAGTATCTTTTTAACTTACTAGACGGCCGTTTAATAAGTATTATCTCTTTTTATATCGTTACTAAAGATAACTTAGTATTCTCTATATCTCTACTCTTACCGAACTATACTAAATCGACGTTTAGCCGCTAGATAAGCTTTATTATTTATTAAACTATTATAGAAGAGTTAAAGCGGCGTATATTCTTATTACTAACTAAATTATCGGTTCTAATTTTACGCTAGGCGCGTACGACGCGCTACGACGATTTATTATACTTTTCTTTTAGGCTATCGCCGTAAAGCGTTAAAAATTAACTTTATCGTAATATCTATAGAGGCTTAGAACTAGAATTTAGATTTTATCTAGACTATATAATAGTAGGCCTCGTAACCGCTAAGATCTAGTAGATTTACGAATATAAGTCGTCTTAGAAACTTCTATATCTAAGCGATATATACTTAATTATCTACGACTACTAGACGTTAAAGTATAGTATATATACGATAGATACCGCTTAAGATAATCTCTACTATTAGACTATATTCTTCTTAATATACTAGAACGCTAGCTAGTCTACTATTTCTATTAAATTTAATACTCTTATCTAAGCTTTTAGAGCTATATAGAAAGTACTAAAAAATCTACTAGTAATCTCTTAGCTATAGTCGCGAAGAAACGCGTAGAAACTATATTTATAGTATTTTAAAGACTTAAAAGTCTCGTAAAGCTTATAGATATATCTTCTTTCTAGAGAAGAGCTATAAAACGCTTAGTATCTAAGCGACTATAAGTATCTTATACGTATTATTTTTAACGTAGTTCTATTATAATACTTAGAGGCCTTTAATTAAAGAAAGTAGAGTTACTTTATAGACCTTATAGAGAGGCCGATTTCGGCTTTTAAGAAGTAATTTTATATATTCTAAAGCTATTTAATCTATTATATACTAAGAATATTTTACTTACTATAGTATTCTTTTTCTTTTTTATCTAGATTCTACTAAGTTTAGCGCGTAATTTATATCTATTATAATAATTAACTTACTATTACTATTTTTATACTTTCGTTTATAATTTTTTTTCGTTTCTTAAAAGTATTCGTTAGTCTTTTAGCTTTATTACGGTTTAATAAATCTAATTTTTAAGTAGTTTAGAATTCGATTATAGCTTTTTATATCTCTATATACGGCTACTAGTAGACTCTACGTTAAACGTAACTTATATTTCTTTTTATAGCGGTTCGTAATAGTTATAAAATACGTATAAATTCGTATTATTAATAAGAGAAAGAATTACTAGATAGCGATTCTTTATTCTTCGCTAATAACTAAGCTAACTATATAATATCTATAATACTCTTTATTTAACTCTTTACTCGTTAAAAAAAGATAAAACTCTATAGTAAGACTACTAGAAAAATTCTCTTCTTTAAAAATAAGTTACGAGTATTAAATTATACTCTCTATAAAAATATTTAGTAACTTTATTCTTAATAATATACTTTATATTAAATATATTTATTATATTTAAGCTATTAAAGTAAAGAAAAGCTAGAATAACTACTATAAAGATAAGTTATAGAGTAAGAGACTAAAATTATTTATATTTCTTCTATAGCTATAGTTTTACGTAGCTTAGTAGACTTTTCTTATAAAAAGACGATATAGTCTCTTAATAAACTTCTTATTTAAAGTAGTATTTTTAATATTAGTAATACGTATTACGCTCTCTAGTAGACTAGAAAATAGTTTAATTAGATACTAGTATAGCGTACTATTATTTATACTAATAATATAGCGTAAAGAGTTAATATTTAAGTTTTTAATATAGAACTAAGATTCTAAAATTATCTACTTTAGATATTTTAGTAGAAACGTTTTATCGTAGACCTCTACTTAGTAGTAATAGTATTCGTTAGTATTTATAATAGCGCTTTAAATATTATCTATATTATTAATAGCGATAAATTTAAATAGTAAGAGAATATATAGTAATAAAGTCTTTCTACTCTAATAGTAGTCGTCGTTAACGATTTTATAAATTATAAGAAATTTTTAACGTAAAAAAGAACGGTAGATTCGCGTATAGAGATCTTTAAAGTAGTTAGTACTACTATTAAAAAGGTTATAAGACTAAATAAGAACGTAGAGTTGATTCTATAGCTTCTTCTTAAATAATAACGCTAAAAGACTTTCTATATCGTAGAATTTTACTTACTCTACTATCGTTTATACGTAATTTACTACTATATAGTTATCTAAAAAATAGCTATTATCTAACTTATATATAATAAGATAGCCGAGCTCGTACGTCTAAGTATTAAACTACTTAAGTAGATTACTAATTTAGCTATTAAATAGTTAGCTCTAACTAGCTAGTAACGATCGACTCTTTTATAGCTTATTTCTTTACTCTTACTCTTTATTACTATAAACTAGAATACGTTACTATAATTACTAGACGTAGTAGTAACTAGACTAGACGAATCGATTTAGATATACGAATAGTCTTTAAAGCTATTCTAGTCTATTAAAGCTAAACTTTAATATCTATAAACTCTATATTTTAAAGAGGTTAAACTTCTCGCTTTTATATCTAGAAACGTAAATATAGTCTTCTTAATAATCTATCTCTTAAACTATTAAAAAATACTATTATCTCGTTATATATAGCGAGCTTTTTTATTTTATTCTCTTCTAATAAGAAATACTCTTCTCTTTTTATAAATTAAGACTTACTATCTTATACTTAATAATAAAAAATATATTAAAACTTAAAAGCTTAATATAAAAGTTACTAAGAAATAGTTAGATAGAATTAAATTTAACTTTTATTTTAAGATCTAGAAGTCTTCTAGCTAAGTATAAAATACTAAATATTAAGACTTTTTCTTTCGAGTAGTTAAACGATAGTATTATTCTAGAGTTTTAAGTAAGCTATAGTTTCTATTCGCGTAGTATAACGCTAGTTATCGAGTTAGTATAGTTTAAGCTAAGTCTATTTATCTTTTTTAACTACTAAATAGCTTCTTTAAAATCGTATTTAATTAAAACTATAAAAGAATTAAGCTCTACGAGCGCTCTATTAAATAGTCTAGATAGACTACTAAAATACGTATAATAATAGATATATATTTTTATAATTCTTATAGTCTCTAGAGATACTATAGCTAAATATTTATTATTAACTTCTAATCTATAGATAAGAATACTAGAAGCTACGAAAAAGAATATTAATAGTAAATACTAGAAATATCGATATTCTCTAGTATATATATACGTAAATATATACTTTACGTTAAACGTTAGAAAGTCTACTAAAGAATATATTTTAATTTTCTTAAGCTACTTAGTCTAGTCGTATATACGCAAGTAGATATTCTTAAAAATACGTCTATAGTAGTTAATATTAAAAAATATAAACGCGCCGTCTATTAGTACTTATTTCTAGTTTTAAAAGATTAGTTTATAATAGATAGCTATAAAAAAAGCTATAATTACGTACTTCTTATTATAACGATAGTGTTACGCTGGGACTTGAAAAGGGCGAATAAGATAGAGGCGTCGAAGAGATATATAGCGTTAAGAGTTTACTACCGCTATCTAAGATGTTACTAGATACTACGTATAGCGGATAGCAGCCGTAGTCAGACAGGAAAGATAATAAGAGGGGTGTAAGGTAATGATTAAAATTAACTACGAAGATTCTATCTACTATAAATAAGTATATTCTATATACTATAATTAGCCGCTAGTTAGCTAGACTATAGTGTTAGTATAGATAGTAGGGTGGCTAGTAGCTAAGAAAGATTAGCTTCGTAGAATTAGGCTATTGGCTACCCAAGTAGGTTAGGTGCGTCCGGGGTTTTGGTATAAGATAATCCGGTCCGCCTATAAGTTCTGCTGCGCCGCTTAACCCGCATTCTAATTTCGTAATACTATTCCCCCTCTAGGCAGCTTTCGGCTCGAAAGCTTTCTTATAAGTAGATACATTCTTCTAGGTTTTGTTATCAGAAGTACTAATTTTCTTATTATAGTTTCGGCTCGTACTTAGCGTCGTATTGCTTTAGCCTAGCGTATCGTAGTCCGTTATCGCGGAGTCTCTACGGCTTCCTTCTATGCCCGCTGCGTTCGTCTAGATTTAGTTTATCACGCTACTTCCTTCTATCTAGCTTATTCTAGGTATACTAGAGAAGGTCTAGTATCGTACGAGGCGATAGCTTCTTCGGTTAATACCGAGTGTAAGTAGAGGCTTTCTTCTTTC
Source organism: Lasiodiplodia citricola (assembly GCA_023089105.1). Lineage (NCBI taxonomy): Eukaryota > Fungi > Ascomycota > Dothideomycetes > Botryosphaeriales > Botryosphaeriaceae > Lasiodiplodia > Lasiodiplodia citricola. The sequence goes on along the minus strand of JAJNLL010000016.1, from coordinate 6,395 downwards.
TTTTTATAATAGCTAATCGTTATTACTAGTTCGGCGCTTAAATCGGACTTGTAAGAAGTTAAAGCGTCAGCTTAAAGAGGTGACGGTAGAGATTAATCAAGATAAGGAGGCCGCTAATATTGCTATAGCTACTACTAACGCGGCGGCTTAAGCGGCGTTAGTAGTAGCCTAGCACGCTAGTCGCGTAGCGAAGCGGTTACGAGTTCGTTAACAAAAGGAGCGTCGGTTGCGTTTATTACTCCGGTCCGTAGAGCAGCGTAATATAGATCTGTTCTTCCGTAAGATGCGGTAGCTAGAGTAGAAGAAGCAGGCAGAACGGAAGGCTACTGTTCGAAAGGGTCGTTTCCCTCGGGACGTTCCCGAGACTTCGAATAAGGGGGCTATACCGCACTTACTTGGCGGGTCTAGCGGTGACGTGGTAGCCGATAATAGCGTGGTTTCTCGATAGGCTTCTATTAATCAATTTTAGATATCTTTAACTCCTTCTTCGGGTTTTACGTTATAAGAGAATGCTCTAGGTTTAAACGGTTCGGGTTTTGTCGGTAAAAGTCCTCGAGAAGTTCTAGGCAGTTAAGGTTTAGTAAGAGTTTCTAGATATTTTCTAAGTCGTCGTAATTTTTCTACTTAACGAGGTACTTAAGCTGACCGTCGGGGTCCTATTTACTATCTAGGATTTTTTTGACGTCTTATTCTTATACATCTTCGGGCTAGATTTCTCCCTCGAGGTATTCTAGTATTTAGACGTTTTGTGGTGCTGATTTAAGAAGTGCTATATAGAAGACGGGGCTTCGGCGTATGTTTTTAAGCAATTTAAGTTTATAGATAATAGAAGAAAGTTTTTATTTAATTTCGAAGGAACCGATTTTTTTATAATCTAATTTAGAGCTCGGTCGTTTAGTTTTAAGGTTTCTAGTAAGAAGCTAGACTTTATCTCTCTCTTCTAGGGGCGGCGGCTTCTAGTATCTGCGGTTATAGTATATAGCTATACGGTAGTTAATAAATTCGATATCTCGGGCCAGGCTTTAGTATAGTTCTTTTAGCTATTCTACCTAGAGTATTCTCTTTTATACGATGTTTTCTTATAGAATCGGTTCTCCGTAGGCTCGGGGCTCGAATTTAAAGTTAACGTAGAACGGTGTTTCTTAAGTGGTTTCTACTAGTGTACTATTGTAAGCGAATTATACTAGGGGTAGGAGTTCTACCTAGTTGTTTTACTAGTAGTTTACGTAGCTTCGTAGGTATTTCTTTAAGGTTTAGTTAAGTCGTTCCGTCTAACCGTCTGTCTAGAAATAAAAGGCAGTAGATAGCTTATACGTCGTTTCTAATTTATTTATTAAGGTTTGCTAGAATCGAGCGCGGAAGCGGGTGTCGCGGTCGAAGATAATTATTTCTAGTATTTCGTAGTTTGCGAAGATATATCTTAGAAAAATATAGACTAGCTCGAAGACTTCTAATACTTCCTTATAGAGGATAAAATATTCTTACTTAGATAGTCTATCGGTAATAACTAGGATTACGTCGTAGCGTACTCTAGTAAGTAGCTCTTTAGATTTTGGTAGCTTAGTAATAAAGTCTAAAGAGATAAATTTTCACGGTCAATCGAGAGGTATAATTAGCTATAGCTTCCCGTAGAAGGCGTATCGTGCTACTTTATTTCGGGCGTAATCTTCGCAGTCTACGAGGTGCTATCGCACTCGCTTTCTAAGGTACGGCATATAGAATACTCTTTCGATTCTTTCTATTATAGGATTAGTATCTCTATAGCCGTGTACTAGAGCAGCGTAAATTTTCTTAATAAGTTATCGTCGAAGTCGTTAAGAGACGTAGACTAGTCCTTTAAAGAGGATGGTTTCTTTCGAGCTTAGCATAAGGTCGAAGTCTTCTTCCGGGTGGTCGTAAATTTATTTTAACAGTTACTATATTATAGTGTCGTTTTCGTAGGCTGTTCGGATGTGCTCTTTCCATATTAAAAGTGAGAGATCGTTTTCTTAAGGGTTCTTATTTTTCTGTACACCTAGGTTTTCGAAGAGGGGCTTCTAGAAGCTATTATTTCCCGGGACTTAATTTCTAGAGTTTTCTTTTTAGGTTAGTTATACTTCTAAAGCGTTTGCCTTCGGAGGTTCTTTCTAGAATTAAAGGTTTCTTACTTGGCTTCGGGTAACCGGGGCCAGAAGACGGATTATTATAAGTTTCAATTAGAGTTGGTTAAGTTTAATATTTTCTTTCTTGTTTTGTTTCAGAAGCACCGGAGATAGTTCTAGTCGGTTAAGAGTGTAGTCGCATCGCCGGCTAAGGGCGTCGGCTTTTCCGTTCTCGGTTTCTTTTCGGTAGACAATTTTAAAGTTAAAGGAGGCGAGTTGTTCCGCCTATCTAATCTGTCTTCGATTAAAAATCTTTGTAATTATAAAGGCGCCTAGGTTTTAATAGTCCGAGTATACTGTTATTTCGAAATTCGCCCCTTCGAAGTAGTATCTTTATTTCTTAAAAGCGATAACAATAGCGAGGAGCTTCTTGTCGTAGATGTCGTAGTTAAGTTCTATCGGAGACATTTTTCTAGAGTAGAAGGCTACGAGATATAGCCATTCTTAGTCGTCTAGCTAGCTAAGGTAGGCTCTAATAGCGTAGTCTAATACATCTATCTCTAGGTAGATAGGCTTGTTCGGGTTAAAGAGGGCGAGGACTGGTGCTTCTATAAACGCCCTTTTAAGCAGTTCGAAGGCTTTCTATTATATTTTTCGCTAATTAAAGCGGATGTCCTTTCGAGTAAGGCGGGTTAGAGGTTTAGCTAGCTTAGCGTAGTTTTTAATAAATCGGCGATAGAAGTTAGCGAAACTTAAAAAGAATTATACTTCTCGAAGGTTCTTAGGTATGAGCCAACTGAGAATAGACTTTACTTTCTTAGGGTCTATTATAACTTCGCTGGGTCGGATAATAAATTCTAGAAACTCTACTTCCTAGACGTAGAACGCGCATTTTTCGGGCTTAACTTATAGCTTTCTCTTCTATAGCTTTCTAAGTATTTTCTCTACGTGTTTCTAGTATTCTTTTAGAGTTTTAGAGTAGATAAGAATGTCGTCGAGATAGACCGTATAGAAGACGTCCAGGTACTCTCGGAGAGTGTCGTTAATCATAGCTTAGAAGGTAGTAAAGGCGTTAGTAAGTTCGAAGGGCATAACTAAGTACTCGAACAGTTCGAATCGGCTCCGCTACGCCGTTTTTTACTCTTCCTCTTTTTTAATTCGGATTAGATAATAGCCGTCTCTAAGATCTAGCTTAGTAAAGTATTTAGTCTTTCGTAGTCGGTCGCGTAGTTCGTCGATACGGAGTAGAAGGTACTAATCCTTAATAGTTATGTCGTTTAGAGCTCGGTAGTCTACATATAGCCGTAATTTTCCGTCTAGTTTTAGTACGAATAGAATAGAGGAGGCTACTAAGGACTAAGATAGTCGTATATAGTCTTTTCTTAGGTAAGTTTCGATATATTTCTTAAGTATCTAAAGTTCTTTTTCAGATATAGAGTATAAGGGCCCGAACTTAGACGTAGTTCTCGGTATTAGGGATATCTCGTAATTTTATAATTAGTATTCGAGTAGAGCGTCTTCGCTTGTTTTTTCCTTAAAAAGGTCGAACTTACGGTATCGTAAGAGTACTTAGTCTAGGGGGTTCTCGATATTAGTAGCGCTAATTTGCTAAAGGTCGTATTTCATACGCTCTCGGAAGTCTCGGGGTTTCTAGAGACTAATAGTTCGTTTTCTAGGGAGGTAAGCGATTCTATAGACTTACCGAACCTCTAGAGGTTGTTAGGTCTCGATCTTAATTTTCTAGAGGGTAGCGCGCACCTAGAAGATTCTAGAGAGGGTGCCGTTCTTAACTTCTTTTCTAAGGGCTTTCTTAGAGATCTTGCTAATCTATATTAACTCGCTTCGGGTTACTTAGAGTTATACTAACGCCGCTATAATGCTAAACAGCTACCGCGCCTCGTTCTTTTCTCTAGACCTAAACTTTACTTCTTCAAATTTCTAGTCGATGTATAGTTTCTATTTTCGGAGCCAGGGACGTCCTAGAATAATGTTATACCCAGGGGTTTTTATAATATCTAAGTATATTTTTTCTCGGTGTTTTCCTCTAGCCAGCACGAGTTCTTAGGTTTCTATAAGTATCAACCCTTCTCTATATATACTAGGTAAACTATTCACGGTAATAAGTTCGTAGGGGTGTTCCTTTTCTCGGAACTTAATATTATATTTTTTTACGAAGCGGAGATTAATATAATTGCCTCTATTAGCTAAGTCGATCAGAACGCGGGCTCGGCGTCTATTAGCGAGCATGTTAATAATAAGGTGCTCGGCATACTCCGCTAGAGGTTCGTCGTCGTCCGTAGTGTACGTATAAGAGAGTTTTTCTTTAGTATTATCGGTCGTTATTACGGTTATCTAAAGAGGCGCCGAGGGCTACGCCTCCACCCGCTTCTAGATTAGAGGCTTGTTTAGTTTTTTATCTTCGGCTAGTATCTATAGGTCTTCTTTAGTTCGCGATGGCTTTCGTATTCGTCGTTAATATAATCGGCCTAATACTACTTATCGTAGGAGTCCTCTACTTCCGTTACTTATATAGCTAAGGTCTAGCGTATTGTCTTATTACCGCTCTTATATTAGCGGGCGTAGTATCTCTTCTTGCCGCAGCGGAGGTATAGGTTCTTCTTACGGCGTCGGTCTTTTTCTTCTTAGAATAGAGACTCGTTACGTCTAACGCTATCGAGGTCTATAGGTTCGCCGGGGCTCGTTATATTTCTAGGTTAGCTAGAGTTAGCTACGAGGCGGTTCGACCGGGTCGCTTCTCTACGACGGTCGTATAGCCGAGTGTCGAGTTAGATAGCGATGCGGACCACCTTCTAGTATAAATTAAGTAGCTTGGTTCTAGCGAACTCGTCCTTAATATAGTTCTTTAGTCTCTTATAATATAATATTTTAAGAACGTTGTCGGGCTATTAGAGTTAAGAGGCATAGAGTCGAAACTAGGTAGTATAGGTTGCGGCGGAGCCAGTTTATTTAAGGGTCTAGATTCGGTAGGCTGCATCTTAATATTAGTCCTTATCTTCGAAGGTTTCTCGGAGTGCCTTAATAAAGTTATCGAAGTTATAGAACAGCTCTATAGTTTTCTCGTACTGGTCTAGTTTGCTAAAGTCTTCTTAGTAGAGTTCGAACCAACGAGCAGCATTGCTACGAAGATATAACTCGGCAAAGAAGATTTTTTACGATTTATCTTAGAAGGCCGTTTTGAATAAGTAGAAGTAGGTTTATAGTTATCGTAGGAATTTATCTAACTTTTCTCTAGTTTCGTTAAATATATTCGGTTCTTTAACCTTAAACTTTAGATTCTAAACTTATATTAGAGCGGATAGTATAAGAGTAGCTTCCGCGGCGGAAGGTTGCCCTCGCGGTCTTATAGTGCGGTTAATCGAGAAGACCTATTCTCTAATAAAGTATTCTAGTAGAATTAAAGAGTAATCTTCGAAGGCGTCGAGGGGTAGACGGGGTCTACTAACGTCGCGGGTCAAGAAAGCGATTTCAGCGGCGTAGGCTTCTAATATAATCATACGGGTCTCCGTATCGGGTTCTCCAGAAATTACTAGGTAAATATTATATAGTTACTCTTCCGCGTTGAGAAGCGAGGCGCGGATTTCGGCCTAGGTTATTATAGTTAGTCCGATAAGTTTTTTACTTACCTTCGGTGTCTATAGAATAGTAGTTAAAGTGTTACGCTAGGACTCGAAAAGAGCGAATAAGGTAGAGGCGTCGGGGAGGTGTGCAGCGTTAAGAATTTACTACCGCTATCTAGAATATTACTAGACACTACGTATAGCGGATAGCAGCCGTAGTCAGGTAGAAAAGATAATAAGAGGGGTGTAAGGCAATAATTAGAATTGACTACGAAGATTCTATCTACTATAAATAAGTGTATTCTATATACTATAATTAGCCGCTAGTTGGCTAGACTATAGTGTTAGTATGGATAGTAGGGTGGCTAGTAGCTAAGGAAGATTAGCTTCGTAGGGTCAGGCTGTTGGCCATCTAAGTAGGTTAGGTGCGTCCGGGGTTTCGGTATAAGATAATTCGGTCCGCCTATAAGTTCTGCTACGCCGCTTAACCCGCATTCTAATTTCGTAATAGATAGACTTTTTCTACTAAGCTTCGAAGTTACTTAGTAGATAGTTAAATCGTAAGAGTTTATCTTAAAGAGATAAGAGAAAGTAGATAATAATTAGATAAGAAAGTATTATATAATTATACGTTATATAGTAAGTTAGTTATCTCTAACTAAAGAGTCTTAATTAGAACTTTAAGTTAACTATAAAGAGTTAAGTATCTAGCTAAGAAGTATATCTATATACTATA